>NW_026844367.1:11695383-11837870 GCF_025583915.1 Anolis sagrei ordinatus
AGAAAACGTAATCAAAGCCCTCCTGACAAAGAGCCATCCAGCCATAGATATAGATAGATATATATGATTCACCCACACACAGAGAGATATAGTATCATAGATTTGAAAGGGACCCTTAAAGAAGGACAATTATATGTTGCCTGTTCCAAAGTAGGCAAACCAGACACTCTCCACATCAACACTGACAAAGACACAGCAAGAAATACTGTTTCCCTACAAGCATAAAGAAATTACATATATTAGAAACCATCACTTTCTCATTACTTTATTTTCCAGATCACCAGATTGGGCCACAGCAATGCTGTATGTAAGTAAATAAATAAACATTTAACCTCCAGTGTATGCAATCCCAAAGCCTGGATACTTCAATGCATTTACCCAGAAATCTTGCACTGAATTATGACAAAACTTGTATTTGATCCAAAATTCATCAATGTTCCAGTTTGCTTTTCAGAGTTGAGTTAATGGCAACATAAAAAGCTTGAGGTTAGGGGAAGAGATAACATGGATATTGTTCCTATACGGCTCACGAAGGAACAAAACCCCTGCAGCAAACTTGTGAATAAAAGAAAATCACATCAAGGAATGGTCGACTTTTCCGCTTGGCCCCAACTGGCGGCTATTTTAGGCGGCTATTAAAGTCCAAAACATAAACCCAAATCTGTGGTCTATCAACTGCACTAAAAGAGGAGGAGGTCACCATCCATCTTTTATTCATCAGCCTGTTTGGTTTCTAACCAGATCTTGGAAGAAACACCTTTCCTTCATCTCCAGATTGCCTGGAAACCAAATATAAATGGTGGAGGATGGAGGAAAACATCCGTCTCTCTCGTTTGCATGAAATTACGGCTTCCCTCTAGCGATCAGGCAAGTTTCTCCATATCAAGCTGTGAAACAGGTCTTCCCCCGAAAGTTAAGCACCATTTCAGAAACTAACATATGCACAGGAAGAGGAATCAAAATGTATTCAAGAAAGTTACAATGGAAAAACACATCTTAATTTTAATCCAGAAGTGTTTTTTTAATAATTGCCAATTTTCAGCAGACCTCGATTCAATTTAAAGCCAAGCCCTACGTTCTCTGACCTACAAGAAGCACTGCCTGAACATCAAGCAAAAACTGGGTGCTAGAAACAATATCATACGAAAGCTGACTGGCACAACCTGGGGATCACAACCAGACACAGTGAAGACATCTGCCCTTGCGCTATGCTACTCTGCTGCTGAGTACGCATGCCCAGTGTGGAACACATCTCACCACACTAAAACAGTGGATGTGGCTCTTAATGAGACATGCCGCATTATCACGGGGTGTCTGCGCCCTACACCACTGGAGAAATTACACAGTTTAGCCGGTATTGCACCACCTTACATCCACTGGGAAGTAGCAGCCAATAGTGAAAGGACCAAGGCAGTGACATCTCCAGCTCATCCCTGTTTGGGTATCAGCCAGCACGTCAACGACTTAAATCAAGAAATAGTTTTCTAAGATCTACAGAGACACTCGCTGGAACACCTCAGCAAGCGAGATTTCAAAAGTGGCAGGCTCAAACCCAGCACCTCAATCGTGGGTGATACCAGATGAGAGACTCCCCCCTGGGCACACAGAAGACTGGGCGACTTGGAAGGCGCTGAACAGACTGCGCTCTGGCACCACGAGATGCAGAGCCAACCTTAAGAAATGGGGCTACAAAGTGGAATCCACGACATGAGTGTGGAGAAGAGCAAACCACAGACCACCTGCTGCAATGCAACCTGAGCCCTGCTACATGCACAATGGAGGACCTTCTTGCGGCAACACCAGAGGCACTCCAAGTGGCCAGATACTGGTCAAAGGACATTTAATCAACTACCAAGTTTGCAAAATTTGTGGGTTTTTTAAATCTGTTTGTTTTGTTCTGTTAGAAATGTAATACAATGGTTTGGTTGCCCCTGACACGATAAATAAATAAATGCCTAGCATACACTGTTCTTAAAAGGATAGTGTTTCACTACTCCTCATAATCTTGAACAGCAGGGGAATATTGCATTATGTATGGGGTGAGACACAGCTTGAGCACAGTTGCCTTCCTGCAGAAGTGGTACCTATTGATCTATTCACATCTGCATGTTTCGAACTGCTAGGTTGGCATTTCTTTCACTATATAAAGCTGGAATTTTCCAAATACTGGAGTAGTAACTTAGATGAGCAGAGAAAATAAGATCACAAAACTTCTTTGCACTGCTATACCTTCAATGTGTTCCCTTATGAAGGGATCGTCCATGATGTTACTGTGGTTGGTTTTCAGAATCTTCTCAAATTCAGTGATGTCATTATTCTGATAGGCACTTTAAAAGACACACAAAGAGAACAAAATTATAACTTTTTCATATGTGAAGTAAACTACGTATCAGGTTTGGAGGCATGATCTAAACAGAAGTGCAGCTAAATTATTTTTCCAATTTTTATTAGAATTATTTTTCCAATTTTTTGGATTAGCGAAAAATTTCAAAGATGAAAGAGTTGTCAGAATCCAGTTTTTTTGATTTGTCAATGACCAAAAAGAGCGAAATGAAAATGTGCCATTATGTTGCTCTTTCATGGAAAGGTAAGTTTTCTACAGATTTCTGGGCTGAAATGGCCACTAAATATGTGTAAATGTTACATACAGAATAAAACAAGGTAAGGTAAAATTTGAGGAGTTTTTTATTGTGTCAGAAGCGACTTGGTAATATACTGCAAGTTGCATCTGGTTTGAGAGAATTGGCTGTCTGCAAGGATGTTGCCCAGGGGACGCCCGGATGTGTTACCATCCTGTGGGAGGCTTCTCTCATGTCCCTGCATGGGAAGCTGGAGCTGACAGAGGGAGCTCACCCCATCTTGCAGATTCAAACCACTGACCTTCAGGTCAGGTCAGCAGTTCAGCTGGCACAAGGGTTTAACCCATTGCACCACCACGTCTCCTATATTAAACATGGGGCTGTGTCGCAGTGGGTTAAACCCCTGTGCTGGCAGGACTGAAGACCCGACAGGGCAGGTTCGAATCGGGAGAGCGCGGATGAGCTCCCTCTATCAGCTCTAGCTCCTCATACAGGGACATGAGAGAAGCCTCCCACAAGGATGATAGAACACCAAAAACATCCGGGCGTCCCCTGGGCAACATCCTTGCAGACGGCCAATTCTCTCACACCAGAAGCGACTTGCAGTTTCTCAAGTCGCTCCTGACATGACAAAAAAAGTTAAACACAAGACTAAACAGCGGTGAAGTTAACAGATTCTGGCCAATTGAAAAATACATAAATAACAAAATGTAAGCATCTCTTGTCATCTCTCCAAACCATGATGTGTTTTTCTTTAGAAATCACTACCACAGTGTTCCCTCAATTATTGCGGGTGTTACATTCCAGGACTACCCGCGAAAAGTGAAAATCGACGGAGTAGGTACACTATATATATGTATATCGAGTTCTGAGGGTGAGGTAGAAGCGAGGAAAGATTTAAAGGCACCGTGCACCTTTTTTTGCTAGGTATCTCTGCTTTGCTTTGCAAGCTCTCTTGATTGGCTGCCTCTCTCCCGAGGGGGAGGGTAAAGCCCCCTTCCACACTCCATTGTTGCCAGGAATTGGGATTAGAACGCAGCTCTGGGCAACGGCAACCATTCATAAACCGGGAGGCAATAACACACAAAACAGCGAGTCCGCGAAAAGTGAACCACGATATAGAGAGGCAACACTGTACTTCAATTTATTTTGGCTTCTGTTTGCTTATTTAAAAAAAGGAGGGGAAGGGAACCACTTACCTTACTAAGTTTGTCATTGCTAGAATCTCTGGATCATTTTTGTATGGTTTTGCCTAAACCAGAAAGAAACAGGAATATTTAGTTACCAATTTTAATGCTAACATCAGCATTAAATGCGGGAAGATACTGACAATGGTACCTCCTGGGAGTCAAACGGATTTATTCCAGACTTCATCAGCATGTTTGCTAAGACCAAATATTTTAAGCATGTCGTTCTCCTTGGACTTCCTGATTCATCATAATTCTTAAACGCTTCGAAGAAATCAGTGTGAGCCTTTTCAAACTCGCCTTCTCTTAGGTGCATTTTACCACCGCATTCTGGAAGAAAAACAGGAAGATGTAAGTGCTACTAAATAGCTATCACCACACAGAATAAATGTCCCTTTCAGTACTGTGTGCCATTTCTGAATGGAGAGCAGCAGGAGGGCTTCAAAAGGGACCTTTTATTTGGTAACAGTTAGAAAGGGCAAACAGGAACAAAGGGAGCTCCCTTTCTACAGTTTAAATCCTCCACTTTATCTGAAGTGCTCTCTGTGAAAAAGAAGAATACTGCCACCCTGGGGCTAACATTCAATTCTTACACCGAAAAAAACATTATAAATGCATCTGTTCAGTTGGCTTTCTTTCAACATGGTAAACATGGAATCCGCAGTAATATTATGCCTATACTATATTTGTGTCCTTTCCTCAGCAGGCAACAAAACGCCTCACAACACAAGGAGTGACCATCACTCAAAAAATTATGATGTTGTCATTTGGGAGTTGTAGTTGCTGGGATGTATAGTTCACCTACAATCAAAGAGATTCTGAACTCCATCAACGATGGAATTGAACCAAACTTGGCACACAGAACTCCCATGACCAACAGACAACACTAGACAACACTATAAGGGTTTGGTGGGCATTGACCTTGGGAGTTGTAGTTCACCTACATCCAGAGAGCACTGGGGACTCAAACAATGATAGATCTGGACCAAACTTGGCACAAACTCAATATGCCCAAATATGAACACAGATGGAGTTTGGGGAAAATAGACCTTGACATTTGGGAGTTGTAGTTACTGGGATTTACAGTTCACCTACAATCAAAGAGCATTCTGAACCCCACGTACGACAGAATCAGGGCAAACTTCCCACACAGAACCCCCATGACCAACAGAAAATACTTAAGGCCATCCAATCCAACTCCCTTCATCAGGGCAAGAAAACATAATCAAAGTCCTCCTGACAAAGAGCCATCCAGCCATAGAGATAGATAGATAGATATGATTCACAAACACAAACAGATAAAATACCATAGATTTGAAAGGGACCCTTAAAGAAGGACAATGATATGTTGCATTTTCCAAGGTGGGCAAACCAGGCAATCTCCACATCAACACTGACAAAGAAACAGCAAGAAATACTGTTTACTCACAAGTAAAAAGAAATTACATATATTAGAAACCAACACTTTCTCATTACTTTATTTTCCAGATCAACAGACTGGGCCACAGCAACACATGGCAGGGGACAGCTAGTAAAATAATAAAATGTAATTATGTGTCCCAACAGAAACAAATGTGTTTTTAAAACCAAGTTATTTCTTTAAACAACCCCACAAATCCAAGTTAATGTGCTGACAGATAATAGCCAATAGTCATCACATTTATATCCCCCACAAACACCATACTGTCCCCCACCCAAGGCTTTCATAGGGGACAATGTCATCCTAGATTTTCCGATTTTCCTCCACCATAGACATCCCAGTATTTCTTCCTCTCTCAATTGATGTGAAATTTTCATTGCCACTTTCCACTTTTTTTCTATGGCACACAGCAAACAGAGGAATTGATCAGCAACTAAACATACTACAGAGGTTTAGGGAGAAATCACCATGATTTATAGGCATTAAGTCCAGTCATGTCTGACTCTGGGGGTTGGTGCTCATCTCCATTTCTAAGCTGAAGAGCCGGCGTTGTCCATAGACACCTCCACAGTCATGTGGCCTGCATGACTGCATGGAGCGCCCTTACCTTCCCACCGGAGTGGTACCTATTGATCTACTCACATTTGCATGTTTTCGAACTGCTAGGTTGGCAGAAGCTGGGGCTGACAGCAGAAGCTCACGCCACTCCCCGGATTCAAACATGTGACCTTCCGGTCAACAAGCTCAGCAGCTCAGTGGTTTAACCGACTGCGCCACCTATATGTGCCACCTATATGTGTATAGTTACATCTATACACATAATAAACGTGAAAATATGTGTCTGTGTGGCTGGGATGTCCACTTACACAGACAGGATCCCATTTCCACAAATAGCTATAGCTCCCAATATGCAGGAGACGTCAATGGCCCTCCCTCCAATGACACTGCAGGTTATAGAGAGCATCATGAACATGTAGCCCAAGCTCTGCCAATGTCCTCCTCAAATATCATACTGCCCACCACCCAAGTGAAGGCTTTCATAGGGGACAATTTCATTCTAGATGTTTTTCCTCCACCACAGACTTCCCGCTTATTTCATGACCCCGCTTATTTCATTTTTAACCCTTTCCTATTCTTTTCTATGGCACACAGCAAACCGAGGAATTGATCAGCAACTGAACATATTACAGAGGTTTAGGGAGAATTCACCATAATTTAGAGAGGCATTGCAGGTACTTGGATTTATAGTTCACCTGCAATCTATGAGCACTCTGAACTCCACCAAAGATGGAATTGGACCACACTTGGCACACATAGCCCCCATGACCAGAAAAAATACTGGAGGTCTTTGGGGAAAATCCACCTTGATTTGGGAGAGTTGTAGTTCACCTACATCCAGAGAGCACTGTCAACCCAAACACTGATGGATCTGGACTAAACTTGGAACGCACACCTGATATGCCGAAATGTGATTACTGGAGGAGTTTGGGGGGAACTGACCTTCATTTTTGGGAGTTGTATTTTACCCACAACCAGGGAAACTGTGATCTCCACCAATGATAGACCTGGACCAAACTTGGCACACAGAACTCCCATGACTAACCCAACTTACTGGAGGGGTTTGAGGGGACTGACTCACCATAGCGGGAGCTGTGGTTTACTCTACAGCCAGAGAGCACATTGAAACCCAGCGATGATGCATCTAGAGCAAACTTGCCTAACATAACAAACTTTAAGTACTGATGGGTGTTAATTTCTTGATAATAAGCCAGCATTTGCAAGGCTTACTAAAAAGGCCGATTCTCTTTTATATGAAGTATAGCTGAAGCATCTGCTGCAGAGTCTACTGCAAACACTACGTAACAGATTTGTCTGAATGCCTAATAGGTGACAATCAGAAACCTTTTACTGCCCAAATTTTTCAAGGCGTTTAACACGAACCCCACTTAAGTCAGGACTCACAGTTTAAGAAGCAGTATATCAGAGTATTAAAGAAATCTTGCATTCTATTCCCCACTAGAAATCCAAATTATCTCAGTTGTAATTTGCCACAATATTACATGACATGCCTCCATATTCAAAACAATTCAGGGGGACAATCCCTTAAAATTTTTGAACTGGCTCTTTAACTAATAAGTTAATAAGGCTCAGGTTACATTACTTTGACTGCCTGATCCAGACACAGAAACAACACTTGCCTCTGATGACCCCCATGATCAGTGGATGAGGAATGGCAGACTTGATGTGCAACGACTGCTCGTATAGTGCTTTAAGTTTTTTGTTATTTTTCTGTGCTGTATACATTTGAATTTCCAAAGCATAGATTTCCAATAACTGGGTACCCTTTTTGAGGTCATCTTCTCCATCATCAGTCTAAAAAGAGAAAGAATTGTGTACAACATGAAAAGCTAAGCATGTCCTCCCACTCATAATAATGTACATTATAACTTATTCAGCTCTTGAACAATTAATCATATTTCACAGCAAGACAAGAAAATAATAGACAGTCCTTATTTTCTAGGATCAATATTTTCTAGTGTCTACGGTGCTGGAATCAAATGAAAATGTGTATACATATAATGATAACAATAATTTATTTATATTTTGCTTTATCTCATTGAAGGGACTCAGAGCAGATTACAATACACATATGAGGAAAACATTCAATTCCTTTTTACACAACACAGTAAATAAAGACATACAAAAGAGACAAAGGTAAAGGGCTTCCCCATTTTTTTATCTCTGGTGTCTGGAGGCGATGCTCAACTCCAGCCATGGGGAGGTGCTGCTGTTCTATTTTTCCATGCTGAGTAGCCTGTTGTCCATGGACATCTCTGCGTTGACGGCATGCCTACATATCTGCATGGGGCGCCCTTTTACTTTCCCGCCGAGGCGACACCTATTGATCTACTTGCATTGCATGCTTTCGAACCGCTAGGTGGGCAGGAGCTAGGGCTGATAGTCAACAGCTCACCCTGACTCATGGCTTTGAACTGCCAACCTTCCAGTCAGCAGTTTGGGAGATCACTACTGTTTACATATTTTGCAAACACAGGGAATCACAACATTGAGCATGAAATTACAGGGCTGGGGGTTTAGCACAGCTGGTAAATCACCAGAAATGATAAGATCTACCATCCGAAAAGTGGCAAGTTCGAAGCCCTGGGTCAGTGTGAGCTGCCAACTGTCAAGCCCAGCTTACTGTTGACCTAAGCAGTTCAAAAACAACTTGAGCTGTTATTAGAGAAATTAGGTACTGCTAAAACAAGTGGGGGGAGATTATTTTAGGACACCATAAAGAAAGATCAGAAAATGCTAGGCGATCAAAAGGAATAAGTCCTGATGGCTCTTCATCATAGATGATGGAGCGACAGCACCTCCCTGTGGCTGGATTGAAGTACCTTTCCAGGAGCCAAAAAAGCTGGATGTTGACATGGACACAACATACCTCCTTTCTGTTATGTCTGTCTCTGTATTGTCTATCCAAAACAGCATTGAATGTTTGCCGTGTATGTGTACTGTGATCTGCCCCGAGTCCCCTTGTGGAGATAGGATGGAATATAAATAAAGTGTTGTTGTTGTTATTAATATTATATCAATTCAGATTACGTATTTTGGAAATGGTTTAGCAAAGAAATTGCATAGTACCTGACATGACTGGTGGAGCTGGCGCAATATTTTCTGTAGTTTCCCATATTCTTCTCGTTCTAAATATAATTTGCCAAGCTATCAAGAAAAAAGGATGGTTATTAAATGTGTTAGGAGTTGTAGAAGTACACAGAGGGTTTCTTTTAACCGTAAAACAACATCCACGTTTCCCAATTTACCTTTGTGTTTGTCTTAAACCACAATCTATCATTCTTAGCATCTTTTAGAGCGTCAAGTGTAGTTTCATAAAATTCCTGAAGCAAATCCATCTGGCATAAAAAATCAGAATTCTATAATTGTAAACAGCAAATTTGTGCCTGTTAATAAAGTCAATGTGAACATACTCAAAGCTTAACGTTGAACTATATAGCACTTTAGAAGAACAAATTGACAGCATAATACATTGCAACAATCACGTTAATACATTTTGTCATCTGAAAAACTTAACCAACAAAACATTCAATTTGTTTTGGATTTCCATCCTCTTTTCCAGGCATGTTATTGCTAGTTATGTTCAATTTCCTATTGGGCATAAGTCTATATTGTGGCCGGAGCTCTCAGACCTATCGGTTCCACTATCTCCTTAAAAGAATTAAGCAGTTCTTAATCCTTCTCAATTTTACTAAACCGATTCCGGTGCTCATTCATTAGGTACCAAGAACAACAGACAGGTCATAATAATGAAAGGAGAAAGGGATACTGCTTTTCTATCCAGTCTGAGATAGGAAGCCAAGTCTAACTGCAAAAATAGAACTATTATTTTTTGTTAAGGTGGCAGATTTCTATAAGATTTCTCGTGTTATTTATGACACAGAACAATGGCTTTCCCAAATGACTTATCATTTCCTGACCCCAGAAAACTCTGCCCGTTAATTAAAAAAAATCACATAGGCATCAACATACTTAAATCAATTCAGCTTTACAAAGCAACCCCACATGCAAAAAATACAAATACAAATACAAATACAAATACATATACATATATATATATATATGAAAAATGACAACAATTTCAAAATGCAAGGGTGACAGAGAAGGGAAGTTACAGAAACAATCAGTAGTATTTTAAGATAAAATATACAGAATCCCTGGTTGCAGATACTGTTTTAAATACAGCTCCATGATACAAAGGTTCCTCAAACCTTATATAATGGTCTCATAACAAAAGTGACAGTGTAAGGATTTTAACATTAGTTACTAAGATTGCCAAATAATCACCTCCTTATTACAGGAAGCCTGGATTATTAGTAAGCATCAATATAAAACGCAAAATTACATCATTTTTGAAAGCTGACTTTAAAATAGTGATACTTCTTTTGAACTACAATTCTCACAAGTACAGTTTCAACACACATGGATCAGCTATAACAAGCAAAATATTCTACTTGGTTTATAGTTCTGTGCTCTCCAAATCTACTTTGGTGCTATTATTATTATTGTTATTATTATTATTAATATTATTTTGTGTCAAAAGCATTGCATACATAAGCATAAAACTGATAAAAATAGAAGAAACACAAGTATCGAAATAATTTTTGACCAAAACCAGGCGACAATGACCACATTGTCTGTAGCTTTAAATCATTCTTCCTCTATATATGGGAGACACAGAAAGAGCCTCCTCGAAGACTAGGTAAATTGGGCATCCCCTGGGCAACATTTCTTGTAAACGGCTAATCTTTCCAAACCCAAAAGCATTGCTTTCAAACATTGGCAAAATTGGAAGCTAGTTATTTCTCTAAACAGAATACAAATGAAAAAAAAAGTCCCTTAATTCAATGGCAAGAAGACAACATTGCAGTTATTATCAACATATCTTTTAACATTGCAAAATTTACAATTTGGACGGAGAGATAATCTAACCTGCTTGGAAGTGGATATATAATCAAGAATAGAATTGATGGATTTTTCAGAATAATTCCTTGTAACTGCACTCCGTATGTAGGTCAATAGTTGTTTATATCTGTTCATCATTTCAGGGAAGTTAGTCTGCAATGGAGAAAAAAGGGATTTAACAAATGAAACATTCTAAGAAGGAAATTAAGTCTACCTGGTGATATTAAAATACAAAAGCTAGATGATTGTGTCATGCCGAACCATAATTGCAAGAAAATATCACAGTGGATACTACAGACATATTCCATATGAATCGGATTTCCAGCTATGAATGTCTTTTTCTTCCATTGTAACATAAAAAGCTATGGCAGCACATATAAAAGCAATTTTATTTTCTATAGTGGGTGCAAACTCCTTGCTTTTTAAAAAGCTACTGGGATTCTTTATAAGAAATATAGTAAAGGTAAAAGTTTCCCCCTGAAATTATCTAGTCGTGCCCATCTCTAGGGGGTGGTGCTCATCTCCATTTCTAAGCCATAGAGACCTCCTAGGTCATGTGGCCAGCATGACTGCATGATGCACCGTAATTTCCTGCTGAAGCAGTACCTATTGATCTACTTACATTTGCATGTTTTCGAACTGCTAGGTTGGTAGAAACTGGGGCTAACAGTGGGAGCTCATCCCTCTCCTTGGATTTGAACTGCCAACCTTTCTGTCAGCATGTTCAGCAGCTCAATGGTTTAACCTGCTGCACTGCCAGGGAATTCCTATAGTTATACAGAAACCCTTTGGAAATGATACTAATGCTGATTCAGAATGTATTTAGCATGTTGTTTCATATATTTGAACAAATAAATCGAGAAGGAAGATCATTTTTTTTCTAATACCATTCATATAGTGTCATTTCTTACAAGACAGAATAGTAAGGAAAAGTAATATATATCTTACCAATTTGAAGTTTATTTTTATCATCTGTTTTAATGCTTTGAATCCCCATTCTCCTTTTTCACCTTCAAGTTCCAAAACCTAAGCATTAGAGAGACCAAGATAATTGCTTTTCTCAGTGTCTGCATACTTTTATTTAAAAAACTATGCTGAAGCCTATTTAATGCTTCTACATTATTCATATTATTAGGCTGTGTAAAATTCCACTCAATACAATGCTTCAAATGCTACTGTGACTCTAATGTCACCACTTGAAAAAGTCTGAAGCTGTTATTGGGCATTTAAAATATTTAAAGTGATATTTTAAAAATTAAAGACACATTAAGGAAAGTGAATTTCTTCCCTTGCACAAACTCTGTGACTAGTTATTCTTTAATTGGCTACAACATCAAATGCTGTGCAAGTAATTGAGGAATTATTGTTTATAGTATCTAGTACAAACGAAATTGAGCCAAATATCACTGAAGCATTTGTTTTGGGAGAAAATGAAGCTATCAAGAAAAATCTTAAAGAAAAGCAAGTATTCACTAAATTCCTATATCACTAAGCATATAATTATTAATCAATTATTAGGAACACACCTGCCTGGTAAATATATAATGCTTTCCAATCTCATAACAGGCAAGAGGAATGGATAAATGTGCAGTTTAATCTCACATCCTCCACCTTTTTAAAAACTTTTCCATTTTGCTAGCACTGGCATAACATTTAGCTCAAAACATAAACGAGAAATGTCAACCATAGTTTTGCATTAACAATATCAGCATTTGTTATTTTTTTTTCATGTGAGAATAAGCTCAAAGTGGCTAACAGGAAGGTCTACAGAATAATATAACAGAAGACAGCAAACTGGAAATGTTCCTATTAATGCTAAGAAATATATAAGATGAAACAATCCACCAAGAATTCATACTTAAACATAATATTAAAAATAATATAGAAACAGCAGCCAAACAGAAAGAGAAAAGAATATATCTTCTGAAGCATAAATGGTGCTCTCAGTGATGACCTCTAAATGATGAAGGTTTCTCAGCAACTAGAACAGCCGATGCAGCTGAAGTCTGGGCCCTGGTTGTTGAGACCGGATGGAAATGGTCTGGACAGAGGAACTGATTTTGCAGGACCAGCAACTAGATTGTCCCTAGGCGACCAGAGAGCAACAATTCTGGCATCAACATGACTTTAACTATAACTTCCACAATGAGTGAAATTTGGAAGAAAAAAAAAGACCAAGTTGCATCTGCACCAGAGACCAAACATCTAAACAAGCAAAACATACAGTTCAACTATATGAATATAAAGAAAATGAAGAAACAAGCAACCTTCTGAAAACTGCTGAGTGCTGCCTTAGGGTCATCTTCCTTGAGGGCTTTAGAATTATAGTATTGATTCTCCAAATCTACATTCGGCTCAGAATTACTGTCTTCAGAATATTCCTAAATTTTGTAAATAGCAAAAAAAAAAAAAAAAAAAAAGTCAGTTTCAACATGCTAAGCAATATCAGATAACAAGGTAAAACAGAAGACAAGACATTGCTGTGGTTAAATCTTGCCATGGTTTGAGATAAACAACAGGTTTTCACTCATATTTATTCAACAGTCCATACATATATATGTATGGATATAAAATAACATTGAGATGCCCAAATTTCTATTCGTATATTTACGGAGCCAATAATAAAATAAGAAAACTATTTTTTTCAATAACAACCATGTGATTTTCACTGTTGGCGTACAGTAAGTGTCCATGCTTTTCCCAGCTTTTTCACTACTTTTATTAGACTAACTAAGATAAATAAGAATAGACCACAGAAGTGAGTTGCAATGAGCATAATGATACTATATATTTTGCAGTCACACCCAACAATTCTGATTTGGATTTTGAAGAAATCCAGCGTATTTCCTATTTCTAAACCTCTTACTTCTCAAACAATTCACAAAATATCACAACTTCTATTTCTTTTCCCACACTGTCTTTTTCTTGCAAAACGTCTTTTGATTATGCTGTTCAGTAAGACTATCAATATATTCTGTTATGATGGAAAATGTTCCCCTCTAGATCTACACCACCCCTAAAAATGGCATCTTCCTAGTTATTAAGTGAAGCCATCAACAGGTAAAGGACTATTAAGCAAAAAAGACTGGTTCCTTCCAAAACAAGTTCACAAATCTAAGAGGCAACAGAGTTTGGAATCAATGGCAATAAATACATCAAACTAAAATTAATGTATTGTCGAAGGCTTTCATGGCTGGAATCACTAGGTTCTTGTGGGTTTTTTCGGGCTATAGAGCCATGTTCTAGAGGCATTTCTCCTGACGTTTCGCCTGCATCTATGGCAAGCATCCTCTACCTCTGAGGATGCTTGCTATAGATGCAGGCGAAACGTCAGGAGAAATGCCTCTAGAACATGGCTCTATAGCCCGAAAAAACCCACAAGAAACTAAAATTACATTCCTATATACACTTAGCTAGAAGCACATCCTACTAACCTCAACTGGACTTCTTTGTAGATATGTATCAGACTGGTTAAGTGTCAATGGGCATGAAGAGGGTAAATCAAAAACAGACCCCAGGGGCAATTTCTGAATAGATTTAAGGAAGAGGTTGCTGGCAACATGTCTATTCTTTAGATGTTCTCAACTATGACAACTACCAAAACTGACTGTTTTGTTGGAAGATGGAGTTGAAACATCCCATTCCTCTCATTCATAACCCCCTTGCCAAAGGTGACAGACACCAAGGCATCACACAAAACAAGCAGTTGTCTCCTTGCAAATTATGGCCCTCATTCTTGTGTTCATCTTTATAGATGGTAGACATGTTATACTAGCTGAGTCTCCCTTCTTCAAAAAGTTTCAAACCAGTAGTGGTTCACATGCAAGTTAGTGTAAGTTAGTCACAACCTCTGAGGATGCTTGCCATAGATGCAGGTGAAATGTCAGGAGAGAATGCTTCTAGAACATGGCCTGAAAAACCTACAACAACCCAGTGATTCCAGCCATGAAAGCCTTTGACAAAACATTAATATTTATAGATAGATACATTTTATTTTGGTCCAGAGACTCTTATTACACTGTAGCAGTTATACAGGTATTGAGATTAAAAACATCCAGTGGATAAAATTTGCAAACAGTAAAAGCTGCTTAAAATACATGTTGGCTAAAAACATGGGTAAAAAGCTACAAGAAGTGCCAGCGTGTTTCAGCCTCAAGGTATACAGGCAATGAGAATTAAGAACAAACAGTTGCTTGGGCACACAGATGGGTAAAATTAACAACAGTTTTAAAATTGCTTAAAACACAAGTTGGCTAAAAATATAGGTAAAAGACTTTCAGCCTGTGTCTAAAATTGGGAAATGTTTAATCCTGGCTGCCTCAGAAAGAGACTTGGCAACTGCCAAGGTCACATGGGGAAGGCTGTCACTAAGTAGAAACTTCACATAAAGTTTCACTGTACTTGCTGGTAAATTCCTTAGTAGGGGGTTGATTATGTCTGCTAGGGCCTGTTCATATAAACTGCGTGACAGTACAATGTGGTAGATGCACTCTTGTAAGCCACCTTTCCACCAAAGTCAACACTGACACTGAAATACAACACCGCCTGAGCTCTGCGAGTGCAGCATTTTTCTGAATGAAGCAAAGAGTGTTTGAGGACCGGGACATCCGTAGGGAGACCAAGGTGCTTGTTTATTAAGCTATTGTCCTCCCAACCCTGCTATACGCCTGCGAGACATGGACTGTCTACAGACGTCACATGCAACTCCTAGAACAATTCCATCAGAGCTGCCCCCGGAAAATCCTGCAAATCTCTTGGGAAGATAAGCGGACAAATGTCAGCGTGCTGGAAGAAGCAAAGACCACCAGCATTGAAGCAATGGTCCTCTGCCATCAACTCCGCTGGACCGGCTACATTATCCGGATGCCCGACCACCGTCGCCCAAAGCAGTTGCTCTACTCCGAACTCAAGAACAGAAAACAGAATGTTGGTGGGCAGAAAAGAGATTTAAAGATGGGTTCAAAGCTAACCTTGAAAGCTCGGGCATAGGCACTAAGGACTGGGAAGCCCTAGCCCTTGAGCGCTCCAGCTGGAGGTCAGCTGTGACCAGCAGTGCTACAGAATTTGAAGAGGCACGAATGGAGGGCGAAACAGAGAAAGGTGCCAAGAGGAAGGCGCATCAAGCCAATCCCAACCAGGATCGCCTTCCACCTGGAAACCAATGCCCTCACTGCAGCAGACGATGCAGATCAAGAATAGGGCTCCATAGTCACCTACGGATCCACCCTAGAGGATTATCCTACTCGGACAACGAGGGATCGCCTAAGTAAGTAAGTAAGTAACATTGGCAGAGTCTTTCATTGTATGGAGTACCTGCAAATCTCCCAGGCAGCAATTCAGACAGGAGCACATTGCACCTAGCTTTGGAAAATAGGCAGCGATATTTAGCTACTGTCATGAAAAGGCCCAACATAATGTATGGGCAGGGCACTAGGGGAGCAGAATACATAGGAGCGAGAGCGCAGCTCACAAAAGGCAATATCCTGATTTGAGAGCCATGTCAAAACCCAGATGTGTTAGGAGGGATGTGGAAAGGTCAATGGAGACAGCTTTCTTAGAGATGATCTCAGACCAACTGCTTATGTACTCATCCTGAGCTAAGTGGTGCATCAAACCAGACCCTAAACTAAAAACTCTGATCTCGATCCAATATTTAAGTGCCCACCACCAGGCTCTTATAATAATAATAATAATAATAATAACAACAACAACAACAACTTTATTTATACCCCCCACCATCTCCCCAAGGGGACTCGGGGCGGCTTACATGAAGCCAAGCCCAACAACACATCAGTAAAAACAAAACAGCAAGCAAATAAAACAGTACAATTAATATAACTCACAATAACACACAGAATTTAAAACCTTATGGTTTTAAATTCGTTTGTTTTGTAATAAATTAAATTAATTAAAAATTTAAAATAAACATTGGTCATGAACAGAGGTAGGATGTATCTAAGCAGAAGGGATTTAAAAGATAATGTAGGGAGACCAAGTGGAAAAGGAAAGGGAAAAGGAATAAAGGAGCCGGAGGCTGCTAGGAATGGTGGGAGTTGAAGTCCAAAACACCTGGAGGGAAGGCCCAAGTTTGCCCAGGCCTGGTGTAGACATTTCAGAGAAGGGAGACTAGGCCCCTTCCACACAGATGCATAAAATCCATATTGAGTTGGATGAGATGGCAGTGTAGATTCAGATAACCCAGTTCAAAGCAGATATTGTGGGTTATCCGCCTTGACATTCTGTGTGGAAGGAAGGAAGGAAAGGAGGGAAGGAAGGAAGGAAGGAAAGAAAGAGGAGGGAAAGAAAAGGAGGGAGAGAAGAAGAAGAGAAGGAGGAAGGAAGGAAGAGGAGGAAGGAAGGAAAGAATGAAAGAAGGAAGGGAAGGAAGGAAGGAGAGAAAGAAAGACAGAGGGAAAGAAAGGGAGGGGAAGAAGAAGAGAAGGAGTGAAGGAAGGAAAGGGAGGGAAGGAAGGAGAGAAAGAAAGAGAGGGAAGGGAAGAAGGAAGGAAGCAAGGAGAAGGAGGGATGGAAGGAGGAGAGGAGGGAGAAAGATGAAAAAAAGGAAGGGAAGAAGGAAGGAATGAAGGAGAGAAAGAAAGAGGAGAAAAGAAAGGAGGGGAAGAAGAAAGAAAGGAAGGAAGGAAGGAAGGAGAGAAGAAGAGGGAGGGAGAAGAAGAGAAGGAAAGAAGGAAGGAAGGAAGGAAGGAGGAGAAAGAAAGAGGGAGGGAAAGAAAGGGAGGGGAAGAAGAAGAGAAGGAAGGAAGAAGGAGGGAGGGAAGGAAGAGAGAAAGAAAGAGGAGGGAAGAGGAAGGGAAGAGGAAGGAAGAAGGAAGGGGGGAGGAGGAAAGAAGAAGAAAGAAAGGAAGGAAGGAAGGAGAGAAGGAAGAGGGAGGGAGGGAGGGAAAGAAAAGGAGGAAAGGGAAGAAGAGAAGAAGGAAGGAAAAGGGAGGGAGGGAAGGAATGAAAGGAAGGAAGGGAAGGAAGGAGAATGCAGAGCCGGGCCTTGGCTTGCAAAGCGCCCTCCTGGCGTGGGCCCGGTGCCCTTCCTTCCTTCCATTCGGGGCGGTTGGGCCTTCCAGGCGGGCGGAGGCCTTCCCTCCGGGCCTAAAACCCCACGCTCGCCTGCCTGTCCCTGCCCGCGAAGAGGGCCCCGAAGGGCGGAGGCGGCGCTGAGGGGAACCGCGGCCCTCTGCTCGCTCGGCAGGCCTCACCAGGTCGTAGTCCTCCTCGTCGTCGCACATGAAATCATCCTCCATGTCGGACATCTTGGCCGGAGGACGCGCGCGGGGGAGGGGGAAGGGGAGGGGAAGGCCGGGCCGAGAGGAAGGCAGGAAGGCAGGCGGAGGAGAGGGCCTTCCGCTCCCACAGGCCCCCGCGCGCGGATCCCCCGCCACGTGACTCCCCCGCGGAACGTTCCGCCCTCTTCCCCGTCTCCCGCACGGACCCTCATCAGGGTGGAACCAGGCCTGGGCGTTGCCCTTGGCAACCGCTTAGGCCTAAGCCTTAAAGAACCCAAAACACTTAGCGCCTTGTATCAGAAAAGGCCCCAAGTTGGCCACTTTCCCCTTAGGCCTCTCTTTTTTACACTGCACTATAATTTATACAGACCTCACAACTTCTGAGGATGCTTTCCATAGATGCAGGTGAAACATCAAAAAAACCAAGATTATGGCAACAAGAATGATTGACAACTGGAAAACAGAGGGAGAAAATGTGGAGGCCGTGACAGACTTTGTATTTCTAGGTGCAAAGATGACTGCAGATGCAGACTGTGGCCAGGAAATCAGAAGACGCTTCCTTCTTGGGAGGAGAGCAATGTCCAGTCTCGATAAAATAGTAAAGAGTAGAGACATCAGACTGGCAACAAAGATCTGCCTAGTCAAAGCCATGGTATTCCCTGTAGTAACCTACGGATGTGAGAGCTGGACCTTAGGGAAGGCTGAGCGAAGGAAGATCGATGCTTTTGAGCTGTGGTGTTGGAGGAAAGTGCTGAGAGTGCCTTGGACTGCGAGAAGATCCAACCAGTCCATCCTCCAGGAAATAAAGCCCGGCTGCTCACTGGAGGGAAAGATACTAGAGACAAAGTTGAAGTACTTTGGCCACATCATGAGGAGACAGGAAAGCCTAGAGAAGACAATATGCTGGGGAAAGTGGAAGGAAAAAGGAAGAGGGGCCGACCAAGGGCAAGATGGATGGATGGCATCCTTGAAGTGACTGGACTGACCTTGAAGGAGCTTGGGGTGGTGACGGCCGACAGGGAGCTCTGGCGTGGGCTGGTCCATGAGGTCACGAAGAGTCGGAGACGACTGAACGAATGAACAACAACAACAACATAATTTATGCAGACCTCACAACTTCTGAGGATGCTTGCCATAGATGCAGACGAAACGTCAGTTCCTTCTGGGTTTTTTTTTGGGGGGGGGGGGTTTGCCTTTATGTACATTCTTTATGTACATTTTTTTTAAAAAATTTCCATTCTTCTTCCATTGGGTTTTCTTTACTCTTCTAGTTTCTTGCATATACAATTCTGGCTGCAGTTATCATATAATTGAATACGATGTCTTGATTCTTATTCATATTCATGTCTGTTATCCTAATAAATAATATAATATAAATAATATTCAAGTTTTATTTGAAATTTTATTTTCAGTTTTTTTTTGTATAATTTCATGGATCATTTTCCAATACATTTTTTTTAGCAATTTTACACCTTAATCTCTTTTCCTGTCCATCAACATTATTTATTTATTTACTCCCAAAGTGACCCATTTAAGGCGGAATCAGGTGTCAAAAAGGGATGTGTTATTGCCCCAATGTTATTTTTATTTATTTATTTATTTCAAAGTTTTATATACCGAGCTTCTCACCTCATAAGAGGGACTCAGCCCGGTTTCCAACCATAAAAACACATACAATCGGTAAAATATCGAAATACACATTACAATAAAACATTTAAAAAGCACATATATTTAAAACTACAGTGGTCAGTCGTCATACTAAAATCGAATATACACCGTCTTCCATCCAAATCATTGTCTCATTCTTCGAAAGCCTGTCTCCACAACCATGACTTCACCTGTTTCCTGAATGTCAGGATTGTTGGGGCGGTTCTAACCTCTGGCGGGAGAGAGTTCCAGAGTCGCGGGGCCACCACCGAGAAGGCCCTGTCCCTCGTCCCCACCAGCCGCGCTTGTGAGGCCGGTGGGACCGAGAGCAGGGCCCCTCCAGATGATCTTAGTAATCTTGATGGTTCGTAGGGAAGAATACATTCGGAGAGGTAAACCGGGCCGGAGTCGTTTAGGGCTTCCTTATTTTCCATCTTTATCGCTATGATACTTCATCTTGTTGATGGGATGCTTCCCACAGGAGTGGAAATCATCTATCGGACAGATGGCAAGCTATTCAGTCTCAACAGACTGAAAGCCAAAACCAAGGTTACAACAACATTTGTTATAGAACTCCAATATGCTGATGATAATGTTGTCTGTGTGCATTCAGAAGTCCTACAAAGCAGTTTAAACATCTTCACAGAAGCATATGAGAAGCTTGGCCTGTCATTGAACATTGAGAAAACCAGAGTGCTCTACCAGCAGTCACCAGCTAATCCCTCTCCAACGCCAGAAATACAGCTTAATGCTGTAACATTAGAAAATGTTGACCATTTCCGTTACCTTGACAACTACCTCTCCACAAAAGTCAACAGTGGCACTGAAATACAACACCACCTGAGCTCTGCGAGTGCAGCATTTTTCCAAATGAAGCAGAGTGTTTGAGGACTGGGACATCCGTAGGGATACCAAGGTGCTTGTTTATAAAGCTATTGTCCTCCCAACCTTGCTCTATGCCTGTGAGACGTGGACTATCTACAGATGTCACATGCAACTCTTGGAATGATTCCATCAGCGGTGCCTCCAAAAAATCCTGCAAATCTCTTGGATAGACAAGCAGACAAATGTCAGCGTGCTGAAAGAAGCAAAGACCACCAGCATTGAAGTGATGGTCCTTCACCATCAACTCCGTTGGATCGGTCACGTTGTCCGGATGCCCGACCACCATCTCCCAAAGCAGTTGCTCTACTCCGAACTCAAGAATGGAAAACGGAATGTTGGTGGACAGGAAAAGAGATTTAAAGATGGGCTCAAAGCCAACCTTAAAAACTCTGGCATAGACACTGAGAACTGGGAAGTGCTCTAGCTGGAGGTCAGCTGTGACCAGCAGTGCTGTGGAGTTTGAAGGGGCACGAATGGAGGGCGAAAGAGAGAAACGTGCCAAGAGGAAGGAGCGCCAAGCCAACTCCGACCGGGACCGCCTTCCACCTGGAAACCGATGTCCTCACTGCAGCAGAAGATGCAGAACAATAACAGGGCTCCACAGTCACCTACGGACCCATTGCCAGGACACCGATCTTGGCAGACAATCCTACTCGAACAAGGAGAGATCGCCTAAGTAAGTAAGTATTCATTTATTGGAGCTGACTACAGACTTTGCCAAACTACAAACTACAGATTCCAAGGAATCTTTTTAAAGTGGAGCCAAACTGCATTGGTGTCCCCATAGTCTTTCTGGTGGGTTAAGTCCCCAGGCCTTTGCAAATGGCCTGGGGACTTTGCAATGGAGATGGAAGAGGAGGAGGAAAGACAGGCCTGTTTGTGTAAATGTTGCCACGTCTAGCAGAAGATAGCAACCTGTAGCAGGCGTTTCCTTGAGCTGTTATTCCCTCCCAGAAGGGCGGGGAAACAGAGAGGAAATGCTGCTGCAGCCAAAGGGAAAAAGGCTTCCTCCCTCCCTCCCTGCTGGAGTTTGGCTTCCCCCTTTTCAGATCCGGAAGGAAGGCGTTTCTGTGCTTGATTTGCAGCCAGCTGGAAGGGAGCAGGGAAGGCTTGGCTTTGGAGAAGCCAAGCATGGCAGCCCAGGAGCCCCCCATCCACTCCATTCCTTTGGAAGAGGAACCCAGGTGGGTCGGGCTTGGCTCTCCTGGAGCCTCTCCATCCTGGATCCCCCCTTCACCTTTAATCCTGGTGGACTTTTTCAACCCTGGAGCCCTGTTTGAAGCAAAAGTTTCTCGTGGAACATTATGTCATATTATATGGTCATTGTTACCGTTACATTGTTATTGTTATAGTCATGGTCATTGTTATTGTTACAATGGCTGGATGGCCATCTGTTGGGGGTGCTTTGATTGTGCTTTTCCTGCATGCAGAAGGGAGTTGCCCATGACTGATAGATCTATCTACCTATCTATCTATCTACCTCTATCTATCTATCTATCTCTCTCTATCCGACCAGGTTGTGGCGCAGTTGGCTAGGAGTCAGCTGCATTAAATGACCAGTGACCGAAAGGTCATGAGTTCAAAGCCAGCCAGAGTCAGAATAAGCTCCCGACCATTTGTCTAGCTTGCTGTTGACATTTGCAGCCTGAAAGACATTTGCATTCATCAAGTAGGAAAGTTAGGTACTGCTTATGTGGGGAGGCTAATTTAACTAATTTACAAAACCAGAAAAAATCTCCAGCAGCACGCAAAAGAATGAGGAAGTACTCCATCAGTGTCACAAGTGGACGGTGAAGTGACAGCTCCCTCGGTGGCATACCCTCGTGAATCCGGAAAGTTAAATAGCCTCTGTGTGTCTGTGGCATTGAATGTTTGCCATGAATATGTGCATTGTGATCTGCTCTGAGTCCCCTGTGGGTTTTTTTTTTTTGTCGTGTCAGGAGCAGCCTGAGAAACTGCAAGTCACTTCTGGTGTGAGAGAATTGGCCGTCTGCAAGGACGTTGCCCAGGGGACGCCTGGATGATTTGATGTTTTTATCATCCTTGTGGGAGGCTTCTCTCATGTCCCCGCATGAGGAGCTGGAGCTGATAGAGGGAGCTCATCCGTCTCTCCCCGGATTCGAACCTGCGACCTGTTGGTCTTCAGTCCTGCCGGCACAGGGGTTTAACCCACTGCGTCTGCGGGGTGAGAAGGGCAGAATATAAATACTGTAACTAAATAAATAAATGTCTGTTTGTCTGTCCATCTCTCTATCTGTCAGGCATGGGCAACTCCCTTCTGCATGCAGGAAAAGCACAATCAAAGCACTCCCAACAGATGGCCAGCTAGTCATTGTAACAATAATGACCATGACAGTAATAATAATAATAGCAGAAACCCCAAATATTATATTATATTTATTAGGTAAAGGTTTTTCCCTGACATTAAGTCTAGTCGTGTCCGACTCTAGGGGTTGGTGTTCATCTCCAAGGTCATGTGGTCAGCATGACTTCGTGGAGCGCTGATACCTTCCTGCCGGAGCGGTACCTATTCACCTACTCACATTTACATGTTTTCAAAATGCTAGGTTGGCAGGGGATAGGCCAACAGTGGGAGCTCACACTGCTCCCCGGATCCAAACCTGCGACCTTTCGGTAAGCAAGTTCATTCACTCAGCAGTTTAACCCACTGTGCCAATCAGGAAAAGCACAATCAAAGCACCCCCAAGAGATGGCCATCCAGCCATTGTAACAATAATAATGACAATGATATTAATTGCAGAAATTGGGAGGGATAGCCAATACTCCAGAAGACAGGGTTAGAATTCAAAACAATCTTAACAAATTATAAAGATCATTGGCCAAAACTAACAAAATGAAGGTCAGCAGGGAGAAATGCAAGATACTCCACTTAGGCAGAAAAAATGAAATGCAAAGATAGAGAATGGGGGACGATGCCTGGCTTGACAGCAGTACGTGTAAAAAAGATCTTGGAGTCCTAGTGGAAAACAACTTAAACATGAACCAACAATGTGTTGCGGCGGCAAAAAAAAAAAAAAAAAAGGCAATGGAATTTTGGCCTGCATAAGTCATGCTCCCCATGCTCTCTTCTGCCTTGATCAGACCACACTTGGAAACACATTGTGTCCAATTCTGGGCAATTGAAGGGAGGTGCTGACAAGCTGGAATGTGTCCAGAGAAGGGTGACTAAAATGATCAAGGGTGTGGAGAAAAAGTCCTATGAGGAGCGGCTTAAAGAGCTGGGCATGTTTCGCCTGCAGAAGAGAAGGATGAGAGCAGACATGACCAGGGCCATGCATCAAGATGTGGGGGGAAATCATAGGGAGGAGGGAGCAAGCTTGTTTTCTGCTACCCTGGAGACTAGGATGCGGAACAATGGCTTCGAACTACAGAAAAGGATATTCCACTTAAACATTCAGAAAAACTTCCTGACTGTAAGAGCTGTTCAGCAGTGGAACTCTTTGCCCCGGAGTGTGGTGGAGGCTCCTTCTTTGAAGGCTTTTAATCAGAGGCTGGATGGCCATCTGCCGGGGGTGCTTTGAATGCAATTTTCCTGCTTCTTGGCAGAATGGAGTTGGACTGGAGGGCCCACGAGGTCTCTTCCAATTCTATGATTGTATTATTCTAAACCCAGGTCATCCAGTCCAACTTCCTTCTGACATGCAGGGCAAGCACAATCAAAGCAACCCCTGAGCGGTGGGAGATAAATAGCGTTTTGGAAGTAAGGAAAGCCCACTGTAGCCAAAGATTCTCCATGGATTCAACAGCCCTTTGAAAGATACCGTAAGTTGGATGTGGCCCTTGATGAAAATGAGTAACATCCATATCCTAAAACTTGACCTCAAAGGCCTTGTTGGATGTAATTTTCTGTGCAGAACTGAATTAACTCTCATGTTAATTACTTTTTCCTTTCACCATTAATGTTTGGGATTGTTTGTACCTTTAGTATACCTCAACACAAATCTATATATACTAGCCGTCCCCTGTCCTGCGTTGCTGTGACCCACATGGGGGTTCTGTGTGGGAGGTCTGGCCCAATTCTATCGTTGGTGGGTTCAGAATGCTCTGTGATTGTAGGTGAACTATAAATCCCAGCAACTACAACTCCCGAATGTCAAGATTCTATTTTCCCCAAACTCTACCAGTGTTCACATTTGGACATATTGAGTATTCGTGTAGAGTTTGGTCCAGATCCATCATTGTTTGAGTCCACAGTGATCTCTGGATGTAGGTGAACTACAACTCCCAAAACTCAAGGTCAATGCCCACCAAACCCTTCCAGTATTTTCTGTTGGTCATGGGAGAACTGTGTGCCAAGTTTGGTTCAATTTCATCATTGATGGGATTCAGAATGCTCTTTGATTGTAGGTGAACTATAAATCCCAGCAACTACAACTCCCAAATGACAAAATCAATTTTTTTGAGTGAAGGACATACATTGGGTTGTTAGGTGTCTTGTGTCCAAATTTGGTGTCAATTTGTCCAGTGGTTTTTGAGTTCTGTTAATCCCACAAATGAACATTACATACATACATACATATACATATATATAAAGAGAGAGAGAGAGAGAGATGTATGGTCCTAGATATATATTTTGCATTCGGCTGTATTATACTTCTCAGTATCTTGGGAAACAGCCAGTATAATTTTGTGCCACATGGCTCCTAAGATTCTCCGTTGCTTGGGGAAGGCCCGGGCTTTAGCACACCTGGCAAATCACCAGCAATGATAAGATCGACTAACTGAAATGTTTCCAGTTTGAAGCCCTGGGTCGGCATGAGCTCCCAACTATCAGCCCAACTTACTGTTTACCTAAGCAGTTCGAAAACGGCTTGAGCTGTAAGTAGAGAAATTAGGTATCGCTGAAACAAGCGGGGAGATATTTTACGACAGAAAAAGATCAGAAAATGGCTGGTGACCAAAAGGAAGGAAGAAGTCTTGATGGGATGGAACGACAGCACCCCCATGTGGCTGAATTCAAGCCACAATCTCCAAGGCTCCAAAAAGCTGGATGTTGGCACAGAATACATCCTTCCTGTTCTGTCTGACTTTGTCCTTTCTGTCCAATGTTTGCTGTGTATGTGTACTGTGATCTGCCCTGAGCCAAAATGGGGAGATAGGGTGGAGTATAAATAAAGTGTTGTTGTTGTTGTTGTTGTTGTTGTTGTTGTTATATTTCACCTCTTCACATGCGTACAGTCATGTAAACCTTAAACATCCCCACCTGCTTTTCAGGCTGCTGAAGCTGAAGAAGAAGTTCATCTCTAAATTTAAATCCACTCCCAAGTTTTATGCTCGAGCACCAGGGCGAGTCAACTTAATAGGTAATATGGAGTGATATCACTTCTATACATCATGAATTCACATGATTTCCACAATATCAAGAGATGTTGGAATGTCTGGAGATTGAGAGAGGTATAGAGATATTTAACTCATTTGTGTCTTTATGCAGGATTGGTCCAAGATACTTAGCTGTTGTAGGCTGAACAACGTTTGTTTCTGTCCATTTAATGCGGCAGAGGGTCTCCATCTCCTTGGCAGAAAGGAAGGGAAGAGAAGTTTAATAAATTAAATTAAATTGTGGATTTCATGACAAATCACCTGCCTGAGCAGAACGGCTAACTTAAAACACCCTCCACCTAAATGAGTGCTTGGCAAAGTCATTCTGGACCAGTTTTCACTCACCTTCAGATGGTCTAAAGGGGCATCTGTATTGTGGAATTAATGCACTTTGACACCATTTTAGCTGCTGTGAAAATGACTGATTTCTAAACTGTTCAAAGATCTAACATTCTGTCTTGTTTGTTAGGAGAACATATTGATTACTGTGGGTATGCTGTACTCCCAATGGCCATAGACCAAGATATACTCATTGCAGCCGAACCTCTGAACACTCCTGTCATCCACTTGGCCAATGCAAACGACTTGTATGCGTAAGTCTCTTTATTAATTAATATTAATATTACATGTAGGTTTTATAGACCCTGTATATATAGGTTTTGTTGTTGCTGTTGTTGTCATTATTTGACATCAAGTCAATTGGGGGAGGGGGTGTTACATGATAAATTGCCCTTCTGTACTTGCCCGTTGTTGCGCAGCAAGCGGCTCTTAGCCGCGTCCCATGCACAGGACTCACAGACAAGAGTAGAAATGAACAGAAGAAATCTTTACTCTTAATAGCAGAGATGAAATACAAACTTGCAGTGTTGCGTACAAAAAACAAACTGTGCAAGAAACTTACATAAATAATAATAATAATAATAATAATAATAATAATAATCTTTATTTTTACCCTGCCACCATCTTCCCAAAGGGGACTCGTGGTGGCTTACATGAGGCCAAGCCCGGTAGTGCAATTACAGTAACATAGCACAAAAGTATTGTCGAAGGCTTTCATGGCCGGAATCACTGGGTTGTTGTAAGTTTTTTCGGGCTATATGGCCATGTTCTAGAGGCATTCTCTCCTGACGTTTCGCCTGCATCTATGGCAAGCATCCTCAGAGGTAGTGAGGTCTGTTGGAACTAGGAAAATGGGTTTATATATCTGTGGAAAGACTAGGGTGGGACAAAGGACTCTTGTCTGCTGGAGCTAGGTGTGAATGTTTCAGCTGACCACCTTGATTAGCATTTGATGGCCTGGAAGTGCCTGGAGCAACCTTTTGTTGAGAGGTGATTAGATGTCCCTGATTGTTTTCCCTCTGCTGTTTTGCTGTTTTAATTTTAGAGTTTTTTAAATACTGGTAGCCAGACTTTGTTCATTTTCATGGTTTTCTCCTTTCTGTTGAAATTGTCCACAAGCTTGTGGATTTCAGTGGCTTTACTGTGTAGTCTGACATGGTGGTTGTGAGAGTGGTCCAGCATTTCTGTGTTCTCAAATCATATGCTGTGTCCAAGTTGGTTCATCAGGTGCTCTGCTATGGCTGACTTCTCTGGTTGAATTAGTCTGCAGTGCCTTTCATGTTCCTTGATTCGTGTTTGGGCAATGCTGCTGCGTTTGGTGGTCCCTATGTAGACTTGTCCACAGCTGCATGGTATACTCTAAAATAGTAATATAAAAATAGCTAAAACATTTAAACCTAGATAAAAATTCACTACCTAATAACATCAATAAAAACATCATAAAACAATAAATCCTCCGCATTTCATTACCAAATCATTATCCAGTCGCGCTGTCCAGCCATTCCGAGATCAGAGTTTATCTGCTGCACTGCATTTGGGAAAGCCTGCTCAAATAGCCAGGTTTTTACTCTTTTATGAAATGTTAAGAGGGTGAGGTCTAACGTACCTGGGGAGGGTATTCCACAGCTGAGGGGCCACCGCTGAGAGGGCCCTGTCTCTCATCCATGCCAGCTGAACCTTTGAAGATTTATTTATTTATTTTATTTCAAAGTTTTATATATCGAGCTTCTCACCTCATAAGAGGGACTCAGTCCGGTTTCCAACCATAAAGACACACACAATCGGTAAAATATCAAAATACACATTATAATAAAACATTTAAAAAGCACATATTTTAAAACTACAGTGGTCAGTCGTCATTACTAAAATCGAATATCGAATATACACCGTCTTCCATCCAGATCGTTGTCTCATTCTTCAAAAGCCTGTCTCCATAACCATGACTTCACCTGTTTCCTGAATGTCAGGATTGTTGGGGCGGTTCTGACCTCTGGCGGGAGAGAGTTCCAGAGTCGTGGGGCCACCACCGAGAAGGCCCTGTCCCTCGTCCCCACCAGACGCGCTTGTGAGGCCGGTGGGACCGAGAGCAGGGCCTCTCCAGACGATCTTAATAATCTTGATGGTTCATAGGGGAGAATACATTCAGAGAGGTAAACAGGGCCGGAGTCGTTTAGGGCTTTATAGGTTAACACCAGCACTTTGAATTGTGCTCGGAAGCTAATTGGCAGCCAGTGGAGCTGGTGTAACAGCGGAGTGGTGTGCTCCCTGTACCCCGCACCTGTTAGTAATCTGGCTACCGCGCGTTGGACTTGCTGCAGCTTCCGGGCAGTCTTCAGAGGCAACTCCACGTAGAGAGCGTTGCAGTAATCTAAATAGGATGTAACCAGAGCATGGACCACCGTGGCCAAGTCAGCCTTCCCAAGGTACAGGTGCAGCTGGCGCACAAGTTTTAGTTGTGCAAAAGCTCCCCTGACCACCGCCGAGACCTGGGGTTCCAGGCTTAGCGATGAGTCTAGGAGAACTCCCAGACTGCGAACCTGCGCCTTTAGTGGCGCAGCACAGGCTGTAACCCCGTACCTTGTTCGGTCTTACGACTGACCAGGAGTACCTCTGTCTTGTTTGGATTTAGTTTCAATCTGTTGTCCCTCATCCAGTCCGTCACAGCGGCCAAGCACCGGTTCAGGACTTGGACAGCCTCCTTAGTAGCAGGTGGAAAGGAGTGATAGAGTTGGACATCATCTGCGTACAGATGACACCGTACCCCGAAACTCCGGATGATCTCTCCCAACGGCTTCATGCATATGTTAAACAACATAGGGGACAGTACTGAAGATGGCAGGACCGAGAGCAGGACCTCCCCAGAAGATCTTAACTTCCTACGATTATGATTCATAACAGTAGCAAAGTTAGAGTTATGAAGTAGCAAGGATAATAATGTTATGGTTGGGAGTCACCACAACATGAGGAACTGTATGAAGGGGTCACGGCATTAGGAAGGTTGAGAAACACTGATATCTCTACTAATCTACTAACAGTTTTAACGAAAATTGCAGAATTTACTCTGTAGATAATACATCATTAGAGAAAAGCATGAAGTGAAACAATTTGCTGTGAATAATTAAGATCAACTTCCAGTGAAGAAGAACTGGAAAAGAAGAGATGAAGATCAAGAGACAAAGTGAAAAGACAGAAGAAGATGCAATTAATAGTCTTTTATTTTGTCACACCGGTTCCCGTGATCTGTTTTCAACAGGTCTGTCATAAATTCGAGCCCTGACACTTTCCAGGACAGTGTGAAAGTGTCAGGTTTTTTTTTTGCAACCTTTGCAAAGTGTTCTTTTCCCCCAGCAACTCCTTTATTTTCCCCAAATAGACTGTCTGTCTCCTTCTTTTGGGAGGCATATGAGGACACATGCAATGAATGTGTTAGTTTAGAAGCCAATTTTTCTTTCAGTCTTTTGGTTTGAGATATTTGCCACAACAACAAGAAACCCGTCAGTGGTTTGCACACATAAATCATAACATTTTACACCACGGAGCAAGAAGTGATACCATGTAATCATCCCCATTTTGTTTATTGTTTGGGTTTCGAGCTTTGAAAAGACACGCATCGAAGAAACACAATCTCTGTTTATTTTGGGGCGACGAGGAAGCAGCCGATTGCAAGTTTACTTTCTGCGGCAAACAATAACAACTCTCAGCACAAACACTGGTCTCTGTTGAGAGCAACATCTCCTTTTTTGTGGTATTGTTTCTCAATATTCTCCGAGGAAGGCTTAGGAATCCATGGAAAATCTGTCTTGAGCTATGTATAGACCTTCAGCCGTGCCTGAATGTTATTTCCCCACTTTCCAGAATTCTTATTTATATATTTTCTCCATTTGGGTGGGGTTTTTAAAAGGCATTTTGCACCATTTTCGGGATCCTGAACCTGTTTTTGTTGGAAATTCAAGCCTCCTATACTAGCTATTTGTTATGGATATAATTCAGAATACTTGCTGTATTGTGTATGTATGTATTGGTATGCAGTTTTCCTTAACTCTATGTTGTGGGACAGCCCGCAGACCATGTAATCAGAACTGGGACTATTCAGGACTCAGACTCCATTTTAGAAACAGTACAGCTTAGATGCCAGTAGAAACAATATGCTTTTAGAAGTAAGCAGAAACAGAATGTTTTAGATAACAGTCTCTATTCAACTCTCAGACCAGAGAGATGCTTTAGACTTTGATTATAAGAAAGATATCCTGTGTTATCTGCACAGAGAAACTACTTCTAATTCTGTATGTAACTGGATTGATATGCAATGTAGCTGTATGCTGAATACATGAAGTTTTGTGAGTAAACCAACTATGTTACTTTTTAAAAAGTCTACTTACAAGGGGCATTCATTAAAGATTTCCCCTGATCCACTTCCTGTGGATGGAGAGTGTGCCGCCGTGCCTGGGGCTATAGATCTTAGTGAAGGAAACATGGAAGTGACATCTTTTCCCCAGGGGATTGTTTCCTGCCCTCCTTTAGAGAACTGGAACTCCCAAGGATCAAGACACTATAGATAACTCYAAATAGGCTTTATTGTTCACAATGAGTTATCTTTCTCAGGCATAAACTTGATGTTTCAACAGGGGTAAAGGAAATATACGTTACAGTCTCTGAAGTCTTGGTCCAAGGGGTTTTCCATCTGAGAAGCTTTCCAGGTTCCCTCTTTCTCAAMGGCTGTGAAAGCCTGAGCATTCACAACCCCAGTCCAATGATCTATATTTGAAGGCACAAAGTCTTCCTCTTGATGCCAAGGGACTGTTTTGAAGGCGCTTAAGATTCCTCAACATTGTCCAGGGTGATCTGAACATCTTAAGAGTAGAAACTTAAGAATTGGTGATGAGAGATGACTTGACTGAGGGCTTTAGAGCCAAACCTTTCTCACGTCRACCTGCTGAGTTGTCTGATGGTAGAATGAAAAGAAAGCACTMCCCTCTTCCCCAGGAAGGGGTGGAGTCKAACAATTGAGCAGGGGGAGCAATTCAACCGGTGCAAAATAACATTGATTGACAGCTATAGGTAACCAATTTAGCAATACATTCACATACAAGTGGGGACAGACGCGCCGTCACAGAGAGCAATGAAATTTGGCACTTCTCTCCATCGGTGCCACCCAGGGACACACACTTCTCCCATCTTTTTAAGCAACTGTAAACACTTCGCTTGTAGAAGTTGACAGGTTGCTCCAAAAGCTACGTTGTGACTTTGGAATCAGAGGCTCATCATCTGAAAATGCTTGCCCTTCAAAAATAACTTCATTGTTGGAAAGAGGTAGAACTCCAATGGTGCGAGTTCAGGTGAATAAGGGGGATGAGGTTGAATTTCAAAGCCACAGGAGCATGCTTCCATGTGGGTGGTAAACTGTGCAATGTCTTGCAGAAGGTGGACACCTTTTGTGAGCATGCTCGTCTTTTGGTTTTGATAGCCTCCCACAGTTTCCGCAGCAGTGAAGCATTGTATGCCCCAGGGATCATGGCACCCTTTTCTAGGAAATCCATCAATACTACTCTGTGTTGGTCCCAAAATATTGTGAGCATGACCTTGCCTGCCAAGTGTTGGGCACGTGCCTTCTTTGGAAGCGGTGAGTCATGATGCTTCCATTGCATCGACTGGACTTTAGTCTCAGGATCATAGCGATGGACCCAGCTTTCATCCTGTGGGATCAGTCTGTTGAAAAAGTCCTCCTGGTTTCCATGTCACATTGTCAATGGAGCCTGAGAACATTCAACTTGTTCTTGCTTCTGGAAAGGCGTGAGCAGCTGGGGAACCCAGCGAGTGGATACCTTGTGCATGTGAAGATGGTCTTGGATTATTTTTTCCACGGACCCCAAGGACGACAGTTTAGAGGGGGCTTAAAATTCAGCCTACAGCACTTGCTATTCATTTATAGTAATCTCCCATCCAAGTCAAAACCAGGGCTGACCCTGCTTAGCTCCCAAAATCAGACAGGATCTGGTTTCTTTAAGATATTGAGGCTTTAAAATACAAATTCACATAGATAAGTTTTAATCAATATTAAGAAAGTAAGCTGGGTGTGAGAAAGAATATTTTGTGGAAAGTATACTATGTTGTTGGAGAGTTGTTGTGCTACTCCTTTGTCAGGAGGAGGCAGCAGTAAGCTGTTTTTATGTTTCAGAGCATTAAACTTGTCAATAAAAAACTTCATATGTTTTATTTTTTCCCAGGGATTTTAGCACAAATGTTGATAACATTCAGATTAATCAAACAAAACCGTTGTGGCACAACTACTTCTTATGTGGATTCAAAGGAATTGAGGTAAGCATATTCAGTGTGATTCATTATTGTAAGTTGGATGTTTTAAGATACAGGGTGGATAAGGCAACAATATATGTCAGGTAGGTATATATATATAATTTTAGGAACTGTATGTTTTTCCTTTCCTTTCCTTTCAGGCTTTAACAAGTTTCTAAGTTAATGTCTTTCTATTTATTTATTGTGTCAGAAGTGAGTTGAGAAATGTATAGAAAAAACACAAACAGAGTCAAAAGCTTGGCATTATACCAAATTTCCTTTTACCAGAAGCTGGTCACGTGTGTTGCTGTGAGAAGGGCCTCCATTGTGCATGTGGCAGGGCACAGACTGTATTGTAATAAATGGTCTGTGGTTTGCTCTTCTCCACACTCGCATGTCATGGACTCCACTTTGTAGCCCCATTTCTGAAGGTTGGCTCTGCATCTCGTGGTGCCAGAGTGCAGTCTGTTCAGCGCCTTCCAAGTCTCCCAGTCTTCTGTGTGCCCAGGAGGGAGTCTCTCATTTGGTATCAGCCATTGGTTGAGGTGCTGGGTTTGAGCCTGCCACTTTTGGACTCTGGCTTGCTGAGGTGTTCCAGCGAGTGTCTCTGTAGATCTTAGAAAGCTATTTCTGATTTAAGGCGTTGACATCTTGACTGATATCCAAACAAGAGGATGGACCAGACGTGTCAATGCCTTAGTCCTTTCATTACTAGCTACTACTTCCCAGCAGATATCAAATGGTGCAATACCAGCTAAACAGTATTTCTCCAGTGATGTAAGGAATAGACATCCTGACATATATATGTTTGAAAGACTTTTATATAGTTTCAAGAAAAGAATAGAATCGTGTAGTAGAATGACATTAATAAAATGTAATATAGCATCATTACCAACAATTTCCTGATCTGATCTTTATTGTTTTGATTACTAGATCATTACTTAAAAATAAAATGTCTATTTTGGGAATGTGAGAAGAAGGGACAAAATTTCTAGGCAGCCATTAGGATTCTCACTTTAACTAGATCAGAAAGTAGGAATATGAAAGAAAATCATATTACAGGAAATCAAACTTCGGGAAAGGAGATTCCACCTGAACATTAGGAAGAACTTCAAGTGGAATCTCATTAGGAAGAACTTCAAGTGAGAGCTGTTCAGCAGTGGAACTCTCTGCCCCGGAGTGTGGTGGAGGCTCCTTCTTTGGATGGCCATCTGTCGGAAGTGCTTTGAATGCGATTTTCCTACTTCTTAGCGGGAGGTTGGACTGGATGGCCCATGAGGTTTCTTCCAACTCAATGATTCTATACTTCTATGTTTTACACATTGATCAATTAATATTTTGTAGCAGTAAAAGACCAATTTAATGGGGAAAATATTTGTATTCCAAGATTAACTTATTTAAAAGAGTATTCATTTTGTTATTCACATTAATGTTTGGCTTTGTTCCACCCTTTTTGAGCTGCTTGAGGGAACGAGAGGGTATCTTTTGAAGGTTAGCACACACTATGTTATTTATCCACCAGCACATTGCTTTAGGGCTGAGGATATGTTTGGCTACTTGGATTATTTTTGTGGTCTTAAGAACCTCCCAAAATAAAGAAAAAATTGTCCCCAATGCCCCCAGTCCTCTGGGCCATTTTAGAAAAGGTCTTTTCAAAAATTGGAGGTAAGCTGTGTCTCTATGTCTCGGTTCAAGGATGATGGCAGACTTCAACTCTGATACGCTGCCCAACACATTTTGGTGCCTCAGATGTTAATCCTGTTTCTGGGTACATTTGACCTTGGCACCAGATAGAGATCCTATCATCTCTAGTTTTTGAGAAGCAGAACATTTGCTATCTGCTTGCCTATAGAATACCATGGTAACTATATCTAAGAAACTAATGCTGATGTGGTCTACCCAATGCATTTTTCTGAACCAGTATCCCAAAGAACCCTAGGAACAGGCCTAAAAACCAACACACATACACACACACACACACATATATAGGGGTTATTGAGCTGTGATGGCTCAGTGGGATAAACTCTTGTGCTGCTAAACTGCTGATCTGAAGGTTGGCAGTTTGAATCCGCGAGACAGGTGAGCTCCCATCTGTCAGCTCAAGCTCTTGTCAAGCTAGCAATTTGAAAACACGCAAATGTGAGTAGATAATTAAGCACCGCTTTGGCGGGAAAATGCAAAGAGACGCTCCAAACAATCTTGCCTACTGCACAACCAGAAGATGACAACACAGGCTCCTCGGCTTGAAAATGGAGAAAAGCATCTCCCTACAGCCAGAAATGAGCACTGCCTCCAGAAACCAGAAATGAAAGGAGAAGCCTCTGCCTTTGTTTGTGTTTGTGTGTCTCATTGTATCTGATTGTAAAGGCATTAAATGTTTGCTTATGTATATAAATGCTATAATCCGCTCTGGGTCCCCTTGGGAAGAAGGGCAGAAGATAAATAAAGTGTATTATTATTATAACCAGTGGTTCTAGAAACTGGCTTTCTAGCATTATGCTTTCTGAAGGCGCAGAACACAAGCATCATGGGTCAACCCTAGTCTATTGTGTTGCTGTGAGATCTGATAATATCTTTGATGCTGTTTTTCTGTGGTTTCTAGGATCATTTCGGTCTCGACAGCCCAAGTGGAATGAACTGCCTTATAGAGGGCACGATTCCCCCAAGTTCTGGCCTCTCCAGCTCCAGCGCTTTGGTTTGCTGTGCGGGACTTGTGACTCTCATGGCAAATGGGAAGACTCTTCCAAAGGTACTAAAATAATAGCAACCTAGTCCTGATAGTAATGGTGGGAGGGTATTAACTTGGGAAGGATTTTATTTGTCAAGAACTACGCTGTCTCCTCTGCCTGTTCCAAAGATTAAGAACCACAGTATATAGAAAACTCCAAAACCGTTCAGTCTTTGCAAGCAAAGAAATCCTGGCACGTATCAGAGGAAAACAGAGAAAGAGACCCAAGTCTTTCTTTGTCTGCTGAATTCTGTGTTTCCTTAGGTGGAATTGGCTGAACTTTGCAGCAAGAGTGAACGCTATATTGGCACACAAGGAGGAGGCATGGACCAATCCATCTGTTTCCTTGCAGAGAAAGGAACGGTACGTACCACTCCCGTTATCTCAAGCGGATATAGTTAATGGTGAGGGATTATGGGCTTAATGTTAAGAGGGTAGTGTCCAAGGAAGTGGATACAGCCAAGAAATACAAACAAAACACTTGACTGGAGGTAACGAGTCCACAATTTTGTTGTTACTGTTGTGTGGCATTGGCTTGGTATGATATGCAGATTAGATGAGCTGGTGCCATCTGATCACTTCATGTGCCTCTATAGCCCACAAACAGGTCATAATAATAACAACAACAACTCATTCCACCCAAATAGTGATGTCAGCAGATTTTACCTGCCAAGAAAATCAGGAGGCAGAGCTATTATTATTATTATTAATATTATTAATATTAATAATAATAATAATAATAATAATAAATAAATAAACTGTATTTAATACCCCGCCAACATCTCCCCAATGGGGACTCGTGGTGGCTTACATAAGGCCAAACCCAACAGCATATTACAATAAAGTAAAACCAAAACACAATAACAACACAGTAAAATACATACAACATATGAGTACAAAGATGATAAAGCAAAATCATACACAATAATTATTACTATTACTATTTTTTTATTTTACTGACACAAAAACACAGTATGTCACAGCAAGTGAGATCTGTATGTTGGATTTCGTATCAAAAAATCGCAAGTCGAACACTTTCCAAGCATCTAGGACTGTGTGATGTATTTTCGAATTATGCGCACAGATCCAAGTCAGGTGGCATTTTGCAGTTGACAAATAGTGATTTTGTCGTTGTTTATTGTTTCCAAATGCCGGGTGAGATCTTTTGGCACAGCATCCGATGCGCCAATGACCACTGGGACCACCTGTACTGGTTTCTGCCAGAGTCTTTGCAGTTCGATTTTGAGATCTTGATAGTGGCTGAGTTTTTCCTGTTGTTTTTTCTCAATGCGACTGTCACCTGGAACGGCGACATCAATAATCCAGCCTTTTTTCTTTTCCATAACCATGATGTCTGGCGTGTTGTGTTTCAAAACTTGGTCAGTGTGGATTCGGAAGTCCCACAGTATTTTTGCATGTTCATTTTCCATGATCTTTGCGACTTTATGATCCCACCAGTTCTTTACTGCTGGCAGGTGTAACTTGGACATAAGTTCCAGTGAATCATCTGGGCCACAGAGTTGTGTCTTTGTTTGTAGTCTGTCTGTGCAATTTTCTTGCAACAGCTGAGGAGATGGTCCATGGTTTCATCAGCTTCCTTGCACAGTCTGCATTTTGGGTCATCCACTGATTTTTTGATCCTAGCCTTAAATTCATTTGTTCTGATGGCTTGCTTCTGGGCTGCAAGAATCAGGCCTTCTTCTGTCTCCTTCTTCAGTGTTCCATTGGTGAGCCATAACCAAGTCTTCTCCCTGTCCAGTTTTCCTTCAATTATTACTATTACTATTATTTTTATCTATGCCTTACAGAGACTCAAAGTGGCTTACAATAAAACAAATTCAGTTTTAATAGGTTTTTCTCACTGTTGCATGCCAGTTTTTTCTTAGTCAACATCAGTTCCTAAGACAAAGAGTCCAGAAGTAAATGATGTTTGATTAATTGCTCTTAAATATGGAGCTGGCTACCCATTGAAATTACTCTTGACCGTATGTTTTTCTTTCTAGGCCAAGCTGATAGAGTTCAATCCTCTGAGGGCAACTGATGTGAAGCTTCCAGAGGGAGTTGCTTTTGTTATCGCAAACAGTTGCGTGGAAATGAACAAGGCAGCAACTTCTCATTTCAATATTAGGGTGATGGAGTGTCGTCTGGCCACAAAGGTACTGTATGGCTTTCATCAACGTCTGATGCAGTGGTTCTCAATCTTTTTTTGACCAGGGACCACTCTCCAACATTAGTACCAAAAGGGTCATAAATCGGTTTTTGGTCAACTTGAGATTCAGCTTGGGGTGCTGATTCAGAAAATTGCATTGGATACACCACATCAGCTCTAGTTTCTGATACAGAATATATGCCATGGTCAGCGACAGGGAAGGAGTGGCAGGCGGCATTAAAAGAGCAGAAATAAATAAAATAAAATAAAATAAAATAAAATAAAATAAAGAAGAAAGAGGTTCATGGACCAGATTTTCATCCTTGTGGCCCACTGGTAGTCCGCGGCCCACAGGTTAAGAATGACTGGTCTAATGAAACCATCACCCAAATATGTGCTGGCTTGTAACCCCTTTCACTCTACCAGTTGTTGCCTTGTTTTAACACCAGGTCAGGGCATGTTTCCCTCATCTGGGTCTGGACTCCAGCCATTTGCCCATGATGGATGGGATCTAAGGCTTGGAAGCCCCAGCCATTGACTCTGCTCGGTAAGGCTCATGGAAGCTGCAGTCCTACAACATCTAGAAAGACCACATAAGTTTTATTTTTATCTCTCCTCCTCCAAATTCAGCGCCCAAACACAAATCAAGGAACATGAAAGTCACTGCAGACTAATTCAATCAGAGAAGTCATTCATAGCAGAGCACATGATGTTATTTGAGAACACAGAAATGCTGGACCTCTCTGACAACCGCCATGTTAGACTACACAGAGAAGCCATTGAAATCCACAAGTATGTGGGAAATTTCAACAGAAAGGAGGAAACCATGAAAATGAACAAAATCTGGCTATCAGTATTAAAAAAAAACTCTAAAATCAGGACAGTACATAAAGAGAGACACTCAAAAAGCAGGGGAATTCCAGACAGGAAACAATCAGAGCCAGCTAACACCTCCCAACAAAGGATTCCCCCAGGCAGGAAGCAGCCAGGCTTTGAAGCTGCAAGGCCATTCAATGCTAATCAAGACGGCCAATTGCAACATTCATACTTATCTCAAACAGACAATAGTTCTTTCTCCCATGCTGGACATTATTTCACAATTATATACATCCCACTTGCCTAGTTTCCAATAGAACTCACAACCTCTGAGGATTCCTGCCATAGATGTGGGTGAGATGTTAGAAGATAATGTTTCTGGAACATGGCCATACCGCCCAGAAAACTCACAGCAACCTAGTGATTCTGACCATGAAAGCCTTCAACAACACATCCTCCATGTTTTGTTGGTAATAGAAATGTGATATCTTATATGCCCATTCTGTTAGCCAACCTTCTCTTCTTCCTCTATTGCATTTTTTTTGCAAAAGAGATTGTCTTAAGCAGAACACACTTTATCATTTTGACAGACTGTGGGATATGAAGTAAATGAAGCCCAACTTTGTCTCTCCGCTATGAAAAAGCATCACTGAAGCCATGTGGAAATTATAATTCTAAATATTACCTGAGTAGGTCTTATAGCAAATTAGAGGTAGGAATTGTCTCAAAATGTATACAATAAGGTTTTTGGCACCATTTTTGCAAGATTTCACAGTATAATATAACTGGGGAGTTTACCTTTTCTAACAGTTAAGTTGTTTCATGTTGATGTCAAGTAGTATATGCACAAAAACCCCCCAACCCTTTGTATCCTTAATGCTCTCTGAGCTCTTTTATTGGAAAGTAGCTTTGAGGTTTCCTTGGTTTAATGAAACACATGGCTTTGACTTCACATCCAAAAATGTGTACACATTGGTTATCGTTGCAGCTTTTAGCAAAATCCAGAGGCCTAGACTGGAAAGCAATGCAAAAGCTCCAGGACGTACAGATCAAACTCAAACGGAGCTTAGAGGAAATGCTGGATGTGGTTGAGGAGGTGCTTCACCCTGAGCCTTACAGCATCGAGGAAATTGGAGAAAAACTGGGAATTAGCCCCAAAGAGCTTCGCAGTGAGATCCTCAGCCAGAACACCCAAGATGGTAAGCAAACACTGAATGGCTACTGGTGGAATAGTTCAGTTTATTAAAACTGGAAGTAGGTTCAGAAGAAGGAGGCATATCTCTTAAACAAAAAGCCTCATGCCACAATGCTAATAGCTCTTATAATAATATAAACTTAATAAACTTTATTTATATCCTGCCACCATCTCCCCCAACAGGGACTCAGGGTGGCTTACATGAGGCCAAGCCCAAACAACATATTAAAGCAAAATAAAACCAAAAACATAAGCAATAAACAACATCATAATTACATAAAACATATGAATACATCTATATAAATAAAAATGTAATGTTCGTTTGTGGGATTTACAGTCTCTGATTGATTTGTTATATTTATTTATTTGAAAGTTTTATATACCGGCCTTCTCACCTCAACGAGGGACTCAGGTCGGTTTACAACATATATGCAAATACAATAATATACAAGTACAACAGAGTGCAACATCATTACAGATTAAAATAGTACAATAAAGTACAGTAAAAACATCATCATCACAATTACCCAAGCCAAGTCGTCAATACAGTCACAGTCATAGTCATAGTCACAGTTCATCATCCTCCTTCCTTGTGGACGAAGGTTATAGATTCAGTCCTCAAATGCCACATTCCAGAGCCAGGTCTTTAGTAGTTTCCTGAAAGTCAGGAGGGAGGGAGCAGATCTAATCTCTAATGGGAGTCCTACAAAGCCAGGGAGCCACCACCGAGAAGGCCCTGTCTCTCGTCCCCACCAAATGTGATTGCGAGGGTGGTGGGACCGAGAGCAGCCCCCCCCTGGAAGATCTTAATAGCCTTGATGGTTCATAGGGGAGAATCCGTTCGGACAGGTAAACTGGGCTGGAGTCGTTTAGGGCTTTATAGGTCAAAACCAGCACTTTGAATTGTGCACAGAAGCTAATCGGCTTCAGTTAGAAACAAGGAATTAGGAAACGGAGGGTAGAAAGAGTACAGGATTCCACGTCACGTCGGAGATATATTGATAGTAAAATAATATAGATAGTCAAATCAGAGATACCTAAATATCTTTACATACTTAGACATAGTTATACAAGTGTTATATAGATAGTAGAATAATATAGATAGTCCAGTAGGAGATAATTAGATAGTTACAGAGTTAGATATAGTATAGAAGTCACAACTGTTGCGCAGCAGCAGATTTTACCCAGCGCCCAAAGTCCAAATGCAACCCCCAGGGGTTGAGAAGGGCAGGGTAAAAGTGTTCAAAATAAATCAATAAATTCATAAATTTACACAGTAGTCAGTGCTCTTTAGTTTTTATCCAGTTTGGGTCCCCAGGTGCTAACTTCTGATCACTTTTGATTACCATCATGCAGACTGGGGATAATGGGAACTGCACTTGTGATTCTGAGGTTCGAGGAAACTTAAAGGCATTTTAAAGCCTGGCATCCTATTCACAAGCTTTGTCTCGAAACCTAAACCCCAGTCTCCGGACTAAACAGGACAAATTGCAGCCTTCCAGATGTGACTGTATCACAACTCCCATCAGTTCTAGTCATGGTGTCTAATGAGGAGGAAGACAGGTTGTACTCCAGTGTTTGGAAGACACAGTCGGCTGAATTTGGCCCGCAGGCCTTGAGTTTGACACTTGTGCTTGAGAAGCTACACCGTCGCATCTGATAGTACTAAGTGTCCTCCCACACTTTGTCTTCTTCTCCTCTTTTCAAATCCAGTGGCCACTTTTAAGTTGTACCAGCGTGCAAACCATGTGTACAGTGAAGCTGCCCGAGTGCTGGAGTTCAAAAAGACCTGTATGGAGGCACCTGATGATGCTGTCTGGTTGTTGGGAGATGCAATGAACAAAAGTCACTCCAGCTGCAGAGACTTGTACGAGTGCAGCTGCCCCGAACTGGACCGGCTGGTGGACGTCTGCCTGTAAGTTTGCAAAGCTGCAGCAAAAGAAATCGGTTTGGGTTGGGTTGCAGACAGGCCTGTAGCGAGGGGGGGGGGGGGGTTGGATTCACACCCCCCCCCCCCGAAATGTTTCAGATTTTTTAAAAAACCTGGTTTACTCATGAATTGTAACTGGTTAACCAAATCCCCATGCTAAGTCTATGAGATAATAATAATAATAATAATAATAAAAATAATAATACTTTATTTATACCCCGCTACCATCTCCCCAGGGGACTTCGGTGCGGCTTACATGAGCCCAAAACAAACATAATAAAGCAATAAAATAAAAACATAATAAAAAACATAGTCAATAAAATATACAACATTATCAATAAGACAACACACAATTAAAAACAGTGGGAAGGCCAAATGTAAAATTAAAATTGGAAGTCATGCTGGGACATGAACGAGAAGGTGATAGTGGTGTTTATGGAAGGGCATACAAGCAGACCTAAAGAAATGTAAAGTGCTTTGGAGGACAAAGTTCTATGGGATCATTATTCCGGGAAGGCACACTGGAACAACCACGTCTTCAAGCTCCTCCTGAAGACTGCCAAGGTTGGGGCCTGTCTGATGTCTTTAGGGAGTGAGTTCCAGAGTCGAGGGGCCACCACCGAAAAGGCCCTCTCTCTCTTGTCCCCACCAATCGCACCTGCGATGCTGGTGGGATTGAGAGCAGGGCCTCTCCAGATGAACGAAGACATTGTGTTGGTTCGTATACAGAGATGCGGTCACGCAGGTAGGCGGGTCCCAAACCGTTCAGGGCTTTGTAGGTAAGAACCTGCACCTTGAATTGGGTCCTGTAGATGAATGGCAGCCAGTGGAGCTCCTTGAACAGGAGGGTTGACTCGCTCCCTGTAAGGATCCCCAGTTAACAACCTGCCGCCCGTTGGATCATCTGAATTTTCCGGCCATTTTCAAGGACAGCCCCATGTAGAGTGCATTGCAGTAATCCAGTCTAGAGGTGACTAAGGCGTGGACCACCTTGGCCAGATCTGCCTTCCCGAGGTACGGTCGCAGTTGGCAAAAAATTAAGAGTCCCTCCAGAACTGCAAGCACTATCTCAGGCAAATATTTTTAATAGTGTCTTGTAGTTATTGTTGTTATTTTGCTTAACTGTTTGATTTGCTTGTTTATTATTGTGTTATGCTTTTATTGTATTGTGTTGAGGCTTCGGCCTGTGTAAGCCGCATCGAGTCCTGCGGGAGATGCTAGCGGGGTACAAATAAAGTTAATAATAATAATAATAATAATAATAATATTGACAATTTATTCACACTGTCATTACTTGCAGCAACAGTAGATGTAGCGAAGCAACCAAGTTGGGGGGGTGTGTTGAATGCTCTCATTAAGGAGGCCAGACTTGGTGGAGGTGGTTGACAGGGGCGGAGCTGCAGGCTATGGAAGGCTGCTCTGCCCCCTGCTGTGCTCTTTGCTTCAGCGTGAGCTAGGAGGCAGGTTTCAACCCCCCTGTGAAATTTTCAACCCCCTCCCCCCAAAATTTCAACCCCTCCCAAATTTTTTTTCTGGCTACGGCCCTGGTTGCAGAGGGGTTGTAAAGCCTTCCATTCTGTTAGTCTTCAAAATGGGGGGAAATGTGATCTTATTTCCAGTGAAGATTGCATCATTTCTTAATGGGAATACAGAATTCAGTAGAACTGCGAGGGATGTGATTGCCCCAGAAATTTCAACAGAAAAGGAGGAAACCATCAAAATGAACAAAATCTGACTACCAGTAATTTAAAAAAACTCTAAAATCAGGACAGTAAATAAAGAACAATACTAAAAAAAACAGGGGAATTCCAGACATGAATCAATTAGGGCCAGCTAATACAGGGTGAGGCAACATAACTTCCTTTTTTCAAAACTTAATAAAACCCATTGTATGAATCAGATTTTTTTAAAAAAAATTATAATGTAGGCGCATACCTAAAGTTTTGTTTTACGTAGTTTTGAAGATCAAATTAGGTAGGTGACGTCCCCCATTCTCCATACACTGAGTAAACCGATTTCTGGCGTTTGTCATGACTCTTGCCAGCATAGCAGGCGTTATGTTGGCAATTTCTTCCTGGATGTTGGTCTTCAAATCTTGTAGGGTCCTTGGACGGTTCACATAAACAGGATTTCAAAAAACCTCATAGAAAAAAATCACAAGGGGCCAAATCTGGCCCACATCTATGGCAGGCACTCCAAATCCGCTCGAAAAGTAGGCCTCAACAGCAAAAGCACGCTCCTCACTGTTCCAATGTATGACGGCGACTGAACTGTGGCATGACAAAACTTTATACTCCCGCCTCTCGAACAAGACCACTAACGCTCCGCTATGTCTTCAACCGACTGAATGGCGTGCATTTTAAAAAAAGGAAGTTATGCTGCCTCACCCTGTACCTCCCAACAAGGGCAGGAAGCAGCTAGGATTTGAAGCTGCAAGGCCATTCAATGTTAATCAAGGTGGCCAATTGCAACATTCACACTTGCCTCACGCAGACAAGAGTTCTTTCTCCCACCCTGGTCATTCTACAGATGTATAAATGCCACTTATAGAATCATAGAATCAAAGAGTTGGAAGAGACCTCATGGGCCATCCAGTCCAACCCCCTGCCAAGAAGCAGGAATATTGCATTCAAAGCACCCCCGACAGATGGCCATCCAGTCTCTGTTTAAAAGTTTCCAAAGAAGGAGCCTCCACCACACTCCGGGGCAGAGTTCCACTGCTGAACGGCTCTCACAGAGGAAGTTCTTCTTGTCTAGTTTCCAACACACCTCATAACCTCTTAGGATTCCTGCCATAGATGTGGGCAAAATGTCAGGAGAGAATGCTTCTGGAATATGGCCATACAACCCGGAAAACACAGCAGCCCCTGAAATTCTTTGCCATCCTCCAAATAGATTCTGGATACTAGGAAAGAGATACTAGAGATCGATTTGCTGACCTTTTCCATCCAAAACTGGAATTGGTGGTCCTTTCAGAAATAAAGTACCTGATTAGTAAATTATATTTGGCTTGTTCAGCAGAGAAGAGAAGAAAAGGCTGAGAGGAGACATGATGAGGGCCATGTATAAATATGTGAGGGGAAGTCATAGGGAGGAGGGAGCAAGCTTCCTTTCTGCTGCCCTGGAGACTAGGATGGAGAACAGTGGCTTCAAACTACAAGATAGGAGATTCCACCTGAACATTAGGAGGAACTTCCTGACTGTGAGAGCTGTTCAGCAGTGGAACTCTCTGCCCCGGAGTGTGGTGGAGGCTCCTTCTTTGGAGGCTTAAAGTAGATACTGGGTGGCCATCTGTCGGGTGTGCTTTGAATGTGATTTTCCTGCTTCTTAGCAGAATGGGGTTGAACTGGATGGTCCACGAGGTCTCTTCAAACTCAAGGAATCCATGATTGCATGAAATGTGAAGCTGCTCTTTGCATTGCTTTGGGAGCTAGATCAAAAGCCATTCAGGTTTGGGTCAAACCTCCTCTTTTTCTCCATTACCAATCCCAAAATTTAAGTTTTTGATATACCCAATATCCTCTGGCAGGCATGTTGCAAGCAACTTTGATTTGTGGCTTCAAAGCTGTTCCCTTGTTCTGGTTCTTCTAGGCAATCTGGAGCAGTTGGATCGCGCCTCACTGGGGCAGGATGGGGTGGCTGCACCGTGTCAATGGTTCCTGTGGACAAACTGGAGACATTCCTCACAAACGTGAAAGAGGCTTACTATACCAAGAGGAGGCCGGGATTAGTCATGGAGGAAAGCACCTTGTTTGCCACCAACCCTGGTGGTGGAGCTATGGTTTTTCTTGAGGCCTAAAGGATGACTAACCCAAAAAATAGTTGGGGACGCTGTGAAGTTGACAGAGCCCTGGCAATACTGTTTTTGAAAAACTGTTTTAACCTGTTTATACCAATCACTGTGATAATCCTTTTTTTAAAAAAAAATTAAGAACATTACTTATTTAGGCAATCCCTCGTAGCCCGAGGATGATGGTCCTCCAAGTGATACCAATTCTATGGCGGTTCGTGGCTTCATTGACAGCTGGACTGGCTCTGTTGAGATATCCCTCTGCACCGACTCTTCTGGAGTCACAGGGGTAGAGTGGACAGCAACCGACACATTTATATCCCACTGGTGACCTTCTGCAGTTGGGTGTTTTGCTATGATAGTCACCTCCGATTTCTTTGGTGGAAGACTCTTTGAGGTGCTTTTAACTTGTCCTGAAGCAGAAAGTACTATGAGGGATATGGCTATACTGGAAGTGAGTGGTTCTATTGGTGGTTGGGCTGGCATTGTTGGAGTATTTACAAGTGCGTTCAATTTATTTTCTGCGGTGGATCCGTAGGTGTCTGTGGAGCCCTATTCTTGACCACATTTTCTCCCGCAGTGAGGACAACGGTTTCCAGGTGGAAGGTGGTCCCGGTCAGGGTTGGCTTGACACACCTTCCTCTTGGCACATTTCTCCCTTTCACCCTCCATTCGTGCCTCTTCAAATTCTACAGCACTGCTGGTCACAGCTGACCTCCAGTGAGTTGCCATGACGCACCTTCCTCTTGGCGCATTTCTCCCTCAACCAATTATCCTGCTATACAAGTAAACGATGGCTATGCTGGTATGGCTGTACCAGGAGCTCCAACTTTATTTTCTTTCTGTTATCTGTTTTGCAGTCATAGGACAGGCCTCCTGTCCATCATAATTAAGCTTTGGTTCCGCCCCTTGTTCAGGGCTCTGGGAGGGAAAGGAGCCATTTTTGGGGCAGTCTCACACAAGGTAGCTAAGCTATAGGACGTAGACCAGCTCGTCCCGTAGAAAAGCTTCCTTTCTCAATAACCATCCAGGGAAAAAGAGGCATCCAGAGAAAAATAACATCCGGGAATAGAGAAGCAGAAATTCCAGGAGAAAGGTCCCAAAAGCTCTGGCTGAGAGCTCACAGCCTCACAGCATCAGAGGGAACAGCCCTGAAGTTTCTAAGAATTCTCGAAGGGAGAACAGCACTACAGATCCATGGAACTCCAGCTGAAATATCTTCAAGCCTCGGCTGGTAGGTCTACTCGATACTCAGACGCATTTGGAGTCGGTAGTAGGTCTCACACCGATGAGGCATAGATAGAAAGCAGCCTGAGAGAGGTTAAAAAGGGTTTTTCCTACAGAGAAAGTTTAGTTAATCAGTCAGGTGCCAGTCCATTGAGGACTAGACTAAGAAAGCCTTGAAGTGTTGTTTGAACAATTGAAGATTTGTTGTTTGTTCCATAATAAAGACTTTGTTGCATAGTTAAAGACTCTAAAGGCCATCACTTCAGAAAAATCTCTGAGAACCTCTCTTTGAGACGTCCCTGGCTTCCTGCTGGGCTTAAAGTATACATCCTATAGAAAAGTACAGCTGTTACAGGCCCAGCGCACAACAGAACAATGGCCTTACTGGGAAAATAAGATTAACTCGAGGAACAAGACAGGGATGCCCCCTTTCACCTACCCTATTCGCAATAGTTATAAAAATGTTAGCAAATATGATACGAGATGATAATACTACTACTAATAATAATAATAATAATAAACTTTATTTATACCACCATCTCCCCAATGGGGACTCGGAGCGGCTTACATGAGGCCAAGCCCAAACAACAACATACAATAAAATACGACCACAACGCAAACAAATCACAACATCATAATTACATAAAACATGTGAATAAATAACAATATAACATTACAATAACACAATAAATATAAATATAAAGGGGATAGGGAAGGAGGGAACATACAAAATATGTTTATTTGCAGATGATATACTACTGACCTTCAGAAAGCCATTAGAACAGATAAAAAGAATAGAGGCACATCTAACAGAGTTTGGGGAAATTACAGGCCTTAAAGTTAATTGGAATAAATCGGAAATCTTATTATTTAACCACGTTAAAGATGAGGAAGAGAAATTAAGAAAACGGAGATTGGGCAGAATAAAAATAAAGAACTCAGTAAAATATTTAGGAATTAATATATCTAAAGAAATTGCGAATCTAGAAGGGGAGAACTTAATCAAAATGAATTTAACAGATTAGGGAGATGGGCCAAAGCTAACAAAATGAAGTTCAACAGTGAGAAATGCAAGATTCTCCACTTAGGCTGAAAAAATGAAATGCAAAGATACAGAAAGGGGAACATTTGACTCGACAGCAGTACATTTGAAAAAGATCTTGGAGTCCTTGTGGGGAACGAATTAAACACGAGACAACAATGTGATGTGGCAGCTAAAAAAGTCAATGGGATTTTGGCCTGCATCAATAGGAGTCTAGTGTCTAGATCCGGGGAAGTCATGCTGCCCCTCTATTCTGCCTTGTTCAGACCATATCTGGAATCACACTGTGTCCAATTTTGGGCACTGCAGTTTAAGGGAAATGTTGACAAGCTGGAATGTGTCCAGAGGAGGGCGACTAAAATGATCAGGGGTCTGGAGAACAAGCCCTATGAGGAGCGGCTTAAGGAGCTGGGCATGTTTAGCCTGCAGAAGAGAAGGCAGAGAGGAGACATGATGAAGGGCATGAATAAAGATGTGAGGGGAAGTCATAGGGAGGAGGGAGCAAGCTGTTTTCTGCTTCCTTGGAGACTAGGACGCGAAACAATGGCTTCAAACTACAAGAAAGGAGATTCCATCTGAACATGAGGAAGAACTTCCTGACTGTGAGAGCCGTTCAGCAGTGGAACTCTATGCCTCGGAGTGTGGTGGAGGCTCCTTCTTTGGAAGCTTTTAAACAGAGGCTGGATGGCCATCTGTCAGGGGTGCTTTGAATGCAATATTCCTGCTTCTTGGCAGAATGGGGTTGGCCTGGATGGCCCACGAGGTCTCTTCCAACTCTAGGATTCTACGATACAGGACTTACAAAGCTGGAACAAATTACAACTATGATTACTTGTAGCCCAAGTTACTTCAATACACTTCTCTATTTTGACTTGGATTACATTTTAGGCCAACTGATTTTTAATCCATATTGGTAAAGTAAGGCAGATGTGCAAGATAATATTTTGATGAAAGTATGGTGTGTTTTTGGATACAAGTTCTTTGCTCCTTTGCCAGAAGGAGGCAGCAACAGGCCGTTTTTATGTTTTAAAGCACCAAAGCAATCAATAAAAGATTTCATGCTTTCCTCATATTCTTGAATTTTCCAGGTATTTTTGTACAAATTCTAATAGCATTCAAATTAACCAAACAAAACCATGGCACAACAACTGCTTATGTGGGTTCAAATGAATTGAGCTAAGTGCATTTAGTAGGATTCCTTATTTTAAGTTGAAGGTTTTAAGATGCAGCCTTCTATGTCAGGTTTCTCTCTCTCTGGAGAGTCCTAAAGCTCCTGCATTATCCAACATGTCTTAAAATAAGGAATCCTGTTGTGATGGCACGCCCGAGCCTTTGGGAAAACTATATCGTCTGGCTTTACTCGGGGGCTAGCTGATACCTTCCGTTAAGATTAAGATCCTTAGCATACAGAGGCACTTTAGGCAAGGTGAAAAGATAACCAAATGTGTTTACTGAAAACAGGACGAATAAAGGGCTAACTCTACCCGGGACTATCTTAAGAAACTTAAAGCAATACATTACAAAAGAAGATTTTGCTGGTTGTAGTCATCTCTCTGGAATCTTCTGCCTCTGAGACAAAGCGATGGATTACAAGTTATTGCTTATGAACTGTCTTAATCTTCTTTCCTGTGAAGCTTAGGCTGGCCAAAAGTTTCTGTTGTATTTTGGACTGTTGGTATAATAATACTGCTAAATGCAGCAGGTGCTAAGAATACCTGTTTGGATTGCTTGGCCAAGGATTACCAGAAAAAAAAAAACATGAATGAATTCCTATGTACACTGCACATATCTTATTTGTAGTGCAAAAAACAATACAATAAATAAAATGAAGAACGATTTTAACAAATATAAACTTATTAGAATTTCAATGGGAAGTGTGGGCCTGCTTTTGGCTGATAAGGTAGGATTGTTGTTGTGTGCTTTTAAGTAATTTCAGACTTAGGGTGACCCTGAGCGAGGGCCGGGTAAATGACCTGGAGAGCCATCCAGCCATAGATATAGGTAGATATATATGATTCACACACGCACACACACACATATATGACAGATATAGGGTAAAGGTAAAGGTTTTCCCCTGACATTAACTCCAGTCGTGTCCAACTCTGGAGGTTGGTGCCCATTTCCATTTCTAGGCCAAAGAGCCAGCATTGTCTATTGACACCTCCTAGGTCATGTGGCCAGCATGACTGCTTCCCTCAGAAGCAGTACCTATTGATCTACTCACATTTGCACGACAGGTATAATATCATAGATTTGAAAGGGACCCTGAAAGAAGGACAATGATATGTTGCATGTTCCAGAGTAGGCAAACCAGACAATCTCCACATCAACACTAGCTAAGAAATAACAAGAAATACTGTTTATCTACAAACATAAACAAATTAGGTATATTAGAAACCAACACTTTCTCATTACTTTATTTTCCAGCTCACCAGGCTGGGCCACAGCAACACGTGGCAGGAGATGGCTAGTAGGCAGGGGCAGCTCAACCCATTACGCAAAGTAAGCATTTGCAGTATAGTTGATTTTGCCCAGGGGCGCTCTTGAGGCGCTCTTGGGGGAAAATAGACCTTGACATATGCGAGTTGTAATTACTGGGATGTATAATTCACCTAAAATCAAAGAGCATTCTGAACTCCATCAATGATGGAATTGAACCAAATATGGCACACAGAACTCCCACAATGAACAGAAAATATATATCAGTGATTGGTTTGGGGGGGAGGGGGAGGCGCCAAAATACTGTTTGCTTCCCATTGAAAATTACCTAGGGCTGCCTCTGCTAGTAGGCATATAAAAACAATACAATATTTGGGTTGCTGTGAGCTTTTTGGGCTGCATGGACGTGTTCCAGTAGCATTCTCTCCTAACGTTTCGCCTGCACAGATGCAAAACACATTGATATTAACCTTTAATTGTGTTGCTGTGAGTTTTCCAGGATGTATGGCCATGTTCCAGAAGCATTCTCTCCTGATGTTTCATCCATATCTTTCTAGCAAAGATGTGGGTGAAACGTCAGGAGAGAATGCTTCCGGAACATGGCCATACAGCCTGGAAAACTCCCAGCAACCCAGTGATTCCGGCCACGAAAGCCTTCGATAGCCTTAAATTGTTTTTACTCATTGAAATAAAGCCCCTGCTCTGTTTCAGATGTGATGGGCAGAAATGTTAATCATTTCCGTGGCAGCTGTATTGGAACTGTTTAACCGAATGACTCTTCTTTCCTAAGAATTAAGGATCTGTTTTTTTCAGCCTTCTGTCGAGCAAGTGGTCATGATGGCTTCCAAAAATGTGAGACCAGGAATTCAAATGATTTCTCCTCCAAGCCTGCTTTCAGCTCACCACAGTCGAAAATGTTAGAAAGAAGATGGAGATGGAGTTTTCCGTATGGAAAAAGCGTGGCTTCATTGGCCACTAGTATCGCGAAAACATGGGAGGTGAAAGACAGCTCCCTTTCCCGATCCCCGGCGCTCCACCCCCTCTCTTTTCCCCTATCCGCGGGTGGGCCAAGGGGTGGAGCCTCCGCGTCTGGCCCGCTTTAGGTCCAGAGGCGTGTCTGAAGACCCCAACGTGCGCACCAAAAGTCGCCTCTTCTCCTGACTTTCTCTTCAGCCAGTGGGACCAAGAGAGAGAGAGAGAGAGAGAGAGCCCCTCCGGCTGGAGGTATCTCCCACCTCCGCTCCCTCCTTTGTTTTTGCGCCTACCTTCAGGAAAGGTGGGCATCTCCACTTCTCTCTCTCTCTCTCTCTCTCTCTCTCTCGGTCCCAATGGCTGAGGAGAAAGTCAGGAGAAGAGGTGACTTTTGGTGCACACGCCGGGGTCTTCAGGCACGCCTCCGGACCCAAAGCGGGCCAGGCAAGGGAGCAAGTGCGGCAAGTGTAGTTACTGGGATGTATAGTTCACCTACAATCAAAGAGCATTCTGAACTCCACCAATGATGGAATTGAACCAAATATGGCACACAGAACTCCCACAACGAACAGAAAATATATATCAATGATTGGTTGGGGGGGGGGCACCAAAATACTGTTTGCTTACCGTTGAAAATTACCTAGGGCCGCCTCTGCGCCTTGCTTTGTAGACCTGAATACCCTAAAGGCACCAGAACACACTCTTTGGATCTTGGAAGCTAAGCAGGGCTGGCTTTGGTTAGTACTTGGATGGGAAGACCGCCAACAAATTCCAGGTACAGTGGGCTCTTATTTCAGAAGAAGAAATTGACAAAATAACTTCTGAGTATTCCTTGCCTAAGAATATTTCATAGAATCATAGAGTCGGAAGAGACCTCATGGGTCATCCAGTTCAACCCCATTCTGCCAAGAAACAGGAAAATCACATTCAAAGCAGCCCCAACAGATGGCCACCCAGCATCTACTTTAAAGCCTCCAAAGAAGGAGCCTCCACCACACTTCAGGGCAGAGAGTTCCACTGCTGAACAGCTCTCACGTCAGGAAGTTCTTCCTCATGTTCAGATGGAATCTCCTTTCCTGTAGTTTGAAGCCATTACTCCACGTCCTAGTCTCCAGGGCAGCAGAAAAAAAGCTTGCTTTGTGTCGTCACACCCAGATTCTATAAAATTAAAACTAAGATGTGCTTCTCTCTTTATCTGGGCAGACCACAGGGGTCTTTCTTTAGAAGCTCAAAAATTCTCAGCAACTGAGGCCTCTTCAGGTTTGGAACATCAAAACAGAATATTTATTTCTCAAAGTCCTTGCAGACTTGGCACAGCTTGTCAAAGTTACAAACAAAATAGTCAATTGGTGAAACCATGAAGATTATCTTTCTTTCTTTTTCCTTCAGTTACCGAGGTAACTCTTCCCCAATTGGTAGAAAATATCCTGAGATCCTTTCACCCTAACCCTGAGCTGCTATGGTTAGAAAAAACAGGTTTTTTCCTTATCTATAACTCAAGGTTAGCTTTGGAGATGAAGTACTGCTCAATAATATTTAATAACTCAATATCTATCTATAACTCAATTGCTTCTCTTTCTATCTATATAACTTAGTTACTCAATTAACATTTCTATATCTCAGTTGCTATCTATAACTCAATTATATCTCAAATAGCTTCTTTATTTGCCTCTCTATCTATAGTATATCAATTGTACTTAAATTGATTTTTTTCAGAGCTACATGCCTGACCAACAGCATATCTGAAGCTTTCTTTCTCTACACTGAAGGAGGCAGGGGAGATTCCAAAATGGAGATCTCATCCCCTGGAAAAAGGGCAGTCTCTACACCCAATGAGATAACTGAATGGTGATTATGTGGAAAAATAATGTAATACCTAGGCTACAATCCAAGTAAGTTTCATTCAGACGGAAACTTCTATGACACAGACACAAAAAAACTCATTGCATGGATGACAAAATGTATTGAACTGAATGGTGATTATGTAGAAAAATCTTTCATATTTTTTTAACCAAAATTAATGATTGGCTCGTAATAATTATTGCATCATCAGCAAAGAGACTGAGCTTCAATTCTTCCTTTTCTCCTCCTTCCTTTTCTATTTTATACTCTGTCCAGTTGGTGCTATTCCTGATATTCCTGTAACTTTCCTTTCCAGATAACCCTTGTGTATGTATATGTATATATACACACACACCACATATATATGGTGATATATATTTTCAGTTTTTAAATCTAATTTTGAAAATTCCATTATTCTACTTCACATTGTCCTGGAGAACAGCCCAGAAATGTCCACCATTTCACGTTAAAGTTTCATGTAAGTATAACTTCTTCCAAGGAAATATGCATAAAAACAAGTTTTTCAATGCAGGATAGGAATGAGCCACTTCTTTCCTTGATGCATAAACCGTCGCTCAGAGATACAAATAAAACAGAAAAACCCGATACACGGCTGAATTTCTTGATGTAACGTGCCTTGTGAATGTTTTGCATTCGTTCTGTTTTTAGGCATTTTGAAAGTTTAACAGTAGAATAAATATTTGAAATGGATCACTTTGTTCTAAAAATACACTTGCTGGTTACCATCAAAAGCAAAGCAGCCTCTCTGCCAGTTTTTAGCTCAAAAAGGTAATTCCTAGCTTTGAAATTATTCCTTAGATCATGCTATCCAATTGGATATACCCTTTATCCGATTATTGGGGGGAACGGGACAAAACATACCGGCCTCAGTTCCCTACCCCTCTGATTGTATCTGATGTTTATTATTTTTTTCTCTGTATGCATTGACAAGAATAATACATTTGATATCTATTTGATCTGACATGTTGGCAATCTGTTTGGTCTATGAATGACTTGCAAAGGTTCCATTTTGGCCAAAACTGAGCTTTGATTGACACTGTACAGTTTAATAAATAAATAATAAAAACTTTATTTTATACCCTGCCACCATCTCCCCGAAGGGACTCGGGGCGGCTAACATGAGGCCAAGTCCAAACAATTACAATAAAGCAAAAGTACATATAAAACAGACAATAACATCAAAATAAAAATGCTTAATCATAACATTGTGCTGGTACGGCTGTACCAAAAGCTCCAACTTCCTTTTCTTTCTATGAGTGTTTGCATGCATTCCAAAGTTCCATGCATTTTGCAATAAGGTGGCTTCCCTTGGTTTGCAATTATAGGGCCAATGACCCATCAATCATTGTTAAGTTTTGGTTCCACCCCTTTCCCCAGGGCTCTGGGAGGAGAGGGAGCCATTTTAGGTCAGTCTTGCATTGGAAAGCTTAGCTACAGGACGTGGATTAGCTCCACCTGTAGAGAAGCTTTGTTTCTCACAGCATCCGGGGGAAATTCCGGGGGAAAACAGTTCCAAAGGACTCCAGCTGGAGAATCTACAAAGCCTTGACTGGTAGGTCTACTCGGGACCCAAGAAGCAGTTTGGAGCCGGGAGTAGAGCCCACACCAGCAAAGTTTAGAAAGTAGATTGCCCAAGGAGGGGTTAAAAAGGGTTTTCCTCTTAAAGAAAAGAAACAGTTCATGAAGCCAGTTGCCTGTCCCTTGTGGACAAGATTAAGAAAGCCACCAGTTGATTCAAAGCCTTGAAACATTTGTTTAATTTGTTGAAGATCTAAGAAGTATTTGTTTGTTGAAGACTTAAGCAACAATAAAGGACTTTGTTAAATCTTTCAAGCCTCTAAAAACTCTGTATAGGAAAATCCTTAGGGCCTCTCACTCGAGGCACCCCGGCTTCCCGCTGAGCACAAAGAGCACATCCTGTTCAAAAGCCAACTGCTATAGGCCCAGCACGTGACAGCACAAACAGTAATGCAATAAAAATAACAAAAACGTAATAAAAGCGAATTATAAAATACTAAAGGGATTAGAGTTTGCAGAAAATTGGTCAAATACATTAACTTACGGTTTTAAGGTGCTTTGCTTATACAAAGAGTCTGGAAATGAGAATGATGACTTCATAGAGTAATTCATAAAGAGCTCAAACTGGGCTCTGTCTCACTTAAATCAATAAGATTAACTCAGTCTAAAGCAGAAATGGTCCTACTTGCAGGAACACCTCAGTAAGCGAGAGTCCAAAAGTGGCAGGCCAAAACCTGGAAACTCAATCAGCAGTTGAGACCATCGGGAAGTAATAATAATAATAACAACACTTTATTTATACCCCGCTACCATCTCCCCAAGGGACTCGGTGTGGCTTACATGAGGCTGAGCCCAAAATACAACACCCAATAATGAGGGACCAAGGCAGTGACATCTCCGGCCCATCTTCTGTTCGGAAATCAGCCAGCAAGCCAATGCCTTAAATTAAGAAATAGCTTAAGATGGAAAGAGACAATCACAGGAACACCTCAGCAAGCCAGAGTCCAAAAGCGGCAGGCTAAAACCCGATCAGTGGCTGAGACCAGATGGGAAACTCCCTCCTGGGCACACAGAAGACTGGGCAACTTGGAAGGCGCTGAACAGACTGCGCTCTGGCACCACGAGGTGCAGAGTCAATCTTCAGAAATGGGGCCACAAAGTGGAGTCCACGACATGCCAATGTGGAGAAGAGCAAACCACAGACCACTTACTACAATGCAGCCTGAATCCTGCCACATGCACAATTGAGGACCTTCTCACAATGGCACTCCAAATAGCCAGCTTCTGGTCAATATAGTATAATGCCAAATTTGTAACTTTATGTTTTTAAAAAATACATTATAACAGCACCCCCAATTCGCTTCTGACACGATAAATAAATAAACAAACTATGAGTGGGTTACATTTTCAGAGTATTTCTTTATTTATTTGACTTGTCATATGACCATTATCATATATACTCACAAATGGGTTGACCTTACATATAAGTTGAGGGCAGGTTTGGGAACCAATATAATAGATTTTGATATGGCCCATGGATAAGTCGAGGGTGGTTCTGTGAAAACCAGTTTTGGGTTCTCCTGGGATGAACAATGTTCTCACCTTTTGCCGATCTACTCAGAGAATGGGATGGGTCACATCAACCCGCAGATAAGTCAATTGGGTTAATTTCTTCGACTTATAAGGTAAAGGTAAAATCTAGTTGCATCTGACTCTCGGGGTGGTACTCATCTTCATTTCTAAGCCGAAGAGCCGGCGTTGTCCATAGATGCCTCCTAGGTCATGTGGCCAGCATGACTGCATGGAGCACTGTTATCTTCCCGCAGAAGTGGTACCTATTGATCTGTTCACATTTGCATGTTTTCAAACTGCTAGGTTGGCAGAAGCTGGGGCTAACAACGGGAGCTCACCCCATCTCATGGATTTGAACCGCCGACCTTCCGGTCAGCAAGTTCTGCAGTTTAATCAAAGGGGTAGGGAACTGAGACTTATATGTGAGTATATTAAAATAGCTCACTTTTTCCCAAAGTGGTTTACAGGCAATATACCTCTTTTACAGGCTTGTTCTGCCTCGACAATTCCTTTTATAATCCTGCTTTTATCTCTTGTTTGTTGTCATGGTGGCTCCTAGTAATGGGTTCAGATATTTGGAAACTATTCTGAGGAACCTGGTGCCATTGCTTAATTTCAGGTCTTGTTTTATTCTAAGTGTTTGAATGTGTGTCTGTGATTCATTCTCTCCAAACAAATAAAGCATCTCTTGCAGTGAAGCTACTCCTCTGAGGTTTGCAGATGTGACACAGCTGATTCTTGTGGTGTGCACAGCAGCTGCTCTGTTTGTGGAAGAGTGATCTGTCGATCGGATTCTGCCGATCTGTGTCCTCCAGATGTTATCTGCAGTCATGCTGCCTCAAACACAGAGTGTCTTCCACTTGTCGTTCTCATGTGTTTCAGCACCAGGCATTTTCTTTCTCCCCTTAGCAGAAAACATCTGCTAAAGAGGAGAAGTTGGAACATGTGCATGATGTTTTCTGATTGCTCATGTTTTGAGTCCTGCTGGGTCCAAGTTTGGTTCAGATCCATCGTGGGTGGGATCTGTCATTCCCCTCAACAGCATTTTAAATTGGATCATGATGGGTCTGCGTATCATGTTTGGTCAAAATCCATCAAGATCTGTGCTGGTACGGCTGTACCAGGAGCTCCAACTTCTTTCCCTTTCTACTGAGTGTTTGCATGTATTCCAAAGTTCCATGCATTTTGCAATAAGGTGGCTCCCCTTGGTTTGCAATCATAGGGCCAATGACCCATCAATTATCATAATGTTCTTTAGTTCCGCCCCTTTTTCTGGGTTAAGGAGGGAAAAAAGGGGACCTCTAGTTCAGTTCACACAGAGAAGCCTTTCGTACAGAACGTGAATCAGTTCCACCTGTAGAAAGCTTCGTCTTTTACAGCTTTGCTGAGGGATCCAGTCCCACAGCTCTACAGAGAACTACAGCATAGCCTTTGTTGGAGAAATACAGCTCCATGGTTTTACAGCCAGCCTTCGCTGGGAATGGAAAGCCTTCTTTCCTCTTGGAAATCTACTACTCTGTTTGGTAAGGACCACTCGCGGCAGCCATAACGCAATTTGGACCGGGTGTAGGGGCCCACGCCAGCAGAACTTAAGTTAGATTGCCCAGGGAGGGGTCAAGGATTTCCCTTGTAGAAGGAAGAAACAGTTTATGAAGAAAGTTGCCTGTCCCTTGTGGACAAGATTTAAGCAAGCCACCAGTTGATTCAAAGCCTTGAAGTATTTGTTTGATTTATTGAAGATTTAAGCAACAATAAAAACTTTGCTGAACTTTCTAAGTCTTCAAAAAAACTTTGTGTGGGGAAATCCGAAAGGCCTCTCAGCCGAGGCACTCCCGGCGTCCCGTTGGGCATTCAGAAAACACATCCTGTCTACAGACTCTTTCACAGGCCCAGCGCGTGACAGAACAAGATTCATAAGAGCAATCCTGGATCATACATACAAACATACATATTTTAATCTGTTGTTGAAAGCTTTCATGGCCGGAATCATTGGATTGCTGTGAGTTTTCCGGGTTGTATGGCTGTGTTCCAGAAGCATTGTCTCCTGATGTTTCTCCCACATCTATGGCAGGCATCCTTAGAGACTGTGAGAAACTAAGCAAGGAAGGTTTATATATCTGTGGAAGGTCCAGTATGGAAGAAAGAACTCTTGTCTGTTGGAGGCAAGTGTGAATGTTGCAATTGCCCACCCTGATTAGCATTTAATGTCCTTGCAGCTTCAAGGCCTGGCTGATTTCTGCCTGGGGAAATCCTTGGTAGGATAAATAAGTATTAGAGCAAGGTTCCTCAAACTTTTTAAACAGAGGGCCAGGTCACAGTCCTTCAAACTGTTGGCGGGCTGGATTATAATTTGAAAAAGAACATGAATGAATTCCTATCCACACTGCACATATCTTATTTTCAGTGCAAAAAAAACCCTTTAAAATAATACAATAATTAAAATGAAGAACAATTTTACTAAATATAAACTTATTAGTATTTCAATGGGAAGTGTGGGTCTGCTTTTGGCTGATGAAACAGGATTGTTGTTGTCGTTGTGTGCTGTCAAGTCATTTCAGACTTAGGTTGACCCTGAGCAAGGGCCATGTAAATGACCTTGGAAGGCCGTATCCGGACTTTGGGCCTTAGTTTGAGGACCCTTGTATTAGAGTATAAGTCTTAGTGTATTAATAAACTCTAAAATTAGGGCAGTAAATAAAAAAACAACACTCTGAAAATAGGGGAATTCCAGACATGAAATAATCAGGACCAGGTAACACCTCCCAACAAAAGGATTCCCCTAGGCAGGAAGCAAACAGGCATTGAAGCTGCAGGGCTTTGCAATGCTAATCAAGGTGATTAATTGCAACATTCACACTTGCTTTGAACAGACAAGAGCGAGTTCTTTCTCCCACCCTGGACCTTCCACAGACATATAAACTCCCTTACTTAGTTTCCAATATATTACACAAGCTCTGAGGATGCCTGCCATAGATGTGGGTGAAATGTCAGGAGAGGATGCTTCTGGAACATTGCCATGCAGCCCAGAAAACTCACAACAACCCATATATATTTTAAGATATATAGATAGATTTCTGACATCTCTAAGCATTCCCTATGACTGAAGAGATATACTGAAGACATTTAGACATTTTCCTCACTATGTTTGTACATATCTGTAGTGCCTTCAAAATGCGTTGTTTGCTGTTGGGAGGCAGAGCTGCGTTTCTGGTCCAAAATTCTGACCTTAAAAGTATTTTTTCCTAGAATCACAGAGTTGGAAGAGACCTCGTGGGCAGGAAAGAAGCAGGAAAATCACATTCGAAGCCTCCCCGACAGATGGACATACTGCCTCTGTTTCAAAGCTTCCAAAGAAGGAGCCTCTACCACACTCCGGGGCAGAGAGTTCCACTGCTGAACAGCTCTCACAGTCAGGAAGTTCTTCCTAATGTTCAGGTGGAATCTCCTTTCTTGTAGTTTGAAGCCATTTGCTCCATTGCGTCCTAGTCTCCAGGGCAGTAGAAAACAAGCTTGCTTCCTTCTCCCTATGACTTCCTCTCACATCTTTATCCATGGCCCTCATCATGTCTCCTCTCAGCCTTCTCTTCTGCAGGTTAAATATGCTCAGCTCTTTAAACCGCTCCTCATAGGGCTTGTTCTCCAGTCCTGCTTCAGTTTGATAGAAAAAGCTAATTTTATATTGTTTTTGCTTTGACTGTGGATTGTGTTTCTGTAAACGAGAGAGAAAAAGAACCCGGAGAACATTCCGCAGTCAAACGCTCTGGTTCTGTTTTTTTTAAAAGGCAACAACATGCTTTTGTTTGTTACAAGTAAATTGAGAACACAGTTTATGCTTTCGCTGATATAATGTGTTTAGAAGTCTGTAATGCAGCCTTGTCTCCATTTGCCCAGAATAATTTTCTAAAGGCCAACACACATGCAGAGGGCTTGAGAGAAAACATGGGAGGCGGTCCAACCAGATGTGCAGAACTAACCACTTGCAGCGTGAAGACATTATCCAGCTAGTGTAACATAGTGGTTCGGGGAATAAGCTGCGAGTTGGAAAGTTCAACGATCACATAGGTGTGAACTCATGGGGTGGCCATAGGAAATGCAGCAGGTCCATTTGGTCATAATACTGGAATATGGTTTAGAGCAGCATTTCTCAATCTAGGGGTCAGGACCCCTTGGGGGTGGCAAAGGGGGTGTCAGAGGAGTCACCAAAGACCATTAGAAAACACAGTATTTTCTGTCAGTTATGGGGGTTCTGTGTGGCAAGTTTGGCCCCATTCTATCATTGGTGGGGTTCAGAATTCTCTTTGATTGTAGGTGAACTATAAATCCCAGCAATTACAACTCCCAAATGTCAAGGTCTATTTCCCCCAAACTCGACCGGTGTTCACATTTCACCATGTTGAGTATTCGTGCCAAGTTTGGTCCATATCCATCTTTGTTTGAGTCCACAGTGCTCTCTGGATGTAGGTGAATTACAACTCCCAAACTCAAGGTCAATGCCCACCAAACCCTTCTAGTGTTTTCTGTTGTGGTCAGGGGTGTCCTGTGTGCCAAGTTTAGTTCAATTCCATCGTTGATGGAGTTCAGAATGCTCTTTGATTGTAGGTGAACTATAAATCCCAGCAACTACAACTCCCAAATGACAAAGTCATAATTATTTGAGTGATGGTCACTCCTTGTGTTGTGTTGTCAATGCCCACCAGACCCTTCCAGTATTTTCTGTTGGTCTTGGGAGTTCTGTGTGCCAAGTTTGGTTCAATTCCATAGTTGGTGGAGTTTGGAATGCTCTTAAATTGTGGGTTAATATAAATCCCAGCAACTGCAACTCCCAAATGACAATGCTACAATCATCAGCATAAGAACTGCCTCATTTCTCAGCCCACTAAGATTTTTTTCTAGTTTGGTCCTAAGGAGAAAAAGAGGCACTAAGCAAGGGTATCCGTTTTGGGGAACTGTTATTGCACTTGTTCTGCATAGGTAGTGTCACTTTGCCAGGTTGTCTTTTGATCTGCCCACTCCACTTCTGAGTCTGTTCAGGGACTTCTAAGTTGCCCATTCTTGGTTTGCCCCTGGAGGAAGACCCTCCCTCGTGGGGGGGGGGGGCTCCAGTTGGGATTCCCTGGTTTGGCTGCCCAGAAGCTGAGAGAAGGAAGATAAATGCTTTTGAACTGTGGTGCTGGAGGAAAGTTCTGAGAGTGCCTTGGACACCCAACCAGTCCAGACTTCAGGAAATAAAGCCCGACTGCTCATTGGAGGGAAGGATAGTAAAGGCAAAGATGAAGTACTTTGGCCACATCATGAGGAGACAGGAGAGCTTAGAGAAGACAATGATACTGAGGGAAATGGAAGAAAAAGGAAGAGAGGCCCACCAAGGGCAAGATGGATGAATGGCATCCTTGAAGTGACCTTGAAGGAGCTGGGGGTGGTGACGGCCGACAGGGAGCTTTTGCGTGGGCTGGTCCATGAGGTCACGAAGAGTCGGAAACGACTGAACGAATGAACAACAACAACAAGGGATACCCTTGCTGTTGATGAGAAGACATTAAGGGGAGTGGTGGTTCTTTTGCTGGTACGGCTGTACCAGGAGCTCCAACTTCATTTTTTTTTCTATTGAGTGTTTGCATGTATTCCAAGGTTCTATGTATTTTGCAATAAGGTGGCTTCCCTTGGTTTGCAATTATAGGGCCAATTACCCATCAATCATCATTATGTTTTTTGGTTTCGCCCCTTTCCCCAGGGCTCTGGGAGGGAAAAGAAAGACTTCAGGCAGTCTTTTAGTTTGGAAGCCCAGTTACAGGACGTGAGCTTTCCCACCTGTAGAGAAGCTTCGTTTCTCACAACATCCGGGGGAAACAGCCCTAAAGCTTCTAAGGAAAACAGTTTTACAGCACAACCCTTGTTGGGGTTAAAGATACAGATCCACACCATTCGTGGAGAAAATCCAAAAGGACTCCAGCTGGAAAATCTACAAAGCCTTGGCTGGTAGGTCTACTCGGGACCCAAGAAGCCGTTTGGAGCCAGGAGTAGGGCCCACAGCAGCAGAGGCTAGAAAACAGATTGCCCGGGAAGGGTCAAAAAGGGTTTTCCTCTTAAAGAAAGAAATAGTTTTCTAAGCAAGATGCCTGTCCTTTGTAGACAAGTTAAGAAGCATTTGTTCAATTTGATGAAGATCTAAGAAGTATTTGATTGTTTGTTGAAGACTTCAGCAATAATAAAGGACTTTGTTAAACCTTTCAAGCTTCTAAAGACTCTGTATAGGAAAATCCTTAGGGCCTTGAAGACGGTCCAGAAGCTTCAACTAGTCCAACGAACGGCAACCAGGTTGTTAACAGGAGCGGCGCTCAGGGAGCATACAACCCCCTTGTTGCGCCAGCTCCACTGGCTGCCAGTTTTCTACCGGGCCCAATTCAAAGTGCTGGCTTTGGCCTATAAAGCCCTAAACGGTTCTGGCCCAACTTACCTGTCCGAACGTATCTCCCCTTACGAAACTCTGAGGACTTTAAGATCATCTGGGAGGCCCTGCTCTCGGTCCTGCCTTCATCACAAGCACGTTTGGTGGGGATGAGAGACAGGGCCTTCTCCGTGGTGGCCCTTCGGCTATGGAACGCTCTCCCTAGGGAGATCAGATCTGCTCCCTTCCTCTTGATGTTTCGGAGGCAAGTTAAAACGTGGCTATTCGAGCAAGCGTTTACAAATACAGAGTAGCTAATATAGAAAATCGAATGACCTGACAATGGAACTGGACAATGCTTGAGAATAATGAGACACTGATGATGTTGTTTTAACTGCTTTTGTGATGTCTTATACTGTTTAATGTTTTTTTATCTATATTATGTTTTATGTGTACTGATTTGTTGGAAACCGCCTTGAGTCGCCAATTTGCTGAGAAAGGCGGTATACAAAGACAGTATGTGTGTGTATATATATATATATATATATATATATACACCACCGAAAAAACATTTCCTAATTTCCAATTTTCCTACTTTCCAACAGACCTCACAACGTCTGAGGATGCCTGCCATAGATGCAGGCGAAACGTCAGGAGAGAATACTTCTGGAGCATGGCCATACAGCCTGGAAAACTCACCACAACCCACTGGTTTAACATGTTTTTTTCACTGATACTTTGTTCCCAGATGATTTTCCATCCAGGCAGTTGCAGAGTCCACTCCTGCAGCCTACGCCATATGTCATGCGCCTTCAGACAATTCTCTGGATAACTGGGGAAGCAGTCTTTAATTAGCACAAAGTGGATGCCTCGAAATGCATGCTTAATGAAAGAAGCCAAGTGGTTGGACATAATGGCCAAGCTTGTGTCTATGGAGAGGCCAGTCTATTCTGAGAAGTTAAAAGCAAGCTGCGCAAGGGGCGCTTGTGACATTTCTGTTTGTATAATAAAAGAAAAATGAGTTTGTTGTTTACACTCATCTCCAAGGCAGTTAATCTTTTAGAGAACATCTGCCGAGAGCCCTGAAGTAGCTAACAGACAAGGTTGAGATGTCGAGAAGCATCCAGGGCGGTGGAAGAACCGCCTCCAAGGAGACTGTTTGTGACTCGAGAACTCAGCAACAAGGAAGAAATGCAAGTCACCAATATATGAGGGCCTGGTAACGTTACTTTAAATGTCACCCCATCTATTATATGCCAGATCAGCAGTAGACGGGTTTGTGGCTGAGTGACGCAACACATTCTTAGTTGACAGTGTAGATCCTGCCCAAGAGACACAAAGCTTCTAGTTATATAAATTCCCACATAAACAATAAAGTAAGAGGACGGAAATGGCAAAAATGGCTTAACAAACATGAAAGTAGGCACAGGGTGTAATGTAAATAAACCTTACAGGGGAGCTTCAAGTGGAACAACAGGGATGCTTTTGGTGGTCTAGATAGAGCAGATGTTTTAAATACAAAGGCAAATGGTGAGTATTCATCCTTGAATACTTAGGTGTTCTTACTGCCTGTTACAGGGAAAACCTGCTGATTCTTAATCCATCTAAAATGTAGACATGTGCTTTTCACCTTAAGAACAGACAAGCATCTCGAGCTCTGAGGATTACCCGGGAAGGAATCTCACTGGAGCAGTGGTTCTCAACCTGAGCATGCCCAGATGTTTTGGCCTTCAACTCCCAGAAATCCTAAAAGCTGGTAAACTGGCTGGGATTTCTGGGAGTTGTCGGCCAAAACACCTGTGAACCCACAGGTTGAGGACGACTGCACTGGAACATGCCAGCACACCAAAATACCTGGGAGTTACCCTGGACCGTGCTCTGACTTACAAGAAGCACTGCTTGACTATCAAGCACAAAGTGGGTGCTAGAAACAATATCATACAAAAGCTAACTGGCACAACCTGGGGATCACAACCAGACACAGTGAAGACATCTGCCCTTGCGCTATGCTACTCTGCTGCTGAGTACGCATGCCCAGTGTGGAACACATCTCACCATGCTAAAACAGTGGATGTGGCTCTTAATGACACCATACCTACGGATGTGAGAGCTGGACCTTAGGGAAGGCTGAGCGAAGGAAGATCGATGCTTTTGAACTGTGGTGTTGGAGGAAAGTTCTGAGAGTGCCTTGGACTGCGAGAAGATCCAACCAGTCCATCCTCCAGGAAATAAAGCCCGATTGCTCATTGGAGGGAAGGATACTAGAGACAAAGTTGAAGTACTTTGGCCACATCATGAGGAGACAGCAAAGCCTGGAGAAGACAATTATGCTGGGGAAAGTGGAAGGTAAAAGGAAGAGGGGCCGACCAAGGGCAAGATGGATGGATGGCATCCTTGAAGTGACTGGACTGACCTTGAAGGAGCTGGGGGTCGTGACGGCCGACAGGGAGCTCTGGCGTGGGCTGGTCCATGAGGTCACGAAGAGTCGGAGACGACTGAACGAACGAACAACATCAAGCTCTTAATGAGACACATCGCCTTATCACAGGATATTTTGTTTTGTTTCAAAAACATACAAGTTTGGAGTTAAAGCTTTGCTGAAACATGGTGAATTGCTTTGTTTATGTGGCCTAGAGACTGATTCTGATCATTTCTATGTTATTTCTGCCTCTTGTACCAAAGCAATAATACTCAGGAACACATCTATCTTGTTAACTGATCTATACCTATGTATACATTGACAGCCTCAGCCTTTCATCAAGTGAAGCTAAAAAGGAGGGAGGTGGACTTTTCCATGTAGGTGTTGGAGTTCAGCCTGTGATTGTGTTTCAGGATCAGGGTGCTTTGGATGTGGGGAATGATGTAAATGAGGTTCAAGATGGCAATAGTTTGGTCAATGATATTGATGCAGAGAATGACAGAGAGACACCTGTTCAAAATGTAGTTTCTCATGAGAATGTTCCTAGAGGGTATAGGGATGATGGTTTACTCCCTGAATAGCTCCCAAAGAGTTCCCAGGATTTGGGGCTTGAAAACAACTTGGCACCTGCTGAAACTAATGAGCATATAGATAGGCAGGTGGAAATTAGTCAAAACAGACAGGCTGAGCAATGCCTTCAGTGTTCTGCCAGGCTTCAACAGAAAAAGATAAAGATAAAGAAAGCGAAACCAGTTTCTGAGTGCTTGGAAAGACTGAAAAGTTCCAAGCATGGAAAATACAGTCAGATGAAGCATTGTTTAGAATCATGCTAAGTTCTTGTCGCTGTCTTGCTTCGAAGATTCATGCTTAAAGATTCATGCTTGTTTCCTGGTTTGGGTTTTGTCTCTTGTGATTACCTGCTCATGCCTTGGATCAGTGTATCCTGGTTCTTTGGATTTTTTTAGAGAGTTGTGGACTTTGTTTTTGGACATTGTTGAACTCTACGTTGGACTAATTTTTTTCTGCTTATCTTTTTACCTAATTGGATTTACCTATTCCTTTAAAGTGTCTTTTTCACTTTGCTGTTTTTACTTATCTTCAATAAAAGGATTGTTTTCCCTTCTCAACATGTGATGTTTTAAAGTCAGGGGTTATTCTTGTTCTGGAGTGCAACAGTAGGACTTCTCCAAAAATCTTTCAATCTTTGCAAGCATGCTTCAGGCGAAGAAACCCTGGCATATATCAGAAAACAAAGAGAGAGAGAGGTCCAAGTACTGGCTGACCAGCACCAGTTTAGAGATGGAACAGTATGATATTAAACCTTAGTTAACTGGTATGGAATGTGTGGGGATGTATAATGAACTCTGAGGCATGTCAAAACCCAATATCGTTAGTTCAGTTGTAAAGAATATCTGCAGGAAAGTCCTCCTGTCTTATTTTGTGTGCTGAATTTTGTGTTTCTTTAAGCGGAATTTCCTGAACTTTGTAACAAGAACGAACGCTATATTGGCACACAAGGAGAAGGCATGGACCAATCCATCTGCTCTCTTGCGGAGAAAGGAACTGTACGTACCATCTAAGTGTGAGCTGAGATTTGGCTGATAAAAGGTTTTACAGCATAGAGGGCAGTGTGGGCCTTTCAGATGCTTTTAGCCTGTCATTCCCGTCATCTTAAGCGGACTTACTTAATGGCGAGAGATTGTGGGCATAATGTTGAAAGGTTGATATGAGAGGAGGAGGCTACAACCAGGAAATACATGCAGAAAGAGCACTTGACTCGGAGTAAATAAGGCTACAATTTTGTTGTTATGGTTGTGGCATCGGTTTGTTATGATGCACAGACTAAATGACCTGATGCCGTCGCTCAGCCAAGCCCCTGACTGCCAAGAGGCAACTATGGAGTAACATCTTAAGAAATCTATATTAGCATACAGCTATTGGGTTTCAAGCTTCCTGAGAGTAAGGCAGGTCCCTCTGCCCCTGAGTCGGATCTGAACTTCTATGCCTGCTAAAGTCCCAGGAGGAAAATACAAAATGTCCACATGTAAATAGTGTTTGATTGATTGATCTTAAATATGGAGCTGGTTACCAGTTGCAATTACTCTTGACCGTATGTTTTTCTTTCTCTGCAAATAGTTCTGAACCTTCCTAATGCCGCGACCCCTTTAATACAGTTCCTCATGTTGTGACCCCTAACCATATTTTTCTTCTTCGTTGCTACTTCCTAATTGCAATTTTGCTACTGTTACGAAGTGTAATCTAAATACTTGATATGCAGGATGTATTTTTTCATTCACCGGACCAAATTTGGCACAAATACCCGATACGCCCAATTTGAATACTGGTGAAGTTGGGGGAGAATGATGTCATTTGGCAGTTGCAGTTGCTTGGATTTATGGTTCACCTACAAGAGCCCCTTGAACCACACCAACAATAGAATTGCGCCAAACTTCTCACACAGAACCCCCATGACCAACAGAAAACTATATCCGGAGAGTGCTGTGAACTCAAACAGTCCCATGTTGCACAGATGCTTTTCTCTTGCCTTGAAGGGACTCACTGGCACAAGCCTCCCTCCAGCCTTGCATGCTCTCCTATGCATGTGCACCAGGCTGCCATCCGGAGAGCGCTGTGAACCCAAACAACGATGGATGCTGCTGTGCCACTCTCAGTCCCATGTCGCACAGATGCTTTTCTCCTGCCTTGAAGGGACTTGCTGGCACAAGCCTCCCTCCAGCCTTGCAAGCTCTTCTGCGCATGCGCCCCAGGCTGCCATCCAGAGAGCTCTGTGAACCCAAACAACAATGGATGCTGCTGGGCCATTCTCAGTCCCATATCGCATGGACGCTTTTTCCTCTGTCTTGAAGGGACTCGCTGACGCAAGCCTTGATCCAGTCTTGCATGCTCTCCTGCACATGCGCACCAGACTGCCATCCGGAGAGCACTGTGAACCCAAACAACGATGGATGCTGCTGGGCCACTCTCAGTCCCATATTGCAATGACACTTTTCCCCCTGCATTGAAGGGACACACTGGCACAAGCCTTGCATGCTCTCCTGCTCATGCACACCAGGCTGCCATCCGGAGAGTGCTGTGAACCCAAACAACAATGGATGCTGCTGGGCCACTCTCAGTCCCATATTGCATGGACGCTTTTTCCCCTGCCTTGAAGGGACTTGCTGGCACAAGCCTCTCATGCTCTCCTGCGCATGTGCACCAGGCTGCCATCCAGAGAACGCTGTGAACCCAAACAACAACGGATGCTGCTGGGCCACTCTCAGTCCCATATTGCAGGGACGCTTTTTCCCCTGCCTTGAAGGGACTCACTGCGCAAGCCTCCCTCCAGCCTTGCATGGTCTCCTGTGTATGTGCACCATGCTGCCATGCTCCGAGCATGCCTGCTCTCCCCTCCTCACTTAGAGTCTCAGAAACAGTCCTCCCTTGGCTGAGAGGCCAGCCAATCACAGTAGTAGGAGGGTTTTTGGTGGGAGGATTTGCCATCGGTATCCAAAAAGGAAGAGAAGGACAGGCGGAGAGAAGGACAGGTGTAGAGCCTTCTGCCAAAGGGGTTCCTAAGGCCATCAGAAATATGTGTTTTCTGATGGTCTTTCGAGACCCTTCCGAAACCCCCTTATGACTCCTAGGTTGAGAAACACTGTTCTAAGCCAAGCCAATAGAGTTCAATTCTCTGAGGGCAAATGAAGTGAAGCTTCCTGAGGGAGTTGCTTTTGTTATTGCAAACAGTTGCATGGAAATGAACAAGGCAGCAACTTCTCATTTCAATATTAGGGTGATGGAGTGTTGTCTGGCCACAAAGGTACTGTATGGCTTTCATCAATGTCTAATGAAACCATCACCCAAATATGTGCTGGCTTGTAACCCCTTCCACTCTACCAGTTGTTGCCTTATTTTAACACCAGGTCAGGTGCTGCCTCAAAGGGCATGTTTCTCTCATCAGGGTCTGGACTCCGGCCATTTGCCCATGATGGATGGAGTCTGCGGCTTCATGTGTGTATATTTCCATTTGAGGAGGACAGCAGTCAAAAGAAAACTACACACGCAGAACAAAATGAATTGTATCTTTCCCAAGACCATTCTCTCTTAATGAGAATAGAGGTGAATCCCAGCAATATAAAAAGAAACAAACAGAAAACTTAATAGCACCAGAATCTGTATAAAAAGAGATAGAAGGAAATCCATATATTCTATTTTTTTATTTATCGTGTCAGGGGCAGCCAGACAATTGTATTACATTTCTAACAGAACAAAACAAACCAACAGACAAAACACAAAATTTGCAAGCTAGGTAGTTGATTAAATGTCCTTTGACCAGTATCTGGCCACTTGGAGTGCCTCTGGTGTTGCTGCAAGAAGGTCCTCCCTTGTGCATGTGGCAGGGCTCAGGTTGCATTGCAGCAGGTGGTCAGTGGTTTGCTCTTCTCGCATGTCGAGGATTCCACTTTGTGGCCCCATTTCTTAAGATTGGCTCTGCATCTCGTGGTGCCAGAGCGCAGTCTGTTCAGTGCCTTCCAAGTCGCCCAGTCTTCTGTGTGCCCAGGAGGGAGTCTCTCATTTGGTATCAGCCACTGGTTGAGGTTCTGGGTTTGAGCCTGCCACTTTTGGACTCTCGTTTGCTGAGGGGTTCCAGCGAGTGTCTCTGTAGATCTTAGAAAACTATTTCTTGATTTAAGTCGTTGACGTGCTGGCTGATACCCAAACAAGGGATGAGCTGAGATGTCTCTGCCTTGGTCCTTTCACTATTGGCTGCTACTTCCCGGCGGATGTCAGGTGGTGCAATACGGCTAGACAGTGTAATTTCTCCAGTGGTGTAGGGCGCAGACACCCCGTGATCATTAAGAGCCACATCTACTGTTTTAGTGTGGTGAGATGTGTTCCACACTGGGCATGCATACTTCACTGTGTCTGGTTGGGAAATCCATATAAAATAATATTAAATTCATTGGATTGGAATTTATCTCACTGTAAGTTAGTGCACCACAATGGAACAGAGTTGGAGAAATGATCCCTTTTGGATTTTTATCTATCGTATTAGAATCAAATTGACGGGAACAGTTGTAATGTTTTTAAAACACAAAGTTTAAAAATGTGGCATTATATTAAATGTCCTTTGACCAGTATCTGGCCACTTGGAGTGCCTCTGGTGTTACTATAAGAAGATCCTCCATTGTGCATGTGGCAGGGCTCAGGCTGCATTGTAATAGGTGGTCAGTGGTTTGCTCTTCTCCGCACTCGCATGTCGTGGATTCCACTTTGTGGCCCCATTTCTTAAGGTTGGCTCTGCATCTCGTGGTGCCAGAGCGCAGTCTGTTCAGCGCCTTCCAAGTCGCCCAGTCTTCTGTGTGCCCAGTGGGGAGTCTCTCATTTGGTATCAGCTATTGGTTGAGGTTCTGGATTTGAGCCTGCCACTTTTGGACTCTCGCTTGCTGAAGTGTTCCAGCGAGTATCTCTTTAAATCTTAGAAAACTATTTCTAGATTTAAGTCGTTGATGTGCTGGCTGATATTTGAACAGGGGATGGGCCGGAGATGTCAACTCCTTGGTCCTTTCATTATAGGCTGCTACTTCACGGTGGATGTCAGGTGGTGCAATAACGACTAAACGGTATAATGTCTCCAAAGGTATGGGGCGTAGACATCCTGTGATAATGCAGCATGTCTCATTAGGGCCACATCCAGTGTTTAACGTGGTGAGATGTGTTCCACACTGAGCATGCGTATTCAATAGCAGGGTGTCAAAGTGCAAGGGCAGATGTCTTCACTGTGTCTGGTTGTGATGCTCAGGTTGTGCCAGCCAGTTTTTGTATGATATTGTTTCTAGTACTCACTTTGTGCTTGATATTCAAGCAGTACTTCTTGTTGTATGTTTGTTTGTTTGGTTGCATGTTGCAAGTCGCTACTGGTGTGAGAGAATCAACCAAGGGATGTGCCCGGATGTGTTGCAATCCTGCGGGGAGGCTTCTCGCATGTTCCCTATCCCTTTTGGATGAGAGGCACAACTTCTGATGGTTTCTCTTTCTAGTGCTCATCTCTAAAGTTCTTCTCTGTCTACAGCTTTTCTGCATTTCTTCCATTGTCTCCCTCTTGTTTCAACTGGGCTGCACTGGGAGCTTACATAGCCTCGTAAGACTGGACATATGAAGTGTGACAACCCGGTTGGGCTGCTTTAGAGGAGAGCAGAACCCACTTTTATCATTGTAATCTAGGAAAGGGAGCTGACTGCATTCCTCCCTTGCAAAAGACTCGAAGTGCCTGTTAAAATCCACCCTGACAAAACGGCTCCTCCATTTAGATGCCGTTGTGGTTAGGAATATGTTTCTCCTTAAGAAGCAGCCATAATTAAAAAACCCGAAACAAACAAACACACACAGAGGCCCCTCAGGACATTTGCAGTGAAAGTTTTCGTCACTGACAATGTTTTTGCACCCTTGTCTTTAGGAAAAGTAACCGCAACCACCACTTTGGCCTCGCAGCAGGCACTGGACCCCAGCCAGGCTTTAATCTGACCCAGGGCTCACCGAGACCTAGCGCCGTGTCTTTGTTCCCAGTGCCACTATATGCCTTTGACTATGACCGGTTTTTCATTGCCGCTGAACAACCACAACTAACTCCTGTAATCCAGGCTAGTTGGATAGAAAAGCTGGCTTCTATAGTATTGTCGAAGGTTTTCATGGCCGGAATCACTAAGTTTTTTGGGCTGTATGGCCATGTTCCAGAAGCATTCTCTCCTGACATTTTGCCTGCATCTATGACAGGTATCCTCAGAGGTTGTGATGTCTTTTGGAAACTAGGAAAACAGAGTATATATATACACACACACTTTGACACTTTGGTGGGTTATATTGAGAGATTTGAAAATGGCTCCATGGAACTGTTTTGGGAGTTACAGACATTTGGATAAGAATGGGCACAGACGTCCAACTGTTAATTGGCTGTTCTTGCTGATGGGTTGTGGTCAGTAGTTGGAAATGGGTTGTGGTCAGTCTGAATGCATGTCTTCACACATGAATCTGGGCTATATAGGACTGTATTGGAAATAATTCACATATTTTGCCTCTCCCCTGCCCCCATCACAAAGACCGTATCCTTAAAGCCAAAGGAAATGTTAGCCCATCGAGTGTTTGCAGATGTTTAGCAAAGCAAAATCTCCCTAAAATGTAGCGTGACTGTGATTTTGTGTGATAAAGCCAGCAAAAAAGAAGGTCATGGAGTAATCCTGTTGTTTTCATTGGTACAAGACAAAACTAAGTTACAGAGTCTTGTTCGTTTCACAGAAGAAAGAAGAAAATAAAAGTCAAAATCTTTTGTTTGGACAATCCTCTCCTTGGTTTGGGAATGATAAACAATTCTGAACAAAGAGTTTTCGGCTTCTCTCCGATATATTTATCCAGTACTTTGCAATTACACTTTATGGCATATTCCTACAAGCATAAGATGTAACTGGTCAAAAAGCGGGGAGATTTTGCTTTTCAGTTTTGCAGTTCGGTGTGGATTTTTCTAACACATAGATCCTGAAATAATGTTTCTCATGAAAAACAAAATTATGTTTTTGATCAAGTTCTCCATAATAGAGCAATATTATTGCAATATTATTCTCTCCAGAAGAAGGTGACTAAAATGGTCAAGGGTCTGGAAAGCAAGCAAGACGAGGAGTGGCTTAAAGAGCTGGGCATGTTTAGCCTGCAAAAGAGAAGGCTGAGAGGAGACAGGATGAGGGCCATGGATAAAGATGTGAGAGGAAGTCACAGGGAGGAGGGAGCAAGCTTGTTTTCTGCTGCCCTGGAGACTAGGATGCAGAACAATTGAAATTGAGGAGGAATTTAAAAAGGGTCTTGCCCTGAAGGAGAGACCCTGCGGACCCACCAAAGAGGGCTCGCTACAATGGTGAGCAAAGAGAAGCCACAATTTAAAAGATTTCCCTAAGTTCCCAAAAAGAATCTCACCAAAGTTGAAGGAAGCGGCACCGAGTTGATTTTATTGCGATCCAGCTGGAAAGGATGCAAAGCAACAATATTTCACCAAGCTGAGCATAACATGTACACAAATAAAAGCCTTTTTTATACAGAAACAGAGCTGTCAGATTTGAATTTCCCGCTCCCCGCCCCTCTGCCGGCTCGACGATGATTGGCTGGCGTGCTACAGCTGGAAGGAGGCTTGGCCGCCTCCCGAGCACCTGGGCCAATGGCTGAGCTTCTGCCACCTCGGCTCCCTGGCGAATCAGGAGAGAGGGAGGTGGGACGAGAGGGAAACAATGGATTCTTGAGAGGATTATGGAGATAGGAAATGTCCAAGCGGCCAGCGAGTCCCGGGGGCCTGCGAGCCAGCCATTTCTATTGTCTTTGATTGGCTGTAATAAATGTTGATGTCTGGCAAGCCTGCCAGATCCGGATTTTCTTGGTGCTGAGATATAAGAACAATGAGGGAATTTTGGCAGAGGAAGATTTAAATGAGTAACAGATCAGGACAAAGTGTGGCTTTCCGAAGGCTCCCTTTGTCCTATTGAGATATGATCATCAATGCCAAGCAACCGCCTCTCCTGAGGGGACCAACTCCGAGCCCCAAAGGTCACGATCCATTGTTATTGTCCATGCAAAAAGTGTCTTTTGATAAGGGTCTTTTCAACTGAGGATTTCCTTCTTTCCAGGGTCACGGAGGGTGGCTCCTTATATTTTTTATACATTTTTCAATAAAGGGGAATTGGGCAAAAGGGTCAGGAAAAGGTCAGATACACAGGGAGAATTATAGAAATCATGGTGCAGAAAACACACCCACTTATCCCTCCCACCAGAGTCCCATAGACGTTCAAGAGAGTGCATAAGTGTAAAGGGAAGTGGTTTCTCAGTAATAAATGTGTTACCTTCTGCTATATATGAAACATAGGGCATAAACCTTGATTAAATGTACACACTATCTAACATGGGAAGGGTCCTTGTTGTTGTTAGTGTATTGGCAAATTGACCAAAGGCTTAACCCTTATCATCCAGTCTGGTGTCCTTGTCCTTAGCAAAACTATAAGTTACTATCTTTTATTGGGGGGGGGGGGAATCATGTTAGACTTCACAATGGCTTCAAACTACAAGAAAGGAGATTCCATCTGAACATTAGGAAGAACTTCCTGACTGTAAGAGCTCTTTACCAGTGGAACTTTCTGTCCTGGAGTGTGATGGAGACTCATCCTTTGGAGGCTTTGAAACAGAAGCTGGATGGCTATCTATCAGGGGTGCTTTGAATGTGATTTTCCAGCTTCTTGGCAGAATGGGGTTGGACTGGATGGCCCATGAGGTCTCTTCCAGCTCTATGAATCCTTGTAATAAAAAGCTATTGTCAGGACCTTGCGAGATAGAAGAGGTCAAAGGATTGTGATATCCTCAAGATCATTAAGTGGCTGAATGGGGATTTAAATTCAGTTCTCACCATGCCACTATGTTAATAGCTCTGTACATTTGCATACAGTACTAAGAGCCAGAGATAGGCAGTATACTGTTTTCTTTCCTAGAGTGAGCCAAAACAACTCTAGATATTTCATAGCTGCATTGACTGTGACCTGGAAGACGTGACATTATTTCATACTATACGAACAAATTTACCTGGGTGTATCATCATCATCATCATCATCATCATCATCATCATCATCATCATCATCATCATGATTTGAATGAACCAAAGGTTGAACTGGTGGTCGTAGAATTTCTTCCACACCAGTTTCCACACAGAATGGATCTAAACCAGCTGCAGTGTGGCTACTCTACAAACCAGCTGGTCCTTGGGTTGTTGTAGGTTTTTCGGGCTATATGGCCATTTTCTAGAACAGTGTTTCTCAACCTGGGGGTCGGGACCCCTGGGGGGGGGTCGCGAGGGGGTGTCAGAGGGGTTGCCAAAGACCATCAGAAAAAACAGTATTTTCTGCTGGTCATGGGGGTTCTGTGTGGGAAGTTTGGCCCAATTCTATCGTTGGTGGGGTTCAGAATGCTCTCTGATTGTAGGTGAACTATAAATCCCAGCAACTACAACTTCCAAATGTCAAGGTCTATTTTCCCCAAACTCCACCAGTGTTCACATTTGGGCATATTGAGTATTCGTGCCAAGTTTAGTCTAGATATCATTGTTTGAGTCCACAGTGCTTTCTGGAGATAGGTGAACTACAACTCCCAAGCTCAAGGCCAATGCTCACCTACCCCTTTCATTATTTTTTGCATTCTGTGTGCCAAGTTTGGGTCAATTCCATCTCTAGTGGAGTTCAGAATGCTCTTTGATTGTAGGTGAACTATAAATCCCAGCAACTACAACTCCCAAGGTCCAGAGAATGAAAATACATCCTGCCTATCAGATATTTACATGATGATTCATAACAGTAGCAAAATTCCAGTTATGAAGTAGCAACGAAAATAATTTTAGGGTTGGGGGTCACCACAACATGAGGAACTGTATTAAGGGGTCGCAGCCTTAGGAAGGTTGAGAACCACTGTTCTAGAAGCATTCTTTCCTGACGTTTCACCTGCATCTATGGCAAGCATCCTCAGAGGTTTATTTATTCACAACATTTATATGCCGCCCTTCTCACCCCGAAGGGCGTGTTTGCCTCACAGACCTCACAACCTCTGAGGATGCTTACCGTAGATGTAGGCGAAACATCAGGAGAGAATGCTTCTAGAACATGGTCATATAGCCCGAAAAACCTACAACAACCCAGTGATTCCAGCCATGAAAGTCTTCGACAATACAGCTGGCCCCTGTTTGCAGAGTAGCCACACTGGACCCGACAACAACCAAAGGGCTCCTACTCAACAGTCATATTTGAATCAGACTTTGCCCTTTCCAAAGAAATAGGCTCTGGACTGTGTTGTTGATTGGCCTGCCCGGATATGAATGTTCCCATAAAAATATGCAGACCAATAGGTGGTTCCAACAACTGGACTCATAAATGGTTTGAAATGGCAACAAGGCTGGATATGAGAATAGTTGCACAATTTTAGCACTAAACTAGAAGAATAAGAACCAAATAAAAGATGCAATATTGTACATGTTGGCTTCTTTCACAGCATTATGGGACAATCCCTTTGTGGCAGATAAGGCTTTTAATGGGTGTATGCTGGATGAGACCTGACAGTTAAACGAGTTGTGTTGTCGTAGACTTTCATGGCCAGTATCACTGGGTTGCTGTGAGTTTTCCTGGCCCTATGGCCATGTTCCCGAAGCATTCTCTCCTGACGTTGTGCCCACATCTATAGCTGGCATCCTCAGAGGTTGTGAGATCTGTTGGAAACTTGGAAACTAGGCAAGTGAGATTTCTATATCTGTGGAATGTCCTGGGTGGGAGAAAGAACTCTTGTCTCTTTGAGGCAAATGTGAATGTTGCAATTGGCTACCCTGACTGGCATTTAATGGCCTTGCAGCTTCAAAGCTTGGATGGTTGCTATCTGTGGGGATCTTTTGTTGGGAGGTTTTTGCTGCCCAAAAGTAAATGAGTTGTCCCAATTTATATTTTTGTCTTTGTTTATCTGTGTAATTTATTGACTATATTTTAGGTTCATAAGTTTTTGAGTTCAGACCTCACAACTCTGAGGATGCTTGCCATAGATGCAGATGAAACGTCAGGAGAGAATGCTTCTACAACATGGCCATATAGCCCAAAAAACTGACAACCCACTGTTGTTGAGTTTATTGTACCCTGCCTCGAGCCATCAGGAGAGGCAGATAATAAATTATTTTTCTGATTTGTAGTGTTTTTATTTTATTACATTTTAAGCATCTTATAAAGCTGCTTTAACTTGTTTTGTAGCTTTTTTTCTATTGTGATTAAATTTTTACATTAAGAGTTCTAAAATTTGCATTGTGTTTTTACAACGTCATATGCCTCCTTGGATCCTATGCTGGAAGAAAGATGGGATACAGATTCAATAGTAAAGGTAAACCGACATTAAGTTGTGCCCAACTCTGGGTGTTGGTGCTCTTCTCCATTTCTAAGCTGAAGAGCCGGCATTGTCCGTAGACACCTCTAAGGTCATGTGGCCGGCATGACTGCATGGAGCGCCCTTACCTTCCTGCCAGAGTGGTACCTATTGATCTACTCACATTTGCATGTTTTCAAACTTCTAGATTGGCAGAAGCTGGGGCTGACAGCAGAAGCTCACGCTGTTCCCCGAATTCGAACCTGTGCCTGTGCTGTCACACTCTGGGCCTGTAGCAATTGTCTATTAACAGGATGTGATCTTTATGTGCCCAGTGGGACGCCAGGGTGCCTCGGCTGAGAGGCCCTATGAATTTCCCTATACAAAGTCTTTAGAAGCTTGGAAAGTTTAACAAAGTTCTTTATTGGTGCAACAAATCAGTCAAATACTTCTTAGATCTTCAACAAATCAACCAAATATTTCTTAACTTGTCCACAATGGACAGGCAACTAGCTTCATGAACTGTTTCTTTCTTCTATGAGGGAAATCCTTTTGACCCCTCCCTGGGCAATCTGTCTTTTAGGCTTAGCTGGCGTGGGGCCCTACTCCCGGTTCCAATTTGCTTTATGGGTACCCGAGTAGACCTTACCGGCTAAAACTCTGAAGATTTTCCAGCTGGAGTCCTTTGGATTTTTTCCACGAATGCTGTGGATCTGTTTCTTTAACCCCAACAAGGGCTGTGCTGTATTTCTTAGTAAAGCTGTGAGAATTGTCTTCCCCAGCCAAGCTTGTAAGAAACGAAGCTTTTCTACAGGAGGGAAAAACTCACACGTCCTGTAGTTGGGCTTCAAACTGTAAGACTGAACAAACTGTCCCCTTTTTCCCTCCTGAACCTGGGGAAAAGGGCGGTTCCAAAAGCCCCAACGATGATAGGCAGGCTGCTAGCCTATGACTGCAGCCTGGGGGAAGCTGCTTAACTGCAAAATGCTGGCTAACAGAAACACATGCAAACTAACCATGCATAGAAAAAGAAAATTTAGCTTCTGGCACAGCTGTGCCAGCACAGCATCCTTTATAATAATGATAATAATAATAATAATCCTTTATTTGTACCCCCTACCATCTCCCGGACTGGTGCGGCTTACAAGAGGCCGAGCCCAAATACATCAGTAAAAACAACAACAACAATACAGCAAAATAAACTCAAAAACAAAGCAATAAACATTAACAACACACCATGACACGATTAAAATCTATAGCAGGGCCAAATGTAATAATTAAAATTAAAATGTGCTGGGCATGACCGGGTGAAAAGGGTAGGTGTTTGGAGGGAGATGGGCATGCAGATATCCTGGATCTCCGATAAAGTGCATTTGGGGACATAATGCTTGGAGTTTCCTTATTCTGGGAAGGCACACTGGAACAACCATGTTTTCAAGCTCCTCCTAAAAATTGCCAGCGTTGGGGCTTGCCTGATGTCCTTAGGGAGATAGTTCAAGAGTCGCGGGGCCACCACCGAGAAGGCCCTGTCCCTCGTCCCCACCAATCGTGCTTGCAATGCAGGTGGGATTGCGAGCAGGGCCTATCCAGATGATCGAAGAGATCGTGTGGTTCATAAACAGAGATGCAGTCAACAAGCTCAATAGTTCAGCAGTTTAACCCACTGCGCCAACGGGACTCAATCCAGATTCAATACAGATATTTTGCCACTTACCCGCTAATCTCTGTTTGCCAGCCAGTTGTGTCTGCTTTGACAGGTCACATGTGATGTTTTGGTCCTTTGCTGCTCTCAGGTACCCCTTTGGCTGGCCAATCAGTGACCGAAAGTTGGATTGGGAGAGCCATTCATCTAAGACATCTTCCTTCCTCGTAGGTTCTTTTCAACGGCGGTCTCAGAGGGAGGCTTGCATGTGATCGTGCCCAACATTCCTTCTAGCCATAACCCTGTATTTTCAGTAAATTGAGACAATATTTTTAAAGGGCAGTTTTATTTTGTATAGAATACCATTGAGGTTAGTGTTCTATTTTAGGAACAAAGCCGTAAAAGTGCTGACATTACAGTAAAAATAAACATTCTAATATTAGAGGAGAAGGCATTGTTCTCAACAGACGTGTCTCAAAGGATGCCATATGTGTCTCAACTCTATTTCCAAAAGGTCAGACTGTACTGTCTATGTGGTGGTCAGCCCCTACGAAGAACCTTACTCGGAATGTGTGGAATACTTGAGTGAAAGATTACACATCCAGTGGCAAAGAGCAACACAAAGATATTGAGAAAGCTATTGAATGGACAGTTTTTACTAGACCGGTGGTTGGACTCATGTGGACGATAAGGACCAGGGCAACGAGACAGCAAGGAAGTGGTGTCTTCTCCCCATATTTCAGTCCCTGTGACAGCGTAGAAATGTCAACAACAAATGTTTTCCAAAACCCACTGCTCTTTTTGCACATTCACACTGAATAGCAACTGTGAGAATTGTCAATTAAGAGACTTTGGACTGGAACTTTAGACTATGATTTGGATTTGCAGACTCAGACTTGGTTGTATTAATATTTAAGGGTCAATATTTTAAATGTATTTTATTGCTTTTTAATGTATTTTTTATTACTGTTGACCTGTTTATGTTCATTGTTATACTCTGTTTCTTTGCTGGTACCTAATGACTACCAATTGTAAGCCTTCCTGAGCCCCCCTTCATGGATTGAGAAGTACAGGATATAAATGCTCTAAAATAAAATATAAATAAATAAATAAATAAATATCATCACCAAAAAGCCTCTCGGCCCCGTTTCTTCCTTTTGTCAAGTGGCATCTAGAATAAGATCTTTTAAATTTCATTCAACTGAAACTCTAGATCATTGGTTCCCAACCTGGGGTTTGTAGACCACCAGTGGTCTGCAAGAACTAAAATATGGTCCACGTCCTCACTGTTATGACACTGTTGCAACAAGAGCGACTAGTCCCGTGAAATCCTCTAATAATCCTCACAAGTGCGATTGGTAGAGACTGAAAGGGTCTTTGAGTGAAATTTGCAAATCCTAAGCAAGGGGCTTTGAATGAAATTAACAGCAAAAGAGAAATATACCCTTTCTCTGTAGAAAAAGAGCAACACGGAAGAAAATGTTTTTAAGAAACAAGATGTGACATGTAGAGGTCATACAAAGTTCAAGCTTACATAGGAAGTTGTGTTGTAGTTAAGCCAAAGGTTGTGGTTAAGCGCAGAGTCTGCAGGTACAAGAAGGTACTTTCCATCAAAAGTCAAGGGAGGGGGGCTGGAAAGAGAGTACTTTCCATGACCTATTACTTGAGTATAAAGGTCAGCAGAAACAGAGGAGGGGGCAGCAGTCTTTGAAAGCTCATACAGAAGTGATGACTGTCCATCTCATGCTGATCAGCTTGAATGGTGTCTTACATGAACCAATTGGACTTTGTGGATTTCTTCGAAAAGGGACCCCACACCCTAAACCCATGATCCCTTACAAGACGAAGGACAGGGCCTTCTCAGTGGTGGCCCCTGGCTATGGAACTCCCTCCCCAGGGATATTAGATTGGGGGCCTCCTCCTGACTTTCCGGAAAAAAGTAAAGGTCTGGCTCTTTGAGAAGCTTTTGAAAATGCAGCAGAATAGATAACACGGAACTATGAATGATGAACATGGGATGGCCAGACAATGTTACTGGATAACGTTTTTAACAGGATGACACCGATGATTATATGCGTTAATTGTTTTTATTTATGTTTTATATTGTAATGTTGATTGTTTTTAATGGCACTTTTATGAATGCCTGACACCGAACTGTGCCAATCTGTAACCCACCTTGAGTCGTTGTATGGCTGAGAAAAGTCGGCTAGAAATATCGTAAATAAATAAATAAGTAAAAAAATGATAGTGCCGAGCTTTTAAAATATGGTTTTCTGTGGGTGAGAAGATGGCGACTACTGGATGGCATATGTTCTATACCACAAACTAGAGCTGATGTGGTCAATCCAATGCAGTTTTCTGGATCAGTACCCCAAATAACCAAACCGAATCTAAAGTTGACCAAAAACAGATTCGTAACCCTTTTGGTATTAATGTTGGAAAGTGGTCCCTGGTCAAAGTGGTCCTTGGTCGAAAAAAGGTTGGGAACCCATGCTCTAGATTAAAATATATTGCATCCACTGCTAAAAAAAATCATTTCAGAACAAATCTACTGTTTGCCAGTTGTTGCCTGTTCCTGTAGCCTTCCACCAGTGTTAGTAGCTTCCAACAACAACTGAAATTTCCACCATTTTGTAGAATCATAGAGTTGGAAGAGACCTTGTTCCGTCTTCCAGGAGCTTGGTTTGCATTGCCCTTTACTTGCTTGAGATAGCACCCCTTTGCTTTTTCCCCAGGGTTGCTGCAGTCTTAGCAGCACCCTGAAAGTTAATTATTAACAGAGGCTGGAAGCCAGCCTGCAAGCCTTTTGCAGCTATTGGTTTAAAAAGTGTCCTTTTGGTCTAGAGACCGCCCTTTTTCCTGGGGATGAGATCTCCATTTTGGAAAAGCCCTCCTGCTTTCTTTAGTATAGAAAAAGCCTCAGATGTGCTGGTGGCCAGCTACGCAGCTCGGACAAGCCATTATGAGTACGATTGAGATTGAAGGTTGAGTTAAGGTTAAAGTCACTCTCTCGCCTTAGAAACTGGCGCTGAGCTCAGATAGAGAAAGATCTGCTCTTTCTAAAAGAGTAGCTCAGTGCTGGGCAGGGAATATCTCCGGATTTCTCTGCCATTGAGAAAGGCTCCATTACTTCATCTCCAAAACTAATCTTGAGCTTAGATAGGGGAAGACCTGCTCTTTCTGAAAGATAACAGCTCAGGGTTAGGGTAAAAGATCCCAGGATTTTTCTACCGTTGGGGAAAAGTTAACTCAGTAACTGAAGGAAAAGGGAAAGAAATAACATCTATATGGTTTCCCAAATTGACTGTTTGTGTTTGTAACTTCATCTAGCTGTGCCAAGTCTGTCAAGGACTTTGAAAAATAAATGTTCTGTTGATGTTCAAATCTGAACTGGCCTCAGTTGCTGAGAATCGTGAGCTTCTAAGAAAGGCACCCGCGGTTAGCCCAGATAAAGAGAAGCACATCTTAGTTTTAACTTTACAGTGCCTGGGTGTGACGGCACAGACCTCATGGGCCATCCAGCCCAACCCAATGTCAAGAAGCAGGAAAATCACATTCAAAACACCTTCAGAAGTCTGTACAGTTGTGATGAGGATAATATTTGACTTAAATGTATAAGTGGAAGTCAGAGATTAATTTCATCATATTTTAGAGGTGCTGCATGTTACTTTTCAAACGATTCACCATTTTCAGAATTTACTAATGTTATGATTTGCAGTCTTCTCCCAAAACGGGCCATTTTGAGCAAACTGTCATAAGGCCAGACCCCTTTAATTAAATTATATCATTTCCCAACTCACATTTGCTTGGCAAACAGTCACTCTAAAAGGAGACTGAGAAGACAACAATGCAACTTCGTTTTCTGTCATTTTGGATGCAATAATTGCTTTGAAAGGATTACACTAGATTAGAAGCAAATCCAAATGCGGAGTTTGTAGGACATTCTGCAACATGACAGTGTTGTTCAGCACATGGTTGGATCATGAAAAGGATGTCCCTCGGAGCCAATGTGTAACATGATGAGCTTGAGAGAACTATGAAGTGCTTTAAGGTAATTTGGCCAGTGAAGCGTTGCTTTACCGAAGGGTGGTCTCTGAATCAATCTCAGCCCTTGGCAAGATGTTTACCTCCAAATTGAATCCAGACATGTTTTTAGTTCATTCTCTGGGTTACTACTGTTCAGTGGTGATTTACAAGAAGTGTGAGCAATGGCAAACTCTCACGCAAGTGTAGATACATCCTAAACAAATGCACATTTTAAAACTGCCTTACCTCTGCTTTCTGAGATTGTCTCCACCAATGGATGAGTTTTTCACTCTTCCAGGTTGAAAGAAGCATCCCTGGTTTTGCTGTGTACGTTCATTTTACTTTCACTTCTGATGGGCAGTTGAAGCAAGGGTGGGGGATTTTGTTGTTTATTCGTTCAGTGGCTTCCGACTCTTCGTGACCTCATGAACCAGCCCACGCCAGAGCTCCCTGTCGGCTGTCACCACCCCCAGCTCCTTCAAGGTCAAGCCAATCACTTCAAGGATATCATCCATCCTGCCCTTGGTCGGTCCCACCTTTTTCCTTCCATTTTCCCAAGCATCATTGTCTTCTCTAGGTGGTCAACACCAGAGCTCCCTATCAAGCGTCACCACCCTCAGCTCCTTCAGAGTCAAGACAGTCACTTCAAGGATACCATCCATCTTGCCCTTGGTTGGCCCCACTTCCTTTTCCCTTCTATTTTCCCCAGCATCATTTTCTTCTCTAGGTGACCTCATGGACCGGCCAATGCCAGAGTTCCTTGTCGGCCATCACTACCCCCAGCTCCTTCAGAGTCAAGCCAGTCACTTCAAGGACACCATCCATCTTGCCCTTGGTTGGTCCCACTTCCTTTTTCCCAAGCATCATTGTCCTCTCTAGGTGACCTCATTGACTGGCCAACGCCAGAGCTCCCTGTCAGCCGTCACCACCCCCACCTCCTTCAGAGTCAAGCCAGTCACTTCAAGGATGCCATCCATCCATTGCCCTTGGTCGGCCCCTCTTCCTTTTTCCTTCCATTTTCCCCAGCATCATTGTCTTCTCTAGGTGACTTCATGGACCACCCCAATGCCAGAGCTCCCCGTCGGCCATCACCACCACCACCTCCTTCAGAGTCAAGCCAGTCACTTCAAGGACGCCATCCATCTTGCCCTTGGTTGGTCCCACTTCCTTTCCCCTTCCATTTTCCCAAGCATCATTGTCCTCTTTAGGTGACCTCATTGACTGGCCAATGCCAGAGCTCCCTGTCAGCCGTCACCACCCCCAGCTCCTTCAGAGTCAAGCCAATCACTTCAAGGATACCATCCATCTTGCCCTTGGTCGGCCCCTCTTCCTTTTTCCTTCCATTTTCCCCAGCATCATGGTCTTCTCTAATTTCACACAGCTTTACATTTCTGTGTTTTGACTAGTGGGGGAACATAAAGATTCAAAGGTGAAGCCCTTTGGAGATAGGGAATCAACCATATGCTATGGTCCTTTCCTGAATACGAGAAAAGAACTGACATATTTATTTATTTGCTTTATTTCTATACCGCATTTTTCAGCCCAGTCAGGCAACTCAATATTTACCACAGTTGCTTTCTCCAAACCAGTTTCTATAAATCTCTTTTTTTCTTTATCAAGTTAGATCACTTCATTACTGTACTCTCTAAGATACTGTACTAATAAAAAAGTAGATAAGTAGGTAAGTCCACTATTCTGTCCAATATTAACCTGCCAGAGCAGTGTTTCTCAACCTTCTTAATGCCTTGACCCCTTTACACAGTTCCTCATGTTGTGGTGACCCCCAACTATAAAATTATTTTCGTTGCTACTTCATAACTGTAATTTTGCTCCTGTTATGAATCATCTTGTAAATATTTGATATGCAGGATGTATTTTCATTCACTGGACCAAATTTGGCACAAATACCCAATACGCCCAAATGTGAATACTGGTGGGGTTGGGGATGGGATTGATTTTGCCATTTGGGGGTTGTAGTTGCTGGGATTTATAGTTCACCTACAACCAAAGAGCATTCTGAACTCCACCAACAATTGAATTGAACCAAACTTGGCACACAGAACTCCCATGATCAACAGAAAATACTGGAAGGGTTTGGTGGGCATTGACCTTGAGTTTGGGAGTTGTAGATCACCTACATCCAGAGAGCACTGTGGACTCAAACAATAATGGATTTGGACCAAACTTGGCACAAATTCTCAATATGCCCAAATGTGAACACTGGCGGAGTTTGGGGAAAATAGATCTTGACATTTGGGAGTTGTAGTTACTGGGATTTATAGTTCACTTACAATCAAAGAGCATTCTAAACTCACCAACAATAGAATTGAGCCAAACTTCCCACACAGAATACCCATGACCAACATGTTTTCTGATGGTCTTTGGCAACCCCTCTGACACCACTTCGCGACCCTCCCAGGAGCTCTCACTCCCAGGTTGAGAAACACTGTACTAGAGAGAGATTTTCAAATACAATTTTCTGAAATCAGACTGGCTCTCATAAGCAATTAGCTCCTCTCTTAAGGATAAACTGGTTGCTACAGTTCATTCATGCAAAAATAACAGGACCCTATGACATCTGCGTCCTTGCTTGGCATATTCTTTCGCATGTAACTGTGCAGAGAGAGTTGATAATTGTGTGCACAGTATTCCGATGCTGACTTTGGCTGGTTTGAAACTCAGCACTCTAGGAAGAATCTAAATTATTTCCGTATGGCCATATAGTACGGTTGTCATGCCACAAGGGCTTGGCAGGAAGCGCTGGTGGTTTGGTGTGCTAAGTAGCTAAGTGAGGGTTATTACCCCTTCTTAGGCTATCTTGTAAGAGGATGAGGCCCTGGGGGTTCCAGACATGAAGCCCTGGCAAAGCTGGTGGAAGAGATCATTATTTCAGTACCTCTCCGTAAAGGCAAGGATACTTGATACAGCAGTATAGAGTTTAGACATCTCCATTTCAGACATAGTTATGGCCTTGAACCAACTGTTGTACCGAGCAAATGTGGAATTCTGTAGCGGTGATGCCCAGGAATGCTGAAAGGATTGCAATTTCAGTATGAAAACCATAATTCAGAGCATAGTTTATAGCTACATTTATAGTACCATATGGTTAGCAGTGGGATTATAATATACATAATTTTGATATAGTTGCTGCATCCCAGAATTTGGTGGAGGGTTCAATGTTAGCAGGTAGGTTATTAATTTGGATTGCTTGCAGGTATGCTTTTTCAAACAATGGAAGAATGGTGTTTCATTAAAACATCATTATCATTTGACTCAAAGGAACAGCAATGTGACTGCCATTAAAACAACAACAACAACATAATCATTTAGTACACTTCTAACTGAGGTAGCTCAACTACGAGGGTTATCTGGAAAGTAAGGTTACAAGATTTTTTAAAATACAATGAATAAATATATTTTAACAAAACTTACATGGATTGTAGCCTAGGTATTACTTTATTTTTCCACATAATCACCATTCAGTTCAATACATTTTGTCATCTGTAGGACGGATTTTTGGTGCCTGTGTCATTGAAGTTTCCCTCCGCCTTTTTCAGGCAGTTTGTCACTTCAATTTTCACCTCGTTGTCATTGGAAAAGTGTTTTCCACCCAGGTGTTCCTTCAATTTAGTGACCAGATGATAGTCACTGGTTGCGAGATCGGGGCTGTGAGAGGGGTGGCTTAAAACATGCCAACCAAATGAAGTCAACAACTCTTGTGTTGCATGAGCGGTGTGAGGGCACGCATTGTCATGAAGGAGACAGACTCTTGCCGTCACCATCCCACGGCGTTTGTTGTGCTGCGAAGTTACTTCATGGCCTCACAATATATTCCATACTCATTTTGTCACATGCTGTCTTGACATTACGTCTTCATAAACTGAAATGTTTTTACGATGAATTGCAGCGGTGTTCATGCCCTTGGCATTTAGGTAGGGTATTACAGCATGAACTTCGCACTTGGTGGGAAACGGAATGAGGACACTCATCTCTAACCTACTGAGCTACTGATGACTGGCACTGCTCATTCGCTTCCACTGGCTTCCCGCTACACGGCAGTGATACCAACTTCCCTTGAGAAAATTCCCCACAAGAGCTACATGCCTTGTAACCTTACTTTCTGTATATCTCTCATACAGCGCGAACATCACACTTGGCAGGAAACAAAATGAGGACGCACATCTCTAACCTTCACCACAATGCTAGTCGATGAGCTACTAACAACTGGCACTGCTCGCTCACTTCCTCTGGCTTCTCACTATACGGCAGTGATACCAACTTTCCCCGAGAAAATTCCCCACGAGAGCCACGTTCCTTGTAACTTTACTTTCCGGATAACCCTCATACATAGGAGTCTTGGTGATGCAATTTTGTCATTTAAGGGGAGGATTAGAGCTTCTAGTCTGGTCTTAGGAGGTTTGAAAATGCAACCCCTTCCCTCCTTGTTCTCGGATCCATGTATCTGTATTTTTAAAATTTAGGCAGTTTCTAACAGTGGCTTTTATTGAAAACTTTAAGTTGGCAAGCAAATCCTTATTTGCCTGAGTTGTTTCATATTTGTTTCCCCTTTAAGTTTCCCATTAAACTCTGGCCTGAGTAATGTATGTCAGGAAGAACGTTGCATGCAACCAACTACTTGTTCATTCCACTCACCCTTATCTCATCCAGGAGATATTTTATTTAAGCAATAATTGTGTTCCAGTTTGATGACTGAAAGTTGTTTATTTTTTTACCTCTAGCCATTTACTGCCTGTCACTGATTAAGAAGTCTGATTGACAAAAATATTTACTTGATAAGGTTATGGTAATGGGCAGGAACTGAATACGTTAAATGGCTTTCATAGACAATCATAGCCAGCTGCAATTGACAGGTCTGAAACAGCATCCCGCACCATTGCTTATGAGTGTTGGAGTCTTGGTTCTAACAGGAGTTTCAACCATGAAGCAAAATCTGCATGCCCCAACATTTTGGGGTTTTCCATGGATATTTTGGTTTTGTAAAAGAGTCTTTGCCAAAATATTTTAAAAAGATCCAGAAGGGCTAAAGGATTGCAATGCCAAAATGTTCAGCCACAAATCAGTCAGCACTTATTTAAAGATTTTTTTTAAAGCGCTTAGACAACCATTGTTGTGTAGGTTATTTGTTAAAAGCTGCAGAATAAGGAATATTCTTTTCAAAAACCATCACGGCATCTTAACATGATCTTTGTTTCTGATCTGAGCTGCATTGTTCCAAGTGAATGAGTTTGGATTTACACAGAGGTGGTCCTAGGTAATTTTCAACGGTAAGCAAACAGTATTTTGCGCCCCCCCCCCCCCCCCCCCAACCAATCACTGATATATATTTTCTGTTTGTCATGGGAGTTCTGTGTGCCATATTTGGTTCAATTCCATCATTGGTGGAGTTCAGAATGCTCTTTGATTATAGGTGAACTATACATCCCAGTAACTACAACTCGCATATGTCAAGGTCTATTTTCCCCCAAGAGTGCCTCAAGAGCGCCCCTGGGCAAAATCAACTATACTGCAAATGCTTAGTTTGCGTAATGGGTTGAACCGCCCCTGGATTTACATTGGAATTGGACTCTGACTCACTGGACGCTTGCCGCTCTAACCCTGGATTTGGAAGAGGGAATCCTCTTCGTGATCTGATCAATCTCTGTGATCTGGTCCAATTGTAAGAAAGGCTCAAACAAAAAAATGTTGCACTGCCTCATTTTTATTGACTCAAAAGAAAGAGGTACATATAATAACAAACATGTCACTGAGTCAAATTCAGCGGTCGCCATGCACCTCTTAATGTCTTTAAACACTTGCTCCAATGAATCCATAATGCCGTGGCTTTGCACTTTCCTGTTCAAATAAACAGGAAATGGATGTTCAAATGCATAAATTAAGCATAACCATGCACTGTATATACTCAAGTATAAGTCGACCCGAATATAAGCCCAGCCACCTAATTTAACCACCAAAAAACTGGGAAAATGTATTGACTCGAGTATAAGCCAAGGGTGGGAAATGCAACAGCTACAGATACATTTCAAAGCAAAAATAGATACCAATAAAATTACATTAATTGAGGCATCCGTAAGTTAAATGTTTTTGAATATTTACATAAAACTGTAATTTAAGATAAGACTGTCCCACTCTGATTAAACCATTATTCTAACCTTCTTCAATGGAAATGTGCTTACGTATCCTTCCAAGAATAAGAGTAAAATAATAAATGTAATAAAAATAATAATATAATGAATTAATGGAAAAGAAATAATAAAAGTAATAATAGAGTAAATTAATAAATGTAATAAAAATAATAATAGAGTAAAATAATGGAAATGTAATAATAAGAGTAATAATAGAGTAAAATAAGAAATGTAATAATGACAATAAATAGAGTAAAATAATGGAAATGTAATAATAGCAATAATAATATAGTAAAATAAGAAATGTAATAATAACAATAATAAAAAGAGAAAAATAATAAATGAAATAATAATAATAATAATAATAATAATGTAAAATAATAACTTTGACTCGAATATAAGTCGAGGGGGCTTGTTCAGCCTTAAAAAAGAGCTGAAAAACTCTGCTTATACTCGAGTACATACGGTATGTTAAGCCTCTATGTCTGCTTCTGATGGGGTTTCTTTCTGTTTCTTAACAGTCCATCCCTGCTCTTGAAAAGGATTCTCTCATGCACCAACCGTTCATTCATAATACCTATACTACTACTACTACTACTACTACTACTACATGCAGTTGGTTAATTCAGAATTAAATCCAACTTCCAGGATTGTCTATGTCTTCTAGGTTTAGACTCCATACACAGACTGATGGGCAAAGAAGCAAAAACCACCAGCACTGAAGCGATGGTCCTCCGCCATCAACTCCGCTGGGCCGGCCACGTTGTCCACGTGCCCAACCACCATCTCCCAAAGCAGTTGCTCTACTCCGAACTCAAGAACGGAAAACGGAATGTTGGTGGGCAGGAAAAGAGATTTAAAGATGGACTCAAAGCCAACCTTAAAAACTCTGGCATAGACACTGAGAACTGAGAAGCCCTGGCCCTTGAATGCTCTAGCTGGAGGTCAGCTGTGACCAGCAGTGCTGTAGAATTTGAAGAGGCACGAAAGTAGAGCGAAAGAGAGAAACGTGCCAAGAGGAAGGAGCGTCAAGCCAACCCCGACCGGGACCGCCTTCCACCTGGAAACCAAAGCCCTCACTGCGGGAGAAGATGCAGATCAAGAATAAGGCTCCACAGTCACCAATGGACCCACCGCCAGGACACCGATCTTGGAAGACTATCCTACTTGGACAATGAAGGATCGCCTAAGTAAGTGAATAAGTAAGTAGGGCAAAGCCACCCATAGACTGTGTTTGCAGCCCTGACTTTCTAGACTCTCTGGATTACAATTTTTCTGGCCAAAAATGAAGGCAAATCACCTTCCCCAGAAGCCTCCCGGAATGGCAGTTCCCTTTCCAAATAAGTTGCAGAGGCTTCCTTCACTTAGAACTAAAGCACAGGTCTTACTTCAAGTCTATGAAGACTGACATAAGTAGTGAAATAAATACCATTTCGGCGAGAAACCTCTCGGTTCTTAACCTCGCTTCAGTCGGCTTCTTGGTGATGGTTTTCAACATCCTAGATAAAAAAACAAATTAGGACATCATCTTCCAAGAACATTTTTAAGTCATGCTCTATGGCCTCCTTTCTTCACTGTTGCACCTCTGTAGATCACTAAGCCCTGTGCCCAATCTAGCCTGGTCAACATGACATTTCAACGGGTCAGTCTGGATTTTTTTTTTTAGCAGAAAGGGCAAACAAGCACAGATGTATTCCAGTCTTTCACTGCCCATTGTATTGTGAACTGTGTCCCAGATATCAGCTGACCTTCGTGGCTGGAATATTATCTTTTTTGCCTGACCATAAGAAAAAATATAATCCAACACTCCTGTTGTTGCCAAATGCCAACAGAAATGCATTCAGCATGAGCTGGAATTTCAAATTCAAACTAGCCATTTCACATACATTGGAGTCCATTTCTTTTATGCTGGACTGCCAGCCCACATCATTCTTTTCATAAGCATTTTGTTAAATCAATTAATGGGGGTCTGATATAGTGTTGGAAATAACAACCTTCCAAGCCTATTTGTTTGTTGATGTATATATTTGTTAACCTGTATTGTGTGTGTGTGTGTGTGTGTGTGTATATGTGTATGTGTGTGTATATATATATATATTTGCCAGTTTGACCAACCTCTTTGGTGTGGGAGGGGCTACAGACATGTGATTGTACTGAACGTGTTCAGACTGAAGACTGCATTTTGTTATAGTATGGTTTTTGGACTTCAGTGGAAACAGTTTGCATTTGGACTTATGCACAAACAGTATACTATATTTATTTATTTACTTACTTACTTCATTTATATACCGCTTTTCTCAGCCCTTAGGCGACTCAAAGCAGTTAACAAGAACAGTTTCAATACACACATTACAAAATCATGGGAACATTTAAAAGCAATAGCACAACAACAATTAAACATCAATATGACAAATTATTCACGTCTCATCAATAGAATCAGAATCCAGTCTCATCATCCGTTATTCCGTGTTCCTATAATCAATCACACTGCCTAATCGAATGCCTGTTTGAACAACCAGGTCTTCACTTTCCTCTGAAATGACAATAAGGAGGAGGCCGATCTGATATTTGTAGGAAGGGCATTCCACAGCCGAGGGGCCACCACTGAGAAGGCCCTGTCTCTCGTCCCCGCCAGGCGTGCTTGTGATGCCAGCGGGACCGAGAGCAGGGCCTCCCCAGATGATCTTAATGTCGTAGCTGGTTCATAGGAGGAGATTCGTTCGGACAGGTAAGTCGGGCCAGAACCGTTTAGGGCTTTATAGGCTAAAGCCAGCACTTTGAATTGTGCCCGGTAGCAAATTGGCAGCCAGTGGAGCTGGCGCAACAGAGGAGTTGTATGCTCCCTGAGTGCTGCTCCTGTTAGCATCCTGGCTGCCGAGTGTTGGACCATTTGAAGCTTCCGAGCAGTCTTCAGAGGCAAACCCATGTAGAGAGCGTTGCAGTAGTCTATACGGGATATAACCAGACCGTGGCCAAGTCAGACTTCCCAAGGTACGAGCGCAGCTGGCGCACAAGTTTTAACTGTGCGAATGCTCCCCTAGTCACCGCTGAAACCTGAGGTTCCAGGCTCAGTGATGAGTCCAGGATCACACCCAAGCTGCGAACCTGCGTCTTCAGGGGGAGTGTAACCCCATCCAACACAGGCTGTAACCCTATGCCCTGTTTGCTTTGAGAAGCAATGAGTACAGTTGTACAGTTTGGACTTTCATAATATGTATACTTAAAGACTTTGGACTATGGACTATTGATTAAGAATGACGCCCTGTGTTCTCAACACAAAGAAACTACATCCTATCTATAAATGTGCATGTATGCTGAATTAATACAAGATGTTTGTGAGTAAACAAGAAGACTGGGTTTTTTTTTTTCTCTGAGTGCATATTTTATACTAAGAGGTTTCAAGGGAGAATATATGTTTTGGGCAACTGCAATTTCAACTTCAAAGAAACTTTTCAAAACTTGGCTAGCTAAGTATATGCTCTTTGTGCAGCGGCATGTCTTTGTCCCTGGCAGTTCAAAGACATGGTTTATCAATTTAACAGCTGAGTTACCTGTGTGTTATTAGAGGAATGCTTGTGAACATCACTTTTTCAAAGGGTTGACTTCTAACAAGGTCATGCCTTTCCTTGAGTAGTGGTTTTCAAAAGGTGGTCTCCAGATGTTCATGGAGATCCACATTTGCCAAAAGGATAAGACATTTTTTTTCTTTTCAAAAAGATTATGAATGTCATTATCCAAAATATATTATATCTTCCTTACCAAATATTTGTAACACTTTTGCCATGCCATCAGATGCATGTGAAGGAAATTTCTACCCTCGTCTCAGCTAGGAAATGCGGTATCCTGGTGAATGGGGAGCGGGGATGGCTGTGTCGCCTTCCCCAATGGCCATCCCACAGTACTTCTCCATGGGTGAACATGAGCTCAAAGAGTAGGCACTCAAATTGGTTTAGTTTCATTTCGAGTTTGGCTGGAACAGTCCCTATTAATCAACTGCAACACCCTTTTTATCAAACGCTTTCAAAATGTCCATGATTCTGTCCTCCACTTTCTCATTTACCCCAACTGGTGCAAACTGGGTTCAAAGGGAAAAAATAGTTTGCACTCAGTTATCTTCCCAGTAGTCTCAGACCAAATTAAGCTGCTGCAGCCTCTCCTTGCTTGTCTGTTCTTTTTCATGAGTAACTTTTGCCATCTTGACCATACTTGGATATTGCTTGGCTACGTATGGCCCCATTTTATCTGTAAAATTTGGGAGGGTTTATAATAATAACAAGAACCACACATGCATTGAGATGTAGGTTGATGTGTAGTCTTCCCAAGTACCCCATTGTCTATTCATCTTCCTCCTGCAGTTTTTTTTCTTTTTTCTTTTTTTCCTGTTTGTTTGTGCAGCTACCATTTTGATTTTATATAAAGTTTATGTCTTTTTCGTAAATAATGTACTCCATCACAACCCCCTCATAAAGATTTTATACACATGCACACACACACACACAAAACTTTATTTTTGTACCTCACTTACATCTTCCCGAAGGGACTTGAAACGGTTTACATGGGGACGGGCCCAACCAACACAGTTAAAATATAACACATTAAAATATATAAACAACACCATGAAACAGAATAAAACAACAACATTATAACAAAATATAAGAGCAACCATCAAACCAACAACCAGCGAGCCTACAATAATGATCAATTTCTGGGCATGGGTGGGCGGACTGCTGCAAAAACAATTGTGAAGATAGGGCTGATGGATAAAGTGCGTAGGTAATTTGGCAACAGTAGAGATAGAGGGCAATGTAAGATTAGAGCATTATAACTCTGGGTACAGAACAATAATAAAGTGGGAGGGGAAGATTTTGGGTCCTTGCTGGGACCAAGCTATCCAGGGAATTGTCTAGTCAAAAGCACAGTGGAATATCCATGTCTTTGGATCTTTGTGGAAGATGGACAGGGTGGGTGCTAGCCTAATCTATGGCAAGCATCCTCAGAGGTTGCTTGCCATAGATGCAGGCAAAACTTCAGGAGAGAATGCTTCCAGAACATGGCCACATAGCCCGAAAAACCTACAACAACCCATGGATTAAGTAGCTGGTTTTTTTTTTTAAAAAAAAGTAATCAGAATGCAAACCTTTTGTATTTCTTGCTCATTTTTTCTCTCTCTTCTACTATCTGTGCGATTTCCTCATTGCACTTATGTTCGAAACTAAAATGCAGAGGGATATGCAAAATACGCTTGAAATGCTATCCATGAAAATGAAATGTTTTTCTTTTAAAACGTAACAACATTATTTCCCCCCCCCCCCCCAAGCTGTACAGGAAATGCTACATTTCGTTTATCGCTTTCCCTTTTCCCGTAACTTTGCTTGGAAGCTCGGCATTCCTCAAATTAATTCTGCCAGAACAGAACAGAAAGAAGAGTCACTGAAGAACTCTTTCTGGAAGGATCATCAGCTCTGAAGGCATCTGTTGTAGATGATTTGAAAACGAACAGCTTAAGCTGCCAACGCATTGTTGGTCCTTAACCTTTAGGTCATGGACCTCTGATTTTTTTGTTTTTAAGTGAACTGAACATAGAAAAGTTTTTTGGGTCTGATCTGCATGGTTTTGAACTGGCTTATTCAAAGCACCAAGGAAGCTGTGCATGCTTTCAATATCCATCATCAACCCCAAATACAGCTATGGTGAGTGGCTTGCAAAAGTTAAAGCAGATATATTTAATATTATTATTTTGTGCCAGCAGGACTGCAGACCAACAGGTCGGAGGTTCGAATCCAGGGAGAGCACAGATGAGCTCCCTCTGTCAGATCTAGCTCCCCATGCGCGGACATGAGAGAAGCCTCCAACAAGGATTGTAAAACATCCAGGCATCTGGGCATCCCCTGGGCAACGTCCTTGCAGACAGCCAATTCTCTCACACCAGAAGCGACTTGCAGTTTCTCAAGTCACTTCTGACACGGAGAAAAAAAACCCTAAACATTTACAGCATTTCTATTCCACCCTTCTCACCCCTGAAGGGGACTCAGGACGGATCACAGAACACATTCACAGCAATATGCAGTGCCATTAAACAAGATAATGCCGACAGATTATGTCAGCATTTTCCCCAACTTCGGCATCCTGTGCTCGATTCTGGCTGTAAAATACCTCCCTGCTTAAGCGGTGCCTAATTTCTCTACTCACCGCTGTTTTCAAGCCGCTTAGATGGACAGTAAGCTGGACTGAATGTCGGGTGCTCACCCCGACCCAAGCTTCCAACTGCCAACATTTTGATTGGTAAGATGTATTTATGCTGGTGATTCACCAGCTTTGCTAAAGCCCGGTCCAATATAGATAACAGGTCCAATATAACTGACCTGTTATCAGTTCTGCTTTTTAAAAATTCCCTACCTGTTGCTGCTCATTTGCACTTTTCCTTTTCTAACACAATTTTTGTAGGGCTAGGAGTCACATGTTTGCCTCTATCATATACCAAAGAACCAAAAGTGACCCAAAAAACCCCCCATCCCAACGGAAGAAACCAAAAGTGGAAGGAGACATTATGTCTGCTTCCAGTTTTAATTTTTGGCAGCCCAGGAGGGTGCTTTGTATGCTCCTCTCCCTGGGGTACATAAACTTCCATTCCTAGCAAAGCAAACCCCATTCCTTGTTAATTCATCCTTTTTCATGCTGGAGAAAGCATTGAGTTGAGATCACACACAAAAAGGCCCATGGGGCATATATATGGCCTACTGCCCGTACTTGCTTTACAACTGTGAATTTCTAACATCCAAAAATGGCATGTGAATCACAGCTGCTATCTCACTTGCTGGCCAAAGGCGCTGAAAGTTATTATCAGTTTTTTCCCTGTTGAATAACTGGACAGAGCAGCGACTGCAATTTGGCTTCTACAATCACCAGTTAACCTAATGAGTATTTGAATGCACCATCATTAGTTTGATACCATTTGTGTAGGTTCATAGATGACCACTCGGAGACCTATAGTTACTGGTAACAACTTGTCTTGCTGATTTTCACTCTTAACATCAGCCGTCCTATCTCCTGCCCTAGCTATGAGTCACAAATTCCCATTTTCTCTTTCACAATGCCACCAATGAGTTTATATACATACATACTTTCATCAAGGAACAGGAAAGATTCATCAGGCAGCTAGGAATTAGGTAAATTAGTTTTTTTAAAAGGCCAAGAGTGTTACACTCCAGGACACGAATAACCCCCTGACTTTAAAAGTTGAATAGGAAAAGCAATCCTTTTATTGAAGATAAGTAAAAACAGGAAAGTAGAAAAACACTTTAAAGGAATAGGTAAATCCAATTAGGTAAAAAGATAAGCAGGAACACATTAGTCCAAAGTAGAGTTCAGCCATGTCCAAAAGCAAAGTCCACAAGTCTCTAACAAAATCCAAAGAATCAGGAAACATTGATCCAAGGCATGAGCAAATAATCACAAGAGACAAAAACCAAACCATGAAATAAGAAATCTTTAAGCATGAATCTTCCAAGCAAGGCTTCTATGAGACGAGGACAAGAACTTAGCAGGTTTCTCAACAATGCTTCATCTGACTATTTTTTCCATGCTTGGAACATAAAAGCCTTTCCAAGCACTCAGAAATTGGTTTCACTTTCCCTGAACAGCCCTTATCTTTTTCTGTTGAAGCCTGACAGAATGCTGAAGGCCTTGCTTGGCCTGTCTGTTTTGATTAATTTCCGCTTGCCTATCTATATTAGTTTCTGCAGGTGCCAAGTTGTTTTCAAGCCCCAAATCCTGGGAACTCTCTGAGAGCAATTCAGGGAGTAAATAACTATCCCTATACCCTGTAGGAACATTCCCATGGGAAACTACACTTTGAACAGGTGTCTCTATGTCATTCTCTGCATCAATATCACTGACCAAACCATTGCCATCTTGAACCTCATTTACATCATTCCCACATCCAAAGCACCCCGATCCTGGAACATAATCAAAGGCAGAACTCCAACAAAGAGTTTGAATCACTTGGTTCTCCGAAGGGCCTTGAAGCATAGGTAAAGACCAAAAGACACTTCAAAAATTATAGGTAAGAGCAGATAATTCATACCTCGTGGGTTGACTTGAGATCTCCAAATAACTCCCCACTTGAACACTGTTTTAAAGAAAATACTTTACATTCGGCATATACTCACTCAATTAAATCACTGCGCAGATTTTCTGTAAACTCTTGACTCTTCTCAATAACATCTAGGTAAGTTGGAGAAACGGGTGTGCTGTCGTTTTGGTCAAGGGAAAGGATAGTTTGCTTTCTGATCCTTTCAGAAGTTTGCTGTGTCAAATATTTATATTGTTCAAAAGAAGGTGTGTTGAATTTGGCCTACAAACTATCTACAGACCCACTAAGAAAATCTAACAAATGCTACGTTCAGTAAAGGAAAAGAGGGATCCTCTCACCTCTGGAGGAGTTTATCATATACCATGCAGCTGTGGACAAATCGCATAGGGACCACCAAATGCAGTATTGCCCAAAGACGCTCCAGATTAACTTAACCAGAGAAGTCAGCCATAGCTGAGCACCTGATGAACCTACCTGGACAGAGCATATTATTTGAGAACACAGAAATGCTGGACCACTCTCACAACCACTATGTCAGGCTATACAGAGAAGCCATTGAAATCCACAAGCATGTGAACAACGACAACAGAAAGGAGGAAACCATGAAAATGAACAAAATTTGGGTATCGGTGTTAAAAAAACCCCTCTAAAATCAAGACAGTAAATAAATAACAATACTGAAAAAACAGGAATTCCAGACAAGAATCAATCAGGGGCAAGCTAACACCTCCCAACATAGGATTCCCCCAGGCAGCAATCAGCAGCAAGGCCAATAAATGCTAATCAAGGTGGCAACATTCACACTGGCCTCAAGCAAACAAATGTTCTTTCTCCCACCCTGGACAATCCACAGATATATAAACTCACTTGCCTAGTTTTCCAACAGACCTCCCAACCTCTGAGGATGCCTGCCATAGATGTGGGCGAAACATTAGGAGAGAATGCTTCTGGAACATTTATTTATTTATTTATTTATTTATTTATTTATTTACTGTATTTGTATACCGCCCTTCTCAGCCTTCAGGGCGGTTTACAACGGCAAYGATTCGATGCCCAAAACCACCATAAAACATTTAAAAACATTAACAYATAATATAAAACCATAACAAGAATATTAAAACATAGATCATTTGCGTCTCATAATAAAAAAACATTGTCCCGTCCAGTTGTTCCAATTCCTTTGTCTTACCTTGCATTTTCAAATGGTTGCTCRAACAACCAAGTCTTGAGTCTTTTTCAAAATGTTCAGASGGAGGGGGCCAATCTAATGTCCCTAGGAAGGGCATTCCATAGCCAAGGGGCCACCACTGAGAAGGCCCTGTCTCTCATCCTCACCAAATGTGTTTGTGACGCAGGCGGAATCTAGAGYAGGGCCTCCCTGGACAATCTTAAAGTCCTAGCAGGTTCATAAGGGAAGATGCATTCAGACAGGTTCAGAACATGGCCATACAGCCCAGAAAATTCACAGCAACCCACTAAAAAGTTGTGTTGGAAACGGCCCCCAAAACTCATCCAGACAACATGGCCAAGTGGGATTGTAGCCTACCGAGACCTGAGCTTCAGCAGTACTAATACCCGACACCAATCTCTCTTTTTCATTGCTTACCTGCACCTCATTGCTGTGGGAAGTATACAGATATCCCAGTTACCATCCTTACATCCTATAACACAAGCATGTTCACGAATTTCAACAACAGATGAACAATGCTATCAACAACTCTTTAGTACAGATTTTTCTCCTCTACCATTTGGAAACATTTGGGTATATATAGGCGAGCAGAGTGCTAAGGATTCTTCTAAAATGCTGCAAGGAGCCTCAGAAATTAGTCTTTATTGGGAATGGCTAACTCTGCCAAAATCCAGACTACCTGGAAATGATTTTATTTGCAAGACAGAACAAAATTAATTAAAATGACCTGCACTTCCTAAGCCCCTTGCAATTTAACAGAGGGAAGCCAACATCATGGCTAGGCACGATAATTTGAAATCATTTGAATGATGCTAGGGGTGCGATGTTAGAGCCAAGACACAATGCATAAACTCTCTGAAAAGTTGGCTGGTGCACAGCAAGGAGGCTCCAAGTGCTACAAATTATGTCCAAGTTTAGATCCCAAAGTTGCACGTTCTTAAGACCCAGGTGACCAATCCAAACGTAGTACAGAAATGCATCTTGTTGGACAACTGGAATACATTAATCCAACAAAATCATGAGCTGTCTGCTCACTTGATAACTCACAACTCATTCTTGCTGAGGGATTACAGCGCTCTTTGTCAAATGTTCTGCCTTTGTGAAACACATTCCACTTCATTCTTCCTGTTGAGGAACCTATGGAGACCTGAGTGTGAGCAATTCCCTGCACACAAATGTGCACCGCAAATAGTTTATTTTGGACATTACGCCTTTCAAATCACTTTGCCTGAGGGACCTCAGAAAAATTATAATAACTGACCTATAGCGAACCTCCTTCCCAATCCAAAGCACATACTTAATTTCTTCTCTTCCCAACTCCACAATCATCTAACCTCCTTTTTAAACAAATTGAACTGTACCATTTTAGTACAACTTTCAGAGGGTTTTTTCAACACAATATGTTCTATTTTTTTAAAAAAGGATATGGTATCTTGCAGATTTCACTGTGATTGATCCTGTAAGCCCGACTGTTTGCTAAAGTACTGGCTATTCCATGCATCTGTAAATAATATAGGACGAGTGGACTTTGGCCACCAAGGTTGAATAGCGAACGCTGGAAGTTTGGCCCATCTCCAATATAATGCGACTACAAAGAAGGTAGAAAGAGGCATTATTATAGGTGACACATTATTGTAAGTCAGTGTTCCTCAGCCTTCCTAATTCCTCAACCCCTTATTACAGTTCCTCATGTTGCGGTGACCACCAACCATAAAATTATTTTTGTTGCTACTTCATAACTGTCATTTTGCTACTATTATGAATCGTAATGGAAATATTTGATATGCAGGATATACATGGTCATATAGCCCGAAAAACCTACATCAACCCAGTGATTACTTCTTACTTACTTAGGCGATCCCTTGTAGTCTGAGGATGATGGTCCTCCAAGTGTAGTATCCTGGCGGCGGGCCCATAGGTGACTGTGGAGCCCGATTCTTGATCTGCATCTTCTCCCGCAGTGAGGGCATTGGTTTCCGGGTGGAAGGCGGTATCAGTCGGGGTTGGCTTGACGCACCTTCCTCTTGGCACGTTTCTCTCTTTCATCCTCCATTTGTGCCTTTTCAAATTCTGCAACATTGCTGGTCACAGCTGACCTCCAGCTGGAGCGCTCAAGGGCCAGGGCTACCCAGTTCTCAATGTCTATACCAGAGTTTGAGCCCGTCTTTAAATCTCTTTTCCTGCCCACCAACATTCCATTTTCCGTTCTTGAGTTCGGAGTAGAGCAACTGCTTTGGGAGACGGTGGTTAGGCATCCGGACAACGTGGCCGGTCCAGCGGAGTTGATGGCGGAGGACCATCGCTTCAATGCTGGTGGTCTTTGCTTCTTCCAGCTCGCTGTCCGCTTGTCTTCCCAAGAGATTAGCAGGATTTTTCAGAGGCAGCACTGATGGAATCATTCTAGGAGCTGCATGTAACGTCTGTAGACTGTCCACGTCTCGCAGGCGAATAGCAGGTTTGGGAGGACAATAGCTTTATAAACAAGCACCTTGGTCTCCCTACGGATGTCCCATCCTCAAACACTCCGGCCATGAAAGCCTTCAACAATACGCAACAGCAGTAAATGACTAAACCGAATGCCTAGATGACAGAATTGGACAATGTTTTTTAACAAGGAGATGCTACTGTTGTTGATTTTTTATTGCTTCCGTTGTGGTTTTATATTGTTTTAATGTTTTAATTTGTATGATGATATTATGTACACTGATTTGTTATAACCCGCCTTGAGTTGCCAACAGGCTGAGAAAGGCGATATACAAATGCAGTAAATAAATAAATAAATAAAATAAATGCCACTCAACCTTGAATCCTAATCCTCCAACCTAGAACCTCCATTATGCATTTTTCTTATATTATTATGGCACTCCTGAAACAGAAAAATGTAAATCTCAGAAAAGAGGGCAAGGGAGGTTATATGGGAAGACTACAGTTGGACATGAAGTCCAAAAGATGATGATGCTGATTATTATTATTATTATTATTATTATTATTATTATTATTTACTTTTCTCCCGCTTTTCTCCCATGAATGGGACTCATAGCGGTATAAAATGACATCCATAAGCTGCTTTAGGAAAATTGATTGGCTATGGTAGGAGATTTGGGGATTAAAAGAAACCGTGGGGCAGGTCGAACATAAACCGATTCCTTTTGCACTGACTCCTTGACAACTTTGGGCTAACAAAGCAATCTTAAGTCAAAATGAGTAAGGTAGGCAGAATAGAATAGAATAGAATAGAATAGCATCTTCTGATGTTAATGAGCATTGGTTCCAAACATACCTCTTTCTTTTCTTTCTTCAGCTTTTTCTTGGGTACCTCCTTTACCTCCTTTGCCAACTGAAACCGCACTACACAAAAAACAAACAGAAATTCAACCATTCATGCTGTTTTTGTGAATTTTCTTGAGGCACCTGGATTTTCCATGGTTAGAAGCACAAAGTGGTTCCTGCGGTGTAATGCATCCAACCATTTCAATCACCCAAGAAGGAGTAGCTGGACCCATGGCCAGAAAATAATAATAAGCTGTCACAATATGAGAATTTAAAGATCAAACTGCAAAGACTCTGGCACAAACCAGTCAAGGTGGTCCCAGTGGTGATGGCACACTGGGTGCAGTGCCTAAAGACCTTGGCCTGCACTTAAACACAATTGGCGCTGACAAAATTACCATCTGCCAGCTGCAGAAGGCCACCTTACTGGGATCTGCACGCATTATTTGCCGATACATCACACAGTCCTAGACACTTGGGAAGTGTCCGACGTGTGATCCAATTCAACAGCCAGCAGAGTGTCTGCTGTTGACTCATCTTGTTGTGTTTCAAATAACAACAACAACAACAACAACAACAACAACAACACTTTATTTATAGTCCGTCCTACTCACCCTGAAGGGGACTCAGGGCAGATCACTGTACACATACACAGCAAACATTCAATGCCGTTTTATAGACAGTACACAGACAGACAGAACAGAAGGAGGTGTGTTGTTCCGATGCCATGGACAGTTGGGCTCGAGTCCATAGGGGGTACTGTTGCTCCATCTTCTATGACGAAGAGCCATCAGGACTTCCTCATTCCAGCATTTTCTGATTTTTTCTTTATGGTGTTGTAAAACACTTCCCCCGCTTTTAGTGGTACCTAATTTCTCCAATTACAGCTTAAGCTGTTTTCGAACTGCTTAGGTAAACAGTAAGCAAGGCTGACAGTCGGCTGCTCACGCCAACCCGGGCTTCGAACTTGCAACCTTTAGCTTGATAGATCTTATAGTTGCTGATGATTTACCAGCTGTGCTAAACCTCCGGCCAAAGAGGAAGCCCCATCTGCCTGAATTCTGGATCATTCTAAAAATGGCCATTAAGTGGTTGGGTAGGTTCCAGGGCCAGTGCAGATTTGGGGATGCATTTGGCAAAATGACTGTGAGAGCAGTAACTGGTAGCAGGAGTGAGCTCCCGCTGTTAGCCCCAGCTTATGCCAGCCTAGCAATTCAAAAACATGCAAATGTGGACAGATCAATAGGTACCACTCCGGTGGGAAGGTAACGGTGCTCCTTGCAGTCATGCCGGCCACAGGACCTTGGAGGTGTCTATGGACAACACTGGCTCTTTGGCTTAGAAGTGGAGATGAGCACAACCTCCCAGAGTCGGACTCGACTAGACCTAATATCAAGGGAAACCTTTACCTTTTTAACAGCTCATGGGCAGTACTCTTTAAAGGAGGAGCAAATCAGAGCAGACAACACTGAGCTAGGTGGGCAAATCATCTGCAAATGTCTCTGAAGAAGAAAAATATCCAGAAAAAGATGCAGTAATAGAGCCCTTCAGATAATGGGGGAAACAAATGTTGTAGTCATTCCCAAGCCAAATGCACTTTAGTCAAAGGTCACCAAGAACATGCAAAAGAAAATGTTCTTGGTGAAGTTAGATATGGGGGCCCAAATAAGGGTGTTTTATTTTTGTGCATGACAGGAAGTTTATCAAAGAAACCAAACGGCAAAGACATACTAATTCAGGTATGTATACACACATAGTAGCCGTCCCCTGCCATGCATTGTATATGTGTTTTGTGTGTGTATATATGTGTTTATGTTTGTGTATATATTTGTGCATATGTGTATATATGCGTGTTTATGTGTATATATGTGTGTGTGTGTATTTATGTGTGTATTTGTGTTTATATGTGTATATGTATATTTTGTAATTGTGTGTGCTTGGGTATATGCAAATATGCATGTATATGTGTGTATGTATGTGTATATGTATATGCGTGTAGGTGTATGCGTATGTGTGTGTATTTGTGTGCACTTGCATATATATGTGTGTGTGTGTGTGTATGTGTGCATGTGTATATGTATATGATTGTATGTGTATATATGGTTTATTTTAGGGGGGTTTAGAGTCCGTTCTGCTGGGGATTTTTTTGTGTGTTTTTAGGGCTGATGGACAGCCGTTGGCCTGATAGGTGTATTGTGTCCAAATTTGGTGTCAATTCGCCCAGTGGTTTTTGAGTTATGTTAATCCCACAAATGAACATTACATTTTTATTTATTTATTTATTTATTTCGCGCATTTCTACCCCGCCCTTCTCAACCCCCAAGGGGGGGACTCAGGGCTGCTTACAAAAGGCACAATTCGATGCCAGCATAAACATAAACAATGGATAAAACATGTATACAGCAATTATAACAATTAAACAGTCACTTTATACAACAAAATCAATACAAATCGATCAATAAAACCAATCAATATTCAGGTACATCTATCTATTGATAGATAGATGTATCTAAATAAACATGTATGTATTTCCCTCATGTCATTAAAAATAAACAGTTGCCTTCGTTCTGTAAGCTGGCATGACAGCAAAAGCAAGCCATTTGGCTAATATACATTACAAAGAGCTCGCAAATGCTGTGTCACAAGGTGCTTGGAGATACTATGTCTCCAAAACTACATTCACTGGGGATACAATCATTACAATATTTCCACAGCATAGGAACCAAAAACATGTAATAAATTCTAGTGTCTTCTCAACAAGTTTTGGGCGAGTGGATACCACTTACATCTCCCCACCCCCAGCTGTTCCTCAAGGCTATATTTACCTCTGCTGCACTTTCTACCTCATTAATAATGATCTTGGCAGATACATAATTTTGACTAGCACAAATTGCATTTATTTTATTTAAAGACATTGTTCAGTTGGGATGCATCCTCCTCATTTTGTCCATAAAAGGCTTGTCCATATTGAGCTCAGTAGACGGGAGCATTCTATGTTTAAAGAGCAGCAAACCAGCAGTGTGTGTATATGTGTCACGCTGGCCTTCATTCAACATTGTGCTTGCATTACAGCTGTGGTTGTACTCACAAAAATCTGGTACAGGAAATCTGGAACTGAATCCAGCCCCTTCTGCTCTTTGTCTTCAATTCAGTGGCACTATTTTCAGTATTCACTGTCTCAGAAGCTGGATTGAGGGTGGGGGGCAGAGGGAAAACTCTGGGTCTACTACCCATTTTCGTGGGTAAACAGGGTAAGATGGGCAACTCTGGGATCACCTTTCACACATGTTGACTTCTCCATTGCAACAAATGGGACATTTAAGAATATTCAAGACTCATCGAGGTTCTTATAAAAGAGGACTGGGCTGGGGATAGGTAAAGGTATTCCCCTGACATGAAGTCCCGTTGTGTCCGACTCTGGGGTGTGGTGCTCATCTCCATTTCTAAGCCAAAGAGCCGGCATTGTCCATAGACACCTCCAAGGTCATGTGGCCAGCATGACTGCATGGAGCGCCCTTACCTTCCCGCTGGAGCGGTATCTATTAATCTACTCACATTTGCATGTTTTCGAACTGCTAGATTGGCAGAAGCTGGGGCTGACAGTGGAAGCTCACACTGCTCCCCAGATTTGAATCTGCGACATTTCGGCTGAAGATAGAAACACTTATAGACTTTTCAATCGACAAGAACAATTGGAGCAGACTATAAAAACAGCTGTGTGTATCTTTAGGTTGAAGCATAGGAAAATATAATTTGACCATTCCCTTATCAGGGACATTCCAGTTCACATGAAGGCCCTTTCACTTTGACACAATAATCCTAACACAGGTATTATTGATACAATAACCCGAACACAACTCTATCACTCCTTTCCACCTGTTGCTAAGGAGGGTGATGAGGTCCTGAACCGGTGGCTTGGAGGCTGTGATGGTCTGTGTCGCACCTCAGAGTAGAATCACCTTGCTTTCAGACACCAAACAGCACACAAGCAATAGTCTTTATGGTTTATTAAAGTAAAAGATAAAAAGTTCAAAAAGGCAAAAGTATAGTTCCAAAGATCAATATAAGGAAAACAGGAACCACGAAGATATAAGCAAGGCAAAGTCCTATAAGAACATGACAAATTCCTGAAACCATGAACATGAAAACTGCAAGATAAATCCTCGGTTTCTTGGCTGAAGCGAGAAGTTGCTCTGACACTGGGATATTTTCAAACAGCCTGTTTAATACACTTTGGAAAACATGAAGGCGTCCCTCTGGCCCTTGGCCTCCCTCTCTCTCTCTTGCTAATGATTCTCACACTTCTTTTAACCTTAAATTCCAAGCGATCAGCTCGATCTAAAGCTCCGGCCTCATCAAGGTCAATCTGTTTGTTAGTGCTTTCTTGCTCATTATCTGGCTGAGAGCAACTGTCCTCCTTTCCTGAATCAAAATGCACCTGGCTTTCAGTAGTTTCACTATCAACAGTGGCATCCCTTGCTGTGGGAAACAACTGAACTTCTGTACCCTGTTCTTCCTCATCTATCACATCGCTTTGCACCTGACTGTGAATCTGAATCCTATCATCCTCATCAGACTCATTGACACCATCACTCTGAGATTCCAGCTGAGTCACAACAGTCTGGATGAAGGCGAGCAAATTGAAATTGAATCTGTCAAGACAGAGATACTCCTGGTCAGTTGGAAGGCTGAACAGGGCATATGGTTACATCCTGTGCTGGACGGCATTACACTCCCCCTGAAGACAGGTTTCAGCAGTGGCCAGAGGAGCTTCTTCACAATTGTACGCCAGTTGTGCTCATACCTTGGGAAATCAGACTTGGCCACAGTGGTCCATGCTCTCATTACATCCCGAATAGATTACTGAAATGCACTCTACATAGGGTTGCCTTTGAAGACTGTTTGGAAGCTTCAAGTGGTCCAGTGGACAGCAGTGTACAGGGAGCATACAACCCCCCTGTTGCATCAGCTCCACTGGCTGCCAATTTGCTACCAAGCTCAATTCAAAGTGCTGGCTTTGGCCTTTAAAGCCCTAAACATTTCTTGTCCAACTTACCTGTACAAATGCCTTACCTGTCCCTTTATAAGCCAAAAAGAGCTTTAAGATCATCAGGGGAGGCCCTACTCTTGGTCCCACCCTCTTCACAAGTGTGACTGGTGAGGATGATAGACAGGGCCTTCTCTGGTGGCCCCTCGGTTGTGGACCCCCCCCCTCCCAATGACATCAGTCAGGTCCCATCCCTCCTGATCTTTAGAAAAAAGCATGCAAGCATTTGATGAATAAGAGATTACGGAATTAGACTTCAGCAGCCTGAATAAGGACTTTGGATTTTGTAAATTCACTGTAGATGAGTATGAGATCAAGACTCAGCGCTTTATATGGTTTTAATCTGTTTTATTGTTATGTGTTTTAAGTGGTCTTATGTCTAACTTATAATTTGATGGGGTCAGCTCCAGCTTCTGCCAACCTAGCAGTTCAAAAACATACGAATATGAGTAGATCAATAGGTACCGCTCCGGCGGGAAGGTAAGGGCGCTCCATGGAGTCATGCTGGCCACATGACATTGGAGGTGTCTATGGAAACGCCGGCTCTTCAGCTTAGAAATGGAGGTGAGCACCACACCCCAGAGTCAGACACAACTGGACTTCATGCCAGTGGAAAACCTTTACTTTTACCTATCCCCAGCAGCCCAGTCCTCTTTTACAAGAACCTCGATGAGTCTTGAATATTCTTAAATGTACCATTTGTTAGTTCACCCCTTTCGAAAGGTTTATACAGATAGGCAAAGAACCGTGACCCATCTCCCCACTAAAGGTTGATTTCTCATACAAAACACGGTTCTAGCAGTAGTTCCCCGACTCTCCCCCTGCAGTAATGAAAACAATCTGCTTCTTTAAAACCCTGCAAAGCCAAGGGAGTCATCTGGTATATTTCCCCCGTTCTTCGATATAATACGCTTTATGGCTCTCATGTCATGGCAGCAATCTGTGCCTTCCAGCAAGTATTTACTGGGTCGATGTTGCCCATTGTGTTGAACAAGCTTCTCAAACTGGTATGGTTTGAGGAAAGGAGGGTGTGGTTATATTTTTAAACAGCTGACATACGATGCCCTGAAAATCTGGGGCCAACATGCAAAACTACAGCTGCTAAGCATAAAGCAATTCTGTAAATGTGTAAGCATTTAGGGGTGTTTAGTGTGAGCTAAATATCTACCACATTCCTCATCGCTGTTTGGAGCATTATGAAAACTCTACAGTCATGGATCAGCCTTCTGGTGAATAATAGAAACTAGGAATCCAAAAAGGTAGGACTAACAGGACAAAACTCCATGAACCCTCCAGATCCCTAGACTGCCACATGGCTTCTGCTGATCTGTTGGCTTCCAGCAGTTTTAGACTCTAGTGCTGCACATTTTTGACCATTGTCCATGCTGGCTAGGGTTATATACAATGTATATACAATACAGGAACAGTACCTATTGATCTACTCACATTATTGTTTTCGAACTGCTAGGTAGGTAGAAGCTAGGGCTGGTGGTGGGAGCTCACCCCAATCTGCGGTTTTGAACTGCCAGCCTTCTGGTCAGCAATATTATCTGTAGCTGGTGATTTAACCCATTGTGCTACTATGGCCACAGATAAGTTGCAGACAAGACAAAAATATATTTTGCTTTCCATAACTTGCAGTGCAATGGTCCAGATCCATGTTACCTGTCTCCCATCATCTGTTACAACAGAACCAAGCCCCAAAGGAAGAAGGAGAGTAGTCACTACAGGGACAGAAATTGACAGTCCAAAATATCTCCGTGGATTTTGTTCTGACTTTAAATTCCCTCTCTGTTGCTTATTCTCTGCTAGAGTTTTGGTTTAAAAAGCAGCAGCGCACACATAGATTCAACTAATCTTTCCCTGCTTTATCTGTTTTCTGAGGCATCAACATTGCCTTATAAAGATATGTTTTCAAAACTGCCTCCTCTTTTGCATGAAATGTCTCTGAAAATGCATTGTTAGAATATCAATATTATTTCCATATGTTTCTTTCCATAACTGATCGTAAAGCCTTGCATGATAAAGCAAGGCCCCTTCCTTATCAGACTGAAAATAATGGGAACTGCAATTAATAATATTCAAGGTGCCGGTGAGATCGGGGGGGAAAAAGAGCCAGAGATCTGAACAAGCAGCAGATGTTGGAGGAGATTACTGTCCCAGTTATTACCTAACACTGCAAGTAGTACTGGGAAAATATGTTTGATGTCAGCAATGACAGGATGTCTGTCTGGGAGGCCTGCCTGTCATTTCTTACTGGCTGGATTTAGTTTCAGAGTTGTCATTCCAGGGTCGGAATGACATTGCAGGAGGGGGAAAGATCTCCAAAACATTCAGTAGAAATCTCAACTGGATGTTTGTCCTCCCAGGAGAGCTTAGATCTGGGATCAATCCACATCAGCTTCTTCTTATGGCTTGTGAGTGTCCCATCTAGTTTTCATAGGCATTGAGGACCACCTAATTCCAGGGAGTAAAAATCAAGTATTTTGGTTTGATGTTCTTGGTATTCTCCCCTGCATTTTTAAAAAATTTTCTTCCTCAAAGCCAAGTGTTTCTTACAATCAAATTGAAAATTGAATCCAGACAAGACAGAGGTCCTACTGGTCAGTCGAAAGGCCAAACAGGGCATAGGGTTACAGCCTGTGTTAGTCGGGGTTACACTCCCCCTGAAGACGCAGGTTCGCAGCTTGGGAGTGATCCTGGACTCATCGCTGAGCCTGGAACCCCAGGTCTCGGCGGTGGCTGGGAGAGCTTTTGAACAATTAAGACTTGTGAGCCAGCTGTGCCCGTACCTTGGGAAGTCTGATCTGGCTATAGTGGTCCACACTCTTGTTACATCCCGAATAGATTATTGCAACACGCTCTATGTGGGGTTGCCTTTGAAGACTGTTCGGAAACTCCAACTAGTCCAACGGGCAGCAGATAGACTACTCACTGGAGCATCATACAGGGAGCACACCATCCCTCAGTTATGTCAGCTCCACTGGCTGCCGGTCCAGTTCCGAGCACAATTCAAAGTGCTGGTCTTAGCCTATAAAATCCTATACGGTTCTGGCCCAGCGTACCCTGTCCAAACATATCTCCTTCTACGTCCCACCTCAGAGTTTAAGATCTTCTGGGGAGGCCCTGCTCTCGGCCCTGCCTCTGTCACAAACATGCTTGGCAGGGACGAGGGACAGGCCTTCTTGGTGGTGGCCCCCACCTGTGGAATTCACTCCCCGGGGAAATTAGATTCTCGACGTCATTTCCTTTAGAAAGAAGTTAAAAACGTGGATGTGGGACTAGGCCTTTGGGTAATCTTGCTGACAAGGACAGTGACAATGATGACAATCGTTATGGAAATAGACTATGGACATGCTTGATGGAGTCTCTAACTACAGAAGTCGGCTCAGATGAGGCCACCAGGCTGTTATTGAAACAGAAACAGATTTTAATTAATTAATGTGATTTAATGTTTTAAATGTATGTAATGATTGGATTTTATTATGTATTTTATTATGTGTACATTGAATTGTTGCTGGCTGCAAGCTGCCCTGAGTCACACACCCCCCCCCCGGGGGGGGGGAGGTTGAGAAGGGCAGGGTACAAATATCTGAAATAATAATAATAATAATAATAATAATAATAATAACCAGGCTAAGAAAAATCAGGTTGGTAGGCCAACACAACAGAGGAAAGCAGGTGAGAGAAGGTTAGTCTATTCCAGCTAGCAGTGGCTGGTTTGTACAACAGGTAGAAGCCCCTCCCTGTCACCTGGAACATGATCCATTTAGCACAGTGGTTCCCACCCTTTTTTTGACCAGGGACCTCTCTCCAACATTAGTATCAACTATCAAAGGGGCTACAAATCGGTTTTTGGTCAACTTTAGATTTGGTTTGGTTATTTGTGGTACTGATTCAGAAAATTGCATTGGATAGACCACATCAGCTCTAGTTCCTGATACAGAACATATGCCACCCAGTAGTTGCAATCTGCTCGCACACAGAAACCCATATTTAATAATCTAGAGCTGATGTGGTCTACCCAAGGGGTTAGTGACAGCAAAGGAGTGGCAGGCAGTGTGAAAGAAGAAAAAATAAAATAAAATAAATTAAGTAAACAAATAAAAAGGAAGTAGGCTTGCGGACCAGATTTTAGTCCTCGTGGCCGACTGGTGGTCCGTGGCCCACAGATTAAGAACCACTGTTATAGCAGGAGAAACTATACAATCCAATCTACATATTCAAAATCTATCTGACATTTTCCATTGCTGAACAGTTCCTAACATCAATACGTTTTCCCCCAAGGTTTAGGTGGAATCTCTTTTCCTGTGATTTGAATCCGTTGCTCTGTGTCAGTCTTTGCGCAGCAGAAAACAAGTTTTGGTTTTGTGTATTGTTGAAGGCTTTCATGGCCGGAATCACTGGGTTGCTGTGAGTCTTCCGGGCTGTATGGCCATATTCCAGAAGCATTCTCTCCTGACGTTTTGCCTGCATCTACGGCAGGCATCCTCAGAGGCTGTGAGACCTCACAACCTCTGAGGATGCCTGCTGTAGATGGAGGCGAAACGTCAGGAAAGAATGTTTCTGGAACATGGCCATACGGCCCGAAAAACTTACAAAACCCCAAGTTTTGATGGATTTCCATGACAGAGTAGGGGTTTACTAAACGCTGTTTTCCTGGAGTCCTAGTTTATTGCAATACCACATTGGCTCCTTTCAATTCCAACTTTATATTAATTGCTTGGTGGCTAGAAATGTCCATGCTTTCATTTCCCAAGTAGAGGTATAGAATCACAGAATCATAAGCTGAATCCACACCTTCAAAATAATTCTTAACTCAATTGTGTTGTTCCTCCAATTACAATGTGAAAGTGCTTCTTTTGTGCTTTTTTTACTCTGCAATTTCTAGGAAAAACTGGCTTTATAAAATGTGTGCCCTGTAAAGAATCATTCAGGAGGCCAAGGAAACTCTACTCATCTGCCATTTCTGTATGTTTTGTCAGCCAGCTTCAAGACACTTCCCTCCACGGACTCTGTGATTCTAATATCCAATTGGATTGCTTGCAATTACACAACCTCGTACAACCTTGGCAGACAGCTCAGAGGATTGTGGAACTGTTGCCAATGCACAAATAGCCCATTATTTGAAATTCCTCTATCCTCTTTCTAGGAGGAATACATCTTCTCAGGCAACTCCCTATGTATTTGGCTCTTAGGGTAAGTGCTAACTGAGGCTGCAACACACCCATGTTGCTTTGTCTTTGAGGGGAGGAAACCTGAAGAAGCCTTGATAAAATACCCTTTTTTTTGCCTTCTAAAATATCTAAAATATGAGATGAGAAATGTATGGCCCTTCTTAAATGGTAGGTAGATCTGATACGATCTGATCCCCAGTAACTTGTGGAGTGCCATATGTTCCCCGCCCTTGTCATAAACAGAGATGAAAATTGTTTTCAATTAAAAACAACAGTTGTTTTTAATTGAAAAACGATGCTTTCTATGAATACGCAGAATTTCATTCCTCCTTCTTTTCAGTGGGATAGCATTGAGGCATGAAGAAACTATCCTTTGCTTACAACAAACATCTAGTTTTACGTATTGTTGAAGGCTTTCATGGCCAGAATCACTGGGTTGTTGTGAGTTTTTTGAGCTGTATGGCTATGTTCCAGAAGCATTCTCTCCTGACGTTTCACCCACATCTAGGGCAGGCATCCTCAGAGGCTGTGGTTTTGTGTATTGTTGAAGGCTTTCATGGCCAGAATCACTGGGTTGCTGTGAGTCTTCTGGGCTGTATGGCCATATTCCTCAGATATATGGAACAGAGGAAAGGAGTTGAACAGATGTAAAAAAGATGGCTTGTTATGAGTTTTCTAGGCTGTATGGCCATGTTCCAGAAGCATTTTCTGCTGACATTTCGCCTGCATCTACGGCAAGCATCTTCACAGGTGGTGAAGTCTGTTGGAAACTAGGCAAGTGAGGTTTAGATATCTGTGGAATGTCCAGGGTGGGAGAAAGAACTCTTGTCTGCTCGAGGCAAATATGCATGTTGCAATTGGCCAGTGTGATTAGCATTGAATAGCTTTGCAGCTTCAAAGCCTGGCTGCTTCCTGGCACAGATATATAAACCTCACTTGTCTAGTTTCCAACAGACCTCACAACCTGTGAAGATGCTTGCTGTAGATGCAGGAGAAATGTCAGCAGAAAATGCTTCTGGAACATGGCCATACAGCCTAGAAAACTCATAACAAGCCATCTTTTTTACATCTGTTCAACTCCTTTCCTCTGTTCCATATATCTGAGGAACATAGGAAGCAGCCAGGCTATGAAGCTGCAAGGCTATTCAATGCTAATCAAGCTGGTGAATTGCAACATGCACACTTGCCTCAAGCAGACAAGAGTTCTTTCTCCCACCCTGGACATTCTACAGATATATAAACCTCACTTGCCTAGTTTCCTCACAACCTTTCAACCTCTGCGGATGCCTGCCATAGATGCAGGTGAAACGTCAGGAGAGAATGCTTCTGGAACATGGCCATACAGCTTGGAAAACTCACAACAACCCATCTATTTTTACATCTGTTCAACTCATTTCCTCTGTTTATTAGTTGTATTGCATAGACCAGTGTTTCTCAACCTTCCTAATGCCACAACCCCTTAATACAGTTCCTTATGTTGTGGTGACCCCCACAACATGAAATCATTTTTGTTGCTACTTCATAACTGTAATTTTGCTACTGTTATCAATTGCAATGTAAATATCTGGTGTATTTTCATTGACTGGACCAAATTTGACACAAATACCCGATACACCCGAGTTAGAACATTAGTGGGTTTGGGGGGGGGGGGGGGGGTGATTTTGTCATTTGGGAGTTGTGGTTGCTGGGATTTATAGTTCACCTACAATCAAAGAGCATTCTGAACTCCACCAATGATGGAATTGAACCAAACTTGGCACACAGGATTCCCATGACCAATAGAAAATACTGGAAGGGTTTGGTGAGCATTGACCTTGAGTTTTGGAGTTGTAGTTCACCTACATCCAGAGAGCACTGTGGACTCAAACAATGATGGATCAGGACCAAACTTGGCACAAATACTCAATATGCCCAAATGTGAACACTGGTGGAGTTTGGGGGAAATAAACCTTGACATTTGGGAGTTGTAGTTACTGGGATTTATAGTTCACCTACAATCAAAGGTCATTCTGAACCCCACCAATGATAAAATTGGACCAAAATTCCCACACAGAAATCCCACGACCAACAGAAAATACTATATTTTCTGATGGTCTTTGGCGACCCCTCTGACACCCCCTTGTGACCCCTCCAGGGGTCCCGACCCCCAGGTTGAGAAACACTGGCATAGACAATGCTGTCTTCTTTCAATGTCCATATGAAGAATACGTACTACTATTTCTACAGAAGCAAATGCTTCATATGAAACAACAACCATAAGTACAGTGTTATGCTGTAAGATTTTGTAACCAACCAAGCATTTTATGAACACGTCTGCTCCAAGTAGATGTGTAGCAATATTATCTTAATGCAAACAAGGAAACCATGCATTCTAAAGAAATCCAGATCCCGGTGGTATTGCTAAATGTTATTGCTAAATGTAAACATTGGTAAAACTTCCAATTATTTGATCAAAAATATAGACGGGTGTCTTTTCTGTAATTCTAGCTCTTTTAAGTGGCTACCCAGCACGAATTTGGAAATTTTTGGAAGGGAAAAGACTTTGGGGTGGAAGCCTTACCTGGCCCAGCTACTCCTTCCTTGAGTAGATTGCTGCATTCCTGCTGAATTCTGTCCAAGCTCTGGAACATTGCTGGAAAGACAAAAAGAAAACCATATCACATCTGTGGAGGGATGGTGCCTCTGGATCACAGGGCTTCCTCTTCCTGCTACTCCTTTCCCATTCTGTTTCTTCTCATTTTTTCGCTGTGCATCATGTTTGCCAGCTTCTGTCACGGTCAATGCCAGCTGTGGAGGAGCAATGCCAGTGATGATGGTGGCAAGGGATTGGAAAAGGAGAGGGAAGCAATGAAAAAAGGATAACATCTACCAGCCTGTATCATTCCTTGGACAATGCCATCAAATTTATACTACATCCTGAAGTCTTCATTCTGAAGCAGCCAGGCTTTGAAGCTACAAGGCTATTCAATTCTAATCAAGCTTGACAATTGCAATATTCACATTTACTTCCAACAGACAAGAAAATATTTCTTACTGTGTTTGCACATTTATTTTGAAAAATATAATAATAATAATAATAATAATAATAATAACTTTATTTGTACCCCGCTACCATCTCCCCAAGGGGCTTGGTGCGGCTTACCTGAGGCCGAGCCCACAATACAACAATAAAAACAATAGCAACAGTAATACAAACAATAAATAAAACTCATAAACAGAAAATAGCAATAAACATTAACAATAACACAACAACATTTAAATGATAATCATCATTGCATCCAGTCTGATAACACAGAGATCAATATAATTTGGAAAGATTAACAAAATTCCCTGCTTTGGAATGAAAGCTTGCTAATTAATTGACTTGGAAAAATCCCAGTGGAGTCCGAAGGATATTTTCATCAGCCAACAGCATTGCTCAACCATTTGGAAATCAAGTACATATCTTCTCCAAACACTACTGCTGGAATCAGACACTTTCTGACCCAAATATGTTGCAAAACCCTTTATCCCAATAGGAATCCCAGTTCTCATTATTTTGTGTGCCCCTCGAATCTGGAAGACTTTTGTTGGAAAAATTATTTTGCTTCTTTGAAACTATTTTCTGGTGAGGACAGCCAGTTTGGAGCTTTTCATCATTATTTTTAAAAGGCATCAATCCCATCCGTGGCTGATAGAAGACCAGGATCCTGGCAGTTAGCTTTGGCATCAGTTTGATCTCACTAAGCAGTTTTGTCATGGAAAAGCCTTTCCAAATCAGTTTGAAAGGTCTGCCTGAGTTAGGCTGAAGATGGCTGGAAGATACTGGTGCTAAACTTTTAATAAAGAGCTAAGTAGAGTTTAAAAATCTGTGTAAGGACCAAGTAGCAACAGTAAGAACTGACCATGGAACAACAGACTGGTTCAAGATTGGGAAAAGCYTACAGCAGGGTTGTATCCTCTCACCCAACCTATTCAACTTGTATGAAAAACAATTTGCAGGGCTTGATGAATGCAAGGCTGGAGTTAAAATTGCTGGAAGAAACATTAACAACCTTAGATATGCATATGATACCACTTTGATGGCCAAAAACGAGGAYGAGCTGAGGAGCCTTATAACCAAGGTGAAAGAAGAAAGTGCAAAAGCTGGGTTGCAYRWAAACATAAAAAAACCCCCAAGATTACAGCAACAAGAAAGATTGACAACTGGGGAATAGAGGGAGAAAACATGGAGGCCGTGACAGACTTTGTATTTTTGCAAAGATTATTGCAGACGCGGCGTGCAGCCAGGAAATCAGGAGACAATTACTTCTTGGGAGGAGAGCAATGTCCAATCTTGATAAAACAGTGAAGAGTASAGACATCACACTGGCAATGAAGATCCGCATAGTCAAAGCAATGGTATTCCCCATAGTCACCTACGGATATGGGAGCTGGACCATAAGGAAGGCTGAGAGAAGGAAGAGAGATGCTTTGTGCTGTGGTGTTGGAGGAAAGTTCTGAGAGTGCCTTGGACCGCCAGAAGTCCATACTTCAGGAAAGAAAGCCTGACGGCTCATTGGAGGGAAGAATAGTAGAGGCCAAGATGAAGTACTTTGGCCACATCAGGAGAAGAAAGGAAAGCTTAGAGGAGACAATTATGCTGGGGAAAATGGAAGCAAAAAGGAAGAGGGGCTGACAAAGGGCAAGATGGATGGATGGCATCCTTGAAGTGACTGGATTGATCTTGAAGGAGCTGGGGGTGGTGATGGCTGACAGGGAGCTCTGGTGTGGGCTGGTCCATGAGGTCACGAACAGTTGGAAATGACTGAACGAATAAACAACAACAGAGTTAAACAAATTATATATATTTGATTCCATGGCTGCAGAAATGTATGTAGTGGTTTGATTAGTTTGATTAGCATTCTAGACAAAAGTAAGAGATCGATTATGATCTCCAAATTGAAGCCTTGCCAGGTTTGTGCCAGGCAAACCAAATGGTGGAATAGGACGCTCTGTGTTTGTCTGTGTCTTATAATTTAGTTGATCAGAGTAAACAGTTTTTGTAAAGCTTCCTGTGGTGCAATGTGTTAAACGTTAAACCCTTGTGTCGGCAGGATTGCTGACTGACAGGTCAGCAGTTCAAATCTGGGGAGAGCAGGTTGAGCTCCCTCTGTCAGCTCCATCTCCCCATGTAGGGACCTGAGAGAAGCCTAGAAAGTATACCTGAAGACCTAATGTTTTGTAGGCTGACATTTTTCTTACCATTGACCTCAGAATACAGTGTAACTCACCAACATCTGTAGAGATGGGTCATAGTACATATTAATTGTGGGCCTATCACTTAAAAAAGATGATTTATTGTTTCAGTGATAGCTTTGCTAGTCAAAGAAAAAGCAGGCATCCTTTAAAGAGAAAGGTCTCAAGAGCCACAGAGATGAATCAAAGGCTTAAGTACAGTGCTCTGTAATCTGAGCTTTCTCAATAAATCTTTCCCAATAAACCCTGTTTAGTTCTCTGAACAGACTCTACAGAAACGCAGGGCTTTATGGGTTGGCTGGGAGGTTCTTGGAACTTAAGTGGAAGACAGTGTTCAACTATGTATATTTCGATGCAAAGACAGTGCAAAACTAACTTGGAAGATCTCTTCTTCTCTGGAGGTTTTAAAGCAGAGACTGGATTGTCATCTAATGGGACTTCTTTGTGTGTTCCTACCTGGCAGAATGGGCTTGGACCTTGTGGTCTCTCCCAGCTCTATGTTTCTTTGAATCTCCTTTAAATGCTTGAGTGTATTCATTATTGTTCTCTCACACTCCCACTGACTAAGGCAGGTTTTGAGGCCAAAGTTAACAGATTTTGATGTGACCCATGGATAATTCGAGAGTCATTCTGTGGAGAGCAGAAAGGCAACTTGCCCCAATCTATATAAATAAAAATGTAATGTTCTTTTGTGGGATTAACATAACTGAAAAACCACTGGACGAATTGTTGCCAAATTTGGCCACAAGACACCTACTAACTCAAGGAGTGACCCTCACTAAAAAAATGATTTTGTCATTTGGGAGTTGTAGTTGCTGGGATTTATAGTTCATCTACAATCAAAGAGCATTCTGAACTCCACCAATGATGGAATTGAACCAAACGTGGCACACAGGACTCCCATGATCAACAGAAAATACTAGAGGGGCTTGGTGGGCATTGGCCTTGAGTTTGGGAGTTGTACTTCACCTACATCCAGAGACCACTGTGGACTCAAACAATGATGGATCTGGACCAAACTTGGCACAAATAATCCATATGCCAGTGGTTGTCAACCTGGGGTCCCCAGATGTTTTTGGCCTTCAACTCCCAGAAATCCTAACAGCTGGTAAACTTGCTGGGATTTCTGGGAGTTGTAGGCCAAAAATATCTGGGGACCCCAGGTTGACAACCACTGCCATATGTCCAAATATGAACACAGATGGAGTTTGGGGAAAATAGACCTTGACATTTGGGAGTTGTAGTTACTGGGTAGTTACTATAGTTGTAGTTACTATAGTTCACCTACAATTAGAAAGCATTCTGATCCCCACCAATGACAGAATTGGGGCAAACTTCCAATGACCAATGACAGAATTGGGGCAAACTTCCCACACGGCACCCCCATGACCAACAGAAAATACTGAAGGCCATCCAGTCCAACTCCCTTCACCAGGGCAAGAAAACTTAATCAAAGCCCTCTTGAGAAAGAACCATCCAGCCATAGATGTAGATATATATGATTCACACACAGAGGGATATAGTATCATAGATTTGAAAGGGACCTCTAAAGAATGACAATGATATGTTGCATGTTCCAGAGTAGGCAAACCAGACAATCTCCACATCAACACTGACAAAAAAACAGCAAGAAATACTGTTTACCCACAAGCAGAAAGACATGACATATATTAGAAAGCAACACTTTCGCATTACTTTATTTTCCAGATCACCAAACTGGGCCACAGCAACGCGTGGCAGGGGACGGCTACTCTATATAAATAAAAATGTAATGTTTGTTTGTGGGATTAACATAACTCAAAAACCACAGGACAAAATGACACAAAATTTGGCCCAAAGACACCTAACGGACCAACGAGTGACCATCACTCATAAAAACACTGAAAAACACAGTGGAAGGGACTTAAACCTCCCCCCAAAACCTAAATGATGATACAGTGCATGCGTGGAAACAACTCCCCTGACCCCGTCCTCTCCTGCGCAAGGGAAAGAGCTGGCCATACTAGTTTTGAGAGGAAAGAAAGAGGTAGAGAAGTAATAAAGGAAAGGTAAAGAGAAAGAAAAAGTGCGGAAGGAAGAGAAAAGGGAGGGAAAGAAGGAAGGAAGGAAGGAAGGAGAAAAGGGAAGAAAAAAGAGGGAAGGAATGATAGCGAGTGGGAAGGCAGGAAAGAAGGAAGGAAGGAAGGAAGGAAGGAAGGAAGGAAGGAAGGAAGGAAAGAGACATAGCAAAGGATGGAGAGAAGGACAGAGGGAGGGAGGGAGGGAGGGTAGGAGGGAAGGAAAGAGGTAGAGAAAGAAGGAAGGAGAGAAAGAAGAAGGGACAGAAAAAGGGGGGATAAGTAAGGAAAGAGGTAGGGAAGGAAAAAAACAGACTAAGGCCACAGCAAAGTGTGACTGGGGACAGCTAGTTACTAATAAAAGTTAAGTAACTTTACTTAGATTGACCCATTGAGAAGTTGAGAGTTTCTAGACTTATGCATGAAGTATACATAGTAAATACTACAATTAATAATACTTAACAACATCAAATTTATTTTTATGGTGTTTAGCCGCCTGCGCTCCTTCTATTTTTATCAGTTTTATACTAATTTATGCAATGCTTTTGATACGAAATAAATAAGCTTTATTTCCCATCATATGAAGACACAACATTTAAACTGGTTGTTCCTCAAACTGGCACAGTCCCATCAAACTTAGCAGATTTACACCAGAATAAATGATGTCCTAAAATTTGCCAAAAGAAACCCATAAAATAAGAAACAGTGTAGATTGAAGGCAAACAACAACAACAACAACACCAATTCTTTAATATTCCCTGAATAGTTGACCAGGCGTCACTAAAACTGGGTGGGACTACTATGGGAAAGTATAGCCAAAGGGCTTGAGCATAGCTCACATCGCTCACATCTACAAGGAGCAAGACCCACTGATTGCCCTAATTATTCTCTTATGTCATGTATCCCCGTATCTGTTATTAAGGCTCTTTATGAGTCTTATCTACAAAGTCCATTGGCCTATACCACACTTCTAAATACAGCGGATAAAACAGTGTCAGATTACCAGAAGTTGCATCATTATGGATTATTGTTTTAACATTGCAAGCTTTCTCTGATACGATGTTGTTCCCAGAGGAATACTGATTAAAATAGAAACCAGATGTGCTTTCCATGGCCAAATTGGAAAAAAAAAGAAATGATAAACAACTATAGCAAATCAATGCAAATAAAAAGAATGCCTGAGGCTGTTTGTAGAGACTTGGGGTGGTTTGGGTGGCTGTGGAGGATATGTAAGTATTTCAGAAGGGTGGAGCAGGCATTGGAAATAGGTTGAAATAAAGCTTTCTCCTCCAGCACTGAAGAATAAAAGGGTTGCTGAGACCACCAACGTTCTCAAAAACATATTTTGATTGTACTGCAAGAGCCGTATCAGCTTAAACATAAATGCAAATGCTACTATAATGCATACTAAGAAAGATCTCTGGTAGAATATACATGATGGTAATGGTTCCCTTGCAATTGTAGGACATCAACAACAGCAATATTGCATCCCTTAACAGAAATCCAAAATATCCCAGAATCATCCATACAGTTGAGATAGTGAGACCTTGACAGTACACAACCTTTTCTTCATTTACAGCGCAATTAAAAATATTGTGTCAAATTATCCTCAGGCAATGTGTATAAGGTGTATGTTGTTGTTCATTTGTTCAGTTGTTTCCGACTCTTCGTGACCTCATGGACCAGCCCACGCCAGAGCTCCCTGTCGGCCGTCACCACCCCCAGCTCCTTCAAGGTCAATCCAGTCACTTCAAGGATGCCATCCATCCATCTTGCCCTTGGTCGGCCCCTCTTCCTTTTTCCTTCCATTTTACCCAGCATCATTGTCTTCTCTAAGCCTTCCATTCTTCTCATGATGTGGTATGGTGTATATAAATAAATAAATGATAAGGTATATAAATAAAGAAAAACTTTATTTATATACCTTTCTAACTCCCCAAGGAGGATTCTGGGRGGRTTCCATGCACCATCACCAAAACATACAGAGTAAACAGCATAACAAAATTAACAAAACAACATAAGCATAAAATTATCACAATTACACATATATAWAAAAAATAATTCTGCCTATATGAAGCATAAATGAATTTCACTTTTAGCCTTGGGTCCCATTTCCCATATATCTCACTATGTATATATTCCTAAGTTAGGTTAGGTGTTATATACTATTATACAGGGTTAGTCAAAATGAATAGGCCAATATTCATTATTCATTATTGGCCTATTCATTTTGACTAACCCTGTATAACAATATGTAACATACAACGGAGTACACCCACTACTTAACCAATTACTAGACGCACTAAAAGTGRTTAGGACAGTATTTTTCAACCTTCCTAATACTGCAACCCCTTAATACAGTTCCTCATGTTGTGGTGACTCCCAACCATAAAATTATTTTCYTTGCTACTTCATAACTGTCATGTTGCTACTGTTATTAATCGTAATATAAATATCTGATATGCAGGATCTATTTTGATTCACTGGACCAAATTTGGCACAAATACCCAATATGCCCAAATTTGAATACTGGTGGAGTTMTGGGGATTGATTTTGTCATTTGGGAGTTGTAGTTGCTGGGATTTATAGTTCARCTACAATCAAAGAGCATTCTGAACCGCACCATGACGGAATTGAARCAAATTTGACACACAGAACTCCTATGGCCAACAGAAAACACTGGAAGGGTTTGGTAGGTATTTACCTTGAGTTTGGGAGTTGTAGTTCACCTACATCCAGAGAGCACCATGGACTCAAACAATGATTGATCGGGGCCAAACTTGGCATAAATACTCAATATGCCCAAGTCCGAACACTGGTAGAGTTTGGGGAAAACAAACCTTGACATTTGGGAGTTGTCGTTGCTGGGATTTATAATTCACCTACAATCAAAGAGCATTCTGAACCGCACCTTGATGGAATTAACCAAACTTGGCACACAGAACTCCCATGGCCAACAGAAAATACTGGAAGGTTTTGGTAGGTATTTACCTTGAATTTGGGAGTTGCAGTTCACCCACATCCAGAGAGCACTGTGGACTCAAACAATGATGGATCTGGGCCAAACTTGGCATAAATATTCAATATGCCCAAATCTGAACACTGGTGGAGTTTGTGGAAAACAGACTTTACACTTGGGAGTTGTAGTTGCTGGGATGTATAGTTCATCTACAATGAAAGAGCATTCTGAACCCCACCAATGATAGAATTGGGCCAAACTTCCCACACAACCCCCAGAACCATCAGAAAATACTATGTTTTCTGATGGTCTTTGGTGACCCCTCTGACACCCCCTCGAAATCCCCCAGGGGTCCTGACTCCCAGGTTGAGAAACGCTGGTTTAAGAGGATGAATAATCAAGAGTGTAGAAATTTTATTTTGTAGATTATTATTTAATATATGGAATAGATTATAGCAACATACTAATTAAAGACATCAAAACCATAACACTGAATCACACCAAGTCTCTATTCACAGATTCCAATTATGAATTTCAGGTTGCAGGGTATAAAAACCTCTCAAATAGAAGCCAAGTTGTACTCTAAATTATGCTGCAATTACCAGTATGAATGTTCACAGATTGGAATTGCAAGTACCACCAGTAAGGCTGGCATTGTATACCACCAACAAGGCTGAAAAGCAGACAAGTTGCAACTTCAAGGCATGTTTATTATGAAACATGTCTTGAAAAAAAAAACATTTGCCATTTCGTCAAGCATTCTGTCAATCACTGAAATCCCAAGAATGTGCTGTTTCATTGACCTATATAAGACACATTCAACCAATAACTTTTTGAAACACCTGGGGCACATGTTTAGGAATATTTCACTCTCTGTTTGTACACAATGACTCATACAATCAGAGCACTGAAGGAATGATATGACGAAAAGCCAATTAATAAATTGGAAAGACAGTATGTAGGGGGAACTCAGCTGCCCATTTTACTGCAAGCAGAGAAACACTTGCTGTGAAGTGGTAATTGTGACTGTCTCTCACATCTCCATTAATCTACATGTGAGTCAACAGTATATTTATATATACTTATATTACCCTATTTAAAGCCCACCTTTCTCTACCCCATGGGGGCCTCAATGAGGCAATTATTAAATGCCTAAAACACATATAAACATTAAGCTTAAAATCAATTGCAGCAAAAGTAATACATATTAACAGTTAAAATTACATTAAATATTAAAACACGGCATCCAAAAGTCCTAATCTAAGACCGTTCCATAAACATTGCACATATTCCAATTATAATTATATTATTATTATTATATTGGGTTATTATTATAACAACCTGGTGGCGCAGTGGGTTAAAGCGCTGAGCTGCTAAACTTGTTGACCAAAAGGTCGGCGGTTCAAATCTGGGGAGCGGCATGAGCTCCTGCTGTTAGCTCCAGCTTCTGCCATGCTAGCAGTTCGAAAACATGCAAATTTGAGTAGATGAATAGATACCGCTCCAACGGGAAGGTAATGGCGCTCCATGCAGTCATGCCGGCCACATGACCTTGGAGGTGGCTACGGACAACGCTGGCTCTTCAGCTTAGAAATTGAGATGAGCACCGACCCCCAGAGTCAGACACAACTGGACTTAATGTCAGGGGAAAACCTTTATTGCACTGTTTCACCGAAAGCCTGATCCCACAGCCGGGTTTTTACTCTCTTTCTGAAGGCAAGGAAGGAGGGGGCTGACCTAATGTCGATAGGAAGGGAGTTCCACAGTCAAGGGGCCACCACTGAGAAGGCCCTGTCTCTCGGCTCCACCAGCTGCCTTTATGAAGAAGGTGGGAACGAGAGCAGGGTCTCCCCAGAAGATCTTAATCTCCAAGGTGGTTCATAGGGGGAGATACGTTCGGACAGGTAAACTGGGCCAGAAATGTTAAGGCCAGTGTTTCTCAACCTGGGGGTCGGGACACCTGGGGGGGGAGTCTTCAGGGGGTGTCACAGGGGTCACCAAAGACCATCAGAAAACACAGTACTTTTCGTTGGTCATGGAGGTTCTGTGTGGGAAGTTTAGCCCAATTCTATCAATGATGGTGTTCAGAATGTTCTTTGATTGTAGGCGAACTATAAATCCCAGCTACAACTCCCAAATCTCAAGGTCTGTTTTCCCCAAGCTCCACCACTGTTCACATTTGGGCATATTGAATATCCATGCCAAGTTTGGTCCAGAACCACCATCGTTTGAGTCTACAGTGCTCTTTAGATGTAGATGAAGTACAACTCCAAAACTCAAGGTCAATGCCCACCAAACCTTCCCAGTATTTTCTGTTGGTCATGGGAGTTCTGTGTGCTAGGTTTGGTTCAATTCTATCATTGGTGGAGTTCAGAATGCTCTTTGATTATAGGCGAACTATACATCCCAGCAACTACAACTCCCAAATGACAAAATCAATTCCCCACAACCCCTTTTAGTATTCAAATTTGGGTGTATCAGGTATTTGTGCCAAAATTGGTCCAGTGAATGAAAATACATCTTGCATATCAGATATTTACATTATGATTCATAACAGTAGCAAAAATGCAGTTATGAAGTAGTAACAAAAATAATGTTATGGTTGGAAGTCACCACAACATGAGGAACTGTATTAAGGGGTCGCGTCATTAGGAAGGTTGAGAACCACCGGTTTAGGCCTTTGTAGGCTAAAGCCAGCACTTTGAATTGTGCTTGGTAGCACGCCATCAGTCAGTGGAGCTGATGTAATTGGGGGTTTGTATGCTCCCTGTACGCCACTCTGGTGAACAACCTGGCTACCACCCATTGGACCATGTGAAGCTTCCGAACAGTCTTCAAAGGCAACCCCGCATGGAGTGCATTGCAGTAATCTATACGGGATGTGAGTTACACTAACACTCCTCAAGCAACAGAGCAGTACCAGTGTAGCACGACTTCCAGACTTTGCCCTGGCAGTATTTGAAGCAACATCCCCCAAAAAAGCATATATACATTTGTTTATATGCTTCTGCAATTTATCGTCCCCTTAGTTTTTCAATTTTATGGCTTGGAATCTGTGTTTCAAAGACTCCAGTGAGGGTTGGAGTGGGAGGGTAAAGGTATGTTCCAAGGAGGAAAAGGAAATTGGTAATCTCCTGGTGTTTTGAAAGTTTTAACAGATAATCTTTAGGATGTTTGCTGCTTTATTCTCTGTGTTTCTCGCATGTCAGAGATGCGCGTAACAGGCACAACTTAATTCAGTTGGGATGAATGGGATTCCTCCATCTTGGTATGGCATGTGGGTGTTTCTGTTGTCAATGTGATCTCTAACTGATGGGGACGTGTTTGTTTTCAGGGATGCTGTTGGCGTGCCTGACATTTTAATGAAGTTTTTAATATTTTCCTTTCTATAAAAAAAAACATTGCCCCTCTTTTGATCTGAACATACGTTGCATAAGACGGCCATTCTGTTTTTGAATTGATGGTATGCCGTAACGTTGCTCTGCTGAAGTCTTTAAAAGATCAGAGCTGAAGAAGCACTAAGAATATACTGCTGTGCAGTTTTCCAAAATGATTTATTTTCCAGAGCTGCAAGACAACATATGTGAAGCATTTGCTGTGAGAGCATGAGTATCTCCAGGTTTCTGGAACTGAAACAAAACATCAGGTAAAAGTGTAGCAATTCATTTTGATGGTGGAGAAAATAAACAGGCCAGCCATATAGTTTTGCAAATAGCACTTTGTTTCCAAACCCAAGGTCAAGCTAAAGCAGTGTTTCTCAACTTTCCTAATGCCGCGACCCCTTAATACAGTTCCTCATGTTATGGTGAACCCCAACCATAAAATTATTTTCATTGCTATTTCACAACTGTAATTTTGCTAGTGTTATGAATCGTAATGTAAATATCTGATATCCAGGATGTATTTCCAATCACTGGACCAAATTTGGCACAAATACACCCAAATTTGAATACTGGTGGGGTTGGGGGGATTGATTTTATCATTTGGGAGTTGTAGTTCCCCAACAGAAAATACTGGAAGGGTTTGGTGTGCATTGATCTTGAGTATTGGAGTTGTAGCTCACCTAGCACTGTGGACTCAAACAATGATGGATCTGGACCAAACTTGGCACAGATACTTAATATGCCCAAATGTGAACACTAATAAAGTTTCGGGAAAATAGACCTTGACATTTGGGAGTCATAGTTGCTGGGATTTGTAGTTCACCTATAATCAATGAGCATTCTGACTCACCGCCCCCCCCCCAACCCCCATGATAGAATTGGGCCAAATTTCCCATACAGAACCCACATGACCAAGAGAAAATACTGTGTTTTCTGATGGTCTTTGTTGACCCTTTGTTGACCAGGGGTCCCGACCCTCAGATTGAGAAACGCCAATCTAAAGAGTGCTACAGATACACTGAATCCAGACCTTGAATTAGAAGCCCACTCTTAAATATACCACTTGTATGCAAAATGTTTATAGGATAAACTTGTTGACCGAAAGGTCGCAGGTTCGCATCCGGGGAGTGGGATGAGCTCCTGCTGTTAACCCCAGCTTCTGCCAACCTAGCAGTTCAAAACATGCAAATGTGAGTAGCTCAATAGGTTCCGCTCCGGCTGGAAGGTAAGGGTGCTCCATGCAGTCATGCTGGCCACATGACCTTGGAGATGTCTATGGACAACGCCGGCTGTTCGGCTTAGAAATGGACATGAGCACCACCCCCCAGTCGTACACGACTGGATTTAATGTCAGGGGAAAACCATTACCTTTTTTTACTTTTATGTCCTAATTGCCTGAAATCAGCATAATGACTTAAATCCATAAAGTGACAGGAAAAGCGCATTCTCACCAACTGCAGAGAAGAAAAACCCACCAACTGTGGATAGGCGTCTTCCATATTATTATTATTTTAAAAAAAGACTAGTTCAATAATATTAAACTTAAAATATTAAACCCGTTTTCCTATGCTCCTGAGCTTGTCTAATCTATATAAAACCCAAAGGAATCTAGAACACATCAATCCATCTCTTTAGGATGAAAGGAGCAGAGGCAGAAGACTGCCAACACATGATGCTTTCTGACCCGTGAAACACAACACGGACTCAAAGTTTGAGAATGACAGGTTCTGATACAAATCCACTTTATTTTATATGAAAAACAGACTGCACTGTACTAACTGACAAGACATTTAGCTTAGATTCTCCATGTGCCAAGTCACCCAAAACACTGTATTCTTGACAGGGAAGATTCCTTGTAATTCAAGGGAAGGGCCTGTTAATGGGGCAGAACAACAGGATATCCAGCTACTATAATGGGAAATAAAGAAGAGGGAATCATATCTGAAAAATGTAATACAAAATCATTTAGAGGTATTTCTTGTTGTGGTTCAAAATTATTATGTTAATAATTATCTCCACAAGACATGAATGCTGCGATTTTCTGCAGTTGTCCTTGTAAGAATGCAATACTGTGCGAATCTTCACTTCCATGGTTCTGATGGAGCAGGGGATCGTACATATATGCCTTACAATGATTATATGACTCTCCATGTGTAGCAACCTTGTACCAACTTTGCTTATTGCTTCACCCAGGTCAGGATGATATAGGGTTCTTCCACACAATTGAGTAAAATCCCACATTATCTGCTTTGAACTGCGATACATGTCAGTGTGGACTCAGATATTCCATTTCAAAGCAGATAGTATGGGTTATGCTGCCTTGATATTCTGGGTCATATGGCTGTGCAGAAGGGCCCATACTCTATTCTGCTACAATGGCTCTCTTAGGACAAGACTCTTTCAATATATGAGATTAAATTGGAATCTATATGAGATTAAATTGGAATCAAACCTGGGGTCTTCTTGCATGCAAAAGAAGTCTTATTTGGGTTGTTGTAGGTTTTTTCGGGCTATATGGCCATGTTCTAGAGGCATTCTCTCCTGACGTTTCGCCTGCATCGATGGCAAGCATCCTCAGAGGTAGTGAGGTCTGTTGGAACTAGGAAAGGGTTTATATATCTGTGGAATGACCAGGGGGGGACAAAGAACTCTTGTCTGCTGGAGCTAGGTGTGAATGTTTCAACTGACCACCTGATTAGCATTTGATGGCCTGGCAGTTGTTTGGTGTGGCTTGTTGGTGCCTGGGGCAATCTTTTGTTGAGAGTCTTATTTGCTACCGCCAAAACATGGCCTCTTCTGACCTCGAAATGGTTGTCATTGCATTAGTCCAGTGTCTTTATAGCTGCTCTGTAGATTTCAAGTTTCCCACCATAGTATTTCTTGCTGAGGATGAGGCTCTCAAAGCTGTATTAGAATTGGTGCTTCTGATTAGATAGGCACAGAGGGACATTTGCACAACTCAAGAATGGAAAACAGAATGTGTTGTCGAAGGTTTTCATGGCCGGAATCACTGGGTTGCCGTGAGTTTTTTGGGCTGTCCAGAAGCATTCTCTCCTGATGGTTCACCCACATATTTGGCAGGCATCCTCAGAGGTTAAGAGGTCTGTTGGAAAGTAAGTGAGGTTTATATATCTGTGGAATGCCCAGGGTGGGAGGAAGAACTCTTGTCTGCTTGAGGCATGTGTGAATTGCAATTTGCCACCTTGATTAGCATTTAATAGCAGTTTCAAGGCCAGGCTGGTTGCTGCTTGGGGGAATTCTTTGTTGGGAGGTGTTAGCTGGCCGTGATTGATTCTTATCTGGAATTCCCCTTCTTTTTGAGTGTTGTTCTTTCTTTACTTTACTGGACTGTTTTTAAATACTGATAGCCAGATTTCATTCATTTTCATCGTTTCCTCCTTTCTGTTGAAATTCTCCACATGCTTGTAGATTTCAAGGGTTTCTCTGTGTAGTCTGACATGGTCGTTGTTAGAGTGGTCCTACATTTCTGTGTTCTCAAAAACAGAATGTTGGTGGACAGGAAAAGTGATTTAAAAATGGGCTTGAAACTAACCTTAAAAACTGTGGCATAAACACGAGAACTGGGAAGCCCTGACCCTTGAGAGCTCTAACTGGAGTCAGCTGTGACCAGCAGTGTTGTGGAATTTGAAGAGGCACGAACCGAGGGCAAAATGGAGAAACATGCCAAGAGGGAGACGCATCAAGCCAACCCTGACTGGGACCACATGTCCTCACTGTGGAAGAACATGCGGATCAAGAATAGGGCTCCACAGTCATCTACGGACCCACCAACAGGACACTACACTTGGAAAACCATCATACTCGGACAACAAGGGATCGCCTAACTACAACTATATTTTTTCGTTATTTCAAGGTGCTCCCTAGGAAATATCGGGAATGGGAGGGGGTTCGCTGAAAGAAATTTCTAGCAAATGTCTTATTCTTATTCTTGTAAGGCCATCAATGTGCCGTGAACAAGAGGTTGATAATTCCAGCGATAATGCTGAAGATGAATGCAACACCTGCACTACACTTGGAAGAGTAACGATTCAGCTTTAGGAAGATTGGCAAGAGCTTTTTTCTGTTTTTATTTAAATCCCAGTTGGAGTGGGCTTAATTCTTGTAATGCTAAGATGCTGAGCCAAGCCAGAACAAGTGCTAATTTTAGTGTGTTGCTCTACATGCGTTGCTTCTCTAGTAGGCTGTTGATAGAGTTGACACTGGCAGAAGGCAGAAACCGCAGATTAATTGAACTCCTGACAGTGATATGATTGATTAGACTTAAGAAAAATCTTTGAAAAATAACTCTTAACAGCCACAACAGTTAATAGCTCATCAAATGTAATTCTTGTGTAAAAAGGTAGGGTCGTGTCCGACTCTGGGGGGTGGTGCTCATCTCCATTTCTAAGCTGAAGAGCTGGTGTTGACAATAGACATTTCCAAGGTCAGGTGGCCGGCATGACTGCATGGAGCACTGTTACCTCCCACTGGAATAGTACTTATTGATCTACTCACATTTGCATGTTTTCGAACTTCTAGGTTGGCATAAACTGGGGCTAACAGCGGGAGCTCACCCCACTCTCCAGATTCGAACCACTGATTTTTCAGTCAGCAAGTTCAGCTGTTTAGCGGTTTAACCTGTTGTGCCATCGGGGGCTTAATACGTAATACTTTTTAATTGAACATGTTGGAACTGCTTTGTGCCCTGTATTTCATTTTTGCTCCTGCTATCAGTTACTGTCCTCACAGTCATTTTGCCAAATGTACCCCAAATCTGCACTGACCCTGGAACCCACCCAACCACTTAATGGCCATTTGTAGAATGATCCAGAGTTCAGGCAGATGGGGCTTCATCTTTGGCCATGGGTCCAGCTGCAGGAGGAGCGCTGCTACCCGGATTTGAACCTGCAACCTTTGGGTAACTTACTTAGGCGATCCCTCATTGTCCATGGAAGACTGTCCTCCAAGTTTGGTGTCCTGGTGGTGGGTCTGTAGGTGACTGTGGAGCCCTATTCTTGACCCGCATGCTCTAGGCTTGGGTAGCCACGGAAAAATTTGGTTCTAAACTCGTTTCGTTTTTAGGGGGGCCCTTGCGCGTTTTGTTTTTTTAAAGAATTCCGAAATTTTCCTTTTAAAAATTTCGAAATTTATGAAATTTCGTAAAATTACGAATCGATTCGTTAATGGCAGACGCGATTGCGCAATATGCTAAAAAAACCCTCCAAATGGGACAGGGGGAACTTCTGAAGCTTCCCTCTCCCTCTGTTGTTGACTGTTGGTGTGATAATTTATTTTTTATCACTGATAAAACAAACAACAACTATAAAACTTGCACCAGACATACGGAAATAATTACGAAACAATTACGAAACAATTTCGAAACAATTTTGAACCAATTACGAAACAATTACGAAACAATACGAAATAAATTGGAAAAATTGTTTTGATTTTTAATTACTCCTCACAGTAGTCCTGCATGGCTCAATATTGGATCGTAAACTAATTTAAATACGAATTAATAACGAATTACGAAATTAACGAACGAAACTGCCCAAGCCTAGCATGCTCTCCTGCAGTGAGGGCATCCGTTTCCAGGTGGAAGGCGGTCCCAGTCGGGGTTGGCTTGGCGTGCCTTCCTCTTGGCACATTTCTCTCTTTCGCCCTCCATTCGTGCCTCTTCAAATTCTGCAGCACTGCTGGTCACAGCTGACCTCCAGTTAGAGCACTCAAGGGCCAGGGCTTCCCAGTTCTCAGTGTCTATGCCAGAGTTTTTAAGGTTGGCTTTGAGCCCATCTTTAAATCTCTTTTTCTGCCCTCCAACTCCATTTTCCGTTCTTGAGTTCGGAATAGAGCAACTGCTTTGGGAGACGGTTACTGGGCATTTGGACAATTTGGCTGGGTCAGCGGAGTTGATGGTGGTTCAGCAGCTCAGTGGTTTAACCCACTGCGCCACCAGGAAGCTAATCTGAAGGTGCAATCACAAAGCTTTAAAAATTGGGTTTTAATATGCATTTGCTTTTTTTTCAAAAAGGGACCAAGCTTTATTAAATAAGCACCCAGCAAGGACAGTATCCAAATCCAGAAATGAGAGGGCCCCATGTTTCTAGCAAAGCGTCCTTTTTGAGATTCAAGGCATCAACCATGTTTGTAGCTCCCTCTGATGACCACAGAACTTTGCACAGTTTTATTTTTGTTCGTGCATTCTACTGACAGCTGAACTGGTTACGTCCTAATCGTTTCCAAGAGAGGTCAGTAAAGGTTTCCTTTTTTTTTTAAGGGTCTGAAAAGTCTTAACACAACACATCCACTCGCATAGACACACACAAGTGTGGACGCACAGACGCTCGCACACACCCTCTTGCGCACATGTTGATTTATGGAAACAATTATGATTCTGTCGCAGTCTTTCTGAGTTAGGAAAGTTTGTAGCTACAGTAGAGCGTCTCATGTTGCAAAAGGCAGACAACAGAAATGAAATACTTGTGTGTCCAGCTGTTATCAACAAGAGCAAGTAAGTCATTTGTCTTCTTTTAACTCCTTTAAAAGACTTTTTAGCTGTTAACCGCCTTTTCAGACCTCATGGCTCTATGGTATCTGAAGCAGCGCTCTTGACAGTCTCTTATGAGGCAGTGGCAATGGAACAGCAAAAATAGAGCTAAGGGTAGTTCAATTAACCTGGCAAAACTAAGATGCCGGAGCCAACATTGAGGGGAATTACTCCTAAAAGAGATCATGAAGCAACCAAGCGAAAGAGGGTGCAATATGGTTTTCTACAGAAGAGTTTGGCAATGCAGTTGAATCGTCAGGCGCACTAGTGCAAAAGAGGAAAAAGCAGGGTTGTAGATCAACCTTTAAAAGGCTGTGCTGATGCCAAAAGAGCCTCGCTAAGATAGAATGAGTTAAACTTTTGTTGTTGTTGCTGCTTTCCTACTGCTTTACTCCCACAGCATAAATGATAGTTTCTTTGCTTATGTAATGACCATAAAATTTTATGCATACCACTTTCCTCATAGATCTTTTGCTTTCAGCACGAGCAGTGAATACAAGTAGCAAAGGAGGTCACAGCAGCTGAGCTTATTACTACCTGTTCCCTTAAAGGATATTTCAGCTGGATATAGATATATATATTTGGAAGGCCGATTGTCTTTGGTACCTATGCTTTCGAAAGAAGTCGGGAGGACTGGAATTCTGCAAGCGGTTGCTGGTTAAATCTCTTTACAACGTAACAGAAAGGCAGAAGACAAGTCAACGGAACCACCGGAGACGGATTCTTTTTTCATTATGTTGTTCATGAGCACCCCGATCACTGCACTATAATGCACAAATGGATATTGACATGGATCCTGCCAACTTTGCTCTACAAATCATACTTTTACGCTATCTTCCTCATGGGCGCTATATCATTAGCTTGCAATGACATGAACCCAGAGCAAATGGCTACAAATGTGAACTGTTCCTCCCCTGAGCGACATACCAGAAGCTACGATTATATGGAAGGGGGGAACGTACGCGTGAGAAGACTGTTCTCTGGAACTCAGTGGTACATCAAGATCGATAAGAGGGGCAAAATCAAAGGAATACACGAGCAGAACAGCAACTACAGTAAGTAATCTCTCTTTTGCAAGTAGGAACAAAAGTTTGATAACCTCATGTATCACCAGAAAGTTTTTTTAAAGTGCGGTAACTGATCGAGTCCTAGTTATTTTAGAACATACTGACCATGCCATCAACCGAATGAGTGCCTATTCATCATACTTATAGACATTTGTTACTGATTTTGAAATGTGCCGTTTTAAATTATACGTTTCCAGTACATTGTAGATCTGCTAACCATAGCAGACTTGCAGTGGTAACCATTAGCAAAAGAAAGCCAATTATAACAAGTGAATTAAGATTATTAAGTACTAGCTGTACCCGCCACGCGTTGCTGTGGCCAACCTTCCCTCCCTCTTTCTCTCTTTCTTTTTTTCTCTCCTTTCTTCCTTCCCTGCCTTTCCTTCCTTCCCTTTTTTCTTTCCTTCTCTCCTTTCTTCTTTCCTTCTCTACCCTTTTCCTTTCTTTCCTTCTATCCTTCCTTCTCTCCTTCTCTACCCTTTTTCCTTCCTCCCCTTTTTCTTTCTTTCCTTCTCTCCTTCCTTCTTTCCTTCTCTGCCCTTTTTCCTTCCCCTTTTGTTTTCTCTCCTTTCTTCCTTCTCTACCTATTCTTGAACTGCAACTCCCAGCAGTCCTCCTGATTGATCTATCTACCTACTATCCATCTCTATCTAATCTATCTATCTGGAGGATTGCTGGGAATTGCAGTCTAGGAATAGGAAATGGGAAATATGTACGGATTAGGATGCTCTCAAAGAAATCAAAGGAGAAGCAAGCTTGCAGCTTGGAAGCAGTGCATTTGGAGCATCCTCCTCCCCTAATGGGCCTGGTCTAGGGGATGCTGGGAGCTGTCTGTTTGGCATATGCGCTGTATCCTCATGTAGCTTTTTCAGATTTTAAGTCCTTTTTGCTGTTTTTTGGGAGGGATTTATGAGTGATAGTCATTCGTTGGTCTGTTACGGATGTAGTGTCCAAATTTTGTGTCAATTCGTCCAGTGGTTTTTGAGTTATGTTAATCCCACAAACAAACATTACATTTTTATTTATATAGATTAACATCTCAGAATACAAAGCTCTGTACTCATACGATACTCAGTTTTGCAGTGCTTGTAAGCGTGCTTTAATGTGTTATAGCAAGAATTTGCATGTCACAAGGAAGATAATGAAAAGAGATATCTTGCAAAAACCATCCCACGATTGAACCAAGCCTGGAATTAAGAGTTTTAATGATTTCACAGCATTTTACTTTGTGTGTGTGTGTGTGAGAGAGAGAGGAGCGACTTGAAAAACTGCAAGTTGCTTCTGGCATGAGAGAATTGCCCATCTGCAAAGACGTTGCCTAGGGGATGCCCAGGTGTTTTGCCATCCTATGGGTGGCTTCTCTCATGCCCCCGCATGAGAAGCTGGAGCTGATAGATGGAAACTCACTCCGCTCTCCGGATTCAAACTGCGACGTTTCAGGTCAGCAGTCCTGCTGGCACAAGAGTTTAACCCACTGCGCCACCGGTGCCTTCTATTAGCACTTTACTAATATGGTGATAATAAAAACATTGCCCCTTTTCATCCTACCCATATTTTAAAAAGTCATAGGGAAAAATAATTTTTATTTATGATACCAGAAGGAATTCTTTCCATGTCAAATGTAGATTCACTTTTCCCCTGTTCTAATTGTATTAAGGCATATTGAGAAGATCTATCTTTATACATTTGATGGTAGCATGTGATTCTGCAATGATATGTATCATGTATGGTTTCAATATAACTGAAAATGGCAAGGGGAAAGTACCAGAAACTGTCAACTGGTGACTTGACAATTGAAGGGTCTAGCTGGTCAACTAAATTCTGTATCCAAAGAGTTCTGTTGTCAGCGACCTGTATGTTGCCCATCCTTTGAAAAAGATGCCTGTATTGACCCTTTATCATTGCCTTAAGCTGTTGTTTTGTGCCTTCGAGTTGTTTCTGACTTATAGTGAGTCTAAGGTGGATCTATCACGGGATTTTCTTGGCAGGATTTGTTTGGAGGGGTTTGTCTCTGCTTTCCTCTGAGCATGAGAGTGTGTGTTTTGCTCAAGGGATTCTGGAGTCATAGTCCATGCAAGAACCTAAAACCATCTAGAAGTTTCAGCCCTTTCCTCACTTAAGACTCCCACTTAGGTACCAAAGAGGAGTAAGAAAAATGGAAAGATTTGTATTGTACAGAGCAACCTATCACTAATTTTTGCAAGGGAAGAAAAATGATAAAGAGTTTTATCTCTTCCTATACAGTTTGATACCTTTCCTGTATCTTGTTTCTCTAGATTGGGATTCTAGTACCTTATATTGACCTGTCATTATAGAAAACTAATTATAGAAATAGAAAACTAGTTATAGAAAACTAATTAAGTCCATGTATCTGTCTTGAAAAAGTTAGCTTGGAGTTGGGAATAGATAAAATAAGACAAGGATGCAACTACATTACAATCAATACAGTTTGCCACCACTTTAACTGCCATGGCTGGTGAGGCACTCACATTCTTTGGCAGAGAAAGCTACACCCCTTGTAAAACTATAGCTCTTATGATTTCATAGCATTGAACCATGGCAGTTAAAGCGATATCAAACTACATTCACTCTAAAGTGTAGATATATCCTTTAGAAACTAAGGATGCACCTACCATTCAGAGTTAATGTAATCAACTCTATTTTCATACCAAATTAATAATACAATCACAGAGTTTGAATTTTTGTGTGTGTCAGGAACGGCTTGAGAAACTGCAAGTCGCTTCTGCTGTGAGAGAATTGGCTGTCTGCGACGTCATTGCCCAAGGGGTGCCCGGATGTGTTACCCATGGGAGGCTTCTTGTCTATCAGTTCCAGCATGGGAAGCTGGAGCTGACATATGGGAGCTCACCCCACTACCCAGATTCGAACCGCCTATCTTTTGGTCAGCAATCCTGCCGGTACAATGGTTAACCCACTGTGCCTCCGGGGTCTTCTAGAGTTGGAAATGACCACAAGTGCCAGCCAGTCCAGCCTCCTGCTACACATGAATACACAATCAGGTCGATGTTATGTTGGATTCTTCCCACCAAACATAAAAGAACAATTCTACTGATTCCTGTAGGTTTCGTTCAAAATTAACATTTGAAAACCATCCATCCTACCTATGACAGATGCTCTGAAATCTACAAGGAACATCCCTTTTGCACCAGGAGCTCTGTGCAAGAAAGAAGGTGTGCTCTTCCATTCAGGATGGAAGTGAGCAAGGTGTTATTATCCCAGATGTTGTGAGTAAAACAGAAGCTATAGTCCAACAACAGGAAGAGTGCCACGTGTTCCCCACCCCTGTTTTAAGACATGTGGAAATTGGCACATGCGGAAGCTCTTATACATGCTGAAGTTTGCCCAGGTCTTGGGACTTCTGGAATGCTATTGAAGGAGGACATACAAAGGACTTTGGTATGGTTAATTTAGAAAACTCTTTTGAGATTATGACTTCTCCATCTGCCAATATAGTCATTGCAGACTTATACCCAGATGCCCAGAAGAAGAAGAAGAACTTTATTTTTCTACCCCGCCTCCATCTCCCCAAAGTGACTCGTGGCGGCTTACATGGGGCCAAGCCCTGGCAAAGTACAATTAAAAGTACAAATTTGGACATATTGGGATTTGAAAATACATCCTGCATATCAGATATTTACATTATGATTCACAACAGTAGCAAAATTACAGTTATGAAGTAGCAATTAAAATAATGTTATGGTTGGGGGTCACCACAACATGAGGAACTGTACTAAGGGGTCGCGGCATTAGAAAGGTTGAGAAACACTGTGATATAGGAATTCCAAGGATGGGTTCAGATCATCACTCAATCAAATGCACTAAGAAACATCCACGTTTTTAATTCCTTGCGGTATGTGGATAGGGAGGGCGCCAGCCTAATCTCCCTGCGGAGGGAGTTCCAGAGACGAGGGGCCACCACCGAGAATGCCCTCTCTCTCGTCCCCACCGACTGCGCCTGAGACAGGGGCGGGAGCGAGAGAAGAGCATCCCCGGAAGATCTTAGGGACGATGTGGGCTCGTAGGGGAGGATGCAGTCACGCAGGTAAGCGGGTCCTAAACCATTTAGAGCTTTATAGGTAAGTAGTGGTCCCCTGCCACGTGTTGCTGTGGCCCAGACTGGTAATCTGGAAAATAAAGTAATGAGAAGTGTTGGTTTCTAATATATGTAATGTTTTTATGCTTGTAGGTAAATGGTATTTCTTGTTGTTTCTTTGCCAGTGTTGATGTGGAGATTGTCTGATTTGCCTACTCTGGAACATGCAACATATCATTGCCCTTCTTTAGGGGTCCCTTTCAAATCTTTGATACTACATCTGTCATATACATATGTGTGTGTGTGAATGGCTGGATGGTCCTTTGTCAGGAGGGCTTTGATTATGTTTTCTTGCCCTGGTGAAGGGAGTTGGACTGGATGGCCTTAAGGCAGCATTTCTCAACCTGGGAAGTCAAGACCCCGAGGGGGGCGGTCACCAGGGGGGGTGTCAGAAGGGTCACCAAAGATCACCAGAAAACACAATATTTTCTGTTGGTCATGAGGGTTCTGTGTGGGATGTTTGGCCCAGTTCTGTCGTTGGTGGGGTTCAGAATGCTCCTTGATTGTAGATGAACTATAAATCCCAGTAACTACAACTCCCAAATGTCAAGGTCTATTTCCCCCAAACTCCACCAGTTTTCACATTTTGGGCATATTGAGTATTTGTGCCAAGTTTGGTCCAGATCCATCATTGTTTGAGTCCACAGTGTTCTCTAGATGTAGGTTAACTACAACTCCAAAACTCAAGGTCAATACCCACCAAACCCTTCTAGTGTTTTCTGTTGGTCAGGGAGTCCTGTGTGCCAAGTTTGGTTCAATTCCATCATTGGTGGAGTTCAGAATGCTCTTTGATTGTAGGTGAACTATAAATCCCAGCAACTACAACTCCCAAATGACAAAATCATAATTTTTTGAGTGATGGTCACTCCTTGTGTTGTGAGATGTTTTGTTGCCAAATTTGGTGTGATTTCATTCATTGGTTCTTTTGTTTTTAAGGTATTCATTATGCACAGAGCATTTTTATATATATAGATAACCCGCACCTTGAATTGGGACCGGAAACTTATTGGCAGCCAGTGGAGCTGTTTAAACAGGGGGGTTGATCACTCTCATACTCTGCCTTCACTTTCTAAACCTAACTGAAAATAGAAACCAGAGGGCCGAAGTTTGACCATGCCTGCTATAGAGATACTAGAGCTTTACTAGTAGAAACATTTTGAGTTACTTCTTGTTTTGCCTTGAAAACAAATACATTGTATTTAGTGTAAGCTTTTCATCGAGTGCATCTGACGGAGAGCTTATAATGCATTAGTAATGGATTAATTGCCAGTAATTTGTTGCTATTTTTCACAATTAACATACTGTTTTGTTTTAAGATCAGCTGTGTTAGTGAACTGAGTAATGATCCCGTCTTCCCTGCATCTGCATTTCTCTGAAAAGAAAAACACCGGGGCGCCTTTGTACAAATTTGAACTCAGAGGGTTAGCCCTTAAGTGCTATTGCTCAATGCCAAATTAGGTAGCAAGAAGACAGTTCGGGGAGTGAATTTGAGAGATGGAGCAAAAGGTTGATATGTCTGTCGCATTTGTGCTCCATAAGATGCCACTATAGCTGTAAGAGCAGAGATCCGTTCTTGTCAATACAATACAATTCCGCATGTTATGGTGACCCCCAACCATAACATTTTTTGTTGCTACTTCATAACTGTGATTTTGCTACTGTTATGAATTGTAATGTAAATATCTGACATGCTAGATGCATTTTCATTCACTGGACCAAATTTGGCTCAAATATCTGATACGCCCAAATTTGAATACTGGCGGAATTTGGGAAAAATAGTCCTTGACATTTGGGAGTTGTAGTTGCTGGGATTTATAGTTAACCTACAATGAAAGAGGGAGCCCCCGGTGGCGTGGGTTAAACTGCTGAGCTGCTGAGCTTGTTGACTGAAAGGTCACAGGTTCAAATTCAGGGAGCGGCGTGAGCTTCTGCTGTCAGCCCCAGCTTCCGTCAACCTAGCAGTTCAAAAACATGCAAATATGAGTAGATCAATAGGTGGGAAGGTAAGGTCGCTCCGTGTAATCATGCCAGCCACATGCCCTTGGAGGTGTCTACGGACAACGCTGGCTCTTTGGCTTTGAAATGGAGACGAGCACCAATCCCCAGAGTCGGGCACGACTGGACTTAATGCCAGGGGGAAATCTTTACCATTTACCTATATATGTTAGAGCTTTGGATGGTTGAATTAATGTATGCCCAAATGTGAACACTGGTGGAGTTTGGGGAAAAGAGACTTTGACATTTGGGAGTTGTAGTTGCTGTGATTTATAGTTCACCTACAATCAAAGAGCATTTTGAACCCCACCAACGATAGAATTGGGTCAAACTTCTCATACAGAACCCCCATGACCAATAGAAAACATTGTGTTTTCTGATGGTTTTGGCAACCCTCCTGACACCCTCTCGCGACCCCCCCAGGGGTCCTGCCCCCCAGGCTGAGAAACATTGCACTAGAACAACTGCAGCAAGGGAGCAGTTTCTCACTTTTTTTTTTGTCGTGTCAGGAGCAAGGAGCTTCTGGTGTGAGAGAATTGGCCGTCTGCAAGGACGTTGCCCAGGGGATGCCTGGATGATTTGATGTTTTTTTATCATCCTTGTGGGAGGCTTCTCTCATGTCCCCGCATGAAGAGCTGGAGCTGATAGAGGGAGCTCATCCGCCTCTCCCCGGATTCGAACCTGCGACCTGTCGGTGTTCAGTCCTGCCGGCACAGGGGTTTCTCACTTATTCATAGGTACTTTCTAGCTGTTTCATGGTTTACCTACACACACTCTAATTTGGTCCTATATAAACATTTTACTGTATGTTTTTATAATATCTGGAAAATAATTAGAATATCCATTACAAATTTCTGTTTCCAGTAGGATTTAAGGAATTTATTTATTTATCTAAAACATTTATATTCCGCCCTTCTCCCTCTGAAGGGGCTTTATAATAGAATAAGATAATAAATAGATTGTTGTCGTGATTTCTCCAAGTGATTTGAACTTCAACTCCCACAATTCCTAACAGCCTATTCTGAACCCCACCAACAATAGAATCGGGCCAAACTTCCCACAGAGAACCCCCATGACCAACAGAAAATACTGTTTTCTGATTATCTTTGGTGACTCCTCTGACCCCCAGGTTGAGAAACACAAATCTAAGTAGTCTGATGCTTTCAGGTTCATTGGATGGTTTTCTGTCACTGAGACTGAAGTTCACTGAACTCCTAATTCATTCCATTTTTATGCATGGAAGAGGAGCAAAGACTACCATCTCATCCTACAGGTCCCAAAATATCTTGGTTGTTCTTGGCTCGGAGGAGGCAGCAAAAACAAGGAAACTCTAGAGACCAACAGACCTCCTATATAGGTCTCATCAGATGCTTAATGGATGTTGACAGCTGTTCTGTTTCCCCCAATATGAAATATAAGAAGTACTTAATTTTTAGTGAGTAAAATGTTAAAGAAAAAGCCAATCTTCAACTGTTTATGGACCCCTTACATTTAAACATCTCGATCTAATGCAGTGCTATACTAGAAATAGGTAATATTCAAAATCTTTCTAACTGAAATCATTCAACGCAAGTTACAGAAATCAATTTCCCTGTTTCAACCTCGTATTCTGAGTGAGCGAGGCCGAAACTGTGACATCATCACTACCTCCATGTCTGGATTTTCTCATGATTAATGCTACAGATTCCTAAAGCTGGAACATGTGTGGGATTTCTGGTTTCACTTAAATCTGTGTTGCACGAAGCAGGCTGTAAGAATTCAAAGTAGCGTAGAGTTTATACATGACTAAACTATGCACTTTGGATTTCACAGCAACTTAAAAAAGCCATGGTTAAACCCCTAACATATAAAATGAGCCCCATGAAAATATCTTTACTCTAATTTGATCTAAACATTGCACACACAGATAACAAGCAAATGTAGGCTTGACTCATACGAATACCTTGCTCAAAATAACTATCGGTACATGTTGCAAAATACTGGAGTAGGTGTCTTTTTAAATTAGCTGATATATTCATATAGTTGACATATTCATGTAATGTCGCTAACACATTTAAGTTCTTCACTATCATAGCTTTCTAATATCTATATAAGTAAACCACAATAAGAACGACATCCAACTCAATAGAAAAGCCATATTTTTGTGGGGTTCCTTTCAAATCTTTTACATCACAACTCCATGCAAAGACAAATAGAAGAAAAGCAAACGATACTGTCATCAAACTTGGTGATGACAGGCCCTTTGTTCTATTAATCGTATGTAGGTCCAAATTTCCACATTCTTTCGGAACAAGGAAGCATTAATAAAATAGGTTAAGGTAACATCTAATGTTTTCCTTATCTATGCTGTGTTGGTTTAAAACTGGTTCCCAACCTTTTTTTTGACCAGGAACCACTTTGACCAGGAACCACTCTCCAACATTAGTACCAAAAGGGTTACAAATCAGTTTATGGTTAACTTTAGATTCAGTTTGGTTATTTGGAGTACCAGGGACCACTTTGACCATGGACCACTTTAAACAGTGACCACTTTGACCAGGGACAATTTTGACCAGGGACCACTTTAACCAGAGACTACTCTCCAACATTAGTACCAAAAGGGTTACGAATCAGTTTATGGTCAACTTTAGATTCAGCTAGGTTATTTGGGAAGCTGATTCAGAAAATTGCATTGGATAGACCACATCAGCTCTACTTTATTATACAGAACATATCCCATCCAGTAGTCACCATCTGCTCGCCCATAGAAAAAACATATTTAATAAGCCTCGGCACTATAAAGGGTTTTGCAAGGCCAGTTGCTCATGTTGCAACTGTGTAGTAATGGTGAGGGCACAATCATATTTTAGTTTTTGTGGAACACTGGTGGTCCACGGACTACAGATTGTGTACCACTGGTTTAAAATTATGTTTTATGATTATATTGAGAAAATTACTAAGATTTGGAAAGTGGTGATGGAAAGTTCTGTTAAAGTAAAAATTGTACTTTCCATATCTAAATATTTTATACCTGTCTAAATGGTTTTTTACCCTCTTTTGAAAGGAAAAGGTTATAAGTTGCATTGTTAGTGAGCACAACCAACATGATAACCTTTTTCATTGAGGTGTGCCTTCAAGTAGCTTCTGACTCATCATGACCCTACGATCTTTACCTTCCTCGGAGGCTGAGAAATTGTAACTTGTTCAAGGACACCCAGTGGACATCCATAAGTATTTCATTGCTGGTCACTACAGCATGCTGTCTCACACAGTGAACCTGACAATGTTATGTAACACAACAGTTTGGTTCTACAATGACACAGATGAGATCAAACAAAGCTCTCCAGTTAATTTCCCTTGATGCAGCCCTTGGTGGCCCAATAGGTTAAACCCTTGTGCCGGAAGGACTGCTGACCGAAAGATCGGTGGTTCGAATCTGGGGAGTGGGGTGAGCTCCCATATGTCAACTCCAGCTTCCCATGTGGGGAAGTCACTCCTGACACATCATTCTTTCCCTTAATGGCAGGTTGGAAAAAAAGAACATAGTCTTATTGGCCAGACCATCAATGCTCTTTTTCCTATCAAGCTGGACAGCATTTTTGCTCAGCTATGAATATGTTTGTACCACTTTACAGATGACTTAAAAAAATAGATGTATCGTGTGCATAAACCAGACTCAAGATCCAGAATATTGTGGTGGTTTAAGAGTAGGGCAATGACTCAGGAGAGCAGAGTTTGAATCTCCATTTGGGAACCCCTGGGTGACTTTCTCTTAACCTCAGAAAGAGACAAAGATACACAAATCATACCAAGAAAATCCCAAGCTTAAGTTAGCTTTAAGTTAGAAACCACTTGAAGGCACACAACCACAGGAAAATCAGACTCCTTCTGACCCAGTACTAGTACACACAACTAGACAGCTGCATAAATGGCCAGTAGGTTGGTTAATTTTGTTACAAGTATATGTTCTATTCCAAATTGTCAATATCCGCTGGATAATGGAGAAAGGCAGGGAGTTTCAGGAAAAACATCTATTTCTGTTTTATTGACTATTCAAGTGGCAAGTTATTGGTAGTATGGGGATACCAAATCACCTTGTCTGTCTCCTGAGAAATCTGTATAATGACTAAGTAGCAACACTAAGGACTGACTACGGAACAACAGACTGGTTCAAGATTGGGAAAGGTGTACAGCAGGGTGGTATACTCTCACCCAACCTATTCA
>NW_026844367.1:11840929-11885251 GCF_025583915.1 Anolis sagrei ordinatus
TGTTCAGTCCTGCCGGCACAGGGGTTTCTCACTTATTCATAGGTACTTTCTAGCTGTTTCATGGTTTACCTACACACACTCTAATTTGGTCCTATATAAACATTTTACTGTATGTTTTTATAATATCTGGAAAATAATTAGAATATCCATTACAAATTTCTGTTTCCAGTAGGATTTAAGGAATTTATTTATTTATCTAAAACATTTATATTCCGCCCTTCTCCCTCTGAAGGGGCTTTATAATAGAATAAGATAATAAATAGATTGTTGTCGTGATTTCTCCAAGTGATTTGAACTTCAACTCCCACAATTCCTAACAGCCTATTCTGAACCCCACCAACAATAGAATCGGGCCAAACTTCCCACAGAGAACCCCCATGACCAACAGAAAATACTGTTTTCTGATTATCTTTGGTGACTCCTCTGACCCCCAGGTTGAGAAACACAAATCTAAGTAGTCTGATGCTTTCAGGTTCATTGGATGGTTTTCTGTCACTGAGACTGAAGTTCACTGAACTCCTAATTCATTCCATTTTTATGCATGGAAGAGGAGCAAAGACTACCATCTCATCCTACAGGTCCCAAAATATCTTGGTTGTTCTTGGCTCGGAGGAGGCAGCAAAAACAAGGAAACTCTAGAGACCAACAGACCTCCTATATAGGTCTCATCAGATGCTTAATGGATGTTGACAGCTGTTCTGTTTCCCCCAATATGAAATATAAGAAGTACTTAATTTTTAGTGAGTAAAATGTTAAAGAAAAAGCCAATCTTCAACTGTTTATGGACCCCTTACATTTAAACATCTCGATCTAATGCAGTGCTATACTAGAAATAGGTAATATTCAAAATCTTTCTAACTGAAATCATTCAACGCAAGTTACAGAAATCAATTTCCCTGTTTCAACCTCGTATTCTGAGTGAGCGAGGCCGAAACTGTGACATCATCACTACCTCCATGTCTGGATTTTCTCATGATTAATGCTACAGATTCCTAAAGCTGGAACATGTGTGGGATTTCTGGTTTCACTTAAATCTGTGTTGCACGAAGCAGGCTGTAAGAATTCAAAGTAGCGTAGAGTTTATACATGACTAAACTATGCACTTTGGATTTCACAGCAACTTAAAAAAGCCATGGTTAAACCCCTAACATATAAAATGAGCCCCATGAAAATATCTTTACTCTAATTTGATCTAAACATTGCACACACAGATAACAAGCAAATGTAGGCTTGACTCATACGAATACCTTGCTCAAAATAACTATCGGTACATGTTGCAAAATACTGGAGTAGGTGTCTTTTTAAATTAGCTGATATATTCATATAGTTGACATATTCATGTAATGTCGCTAACACATTTAAGTTCTTCACTATCATAGCTTTCTAATATCTATATAAGTAAACCACAATAAGAACGACATCCAACTCAATAGAAAAGCCATATTTTTGTGGGGTTCCTTTCAAATCTTTTACATCACAACTCCATGCAAAGACAAATAGAAGAAAAGCAAACGATACTGTCATCAAACTTGGTGATGACAGGCCCTTTGTTCTATTAATCGTATGTAGGTCCAAATTTCCACATTCTTTCGGAACAAGGAAGCATTAATAAAATAGGTTAAGGTAACATCTAATGTTTTCCTTATCTATGCTGTGTTGGTTTAAAACTGGTTCCCAACCTTTTTTTTGACCAGGAACCACTTTGACCAGGAACCACTCTCCAACATTAGTACCAAAAGGGTTACAAATCAGTTTATGGTTAACTTTAGATTCAGTTTGGTTATTTGGAGTACCAGGGACCACTTTGACCATGGACCACTTTAAACAGTGACCACTTTGACCAGGGACAATTTTGACCAGGGACCACTTTAACCAGAGACTACTCTCCAACATTAGTACCAAAAGGGTTACGAATCAGTTTATGGTCAACTTTAGATTCAGCTAGGTTATTTGGGAAGCTGATTCAGAAAATTGCATTGGATAGACCACATCAGCTCTACTTTATTATACAGAACATATCCCATCCAGTAGTCACCATCTGCTCGCCCATAGAAAAAACATATTTAATAAGCCTCGGCACTATAAAGGGTTTTGCAAGGCCAGTTGCTCATGTTGCAACTGTGTAGTAATGGTGAGGGCACAATCATATTTTAGTTTTTGTGGAACACTGGTGGTCCACGGACTACAGATTGTGTACCACTGGTTTAAAATTATGTTTTATGATTATATTGAGAAAATTACTAAGATTTGGAAAGTGGTGATGGAAAGTTCTGTTAAAGTAAAAATTGTACTTTCCATATCTAAATATTTTATACCTGTCTAAATGGTTTTTTACCCTCTTTTGAAAGGAAAAGGTTATAAGTTGCATTGTTAGTGAGCACAACCAACATGATAACCTTTTTCATTGAGGTGTGCCTTCAAGTAGCTTCTGACTCATCATGACCCTACGATCTTTACCTTCCTCGGAGGCTGAGAAATTGTAACTTGTTCAAGGACACCCAGTGGACATCCATAAGTATTTCATTGCTGGTCACTACAGCATGCTGTCTCACACAGTGAACCTGACAATGTTATGTAACACAACAGTTTGGTTCTACAATGACACAGATGAGATCAAACAAAGCTCTCCAGTTAATTTCCCTTGATGCAGCCCTTGGTGGCCCAATAGGTTAAACCCTTGTGCCGGAAGGACTGCTGACCGAAAGATCGGTGGTTCGAATCTGGGGAGTGGGGTGAGCTCCCATATGTCAACTCCAGCTTCCCATGTGGGGAAGTCACTCCTGACACATCATTCTTTCCCTTAATGGCAGGTTGGAAAAAAAGAACATAGTCTTATTGGCCAGACCATCAATGCTCTTTTTCCTATCAAGCTGGACAGCATTTTTGCTCAGCTATGAATATGTTTGTACCACTTTACAGATGACTTAAAAAAATAGATGTATCGTGTGCATAAACCAGACTCAAGATCCAGAATATTGTGGTGGTTTAAGAGTAGGGCAATGACTCAGGAGAGCAGAGTTTGAATCTCCATTTGGGAACCCCTGGGTGACTTTCTCTTAACCTCAGAAAGAGACAAAGATACACAAATCATACCAAGAAAATCCCAAGCTTAAGTTAGCTTTAAGTTAGAAACCACTTGAAGGCACACAACCACAGGAAAATCAGACTCCTTCTGACCCAGTACTAGTACACACAACTAGACAGCTGCATAAATGGCCAGTAGGTTGGTTAATTTTGTTACAAGTATATGTTCTATTCCAAATTGTCAATATCCGCTGGATAATGGAGAAAGGCAGGGAGTTTCAGGAAAAACATCTATTTCTGTTTTATTGACTATTCTAAAGCCTTTGACTGTGTGGATCATAATAAATTGTGGCAAGTTATTGGTAGTATGGGGATACCAAATCACCTTGTCTGTCTCCTGAGAAATCTGTATAATGACTAAGTAGCAACACTAAGGACTGACTACGGAACAACAGACTGGTTCAAGATTGGGAAAGGTGTACAGCAGGGTGGTATACTCTCACCCAACCTATTCAACTTGTATGCAGAACACATCATGCGATGCGCAGGGCTTGATGAATGCAAGGCTGGGGTGAAAATTGCTGGAAAAAACATTAACAACCTTAGAAATGCAGATGATACCACTTTGATGGCCGAAAGCGAGGAGGATGAGGAGCCTTCTAATCAAGGTGAAAGAAGAAAGTGCAAAAGCTGGGTTGCAGTTAAACATTAAAAAAACCCCAAGATTATGGCAACAAGAATGACTGACAACTGAGAAATAGAAGGAGAAAACGTGGAGGCAGTGACAGACTTTGTATTTCTAGGTGCAAAGATGACTGCAGATGCAGACTGCAGCCAGGAAATCAGAAGACATTTAATTCTTGGGAGGAGAGCAATGACCGATCTTGATAACATAGTCAAGAGTAGAGAAATCAGACTGGCAACAAAGTTCTGCATAGTTAAAGCAATGGCATTCACAGTGGTAACCTATGGATGTGAGATCTGGACCATAAGGAAGGTTGAGCAAAGGAAGATGCTTTTGAACTGTGGTGTTGGAGGAAAATTCTGAGAGTGCCTTGGACTGCAAGAAGATCAAACCAGTCCATACTTCAGGAAATAAAGCCCGACTGCTCACTGGAAGGAAGGATAGTAGAGGCAAAGATGAAGTACTTTGACCACATCATGAGAAGACAGGAAAGCTTAGAGAAGACAATGATGCTGGGGAAAATGGAAGGAAAAGGAAGAGGGGCCGACCAAGGGCAAGATGGATGGATGGGATCCTTAAAGTGAATGGATTGTCTTCGAAAGAGCTGGGGGTGGCCATGGACAACAGGGAACTCTGGTGTGGGATGGTCCATGAGATCACGAAGAGTTGGAAGCGACTGAACAAATAAACAACATGTGTTCTATTCACACAGACCCCAACCACACAACCTCTCCACTCATAAGAAAGAGGCTGGTGGGACCCAGGTTGCCTTTTGGTGATGTTTGATTATGCTTTCGGTACTGACTGGTATACCATGCAAGGGTTGTTGCATTGCTCTGATAGAAGCTGTTCTGATCCCAGCATTGCATTCGTTTTATTAAGACATAGAAGCCATGTAGATCGGCCAACTATTCTAGTCAAGGGATGGGTTGGTCTTTGTGTGTGTTTTTGGCAAATGAACACATCTGTAGTTGCCAGAAAGATGATGAATTGCACTGCTGCTGGTCCATAGGATAAGAACATGTAACTTGAAACAATAGTATTGGAGAGTAACAAAAAGTTCTCAGACTGAAATACCAGGGGTGGATGTACATAAATAAATGGCCTCAGGCATGTGGATCCATGGCAGCTCACATTTTGTACTGGACGCTCAACATCTCTTGTGTTGCTAAAGTTAACATTTAGCACTGATGGTCTCATGTGAATATTTAAAGACCACACACACAGTTCTGCAGAAGATATAAATTAAGCTTTGCAATAATAACAGTCATGTCTTTAGTTCTTGGAGTGACACCAAGAAGAATGGTTGTTTTACTATCTGGGCTTCTTCTTGGACATCAGGTTGGTGACTAGAGAACGAATGTGATGAATACAGCAGGACACCAGGAGCCAAAAGGAACCCCATGGCGCTTGACAGAAGTAATTGTTCTTCAGCTTGGAAACTGAAGTATGGCACCAGAGCCAAAAACCACACCCTTGAAAGAAACACTGAGAGGAACAGATTAGGGACATGCTCATGCTTCATTCATTTTTGCTTTGTTCTTCCTGCAATGAGGAATGAAATCATCCCACTCTGCCAAATTTGGATGAGTCTTCTTCTTGTCACATAATTTGTCTTTTCCTCCTGCCCTTGTAATTTTATATAGAAAGCATGTGCTCTAGCACTGAACTATAGCTCTTTTCTATATATGTATTAATTGGTTGATTTGATCCACAACAAGCATTGGTGTGTAAAATAACAACCAGTAAGACCCAACTGAATTACAATAACAACCAGTAAGACCCAAATTGAAAGCTGGAGCTGACAGACAGGAGCTCACCCCATCTCGCAGATTCCCAAGTAGTTATTTGTTCTAATTAAGGGCACCCACTCCTTCCAATGTTCCTTTCAGCATCATCTGAATTATTATTACAGTAAGACTTTATTAATTTATTTATTTACAATATTTATAGCCCGCCTTTCTCAGCCATATGGAGACTCAATGTTGTGTTATTTTGGGCTTGGCCTCATGTTAGCCACCCCGGGTCCCCTTTGGGGAGATGGTGGCAGGTTATAAATAATGTTTAATATTTATTATTATATTATTACAGATTGGCACAATTTGACGTCAGGCATTCATAAAAGTGCCAATAAAAATAATCAACATTACAATATAAAACATAAATAAAAACCGTTAAAGTATTTACCAGTTACAGTAGGAGCTGCTGTGGCACAATGGGTTAAACCCTTGTGCCGGCTGAATAGTGAGGGACTGAAGACCAACCAAATATGGGGAGAGCGTGGATGAGCTCCCTCTGTCAGTTCCAGCTCCCCATGTGGGGACATGAGAGAAGCCTCCCACAAGGATGGTAAAACATCAAAACATCCTGGCGTCCCCTGGGCAACGTCCTTGCAGACAGCCAATTCTCTCACACCAGAAACAACTTGCAGTTTCTCAAGTCCCTCCTGACATGACCAAAAAAAAGTTGATATAACAGAGAACAGAATCTGTACGGTGGTTAATTAGAACATGTATGTAAATGTCTAGAGGCAGCATGGTGTGGTGGTTTGAGCATCCAACTCTGTATCTTTTGGAAAATTATGATAGTTGGAAAGGCATGATCTTGTTTGAAATCACAACCTTTTGGGGAAATGATGTCATAACCTTTCAGGAAATGGAAAGCTCCATAACCTTTTTGAAAATGGCATTAATTACCATTTGGAAAATCAGAAATCTCTCTACGAAGAGTTAAAAACTCACTCTCCCTAGTGGTAAATATCCACCAGCATTCATGCAAGGCAACTAGGTTTCTCAGCTGTTAAACTGATTTGCCTAGCTATCTCTTTGAACTGTTAAGGACAAAGATATGCTAATGCACTATATAAACTAGCTGTCCCCTGCCACGCGTTGCTGTGGCCCAGTCTGGTGACCTGGAAAATCAAGTAATGAGAAAGTGCTGGTTTCTAATATATGTAATGTCTTTATGCTTGTGGGTCAACAGTATTTCTTGCTGTTTCTTTGTCAGTGTTGATGTGGAGATTGTCTGGTTTGCCTACTCTGGAACATGCAACATGGAAATTGTCCTTCTTTAGGGGTCCCTTTCAAATCTATACTATATCTCTGTGTGTGTGAATCATTTCTATCTATCTAATCTATGGCTGGATGGCTCTTTGTCAGGAGGGCTTTGATTACGTTTTCTTGCCCTGGTGGAGGGAGTTGGACTGGATGGCCTTCAGTATGGGGGTTCTGTGTGGGAAGTTTGCCCCAATTCTGTCGTTGGTGGGGTTCAGAATGATCTTTGATTGTAGGTGAACTATAAATCCCAGTAACTACAACTCCCAAATGTCAATGTCCCCCAAACTCCATCTGTGTCCATATTTGGGCTTATGGAACATTCGTGCCAAGTTTGGTCCAGATCCATCATTGTTTGAGTCCACAGTGCTCTCTGGATGTAGGTGAACTACAACTCCCAAACTCAAGGTCAATGCCCACCAAACCCTTCTAGTGTTTTCTGTTGGTCATGGGAGTCCTGTGTGCCAAGTGGTTCAATTCCATTATTGGTGGAGTTCAGAATGCTCTTTGATTGTAGGTGAACTATAAATCCAGCAACTACAACTCCCAAATGACAAACTCAATTTTTTGAGTGATGGTCACTCCTTGGGTTAGTAGGTGCTGTGGCCAACCTTCCCTCCCTTTTCTTCTCTCTCCTTCCTTCCTTCCCTCTTTCCTTCATTCCTTCCTTTTTTCTTTCCTTTCTCTCTTTCCTCCCTCCCTCCCTCCCCCTTTTCTTTTTCTTCTTTCTCTCCTTTCTTCCTTCTCTCCCTTTCCTTCCTTTGCTCTTCGCTTCCATCCCTCCTTCTCTCTTTCCTGCTTTCTTTCCCTCCCTCTTTCTCTCTCTCCTTTCTTCTCTCCCGCTTCCCTTCCTTCCCTTCTTTACCTCTTGCCTGGGCGCTGGAAGGAAGGATCCTCGGAGCCAGGCGCGGAGCGAACGCATGCACAGTGTTCTCTTTTAAAATTTAAGGTCTTACTGTTTTTTGGGAGGAATTTTTTTGAGTGCAGGACATAGATTGCTCTGAATGCTGTGTTCTGTCCAAATTTGGTGTCAATTCCCCCAGTGGTTTTTGAGTTCTGTTAATATCACAAACGAACATTACATTTTTATTTATATAGATAGGAGAGTTTCAGAAGTGTTATTTCAGTTTCCCCCAAAAATCTACTCTCCCTTAAAACATCATGGTTTAAATCAAGCTCTCAAGAAACCAAAAATAAGTAGACTTCTTTAAAGTAACATAGTTGGTTTACTCACAAACTTCATGTATTCAGCATACAGGTACATTGCATATCAATCCAGTTACAGCAGTGGTTCTCAACCTCTGTGTCCCCAGGTCTTTTAGCCTACAACTCCCAGAAATCACAGCCAGTTTACCAGCTGTTAAGATTTCTGGAAGTTGAAGGCCAAAACATCTGGGAACACACAAGTTGAGAATCACTGAGTTACAGATAGGATTTGAAGTAGTTTTCTGTGTAGATAATACAGGGCATCTTCCTTATAATCAACAGTCCAAACTCCAAAGCATCTCTCTAGTTTAAGAATCTAATGGAGTCTCTGTGCTTTAAAGCATTCAGTTTCCTACTTACTTAGGTGATGCCTTGTTGTCCAAGTAAGATCTCCAAGTTTGGTGTCCTAGCAGTGGGTACATAAGTGACTGTGGAGCCCTATTCTTGATCTGCATGTTCTCCTGCAGTGAGGGCATTGGTTTCCAGGTGGAAGGCGGTCCCGGTTGGGGTTGGCTTGACGCACCTTCCTCTTGGCACTTTTCTCTATTTCTCCCTCCATTCATGCCTCTTCAAATTCTACAGCACTGCTGGTCACAGCTGACCTCCAGCTGGAGGCTCAAGGGCCAGGGCTTCCCAGTTCTCAGTGTCTATGCCAGAGTGTTTAAGGTTGGCTTTGAGCCCATCTTTAAATCTTCTCCTGTCCTCCAACATTCCATTTTCTGTTCTTGAGTTCGGAGTAGAGCAACTGCTTTGGGAGATGGTGGTTGCTCTACTCCAAACTCAAGAATGGAAAATGGAATGTTGGAGGACAGGAAAAGTGATTTAAAGGTGGACTCAAAAGGAAAAGGACAGGAAAAGTTTCTACTAACTTCTAAAAGCATGCTGTCTCTGCTGACTTCTGAACTGTACTATTTCTACTGGCATCTGAAAGCATACTGTTTTTAAAATGGAGTCTGAGTCCTGAGCAATCCCAGATCTGATCACATGCTCTGCAACCCCTCCCACAACATAGAGTTAAGGAAAACTGCATACCAATATACACATATACAATACAGTAAGCAATCTCAATTATATACAAACAAATAACTAGTGGAGGCTTGAAGAAGGTTGCTATTTCCAACAGAATCCTCAGTCTGCCAATTCTCACACTCTCGTAACCTCAAACAAGGGCAAAGGCAAACCTCCTCTGATGAATCTTGCCATGAAAACCTTTCATAGGGCCACTATAGGTTGGAAGGCACACAACAAGAAGTAAGTGTTTAAGAAAGACCTAAACTGAAACACTGTACTGTAACCACATATGTTTGAACAACAAATAATTATGAATAGTTTCATTATCTTCTTTTATTTATACACCTAGTTTTTGGAGAGTTGCTACACTGAGATGAAGAGAAGCATAGCGGGTTATCACAATAAGGGAGAGGGGTAACCAAGTACAGATCTTCATGCAGACTTCCAATTATAAGCAGGTGAACTGTGTGCACATGCCCTCATGTGTTTATTGCTGAGATCTGGCCCTCCTCACCTATATTGGCTTCCAGAAGGATAATGTAATCGAAAGCAAACTGAAACCACATGGCGATTTCAATAAGCTACGTGGAAGGTGTGCCCAATTTCACAGACGTTGTTATCACCAGCACATATGCTCATTCTTATTTTAAAACCTACATTGGTAGAAACCTAACATGTGGGATTGATTCTGCTTTTTGATGTCACAGAGGATCTATGAAACCAATCTTAAATGAACAAATATGAGTATCAATAAAACAAAGATTACAACCATTGACTGAGAATAAGCCAAATGACTTCAGTCTAGATTTTAAAGTACTGTATATACTTGAGTATAAGCCTAGTTTTTCTGCCATTTTTATAGGCTGAAAAAGTTCCTCTCAGCTTATACTCGGGTCAACGTTATTTAATATTTTACTCTGTTATTATTTTTATTACATGTATTATTTTACTCTATTTATTATTATTATTGCATTTATTACTTTACTCTATTATAATTACATTATTATTTTACTTTATTATTGTTATTACATGTATTATTTGGCTCTATTTATTATTGTTATTATTACATTTATTATGTTACTCTATTATTACTGTTATTATTACATTTCCATTATTTTACTCTATTATTATTATTATGTTACTTTCTTTATTCTTATTGGAAGGATACATAAGCACATTTACATTGAAGAAGGTTAGAATCAGAGTTGGACAGTCTTATCTTAAATTACAGTGTTATGTTAATATTCAAAAACATTTAACCTTCTGATGCCTCAATTAATATAATTTTATTTTTATTTTGAAACTGAACAGTAGCTGCTGTATTTCCCACCCTAGGCTTATACTCGAGTCGATACATTTTACCAGGTTTTGTGGTAAAATTAGGTACCTTGGTTTATATTCAGGTCAGCTTATACTCGAGTATATACGGTAAATACAATTCCACAATCTCCCCTTTATCTTTAATTCTCTCCACTATCTTTATTTGCCTATATCACCACAAAAAGACTACTGAGTGACAAAATAAAAGGTTAGATAAGTACAATTCACAGATACAGGTGGAGATGGTTTGAGATACATGTCAAATATATCTAAAGATATACAAATGTTCTGTTCTGGGTTGTTGTAGGTTTTTTGGGCTATATGGCCATGTTCTAGAAGCATTCTCTCCTGACGTTTTGCCTACATCTGTTGGCAGGCATCCTCAGAGGTTGTGAGGTCTGTGACCTCACAACCTCTGAGGATGCCTGCCATAGATGCAGGTGAAACGTCAGGAGAGAATGTTTCCAGAACATGGCCATATTGCTCGAAAAACCTTCACCAACCCAGTGATTCCACCATGGAAGCCTTCAACAATACAATATTCTGTTTGTTTTAATGTCATTTTTAAAAATGAAGTGAAATCCCCAAAGTCTGCAGTTTGGAAGTGGCAAATCTTAGATAGAAATCTTTAAGAAGCGCTTAATAAAAAGTTTTTTTTAAAAAGCTGGAATGTAGAAGTTTAATGTAGAAGATTATAGAGATGATTCAGTGAGCAGAAATTGCTGGCATCTTGGAATAAATCCACTCTTGTATCACCATAAACCATAATAATGGCTGCAAGAATTCTGTCAGAGAATGGCATTCAAACCACCCATCTTCTTTAGATTCACAAGCAGACAGTAGAATAAAATATGTGGGTGGTGCTGGCACAGAAGACATTGCGGACAGGGCAGCCAAAGGATTCAGTAATTCAATACATCCTTCTGCAGCTTCTGACTCAAGTCTTTAATGGAAACTTAAGCAGTGCTCCCTATAATAACTGAAGTCGGGTGCAAAGGAAAATAGTGAAACCGTTGGAGCGGTTGTGATGGTGACAGCCAGGTGCGTTCCACACTTGCCAAGCTGCTTTCTGCTTCTGAATGCATGGTTTGTCAAATCCTTTGCAGAACCAAATGCCTTAAGAAATAAGATAACTATCTACAAACTAATCAATATTATCCAGAAAGAGTGCTATCCAGATCAGTATATGTGAAAAATATCTTGGGAGTCCTCTTGGATAATAAATTAAACATGGGCCATGCTATGTCATGCGGTAGCAAAAATAATAATAATGGGATTTTGGCCTTCATAAGTAGTATAGCATCTAGATCCAGAGAAGTCGTGCTACCCCTCTGTTCTGCCTTGGTCAGACCACACCTGGAATCACACTGTGTCCAATTCTGGGCACCATGATTTAAGGGAGATGTTGACAAGCTGGAATGTGTTCAGAGGAGGGCGACTCAAATGATCAAGGGTTTGGAGAATAAGCCCTATGAGGAGCAGCTGAAAGAGTTGGACATGTTTAGCTGCAGAAGAGAAGGCTGAGAGGAGACATGATGAAGACCATGTATAAAGATGAGAGGGGAAGTCATAGGGAGGAGGGAGCAAGCTTGCTTTCTGCTGCCCTGGAGACTAGGATATGGAACAATGGCTTCAAACTATAGGGAAATAGATTCAGCGTGAACATTACCAAGAACTTCCTAATGGTGAGAGCTGTTTAGCAGTGGAACTCGCTGCCCCACAATGTGGTGGAGGCTCTTTCTTTGGAGGCTTATAAACAGAGACTGGATGGCCATCTGTCGGGGGTGCTTTGAATGCGATTTTCCTGCTTCTTGGCAGGGGGTTGGACTGGATGGCCCAAGAGGTCTCTTCTAACTCAATGATTTTATGATTCTATGAAATAGTAAGGAGATGGCTGCAATTGTCACTCATTTGCCAGTAGCCAAAGGGACTGTGGCACAGCTGGCTGGGAGTCAGTTGCATTAAGATTACTACTGACCAAAAAGTCATGAGTTCGAAGGCAGCCTGGGTCGGAGTGAGCTTCTGACCAATTTGTGTAGCTTGCTGTTGACCTTTGCAACCCGAAAGACAGTTGCATCTGTCAAGTAGGAAATTTAGGCACCGCCTATGTGTGGAGGATAATTTACGACACCATGAAAATCTCCAGCAAACAATTAAAGCAATATTAAACAACAAGAAATAAACAATACACCAAGACACAATAAAACTGAGCCGGGCCAGAGTAATGGGTACAAGGTTAAAAGTGCTGATGTGACAGGTGATATGTAAGGATTATAGGGCAAGTGCAGTGTGCGGTGTGCAGCAATCTTAGTTCTAATAAAGTGCATCTGGGACTTGTTATTGGAGATTCCTATTCTGGAAAGGCACATTGGAACAGCCAGGTCTTCAAGTTCTTTCTAAAGACTGCCAATGTAGGGGCCTGCCTAAGGTCTTTGGGGAGGGTGTTCCAGAGTCGGGGGGCCACCACAGAAAAGGCCCTGTCACACGTCCCCACCAAACGCACCTGTGACGCAGGTGGAATCAGGAGCAGGGCCTCTCCGGATGAACGAAGTGAACGCGTGGGTTCATAAATGGAGATGCAGTCACGTGTGCCTATGGCATTGAATGTTGGCCATGTATATGTACATTGTAATCCACCCTGAGTCCCCTGCGGAGTGAGAATGGCGGAAAATATATACTGTAAATAAATAAATAAATACTGTAAACAAATAAATAAATACCGTAAATAAATAAATAAATAAATAAATAAATAAATACTGTAAATAAATAAATAATAAATTAGTATTTTTGAATTCCACAAACCTAACTCTTAATGAATATGTACCGTCAAAGATCAGATCACCAAAGGATTTTGTCCAATGTGCGAGTAGTTCAGCTATCTGAATGTACTCTCCTTTTTAATTAACTTCAGGAATGTATATTTACTAGAATATGATCAAAAATATAAGTGACGTTTCATTGACCTCTTCCACTGTGTTTGGTGTTCAATGCCACCTGACATTTCCTCATACCCATCTAGATTCCTGTTCCTACAATACCTGCAGAAGTTTGTCCATGCACCCTGTTCATCTTTAATTCATAAATATCCCAGATGTGTGCAATAAACGGTGGTGATAGCAGCGGCTGCAGGGGTCCAAGGAGGCATGGTGCTAACCACACCAGAGGTCATATGTAATTGTAAATGAGAAGTGGTAACAATAGTGGTGAAGTGATGAAGGAAAGAAGCATATTATCCAAACCCCACTTCCAAATATTTGAACCTGGAAAGAGTCCTAGCTTTTCTTACAGTTCAGCAGTTTGTTTAAGCCAAGAGTATCTCTGGCCTTTGGGTCTACTATGTTGTATTAGCTGGATAGGGTGGTCATGGTTGGCTTGCAGCTTGCGTGCGTTTCAAATTTTTCCATGTTAATAGTCTGGCAAGAGTTTGCATCTCCCTTGCTATACTTCAGCCTCTCACATTTGCAAACTCCTTGCACCATATGGTATAGCAGTACAAAACGTAGCATCCCAAAATATCACATGCATACAGAGCCACTTAATTTGAAATCTGACAAGTGGCTCGTTCAGTCAATTGTCCAATTGTTAGACTGGAAGCAACTGGGATCTTTCTCAATCCTACTAAGATGCCACATTAAACACAGAAAATAATGAGGAACACTTAAAAAAAAATGAAATGACATGAAACAATCAGGGCCAGCTAACACCTCTCAACAAAGGACCAAGCCTTTGGGATAGTGCAATAAGGTAATAATAGGAAACCCCATGGCTGGTCTGAGATAGTTTTTAACAAGTGATTACAACTGATTTTAATATTTGTGTGTATTTAGTTTGTTTTTTATTCTGGCATTGAATGTTTGCCATATGTATGCTGTGCTCTGCCCTGAGTCCCCTTCAGGGTGAGAAGGTCGGAATATAAATGTTTAAATAAATAAATAATTCCCCCCAGCAGGAAGCAGCTAGGCTTTGAAGCTGCAAGGCCATTAAATGCTAATCAAGGTGGCCAATTGCAACATTCACACTTGCCTCAAACAGACAAGAGTTCTTTCTCCCACTCTGGACATGATTCCACAGATATATAACCTCACTTGCCTAGTTTCCAACAGACATTACAACCTCTGAGGATGCCTGCCATAGATGTGGGCGAAACGTCAGGAGAGAATGTTTCTGGAACATGGCCAAACAGCCCGGAAAACTCACATAACTGGAGACTCCAGAGATGAATCCAAAACCTTCCACATACATAATACATGTACATGAACACAATATTTGCTTTACCTATGAGGTTTGTATCATCCCAGAGTTTCACTAGTGCCTTGTGACATGGAGTTTGCGTGGATACTATGATCATTTGGTTGGCCAGCCTACCATGCTAATTTCTACCTGTCCAAATATATTTTCTTCTTTGTGTTATTTCTTACCTTGACTCACCATCAAATCCCACTCTTAACCCCTTACTCACCAGAATCTTTCTCTACAAATATTTATCCTCCTTTTTCAGACACTAACTAACCCATTGCTTACTATTCACAATTCACCTTCTTACAACAAATCCCATATCCTGTATCCCACTTGTGTCCTCACTCCCTCTCCTCTCCACTCACTTTGCGATTCCTTTCCAACCCACAATGAAAAAATGGAATATAATACCTAATTCAGTTGTATTTGGCACTGCAAAAATCCTTAAAAAATATCATTTTCTTTCCTGCAAAACATCTCCAGCTGTTTTCCAATAATTTAGTTACAAAACTCCAACATTTTTTGTTTTCTCGAGTTGCAAAGTAAGCATATTTTGTATTATAAACAACTTGCTAAAATTTATTTAACAGCTTTTGATGTTTTTAAAAACTCACTTTTTGGAGAAATTCCAGGAAATATTGGCAACAATTGCTCCCTTTTTGTGAGGCAAGTACTGGTCATATGATCAGATTTGCCAAATAGTTTTAACTATTGGTGGCAGGATTCCCTTTTACTGTCCTCTCCTCGAACATATTGGTTTCGTTTCTTAGTTTCACAATATTGCTTCAGTTCTTAGCTCATTTACATAGCAATGAACTAAAGCTAAAATACCATTGAAAATATACTGGGAAACTAAACTAGTTCAACCATTCAAGGAACCAACTACAAACAATATTGTGAATGGAAATGGAAATGTAAAAAAAATGAAATGCAAAGATACAGAATGGGGGAAGTGTGGCTCGAGAGCAGTACGTGTGAAAAAGATCTTGGCGTCCTCGTGGAAAACAAGTTAAACATGAGCCAATGTGATGTGGCGGCAAAAAATGCCAATGGGATTTTGGCTTGCATAAATAGGAGTATAGTGTCTAGATCCAGAGGAGATATTCTCCCCCTCTGTTCTGCCTTGGTTAGACCACACCTGGAATATTGTATCCAATTCTGGGCACCACAATTGAAGGGAGATATTGACAAGCTGGAATGTGTCCAGAAGAGGGCGTCTTAAAGGATCAAGGGTCTGGAGAACAAGCCCTATGAGGAGCGGCTCAAAGAGCTGGGCATGTTTAGCCTGAAGAAGAGAAGGCTGAGAGGAGACATGATAGCCATGTATAAATATGTGAGAGGAAGTCATAGGGAGGAGGGAGCAAGCTTGTTTTCTGCTTCCCTGGAGACTAGGATGCAGAACAATGGCTTCAAACTACAAGAAAGGAGATTCCATCTGAACATGAGGAAGAACTTCCTGACTGTGAGAGCTGTTCAGCAGTGGAACTCTCTGCCTGGAGTGTGGTGGAGGCTCCTTCTTTGGAAGCTTTTAAACAGAAGCTGGATGGCCATCTGTCGGGGGTGCTTTGAATGCAATTTTCCTGTTTCTTGGCAGAATGGGGTTGGACTGGATGGGCCATGAGGTCTCTTCCAACTTTATGATTCTATGTCACAGTTGTTAACTTCAGGTGGTTAAATGGAAGGAATATTAATAGACGTTAAACCCCACCTCTTTGTCATAAAGAAGCCAAATTGTGGCCTTGGGCACCCATTCCTCTGTGTACTGGAAAAAAGAGGAAACTTGGAAAGTCTTCTTTAGGAAAATGTAATCGCTAAACTGTAACAATTAACATTGTTTACTTTATTTCCTTCGTCTTTATTTTTCTAACCAATGTGATTCGATACCAAGCAAAAAGAAAAAGAGGAAGTATTAAAGATAGAGCCAAAGTAAATTGAAACCCTTTCCCTTAGTGCTTTAGACATGTAACCCCTACTTATGTAACATTAAACCTCTTATAAGAGATTTCTTCGGAAATGTTATAGTTCCATATAGTTACAAGGAACACATACTTCGCCAAAGAAAATGGACACATACTTAGAGGATGTATTCCTTGTTTTGAAAGAATTGTTGTTCTTGTTGTGTGCATTCAAGACGTTTCCAATGTATAGTGGCCATAGCATGGGTCTTTCTTGGCAAGATTTGTTCAGAATGGCTTTGCTTTGCCTTCCTCTGAGGCCGAAAGAGGGTGACTTGCCCAAGGTAGTTTCCATGGCTGATTCAAACCCTGGCTTCCACAATCATAATCCAACAACCAAATCACTATACTGTACCATGCTGGCTTAGTCGTTAGTTTGAAATGTTTTGCTTTGAGTTTATGATAATTTAAATTTAAGATTGGCATATTCAATCAGTCCAAAAAAAAAAAAACCTTCAAGTCACGAATATTGTAGAAACAAACTAAAAATATCTGAGCTATACTGCAAAGCTATAGAGAAGAGGAGGGTTAGCTGTTCAGTTGAGTCACCTAATCCTGTAGTTCATCAATCAACAAGTGGGAGTTTCAAAGACTTTTGAGACACCAGATTTTCTCCTCTCACATTTTAAGAAAACAGATGCTACAAAACGTTTAGGAAGCATGCATTTTTGTTTAAGTCAGTTCAATTTTGTTACTAAATATGGGTAAAAAAAACCATGCATATATGATCACAAGATATGATGTATTCTTACACAATAAGACCACCATATATATAATAGGTTTGTGCACAGATTCGGTCTGGTTGGTTCCCTTCGGCCAATCCGGCTTGTTCAGCTGGCCATAATGGTAAGGGCTCAGCCACCATGGTTTTTTTTTTGCCAGAAATAACCCACGTAGCTTCTTCTCTTCTATTCAGGAGCATGTGGTGCATGCTTCCTTAACCCTGTTCCTCAAACCCAGGCTCCCTTGGATAAGGAAGTATCCAGGAAGGATACTTCCTTAACCCCGTTTTCCAAATCCAGGCTCTCTTGATAAGAAGAAAGGAAAAGATTCCAGGAAGGATACTTCCTTAACCCCGTTTTCCAAATCCAGGCTCTCTTGATAAGAAGAAAGGAAAGGATTCCAGGAAGGATGCTTACTTAACCCCGTTCCTCAAACCTAGGCTCCCTTGAAAGGAAGAAAGGAGCCCTAGAAAGATACTTCCTTAACCTCATTGCTCAAACCCAGGCTCCCTTGAAAGGAAGAAAGGAAATGGTCCCAGAAAGAATGCTTCCTTAACCCAATTCCTTAAACCCAGGCTCCCTTGAAAGGAAAAAGAGCCCCAGAAGGGTATTTCTTTAACCCCATTTTTCAAATCTAGGCTCTCTTGAAAGGAAGAAAAGAAGGGTTCCAGGAAGGGTGCTTCCTTAACCTCGTTCCTCAAACCCAGGCTCCCTTGAAAGGAAGAAAGGAAAGGAGCCCTGGAAGGATGCTTCCTTAACCTCATCCCTCAAAATCAGGCTCCCTTGAAAGGAAGAAAGGAAAGGGTCCCAGGAACAAAAAGGAGAGCCTTGTAAATTCCCCATTGCCACCTATGAGCTGAATCTTCCCAGATCGTTCGTCTGCCTAGCCGAAAAAAGTTTTTTCCTCCAGCCAATTTTCGAAAGGATCCCAAAAACAGATCTGAGTACCTATCCAACTGCAGGTCCCTCAACAGAAATGATATTCTGACATCCCTCTTGCAAGGGCAGGAAAGATCCAGCATAATCAGAGTAAGCCTTTTTATTCTGAAAGCTATTAAGAAAAGAGCAGATTTCCTGAAAGAAGAACCAGGAAAATAAGATTCTGACTTATCACCTTGTTGCCTTGTTTTTTACTCGTGTTCTTTTTTGAAATGGTAATATGACTGATCAAATAAATAAATATTATTATAGATCTGAGTACCCAGTGAAATTCGGATACCAAAAACAGATTGCCCTACAGCTGAACTGCACAAGCCTAATATATAATGAAACACTATGCATTCTCCATTTAGGGCCACCTTTGCATCATCAAACATGGTCTGCTTGTGAGTCTTTTGGTAGTTCAGTATACCTCTATGTATTATTATTATTATTATTATTATTATTATTATTATTATTCTGACACAAAAACACAATATGTCACAGTAAATGAGATATATATGCTGCATATTATTATTATTATTATTATTATTCAAGCTAATAGAAGGCACAGCACTTCTAAACCAGGCGTATGACTGATTCATGCTATAGGATAGCTGCAGCAATCTATTGCATTTATCCGCATTTTGAGAGGCATGTATAAAGGTCTTGGCACATGATGAACAGCCACAAAAGATCTGCTAAAATCTCTTTAGTAGGGGGGGAAAAAAACTGACTAGGAGAACAAATAGCAAAATGACCCTTCCTGGTAATAAAAGTAAGAATAAAGGTGGAGCCTCTTTAGAAATATTTAACACTGGATGAACCATGAGAAGTAAATGCCTTCATCTCAATTCCAAAATGCCTTAACCAAGCCCTTACAATGCCTTGGCACAGTGACGGGTTGCAGCCTGAATCAATTAATGGCTTGATTAGTTAACACAGGGTAGTAATTAAAGTTAACAACCACAGGGTAATTAAACACTGACATATAAAATGAAGTGAAATGTGACAGTTTAAACAGTTATTATTCTTAAAATTCAAGTCAGCACTAGGCCAAAAAGCTCGAGTTGTATCTTTGGCCTATGATGAAAAAAAAACAACAACCCTTTTTCTAAATATTGTAGCTGTTTTAAATATATCTTTGGGTGCTGAATTTGAAAAACACAATAAAAATGCTGTACCACACACAGTTCTCCCACAAATGCCATTATTAATTCCAATACTGATTTTGTTCACTCGCATATTGCAATATAAAAACGTCAACGCGCATTATGAGAAAACGGTACGTGATGGAACAAATCTGAGGTCATTTTTGGATTTGGAAATTCCTATAAACCACCATACATTTAAAAAAAAGTTTTAATGAACTTTGGAGACCACTGAATATGGTGAAAAAGCTGTGCATTGTGAGTTCTGTGGGTTCCCTGTTCCCATCCCATCCTTAGTTGAAAACCCTGAGATCACCCTCAAAGTCTGAACACTGAAGGGCAGGGACAAAGGACAGAGGAAAGTGCTTAATCATTTTCTTGATGGCAGTTTTCCGCCCTAAAGCGTACCTCCCCAAATACCCTTTTTATTGCAAGTGGCACCAAAAACTGGTGAAGGAGCCTCTGCAGGAAACAGCTTTCCTCCCTCCACCACCCACTGGTTCTCTGAGACTCCTTCAAGCAAGGCAATTTTGAATTATCAGGATGGTTTTATTTAGAAAGAGTTAAATAAACAAATATAACTGTGTATTGTGAAATGGGGATTTTGACCTTGGGAATCTTGGACTTGGTGCCATGGAATGCTTCTCTGAGTGTGTGTGTTTTTGTCGGGGCGAAATACTCACTTATTTCTAATTGCAAATGAGGAATGGCAGTTTTGCATGCTTGAAACTAAAATCCCTTAATTGCAAATGAGGAATTTGCAATCAAGGGATTTTAGTTTCAGGCATATAAGACTGCCATCTCCCTACATGCAGGTTTAGCTTGTGAAGATCACTGTGTGGACTTGTCCCACTGAACCCATCTTTGAAATGGGCTTTGGTGCTACCATTACTTTTAGCTGGGGAGAAAAAGATATGGGGCTGAATTCTCTTGGTCAGCGTTTCTCAACCTGGGGGTCGGGACCCCTGGGTGGTGTCACAAGAAGGTGTCAGAGGAGTCACCAAACACAGTATTTTCTGTTGGTCATGAGGGTTGTGTATGGGAAGTTTGGCCCCATTCTATCGTTGGTGGTATTCAGCATGCTCTTTGATTGTAGGTGAACTATAAATCCCAGCAACTACAACTCCCAAATGTCAAGGTCTATTTTCCCCAAATATGTTCATATTTGAGCATATTGAGTATTCATGCCATGTTTGATTCAGATGCATCATGGTTTGAGTCTACAGTACTCTCTGGATGTAGAACTACATCTCTAAAACTCAAGGTCAATGCCCACCAAACTCTTCTAGTATTTTCTGTTGGTCATGGGGGTTGTGTGTGGCAAGTTTGGTTCAATTCCATGGTTGGTGGAGTTCAGAATGCTCTTTGTTTGGTCGTGAACTATAAATCCCAGCAACTACAACTCCCAAATGACAAAATCATATCAGATAATTACATTACGATTCATAACAGTAGCAAAATTACAGTTGTGAAGTAGCAATGAAAACAATGTTATGGCTGGGGGTCAACCACAACATGAGGAATTGTATTAAGGGGTTACGGCATTAGGAAGGTTGAGAACCACTGCTCTTGGTCATTCTGCAGGATCACTGAATCAATGCACTGTACCTGAGTGTTAATTTCCTATTTAATAATGAAATCAATGGGTGTACAAATAGGATTCAAACCATGGAAATTCATCACATACATCAATTGACAAAGCTATCCCTTTTCACCCTGTCTCGCGGATTCGTACCGCCAGCCTTCAGGTCAGCAGTTCAGCTGGCACAAGGATTTAACCCATTGTGCCACCACGGCTCCTTGGTGCCATGGACATTTGACAGGGACAGTTCTGATCGACCCTTTGTTCCCCCCACTTTTCTAGCTATTTTTAAAATATCTTAGTTTCTCTCTCCTCTTCCCATTTACCCTCCTTTGTTCTCAGTTTCCTTCAACTGCTGCAAATGGGATTCAAAATGCAAAAATTGGCAATCAATTCACCAAGCAGAAGGGAGAGGAGAAGAGGAGACAGAGTTTTGCCACCTTCCCAAGAAGCTCGGTTGTTGTTGTTCATTCGTTCAGTCGTCTCCGACTCTTCGAGACCTCATGGACCAGCCCACGCCAGAGCTCCCTGTCGGCCGTTACCACCCCCAGCTCCCTCAAGGTCAGTCCACCAAGAAGCTCAGGCAAAAGCAAACTGATGCAACTCTCCTAGCTTGTCTGTCTCTCCTCATTTATAACTTTTGGTGTCTTGACCACACTCTGATCTCGCTTGGTTATAAATCTCTCAGTTTCCATTTGTGAAATGTTGGAAGGTAAGTAAAGCACTCCTCCTTCGTTTAAGGCACTCAAGGTGACTGCTACCTGGAGTCCTTGCATTATTCTGTCTGAGGAAGGGTCGGCTTTGTCTGAAAGTGATCTGCCTTATAGACAGGAGTTCAAACTTCCTTGCTGGATCAAAGACTGTTATGTTTCAATCAGGGAGTGAAAAACAAAAATAAGTAGATCTTTTCAATTATAAAGTTGAAACAAACCTCCCATAATAAATTTTACTTGCTTCTTTTTAATGACATAGGTATTTTCAATGCCTATCAGGTCTCAGTGGCTATAAGGGTTAGACAGATAGTTTATCTTCTTGCATTTCTTGTTGTCTGTTTTGCATCATCTACAAATTCTAAGGATCGTGCTCTTGCACTGAACTGCACTGATACATTTCTTACACATATTTTCAATATAACCGATGGGAAATCTATTTTGTGAATCTTTAAAGCCATAAACTTGATTGAGTTTGCTGAATGATTGTATTAATTTCCTAACATGTTACATAAATGCATTCATTTTAGTCTTCATTGTATAAACATGAATTAATTCCTGAATAATGCTTTTACAGGGTACTAAGTATTAGTGTAAAAACTCTCCATGGATTTATTTAATGTACTAGATATTAGTGTAATTAGCCTGGATATCGGTGTAATTAATTAGTATAATTGATGTACACATGGAGCACAATTCAAGAGAAGACTCTTCTGAATTAGTCATACTTTAAAGGAGTTTCCATAAAATAATTTCATGGTTGGTTGTACATAGCCTTTGATTCTATTTATCCACATGGGATTTACTTTTAAAGTCACAATGAAAATGCTAATATATATATTATATAATATAATATAATATAATATAATATAATATAATATAATATAATACAATACAATACAATACAATACAATACAATACAATACAATATAGAGATACGTGGTTTTGGGAGAAGGACTGGCTGGCATCTTTCACTAATGGAGAACAAATGGGAATTCCCAACCTTTTTTTGACCAGGGACCATTTTGACCAGGGATAACTCTCTAACATTAGTACCAAAAGGGTTACAGATCAGTTTTTGGTCAACTTTAGATTCGGTTTGGTTATTTGGGGTGCTGACCCATAAAATTGCATTGGATAGACCACATCAGCTCTAGTTTCTGACACAGAACATATGCCATTCAGTAGTTGCCATCGGCTCACCCACAGAAAAGCATATTTAATAATCTAGAGCTGATGTGGTAGTAGTAATATTTCGTGGGTAGTCAGTTCCTCCCCTCCCGACATCCCTTGGCAATATAAGAGGGTTTTGCGAGACCAGTTGCTCTCATTGCCGCGTGGTTTCGAGGCAACAGTGTTGTAATGGTGAGGCCGCGGACCATATTTTCGTTCTTCCGGACCTTTGGTGGTCTACGGACCACAGGTTGGGAGTGGTTGGGAACCACTCCTCTAAATTCTTCATTCTTTTTTATGGAGTAAATTTGTAAATTAAGATTTAAACTTTAAAATAATTCCAAATATGTGCATCATACATAGTTCTATTTTTTTTTTCAAAAAAACTGTTCACATTTTGTCTCATTTGAATAGACTGGATAATTAGTAGGACAAATAGTCTTGTTATGCCATGTCTGAAAGAAATGCATGGATTACCATCCTCCTTGCTCTTCCCTGCAGGTATTCTCGAAATAAGGACAGTAGCAGTTGGAATAGTAGCAATCAAAGGAGTGGCAAGTGAATTCTTTATAGCCATGAACAAGTCTGGGAAATTATATGGAAAGGTAATGGCATAATTATTCTTTGGATAAAAAATATAACTTTTACTAACAATTGTATTATTTATTTATTTATTTATTTATTTATTTATTTATTATTTGAAACATAACAAGATGAATCCATAGCAGACAGAATCACTTTGCTGGCTGTTGTATTGGATCACACATGGGACACTTCCCAAGTGTCTCGGACTGTGTGATGTATCGGCGAATAATGCTTGCAGATCTCAGTAAGGTGGACTTCTGCAGCTGGCAGATGGTAATTTTGTCAGCACCGATTATGTATAATAATAATAATAGTAATAATAATAATAATAATAATAATAATAATAATAATAATAATCTGTCTCTGTGTGAAAAAAATGGGGGATGCTTTATACCACTGCTTTTACAGACTGGCGGGAATTGCTCCTCAGAGCTTTGTGTTGTCTTTGAATACATTCACCTAAAATTACCTGAAATTTGGGCCCAGCCTCCCTGGAATCATGTAAGAGGAGACAGGAGGTTGCTAGTGGCTTTTCCACTGATCTAAGCAATACATCTCATAGCTAGCCTTGATACCTTTAACAATAGACAGGTTTAGGGTGCATAGTAATCCCTGCAAAGCAATGCCTGGACTGTCCTTTTGACTTGTCATCTTCTCTTTCACCCTGACTGCACACAACAGGTTTCCTTACACCTGTAATACACCATGCAATGCAGAAAGCCATTTCTTTATGGACACTCATTACAATTTATGGAGCCCCCTGGTGACGCAGTGGATTAAACTGCTGAGCTGCTGAACTTGCTGACTGAAAGGTCGGCGGTTCAAATCCAGGGAGCGGGATGAGCTCCCGCTGTTATCCCCAGCTTCTGCTAACCTAGTAGTTTGAAAACATGCAAGTGTGAAAAGATCAATAGGTAGCGCTTTGATGGGAAAGGAATGGCACTCCATGCAGTCATGCTGGCCACGTGACCTTGGAGGTGTCTATTGACAACGCCGGCTCTTCGGCTTAGAAATGGAGATGAGCACAAGAGTCCCAGAGTCGGACGCAATTAGACTTAATGTCAAGGGAGAACCTATTACAATTTATGCAAATCACTTCAACACAACACACTAAATGTTGTCATTTTCTTGTTATCGCTCAGGATTCCAATCAAATCATATCTGGCTATTTTTTTAAAAAAACTGGAAAAAATCATTCATCCTTAAAAGTATACAAGATATTTGCAAAGAGAATATCACATAGATACATTTTTAGGTATATGCAGTGTATTTCGATATCAGAAGATTTTTTTTTACATGGCCCTCCCATGTCTTATTACCTGACATTGTACTTTTTTTCTTCCAATAGAAAGTGTGCAATGAGGACTGCAACTTCATAGAACGGATTCAAGAAAACAATTATAATACCTATGCTTCAGCAAACTGGACCCACAAAGGGGAGGAGATGTATATAGCGTTGAGACCGAAAGGTGCCCCTAAGAAAGGCACAAAAACAAGCAAAGAAGACACGTCGTCCCATTTCCTTCCAATTCCGTTATCCTAATCACATATTATGTATGGAGAACCAGTTCCAGCAAAAGCATTTTCATTTCTAAAAAGGGGACTGTTTGAAAGGACACGGAAGAGAAGCTGGAATACTACTGAAAAACTGAACAAGCTGGACTTGCACGTTTATGTTTATTTTTAAGAGACTGACTTTAAAAGAAATGGAAGATATACACTACATCAGATTTAGTAACTAAGAGTTGTAAAAATTGTAAAGAGTTGTACAATCCTTACGTTAGTATAAGAGTAGCCTTTGCAGATTCTTAAATTAAATTCACCCTTCCACGTTAAGTCATGACTTGATTATCTGATATTATTTTATTTAAAATAAACCTATCTGCTTAATTAAAAATGGCTGCTATAATAATAATAAAGCAGATGAAAATATTATGTAAAATATGTTGGACTTGATGGCTGCTGGAATGAGTGTTCAGATGATCAAGTCAGAACTAACGCTGGAGGCTGAGCAGTATTAAATACTTCCCAGGTTAAAAAAAAAAGTATTAAAACAATCTGAAATTGGAATACTGTTGTATTCAGAAAACAAAGCTAGTATAGAAGATGAAGGTTGCACCACTGCAATATATTCGTATGTATTAGTAAAAAAAATGACTAATGCTGCTCTGAGAGATGTTACAAAATAGTGTATATAAAATAATATTAATAAGGGAAATGTACTTCATCTCACTCTCCTCAAAATATCCTTTTATATAACGACGAAGTAAAAAATTCAGACATCATCATATGGGTTTTTATGTAACATAACCTATCTTTTTATATAACTCCTGTTAGGGTATATGGCTTCTGATATTTTTTTTCCCCACCATTACTCAAGCTTTTTCTGTTGTTACAGCATTAAACTTTATTTTAAGTTATAGTTGAACTTTATTGTTTTAAATTATTTAAACTGATGTTATTTATAAAAAGAAAAGTATCAAGATGCATCTGTTTCATATGATTTTGATTCTGAAAGGAATAACAAGCCAGTCTGGCTCAGAAGCAGCCTCTTCCCCACACATCAATGATCAGACATAAAGTTCTAGTACACAACTCTCGTGCCAATGTGCACTGGATGACCGACAAAAACGACAGCCTGCAGCAATTCCTACAATGCAAGTTTCAGAAGTAACAGCCCCAAAAATGCAAAAAACAAAACAAAAAACCCAAATGCCTTATTCTCCTTCCAGTTATCTGATAGCATTCCCAGAGTCACAGCAGACACTATTGGACCATATCCTTGTTGATTTGTATAAAAGCTGGTATTTGGTATTAGGCATCAGATACCATATTAAACAGAGAGAAGTATGTTTACAAGAAAAATTGCATTTTGGATAGTGAAAGATGAGGCTACAACAGGTATGGGGAAACCCGGCCTGGGGGTCGGATGTAGCCCCTTGGGCTCTTTTCTCAGGCCCTCCACTCTCTCACTATCCCATCCTTCCTTCTCTTTCCTCCCTCCTTCCCTCCCTCTCACTTCTTTCTTTATTCCCCCCTCTTTCTCCCTCTCTCCTTCCTTCCTTCCCTTCCACCCTTTCGTCCTTCCTTCCTTCCCTCTTTCCTCCCTCCTTCTCTCTCTTTCTCCTTCCTTCCTTTCCTTTTGCCTTCGCTTCCTTCTCTCTTCCTCCTCCCTCTTCTCCTCCCCCTCCCTTCCTTTCTCCTTTCCTTCTCTCTTTCCTCCCTACCTCCCTTCCCTTCCACCCTTCTCTTTTTCCTTCCTCCTTTCCTCCTGGAGGATGTTTGGCTGGGAGAAGAGAAGGTAGTGAGGGAACATGAGAACCATGTTTCAAGATGTCAAAGGGTGTCCCATTGAGGAGGAAGGAGAAAACTGACTTTCTGCAGCTCTAGAGACCAGGGCACAAGGGAGTAATGTTTTCAAATGCAGGGAGAGAGATCTGACTGAAAAGATTACGAAGAACTTCCTGAGAGTAAGTGCTGTTGGAGAGTGACAAAGCTCCCTTGGAGAGTGGTGGAGTCTCCTTCTCTGGAGGCTTTCCCATCAGGAGTGTTTTGGTTGCGCCTTCTTGTATGGCAGAGGGTTGGACTGGATGGCCTTTGGGGGGTCTCTTCCAGCTCTAGGATTCTAGGATTCTATATCAGGATTAGGCAATATGGGGTTTTGTGGATACACTTTTTCTCTCCCATCCACTGTCTCATCCTGACCAAGACCAACCCTTTTGGGCTCCAAATATTTCCGATCTTTCCTCCACTTTCTGCCTCCGAAAGAAAAGAGGAAGGGGAGGAAAGGGCAGGGAGGGGATTTGGGGACAACCCCCTTCCTCCTGGCCCACCCACCCTGCTCCAGCCTGCAATCTGGAAAGTTGGAAAGTTCACCCATGCCTGGGCTACAACTAAATTTCCAAGTAGTGAACACACAGGGTGTATCTACAATGGAGAATTAAGGTAGTTTGACACCACTTCGACAGCTATGACTCAATGCTATGGAAACATGGAAGTGGTTGTGTATACAAGGTCTTTAGTCTTCTCTTCCAGAGAGTATTGAGGCCTCAGCAAACTACAAATCTATAGTATTGAGCTATGGCAGTTCACGTGGGCCCAAACTTCATTAATTCTATAGCAGTGGTTCTCAACCTTCCTAATGCCACGACCCCTTAATACGCTTCCTCATGTTATGGTGACCCCCAACCATAAAATTAGTTTCATTGCTACTTCATAACTGTCATTTTGCTGCTGTTATGAATAGTAATGTAAATATCTGATATGCAGGATGTATTTTCATACACTGGACCAAATTTGGCACAAAGACCCAATACACCCAAATTTAAATACTGGTGGGATTGGGGGAGGGTATTGATTTTGTCCTGTGGGAGTTGTAGTTGCTGGGATTTATAGTTAACCTACAATCAAAGAGCATTCTGAACTCTACCAACGATGGAATTGAATCAAACTTGGCACACAGAACTCCCAAGACCAGAGAAAATACTGGAAGGGTTTGGTGGGCATTGACCTTGAGTTTTGGGAGTTGTAGTTCATCTACATCCAGAGAGCACTGTGAACTCAAACAATGATGGAGCTGGACCAAACTTGGCACTAATTACTGGTGGAGTTTGGGGAAAATAGACCTTTACATTTGGGAGTTGTAGTTGCTGGGATTTATAGTTCACCTACAATCAAAGAGCATTCTGAACCCTACCAACGATTGAATTGGGCCAAACTTCCCCCACAGAACCTCCATGACCAACAGAAAATACTGTGTTTTCTGGTGGTCTTTGGTGACCCCTCTGACACCCCTCGCAATCCCTCCAGGAGTCCTGACCCCCAGGTTGAGAAACACTGTTCTATAGTATAGGGGCACCCATTTTCAGGGGAAATGCAACTAATTATGTAAGTAATTCTTCCCAGACTCTACCTGAGGCCCAACATACCAGATCCCTGTGGCTGAACAACTGGTGTCCTGGGTTGGATACACTCTTCTAGGGTTTAATATAACGCCAAAGGACACTGCACCACACAGGAATAGTGTGACCCATCTCCTATCATAACCTGGTTGTGAGACCCATATAAGGCAAGTTACTCAATAATAAAACCGTCCACTAATCAATGAACTTGTCGATAATCTGATCACACACTAAGGATAACTAACTTGTAAAATGTGGTACAGTTTGCCTTCCAGATCTGCCGGCTCAGGATCCATGGATTCAAACCAATTCAAAAAAATATATAGTGGCCTCATGAGAAAAAATGTGGCAAAAACTGTTCCGCAGCACTACTCCAATGAGTGAGAAGAAGCTGGTGCTCAACAATCTCTCTGCATCCCTTGTATTGGATGAAGTTTCTGTGTATTTTGACATCCTACAAGTATTCTGGGATAGTGTTTAGCACTTTCCCAACAGGCCAAATACAGCTTATGGTGGTATCTAAATAGGTTGCAAACTAGGAGGAGGCACATCCAGAGCACCAACTAAAGAGATCTCATATTTACAACTAAGATATATTGCTTAGATCTGTATGATGGTCTATTTCACAATACAATGGACCCTTCCTATCTTTTGCGGGTCTGGGTCCGGGACACCCCATGGATACCAAAATTTTTGGACACTATTATATAAAGTGGCATACTAAAATAGTGTCCCTTGGATGACAAAATACAGGTTTGCTTTTTTGGGTCTAATAATAATAATAACAACAATAATATACTTTATTTATATTCTGCTATATCTCAAGGGCACAGAGCGGATTACAGAACACATACATGCAAACATTATACAATTAAGAAAGACAAACAGTACATAGACAGAGGCATATATGTGTGTGTTTATGTGTTTATGTGTTTTTATATATATATATATATATATATATATATATATATATATATATTCCTCTATGTACTGTTTGGCTCTCTTAATTATACATATAATGATATTGACAGTACATAGATAGAGGCATATATATATGTGTGTGTGTGTATTAGGGAGCCCCCAGTGGCGCAGTAGGTTAAGGTGCTGAGCTGCTGAACTTGTTGACCGAAAGGTAGCAAGTTCAAATCCAGGGAGCAGCGTGAGCTCCCGCTGTCAGCCCCAGCTTCTGCCAACCTAGCAGTTCGAAAACATGCAAATGTGAGTAGAGCAATAGGTACTGCTTCTGTGGGAAGGTAATGGCACTCTATGCAGTTATGCTGGCCACATGACCTTGGAGGTGACTACAAACAATGCCGGTTCTTTGGCTTAGAAATGGAAATGAGCACCAACACCCAGAGTTGGACACAACTGGACTTAATGTCAGGGGAAAGCCTTTACCTTTACCTATATATGTTAGAGCTTTGGATGGTTGAATTAGTGTAGTTTAATTGCTGTTACTGTTGCTAGCAGAATAATTTACACATTTCAAAAAAAACGTTAAATAATATCTTATGTCTGATGCCTCATACTTACAAGAGTGCGAGCTTGATGGTGCGTGAAGGAATTTCTCACACGACAATTGATGAAAGGAATCTTTTTGTAGGTTTCCCAACAGCCATATTTTCCATTCCTTCCAAGCAGATTTTCGCGGCTTAAAACCTGCACAGCATAAGTTGATAAATATAAAAAGTGGATCTCTTACTGACACACTGTATATTTATATTACCAGTCAGAAATGATCTTTAAAATAAAAGACACCACTAAAGAAACTCCACAGCAAGAATATCCCTGTGGGCAGCAAAATCAGGCAATTCCTACTGGATGACCCCTCACAAGGGTGTGTGTTTTTATATATATACAATACAACTGTTTGGTTCGCTCCTGGCATAATAAATAAATAAATTACTGTTTTGTCTACAAATATTTTTGTAATTTAATGTTTTGTATTAGGCAGCCGCTTTGAGTCTCCTTGAGAGAGAGAAATAAAATTAGTTTAGTAAAATAGAAAGCGCTGACACAAACATATTATATGAAACTCTGTTTTTGAAAAGTTCTCAAGCAATAAATTTCAAAGATTTAATTTGTTCATTTTATTTTAAAAAAAATAACATTACCGTACCTCTTATCCACTGGAAAACCACATCCATCAATTCTTCTTTAAACTCATCATTAAAATGCCTATGGGATTCAGGAAAAGCTTCACAAAAGGTAACATATATGGTTTGTGACAAGCAGTCAGGATACATCTGGAAAATGAAAATTGTGCTAAATTTAAAATATAAAAAGTTGGCAGTAGCTACATATTTTAAAAAGAGCAAGTGAAATATAATTTAAAAAGAAACCCATGCAATTCTTACATAACTAGGGTCTTATCTCATAAGTCAGTGTGCTATAGTGGTTTCAGTGTTGGACTAGGACACAAATATAACTGTAGGAGAAGATATGGTTTTTTTAAATCCTTACTGTTTATATGTGAGTTATATTAATTGTATTGTTTTTTTGCTTATTGTTTTCTGTTTAACTGATGTGTTGTTGGGCTTGGCCTCATGTAAGCCGCTCCGAGTCCCCTTGGGGAGATTTTTTTTTTGTCGTGTCAGGAGTGACTTGAGAAACTGCAAGTCGCTTCTGGTGTGAGAGAATTGACTGTCTGCAAGGACGTTGCCCAGGGGACGTTGCTCATCCGCCTCTCCCCGGATTCAAACCTGCGACCTGTCCTGCCGGCTCTGGGGTTTAACCCACTGCGCACCGGGGAGATGGTGGTGGGGTATAAATAAAGTATTATTATTATTATTATTATTATTATTGTTATTATTATTATTATAGTGTGATTTTTCATCATCCAAAGGACACACACACACACACACACACATTTGACTGGAGTTACACTTAAAAATAAAAATGTACCTGTTCTGGTTTACATACAAATTCAACTTAAGAACAAACCTGCAGAACCTATCTTGTTCATAACTTAGGATCTATCTGTAATGAGTTGCAATCATTACCTCAAAGAAAGGATCTTTTACGTAATTGGGAGTCGTCAACAGAAGCGTCACGAAGCTGTCTGCTATTCTGTCAAAAAAGTGATCCTGTTCATCTTGATCAGGCTTGCGGGGAAAATCAGGAAACATATTATGAATATTTATATTTAATTAATACCATTAATCATACTGCATTTAAGCATGAGTACAGTGCAAGTAAAAAAACAAGCTGACTGAATCAAGAGAAGCTTTTGCATGGTCATCAGGCATTAGAGACCTTAGGGAAGTGAAACTGGAATGTTTCAAATAACTAGCAATTTTTCAGTTTTTATGCCATTTGGGATGCAGATCGGCTGGTGGTAGATATTTCTTTTAGCGTCACCTACATCATTTATATTAATATCTGGTCACAGTTAAATGAGACAGAAAGAAGGGAAGGATTTGTAATGTAAATGAATATTCTGGTCAACATGGATTTTTCCTTTGCAGCTCAAGAGTTCACTACAGCTGCAATCCTATGCACATTTATCTGGGAGCAAGGCCCGTTGAATAAGATGGGTCTTACTTTTGAATAAACCCATACATAGCTAAAGGTAAAGATTTTCCCTTGACATTAAGTCCAGTCATGTCCGACTCTGAGGGCTGTTGCTCATCTCTATTCCAAGCTAAAGAGCCAGCGTTGTCCATGGACACCTCCAAAGTGCATGGAGCACCGTTACCTTCCTGCTGGAGCGGTACCAATTGATCTATTCACATTTGCATGTTTTCAAACTGTTAAGTTGGCAGAAGCTGAGACTAACAGTGGGAGCTCACGCCGCTCTCCGATTTGAATCTGTGACCTTTCAGTCAGCAAGTTCAGCAGCTCAGCGGTTTAACCTACTGCGCCACCGCGGGCTGCAATACATAATTATGCTATAAATCAAAAAATGTTTCATTGTCCACATCAGAAATGCCAAGTATGACATAAGATTTATAGCTTCGGCCAGCTCCCCAATTAAGGTTAATTAACCAATTAATACAGTTCTGATTTCTGCACACAGTTCAAGTTGTTTTCTCTTATACTTTCTCAACTTTATTTTATGCTCTACCTCAGGCATGGGCAAACTTTCTAACTTGGGTGGCCGGAGCGGGATGGGTGGGTTAAGAGGGAGGGGGTTCTCCCCAAGCCCATTCCCTGCCCTCCCCCCGTCCTCTTCTCTTTCAGAGGCAGAAAGTGAAGGGAAGACAGGAAAACATTTGGATCCAAAAGAGTTGGCCTTGGTCAGGATGAGGTGGAGGGGAGAGAAAAAGTGTATCCATGAGACCCCCTATTGCCTACTCCTGATATAGAATCCTAGAATCCTATATCCACAAAGACCATCCAGTCCAACCCCCTGCCATGCAAGAAGACACAATCAAAGCACTCCCAATAGACAGCCTCTGTGGAAAAACCTCCAGAGAAGGAGACTCCACCACTCTCTGAGGCAGGCTATGCCACTCTCCAACAGCTCTTCCTCTCAGGAAGTTATTCCTAACCTTTTCAGTCGAATCTCTTTCCCTGTCATTTGAGACCATTGATCCCTTGTGCCTTGGTCTCTAGATCTGCAGTAAAACAGTTTCCCCTCCTCCTCAATGTTTACATCTTGAAACACGGTTCTCATGTTCCTTCTCTTCTCCCAGCTAAACATCCTCAGGAGGAAAGGAAGAAGGAAAAAGAGAAAGAAGGAAGGAAGGAAGAAGGAAGGAAGGAAGGAAGGAAGGAAGGAAGGAAAAGGAAGGAAGAAAGGGGGGGAGGAAGGAAGGAAGGAGGAGGAAGGAGGAAGGAAGGAAGGAAGGAAGGAGGAGGAAAGGGGGAAGGAAGATGAAAGGTGGAAGGAAAGGAAGGAGGGGGAAAGGAGAAGGAAGGAAGGAGGGAGAAAGAGAGGGAAGGAGGGAGGAAAGGGGAAAGGAAGAATGAAAGGGTGGAAGGGCAGGAAGGAGGGAGGGAAGGAAGGAAGGAGGGAGGGAGGAAGAAAAGAGAGAAGGAAGGAAGGAAGGAAAAAGAAGGGAAGAGGGAGGGAGGGGGAAGGAAGAATGAAGGGGGAAGGAAGGAAGGAGGGAAGGAGGGAGGAAAGAGAGAAGGAAGGAAGGAGGAGAAGAGAGGGAAGGAGGGGGAAAGGGGAAAGGAAGAATGAAAGGGTGGAAGGGAGAAGGAGGGAGAAAGAGAGGGAAGGAAGGAGGGAGGAGGAGGAAGAAAAGAGAGAAGCAAAGAAGGATAGGATGGTGAGAGAGAGGAGGGCCTGAGAAAGGAGCCCAAGGGGCCACATCCAGCCCCTGGACCTGGGTTTGCCCATACCTGTTCTACATCTACAGCACAAAGTACTTGAAGTTGCCTTTAAAATCCCCCCAAATATTGATTTACATTTCTCCATATGCATTAATGTTCAATCAGAAATTTTATACATCCAAAACATGTCTCTCTTTAATTTGAGAAAAAACACGGCAATGAAGGTACATCCCCTCATACCTTGAATTTATGAAGAAACAACCACCAAAAACAATCCTGTAAAATCGCAAGCGATGCTTCTGAGAAAAATAACTTCTTCAAAACCTTTACATATACAGTCTGTGCAAAAAATGGAAAGGAAAAATAACTTCAATTAATTCATTAGGATACTTTTCTTGGGGGAAATTTCACTGCATCACACTTGGGAAATTGTTTGTATAGCAATGAAATCAAGAACTGAACTTGAAAGACAAATTATCCTTCATTAAATTCTGTACTGTAGGTCTATAAGACTAATAGTTGGTCCTCAACTGCAGCCTCATATAACCTTTTCAAAGCTGACCCCAGATAATTGTTTGGGTCAATACTTATTATCTTAAGAATACGCAATCAATCATTTTGTGTGCTGTGACTATAGCACTTACTCTATGGGATTAAACATTGGTCTTGGTTGTTAATGCTACGTTACCAGTCTTCGGGTGGATGTTTAGGACCTTAAGTCAGTTTTGGCTTCAAAAACACTATATGTGGGGCCATAAATCTGGCAGAGATCTAGAAAGAGGCCTGCTATTTGGGGGGAAAGGGGAGCCAATAATGCTCGAATGCAATGGCCTCCAACTATTACATCCCTAAAAAGTCTGGTTCTCTTCATACTTGACACAACTTGGCCTTGAGCAAATGACAGGAAATTAATAATTACCAATATAAATAAATCTGACACTGTTAAAATTTGAAAGCCCCTAAAATGTCATAAAGCCTGTAAACATGCAGTTTTTAATCTTGGACAAAGATTTAAGTGCTGCTTCAAAAACATTATATATTAATAAATAAATAAAATTGGGAGGGAGGAAAATATCTAAACGTGAATAGGCTAAACTAATTTACAATGCAGTCTTAATGCTTGACTAAGGCATTTCCAATGAGGTTGCAGATTTCCAATGAAAGCACATTGTTCAGTCTCTACCTATGGGGCTGTGGCAATATTTCCAGAGATTATGGGGAAATATTGAGATTTCAATGCATTTTAAGGATTTTCTTGGGGTATATTTTCCCAGTCCTTTTACAAAATGAAAATATATTTTATATGACAACTGTGTCTAAGTGGGTTGTGTCGGAGCATGCAAGGAATCAGTGTGTGTGTGTGTGTGTCGACTGTAAAATAAGATGCATGAAGCTGATTGGCTGGGCAGTGCCCAGGGAGATGGCTGAGCCTGGGACTTTTGGTTACTGTTACATTTTTGTTCAGGCTTGAGCTATACAGGTTCAGAGAAAGATGAAGAGAGAAGCGCAGAGAGAGAGAGAGTGTGTGTGCTCTTGCTTCATGAGCTACTGAAGGAGTTTATCCACATGGACAAAGAAAGGCCATTTTAAATCTCTCATAAAAGGACATTATGTAAGTTGCTGCAACTAATCACATTATACATTGAACTACGAAGAGTAAATTACTTGTTCTTTACTGTTTGCCTGCATGGCATATTTTCTTTCCCTGGCAAGGCAGTGTGTGAGCTGATCAAACGTGAAATACACATCGTATATTTTACATTACGCCACAGGTCGATGTGAGTTTTCCAGGCTGTATGGCCATGTTCCATAAATGCACTGCAGACTAATTCAACCAGAGAGGTACAGCCATATCAGAGCACTTGATGAACCAACCTGAACACAACATATTATTTGAGAACATAGAAAGGCTGTGTTCTAACAACCAGCATATCAGATTACATATCAGAAAAGCCATTGAAATCCACAAGCATTTGGACAATTTCAACAGAAAGGAGGAAACCATGAAAATGAACAAAATCTGGGCCAGCTAACACCTCTCAACAAAGAATTCACTCGGACAGGAAGCAGCCAGGCTTTGAAGCTGCAAGGCTTATCAAGGTGGCCAGTTGCAATATTCTTGCCTTAAACAGACAAGAGTTCTTTCTCCCATCCTGGATATTCCACACATATATATACATTTCACTTGCCTCATTTCCAACAGACCTCACAACCTCTGAGGATGTCTGCCATACATGTGGGCCAAATAACTGGAGAGAATGCTTCTGGAACATGGCTATACAACCCAGAAAACTCACAGCAATCCAGTGATTTCGGCCATGAAAGCCTTCAAAAACACAACGGTGTTTTAGACATGTGAGGATTGCTTTATTATTCTTAGCGGTGGGTGATAAGATTTATGTGAAATAATAAATATTTTATAGTATTCTGAAGTGAATACTATAAAATGTATTTAAATGATATTATTTAACATTTATCAACTTTAAGAGACCATTTAGAAAAATTAAACAGGTTTAACTATAAATTGTGCACATTAAAGAAAATTTATGTGAAGCAGCTACTGAGTTTTATATCTATAGATTTTGTTACCTTGAAAGTCTGAACTTTTAGAACCAAATCCCAGAGTTGTGCAGCTTCTAGATTGTTTGGGAGCTTTGTGAGTTTCTGGACCTCAAAACCAGGGAACTTGAAATTCTAAAATAATAATAATTTTGCTGTAATATGAATCTTTCTTACTATTTTCAAAATATAAGTTCATTTGAAAAACTGATATACCCAGAAAAATTTAGAGTCAAATTATTAATTTATATTAAATGCATGCTTAGAAGTGGCAACAAATACCCTTTCTGTCTCAAAATACTCTATCTGCAAAGCTGCTATTTGTAGTAAAGTAGTTATAGAGACAATAGCAACTAGGAATGAAATATGACCAGAAAACAGAGAAGGGCAAAATATGAAATGGTTCAATAACAACGTAGCTGCCTTAGATAGGATGTATCATCTCTAAATAAATAAATATGGTATTTCTTACTTTCACTACAGTCAAGGCTATGCTATGCACCCTGCAGTATGGCCTCCCTGCATGCATACATTCCTCATTCCTTCCTAACTGGATAGCAATACTGACACTGGCTTGAATAAGAGTTTTCAGAATTGTCTTGCAAATGTTGCAGTGCGGTAAAAACTGACTGAAAAATGGTTCTATCATTTAAATACACCACCAGATTAGAACGTTATACACTTCTGAATTATCGACTGCTGTTGCAGATTTTGTAAAAGTACCGGTACCTCAACTGTTTTACAGTGGAAGTCTTGTTTGGCATCTGCAGCAACCTGAAACACATTTTAAACAAACATGTTTTAGAGTTATGACAAATGCAGCTAAAATAAGTTATCCTCTTTATTAAGCAAGGCATATTTAGCATGACACATTATTTGTAGTAGTAAATTTATTGATTAGCCCTTAGGCCATATCACAATACCATGCCGAACAAAAAGGCTTGATAAAACTTCAAGGACGAATCCAGACAGCCTTTTATCCTAGAAGCAAACACATAAAAAAAAAAAAAACGCGGAAGCTTGTGGGAGGCTGTCTACACCCACCCCAAAAAGCACACGCTTTCTGGGGTGGGTGTCCAGACGTTCTCTCAGGACGTCTCTCTGGAGGTCCTCCCCTCTCCCCCTAAGCCCTCAGACCCCTTAGAAAAGTAATGAATACTTACCTGGCCTCCATTAAAGGCTTCGGCCAGCTCTCCTGGCGCGTAGAAATGACGCACCAGGACAGGGGGGGGGGGGGGGCGCTATTTTCCTCCCTCACCCCCCCTCTTCTGGTCACTTCTACACGCCAGAAGAGCTGCCGAAGCTGTAATGGAGGCGGGGTAAATATTCATTACTTTTGGCGTGTCACTTCTACATGCCAGGAGAGCTGGCCAAAACTGTAATGGAGGCCGGGTAAGTATTCATTACTTTTCTAAGGGGCCTGGGGGCTTGCGGGGGAGGGTGGTGGGTATTACCACAGTTTACCTGGTTTATTTAGCCCGGTAAACTGTGGGGATACTGTCTGAACTTTCCAAGAAGGCATGGAATAAATCCACTATCAAATTAATTAGCTACAAACCAGGGTTTTCCTGGCTTGTAGCAAATTAATTCGAGTCTGTCCAGAACATGGTCTGGACAACCCCTCCTTTATTGAGGGAATTACTGCAATAAAGCTACTATATGGATGGGTGCGAAGTTGCTGTCAATTGCAAAATGAATAAGGTTGGACACTGTGAAAGCTACCATATGGCTATTAGCCATACAGTGAACTTAAATCAAGGAAAAGTTTCATGAGAACCACCACCCCTTTTAATGTTCCTCCAGCAAATGCAAGAATATCCCTGTGGGCAGAAAAATCAGGAAATTCCAACTGGATGGTCCCCCACGAGGATATTCCTCCAGAAGCAAACCAAGAATAGGCAACCTAGAAGTCCCTGAACAGACTCAGACGTGGAGTAGGCAGAACAAAAGACAACCTGTCAAAATGGCATGACTTAGAAGAATCCTCCACCTTATCCAACTGTGGAGCAGAACAAACAACTTCGCACCTGTATGCTTATCCATATTGCCCTGCTTTGTGCACAGAGGAAGAACTGTTTAAAGCTACAGACAATGCAGTCGCGGTTGCCCGTTTTTGGTCTAAAATTATTTAGCTGCTTGTGCTCCTTTTATTTTATCAGTTTTATACTTATTTATAAAACTGAAATAATAACATGAAATAAATAAAGTTAATAAATGTACTACCTTAACTTTTTTCTTCTTCTTCATGTCCTGTAATTCTGAAATTGAAGTGTGCAAAAGAACAAAGAGCACAGGAATTTGAAGTATTTCTGTAATTTGCAATCTCAGAAAACAAAATTAAGCTCTAATATGTTAATTTTAAAAATTACCAAAAATGTTGTGACATATTTTATTGTAATTTGAACTGCTGAAGCGTGGTCATTGGCTAGCTGTGTGTTGGTAGCCACAATAATACTGAAAATGATGGCTGGGCAAGATTAATAATAATAATAATAATAATAATAATAATAATAATAATAACAACAACAGATGCATTATTTGCCAATATATCACACACTCCTAGACACTTGGGAAGTGACCGATGTGTGATCAAATTCAGAAGCCAGTGTGTAATCAAATACAAAAGCCAGCATAGAAGATTAGTGTATTAATCTTGTTATGTATCCAATAATAATTTTAATAAATTATTAATTACCCGAATCTCCCTTTGGGTAATAAATTGTGGGTAATAAATTAACTTAATATGAAGGGTCTTACATCTACCTAAATTAACTGAGGTTTTAAACAGAACCACCCGAATTATAGTGTCAATGATTTTCCATACCACAGATATTAATTATGCACATATTTATTCAGAAATTACGATCCCCTAAATTCAATGAAACATGCTTCTTAGTAAATAAACTTATGATTTCAACCTAATATCTTTAGAAAAAAATTCAAGGCTATTTTAAGGAATTATGGTAATTTAAAAAACCTGCTCCTCGAATAAATAGCTTTAAAAAAATTATCATATACAGTTACAGGCATTTCCATGGATATAATTTTTAGATGAGACAAAAACCTGCTTTTTCAATCTACCATGGCCATTAAAAATATTTGTCTCTCAATATGAGCCAGACCACATCTTTAAGCCTAATTTTCTGATCACCCTCAACTATATCAAGTAGGACACATCTGGTTTGTTCCTACAAAGCTGCCAAATACATTATAGGCTGCAAAAAACTGGGAAATGGCAGAAACTTTTCTTAGAATCTCAGACATATTAGCCAGTGTAACTAAGTGGATGCAGAACTGCTCATAGCTTATTACTGCCTGGGTATTAAATCTTGTCTTAATCTATCTCAGTTACAATGCTGAATGTAGAGACTAATCATATTTATAAATGTTTTATAACCTTTAAATATTAGCTTTGATTAGCTTAGAAGGCTTCCAACTTTCAAACAGACGATTTCGGGAATATCCAAACCTTTTGAATAATTAGATAGTAAATAGCCTCTTTGGAGTGTCATATGCAATATATATACACAATGTATTACCAAGCAATAAAAGCAAGATTCGAAGAATGCACTAGAATCATTTCCATATTTCTTTCCCCAGCTTCTGCCAACCTAGCGGTTTGAAAACATGCAAATGTGAGTAGATCAATAGGCACGGCTTCAGGAGGAAGGTAACGACGCTCCACGAAGTCATGCCAACCACATGACTTTGGAGGTGTCTACGGACAACGCCAGCTCTTCGGCTTAGAAATAGAGATGAGCACCAACCCTCAGAGTCGGACACAACTGGACTTAATGTCAGGGGAAAACCTTTACCTTTTCTTTTACCTTCTAAACATTGTATCAGGCATGGGCAAACTTGGGCCTTCCAGGTGTTTTGGAGTCAGGCCTGAGGCTGTCAGGAATGGTGGGAGTTGGAGTCCAAAACACCTGGAAGTCCCAAGTTTGCCCATGCCTGCATTATATACTACAATTTGTTCCATCTAGCATGTTATATATATATATATATAGAGAGAGAGAGAGAGAGAGAGAGAGAGAGAGAGAGAGAGAGAGAGAGAGAGAATATATTTCTAACAATTGGCCTTACTACTAAGAAATAAAATTACCTGTGTCTGGCAGAGAAAGCTCTTGGCTATCTATTTCAGATTCCAGGGTAAATATATGTTTAGCATGTTCGTGTACTTTTATTTTGCATTCATGAACCCTTTTTTCTAAGTTGGAAATGGTATCAGTGACCAGTGGAACATGGTCATGAAGGTGTTTCGTGAAAGTGTTCAACGGATAGTCATTCTTTAATTGAGTAATTAAAGGGTAAGTATCCAGTTCCTGTATGTAGGGGAATTTTGGCCAATCGTCCTACAATAAGAACAAATGCAGAAAAAGGAGTGTCATTGGTAAGGTTACATGTGCACAAATACACAGACATGCAGACACAGGCACAATTTTATTCTATATCAGTTTATAGACACAGCATTGCCCAAGGTATATAATATTGTAATGGTATTTATAAGAAATAGTCATTGTTTACTGGGTTGTTTTAAGTTTTTTGGGCTGTATGGCCATGTTCCAGAAGCATTCTCTCCTGACGTTTCGCCTGCATCTATGGCAGGCATCCTCAAAGGTTGTGAGGTTTCATTGGGCTGATTGTAATTGTAAATCCTAAAGGTCTAAGTCAAAGATCGTTTGTGTTTAAGTTCCAAAATAAAGGAAAAGGACACTGGGTTCTCAACTGCTTCCAAAACTTGCTTGAGAAAAATGTAGAATAACCATGAAATGCCTTTTTATAGAGTGTATTCCAAATCTGTGTTGTTCTTACATTCCAGTGTCCTGAGGGTCTGAAATGCAATCCCCATTCAAGCATGTTTCTCTGGGCTTTTACACTCAAAAGTTCCTTGTTCAACACTTTGTCCTCTCCAGTTCCCCGGTGAAAACAAACATGGGCATACTCAGGCAGTCAGTCTAGATCTACGCTGCCATAAAATCTAGTATCGGATCCCAGATTATCTGTTTTAACTGGATTACATATGAATCTACACTGCCCTTTAATCCAATTGAAAGCTGATTATATGGATTCAGAAACTGGAACAAGTTCTACACTGCAGAGCAGATAATCTGGGAAAAGAAACTGAATTATACAGCAGTGTAGATGGGGCATCTGTCTCTCTCTCACACACAAACATAAAAATAAAAATTGTACATACCAAGTTATTTGAGAGTAGAAATTCCTCATATGTATGAGCTGGCCGTGGCCCTTTCTATAAACACAGAAAGATATTTATGTTTTAGGAGAAAACAACTCTCTAAAAATTAAAAATAAAAGGCAATGGCATGCATTCGCTAAAGCAAACCTGTAGTTTCTATGCTAATTCATATACCCATATATACTCAAGTATAAGCCGACCCGAATATAAGGCAAGGCACCTAATTTTACCACAAAAAAACCCTGCAAAAACATATTGACTTGAGTATAAGCCGAAGGTGAGAAATTTAGCTTGTACTGGTAATCATCAGTAGGTTAAATGTTTTTGAGTATTTACATACAACTGTAATTTAAGATAAGACTGCCCAACTCTGATCAAACCATTTTTCTAACCTCCTTCAATGTAAATGTGCTTACCGATTACCAATGATGATAGAGTAAAATAATAAATGCAATAACATGTAATAAAAATAATAATAGAGTAAATAATGGAAATTTAATAATATTGGTAATAATAAAGTAATAATAATAATAATAATAGAGTAAAATAATAAATGTAATAAAATAATAATAGAGTAAAATAATAAATGCAATAAAATAATAATAGAGTAAAATAATATAAATGTAATAATAATAATGTAGTAATATAATAAATGTAAAAAAATAATAACAGGGTAAAATAATAAATAATCTTGACTCGAGTATAAGCCGAGGGGAACTTTTTCAGCCTAAAAAGGGGGCTGAAAAACTAGGCTTATACTCAAGTATATACAGTATATAAAATAGAAGTATACTAAAATAAAAACTGGAAGGAAGGACATTCTCTTATCTTAAGAGTTACAGAGATAGGTTTTACTTTATTTATTTATTTATTTATTTATGACATTTCTACCCTGACTTTCTCACCCCGGAGGGGACTCAAAGCGGCTTTACATCCAGGCAACAATTTGATGCCCTAAAACACAATGTACACATAAATAAATATTAAATTGTAATTTAAAAGGACATTAAAACAATTAAAACATTTAAAAACAATACATTTAGAGTTAAACGCATAATCCAGGAGCATAATCCAGGCCGTTCCAATGGTAACTGCACATTGTTCCAACTCTATTGCATGAGTTCTCTAAAGGCTTGGTCACAAAGCCACATTTTCACTCTCTTGCAGAAGGTCAGGAGGGAGGGGGCTGATGTAACATCGCTGGGGAGGGAGTTCCACAGCCGAGGGGTCACCACTGAGAAGGCCTAGTCTCTCGTCCCTGCCAATCGCACCTGCGAGGGAGGTGGGACCAAGACTAGGGTCTCCCCAGATGATCTTAAACACTGTGGTGGTTCATAGAGGGAGATATGTCCAGACAGATAAACTGAGCCAGGACTGTTTAGAGCTTTATAGGCTAAAGCCAGCACTTTGAATTGGGCTCAACAGCAGATTGGCAGCCAGTGGAGCTGACGTAACAGGGGGGTTGTATGCTCCCTGTATACTGCTCCAGTGAGTAATATGACTGCTGCCCATTGGACTACTTGAAGCTTCTGAACAGTCTTCAAAGGCAACCCCATGTAAAGCGCATTGCAGTAGTCTATTCGGGATGTAACAAGAGCAGGGACTACCATGACCAAGTCTGACTTCCAAAGATATGATGTGTTTTCTATTCAATTTGAATAGGAAATGAGAATTTTTGATCACAAAATAATGAAATACCTAAAACTTAGTGAAGTAACAGTAAATTTTAACAACCAAAAGGTTGGCGGTTCAAATCTAGGGAACGAGGTGAGCTCCCACTGTTAGGCCCAGCTTCTGTCAACCTAACAGTTCAAAAACATGCAAATGTGAGTAGATCAATAGGTATCGCTTCTGCGGGAAGATAACAACACACCATGCAGTCATGCTGACCACATAACCTTTGAAGTGTATATGGAGAACGCTAGCTCCATGGCTTAGAAATTAGATGAGCACCACACCCGAGTTGGACTTGACTAGCCTTTAAGTCAAGGGAAAACTTTACTTTATTTTACAATATATCCACTTTTTTTGTTGTTGAGAGTGTCCCACTCTGCCAACAATTAATAAAAAAAAGAGCAAAGCAAATATTGAAATATTGTCTCTTAAATTCCATTCATGTCATACCATCAAAGCAGAATATAAACACATTTTGCCCAGACATTCTGAGCGTACCAATGCAATAACAACTATAAATATATATATATCAGAGACCTCTTCTATGTTGTTTCTCTCTGGGAAAGAAAAAAGAAAAACCTTGGCAATATTGTTTCCAAGTTTTGCAATGCAAATCTTTTGCTCACATATTTTGTGATTATTTCTTGGTCTGAGCACAGTAATTCCACTGCATCTGAGGACTAAAGCTGACTACATTGTTTGGGGGGGGGGGGGGGGTTATTTTAGTAGCTTGATATTATGTTTCTTGAGCCGAAAAACCAACAACTCTCTTTCATGCCAAAGAAGCGAACAACTTGTTTCCAAATAGAGAAATATTTTCTTTGCTTGAATATCAACATTTGGCACAACTCACACAACTTTTAAAAAATGTTTTTCATCCCTCTGCTTCTTCCACATCCGAACTAAAAATATATACATTCTAAAAGTGCAACATGGATAATAAAGCTTACTGTTGTTAGATTGGATTTAACAATATTGTTCAATAATTTGGGTTGGAAAATTGACAGTTTACAAGCCAACAAAATTACCAGTAACAATTTCCAAGATTTCCCTCTTTTATATTTTGGCCACGATGAAATGATATTTCAAAAGTTGTGTAACAAATAAGAGCAAAACCACTTTAGTAGCATAATAGTTTCAAAAGTTTAAGTTACTTTCCAAGGCCACTTTAAGTCATGTTGGAAGCACTGTTTTATGAACTTCATTAAAGATAACCCAAACGTCACATACAATGTAATAATTTACATTTTAAAATATTAAAAAATGTAAAAACAAGCTTTGTTCTTAAACACTACCGGAAAATTGTTTGAGGGATTATTTTAGCATCTTGATATTATGTTTCTTGAACAATGCCGATGGGACTTAGGCCACTTTTTCATACTTTCTCAGAAGTGAATCCCACCAAGTTCAATGAAACCTGATCTTAAGTAATTA
>NW_026844367.1:11886025-11916727 GCF_025583915.1 Anolis sagrei ordinatus
TCACAATGTTTTTGTTTTAATGTGCATTTAATTTTAATTTTTAATTTAAATGTATTTTGTTTGTTGGCCAAAGCCATTGAATAGTTGCCATATGTAAAGCTGCCTTGAGTTCCTTTCAGGGTAGAGAAAGGTGGGAAACAAATATTTAATATTACAGTATATAAAATATTACATATAATATATATAATTATATAATTATATATATATATATATATATATATATATATATATATATAAAAACTATAATATTATAAATATCTTCTTTCTAAACTATGCTCCCAATGGAGGGGTTAGCATTGTGACTGTCGTTTTCTCAGGTCTCAAGTTGGCAGCATGCATGTCTTTGTTGATGATGTCCATCCATCTTTTCTTTGGCTGTCCACATGGTCGTCGTCCTGCAATCTCCAAATGTAGTACTGCTTGTGCTACTGATGTTGGTTCCCTTCTCATGACACCGCTGTACCACTGTAATCTTTCTTCCTAGATTTTCTTGCTGATCACTTTTATTCCTAGCCCTTGATGGATGTCATCATTTGGCACATGGCGAAGAAGTGTCAAGCCAAGTGTCCATCTCAGCATTTTCATTTCCATTGTGTTAAGGACTTGTTCATGTTTCTTTGTTGATGGCCAGTGAGGTCTGAACTCACAACCTCTGAGGATGCCTGCCATAGATGCAGGTGAAACGTTAGGAGAGAATGCTTCTAGATCATGGCCATACAGCCCGAAAAACCTACAACAACCCATTTATCCCTGCCTATTTGGAGGTGTGATTTTCTCCATGTTAAAAATGCCTGCTTCTTTTTCTTGTCTGCAATGTGTACACTTGCACTCCACCACCAGATTTGTTTGTGATTTTACTGACATCCTGTCTTTGTCATTCTCACAGTTGTTTCAGCAGCTAGGCAGATTTGGTTTACAGAATCCTTCCGCATTTTATCTGCTGACTGCTGACTCCACCAGTGTTCAGATTTGGGCATATTGAGTATTATTGTCAAGTTTGGTCCAGATCCATCACTGTTTGAGTCCAAGGTGCTCTCTGGATGTAGGTGAACTACAACTCCCAAACTCAAGATCAGTGCCCAGCAAATTCTTCTACTGTTTTGTGTTGGTCTTGGAAGTCCTGTGGTTCAATTCCATTGATAGTGGCGTTCAGAATGCTCTTTGATTCTGGGTGAACAATAAATCCCAGCAACTACAACTCCCAAATGACAAAATCAATTTATTTTTTTTAGTGATGGTCATTCGTTGGGTTGTTAGCCAAAATTTGGTGTCAATTTGGTGTCAATCAAAATTTGGTGTCAATTTGTCCAGTGGTTTTTGAGTTATGTTAATCCCACAAACGAACATTACATTTATATATATATATATATATATATAACAACCTCAGATATGCAGATGACACCACTCTGATGGCCGAAAGCGAGGAGGAGCTGAGGAGCCTTCTAATCAAGGTGAAAGAAGAAAGTGCAAAAGCTGGGTTGCAGCTAAACGTCAAAAAAACCAAGATTATGGCAACAAGAATGATTGACAACTGGGAAATAGAGGGAGAAAACGTGGAGGCTGTGACAGACTTTGTATTTCTAGGCGCAAAGATTACTGCAGATGCAGACTGTGGCCAGGAAATCAGAAGACGCTTCCTTCTTGGGAGGAGAGCAATGTCCAGTCTCGATAAAATAGTAAAGAGTAGAGACATCAGACTGGCAACAAAGATCCGCATAGTCAAAGCCATGGTATTCCCTGTAGTAACCTACGGATGTGAGAGCTGGACCTTAGGGAAGGCTGAGCGAAGGAAGATCGATGGTTTTGAGCTGTGGTGTTGGAGGAAAGTTCTGAGAGTGCCTTGGACTGCGAGAAGATCCAACCAGTCCATCCTCCAGGAAATAAAGCCCGGCTGCTCATTGGAGGGAAGGATAGTAGAGACAAAGTTGAAGTACTTTGGCCACATCATGAGGAGACAGCAAAGCCTAGAGAAGACAATTATGCTGGGGAAAGTGGAAGGCAAAAGGAAGAGGGGCTGACCAAGGGCAAGATGGATGGATGGCATCCTTGAAGTGACTGGACTGACCTTGAAGGAGCTGGGGGTGGTGACGGCCGACAGGGAGCTCTGGCGTGGGCTGGTCCATGAGGTCACGAAGAGTCGGAGACGACTGAACGAATGGACAACAATAAACCTTTCAAGCCTCTAAAGACTCTTCCAGAGGAAAATCCTTAGGGCCTCTCTATCCAGGCACCCTGGCTTCCCGCTGGTAACAAAGTGCACGTCCTGTTCAAAAGACAATTATTACAGGCCCAGTGCGTGGCAGCACATTTAGTATTGTAATTATATTATATTTCATAGTATAATTGTATTATCAACATATTATATGATTATATTTTTTATAATTTATATGATTCTATCATTTTGAAGTCCTCTTTCCACCTTGCTCAGGGTGGGAGGCCTAGCCTTCTCGGCCCCTTCTCCTCCCATGGCTCCTTCATCTCCTCTTCCTTCTCCAGCCTCAGCTCAACTCAGCACAAGCTCCAAGGGGGTTTCTCTTGGCGTTGCTAAGGAGCCTTAGCAACCGCGCCCCGCCCACTGAGTCCTTTGCTTTGAAACTTCCGGTCCGCCCCACGAGCCGCGGCACTTGCGTTCCGGCCTAGCACCAAACAGGAGGAGCATCGATTCCATATTGTGAAGAGAGACGCACGTTTCCTTTTGCTGGTGAAAACAAAGGAGGAGGATCCAAATTGGGACATTTTCCACTTTTCAAGGAGAAGAAGCTGTGATTGACCCCAGACTGCGAGAATAGGTTGATTTTGTTTTCCCTGTGAGTATAAACACCTGTATTGCAAGCCTGGGCCAGCTTGGGCCCTCCAGGTGTTTTGGACTCCAACTCCCACCATTCCTAACAGCCTCAGGCCCTTTCCTTTTCCTCCTCAGCCGCTTAAGCGGCTGAGGGGGAAAAGGAAAGGGCCTGAGGCTGTGAGGAATGGTGGGAGTTGGAGTCCAAAACACCTGGAGGGCCCAAGCTGGCCCAGACCTGTTCTAGTTCCAATTTAATTGAATTGCCGAACAGAGCATAGGGTTACAGCCTGTGTTGGATGGGGCCGCACTCCCCCTGAAGACGCAGGTTCGCAGCTTGGGTGTGACCCTGTACTCATCGCTGAGCCTGGAACCCCAGGTTTCGGCGGTGACCAGGGGAGCATTTGCACAGCTAAAGCTTGTGCGCCAGCTGCGCCCGTACCTTGGGAAGTCTGACTTGGCCACGGTAGTCCACGCTCTGGTTACATCCCGATTAGACTACTGCAACGCTCTCTACGTGGGGTTGCCTTTGAAGACGGCTCGGAAGCTCCAACTAGTCCAACGTTCGGCAGCCATGATTTTAACAGGAGCTGAGCGCAGGGAGCATACAACCCCCTTGCTGAACCAGCTCCACTGGCTGCCGATATGCTACCGGGCTCAATTCAAAGTGCTGGCGTTGGCCTTTAAAGCCCTAAACGGTTCCGGCCCAAGCTACCTATCCGACCGCATCTCTGCCTATGAACCCACCAGGACTTTGAGATCTTCCGGGGAGGCCCTGCTCTCGATCCCGCCTGCTTCTCAAGCACGGCTGGCGGGGATGAGAGATAGGGCCTTCTCGGTGGTGGCTCCTCGGCTGTGGAACGCCCTTCCTACGGACATTAGACTAGCACCATCTCTAATGGTATTCCGCAAAAAAGTGAAGACCTGGCTGTTTGAGCAGGCGTTCGAATAATTAGTGCAATGATTGGTTAATGAACACTGGAATGGAACAATGGATGACGAATCTGGAACATGTTTTTGATGACGAGACGACAGTGAATGGGTATTGTAGTAACTGTTTATTAATTGTGTAATGTGTTAGGTTGTTAACTGTTTCTATACTGTAGCACTGAATTTTTGCTGTTCGTATTTGTTGTGAACCGCTGTGAGTCGCCTTCGGGCTGAGAACAGCGGTATATAAGTAAGGTAAATTATAAATAAATAAATATAAATAATTATTATTGTTTTTAATGCTGTTGTGCCTCTCCCCCCACCCTTTGGGCATTCAACAGATCAAGGTCTTATTATTGAAACCATAAAATGTCATTAACGCCGCCTGTGACTTTGAAAGAAGACGATGAGAAGACTCAGGGAATCAAGAGACGTTCCGAATGCCTGACGACAAACCAAGAAGCCACAAAGGGAGAAACCCCAATGGATAACTTGTGCCTGGCGTCTCAAGCCATCCTCGAAAGAGCCCAAAAGCAAGGAAGATCCAAATGCCCAAGATGCCATAGTTCAAGGATGTTCTATTGCTACACGTGCTACGTTCTTGTTGAAACAGTCCCAACCAGGGACATTCCTGTTGTGAAGGTTAGTGATTGATATATCTTATTATTATTAACACTTTTCACTCATAGCAAATAAATCTAAGGGCCTTTTCACACAGCCATATAACTCAGGGCCCTTCCACACAGCCATATATCCCGGAATATCAAGGCAGAAAATCCCACAGTATCTGTGTTGAACTGGAATATATGGCAGTGTGGACTCAGATAGCTCAGGGCCCTTCCGCACAGCCCTGTATCCCAGAATGTTAAGGCAGAAAATCCCACAATAATCTGCTTTGAACTGGGTTATCTGAGTCCACACTCAGATAATGCGGGATTTTCTGCCTTAATATTCTGAAGATCCTTCCACACAGCCCTATATCCCAGAATATCAAGGCAGAAAATCCCACATTATCTGTATGTGGACTCAGATAACTCAGTTCAAATTAGACAATGTGGGATTTTCTGCCTTGATATTCTGGGATATAGGGCTGTGTGGAAGGACCTCAGAATATCAAGGCAGAAAATCCTACAATATCTGTTTTGAACTGGGCTCTCTTGAGTCCACACTGCCATATATTCCAGTTCAAAGCAGATATTGGTGGGATTTTATTCAGCTGTGTGGAAAGGGTCTCAGATAACCCAGTACAGAGAAGATACTGTGGGATTTTGTGCCTTGATATTCTGGGTTATATGGCTGTGTGGTAGGGCCCTGGGTTATGAGTCCACACTGCCATATATTCCTGTTCAAGGCAGATAATGTGGGATTTTATTCAGCTGTGTGGAAGGGATCTAATACATTTACCTATGAAAAAGGAGCCAAGGTTTAATTCAAGCCCCTTCCTCACAGCGGAATAAAATCCCACAAATGTCTGCTTTGAACTGGAATATATGGCAGTCTGGACTCAGATAACACAGTTCAAAGCAGATATTGTGGGATTTTCTGCCTTGATATTCTGAGTTCTATGGCTGTGTGGAAAGATTTGCTTTGTTTATTTATTTCATGTAAAAAGCATTGCACAAATAAGTATAAAACTGATAAAAATAGAAGGAGCACAAGTGGCTAAGTAATTTTTGATCAAAACTGGGCAACAGCAACTGCATTGTCTGTAGCTTTAAACAATTCTTCCTCTGTACATGAGGCAGGGCRTTGCGGACAAGCATACAGGTGCAGAGTTGTTTGTTCTGCTCCACCGTTGTACAAGATGGAGGATTCTTCTAGAAAGTGCCATTTTGCTAGATTRTCTTTTGATCTGCCCACTGCACTTCTGAGTCTGTTCAGGGTCTTCCAAGTTGCCCATTCTTGGTTTGCCYTTAGAGGAAGATCCTCATGGGGGTGCATCCAATTGGGATTTCCTGGTTTAGGTTCCCAGATTTACTGAACAGAGGGAGTCATGTTTCATATTACACTATGGCCCCTTCTGTTGTGACACAGCTGGAATCAGAGAGTGTTTCTGACGAGGATGATGGGACTCGGGTTCACAGTTTGGTCCAAAATGTCCCTGCTAAAGACAGYGAAGAAGAAGTGCAGTTTTCCACAGCAAGACATGARAGTKCAGATTGACTCTGAGAAGAAAGACATCTCTTTGCCTTGTTCTCAGCCTGATAATGAAAAACAGGCTGACGCTAACAAACAGATTGACCTTGACAATATGGGAACTTTAGATTGGGCTGATCGGTTGGAATTCTGTGTTCGAAGGAGTGAGAGGATAGCAAACAAGAGAGAGGCCAGACAAACGCCTTCATGTTTTGCAAAGGGTATTAAACAGGGTGTTTGAGATCAGATCTTTGATAAAGCAGCTTCGTGTTTACCTAAGGAGCTTGCCTAGGCTAGGCTGGATTATCTTGCAGTCTTTGTATTTGTTTGCAGGACTTTGTCATGTTTTCTTGGGTCTTGCTTTGCTGATGCCTATTGGATTATGCTTCAAGTGCTATGTTATCCTGATCTTTTGGAACATTAACCTTTCCTTTTACCTTTTATTTTTAATAAACCATAAAGATTTCTGGCTGTGTGCAGTTTGGTGTTTTTCAGCAAGGTGAATCTATTCTGAGGTGCAACACCTTCCTCACAGCTGTATAAAATCCATATTGCACTGGATTGTATGGTAGATAATCCAGTCCAAAGCAGTTATTGTGGATTATCTGCCTTGATATTCTGGGTTGTATGTCTGTGTGGAGGGGACCTATGTAACATGGTTTTTGTTCCTGGATTATAAATGTTATTTCCTAATTGGTTCTAACATAAAACATGGGAAAAGTTGATTAAACTGCAGAAACATCCTGCTATAGCACACTTTGCTCTACTTTTTCAATTACTATCTCATACTTGCTACTGAAGAGAAATTGTCAAGGAAGCTATTCCTATGATCGGACTGAAGAGTGCTATATTCTGTGTTCTTGGTTTCAGCTTCCTTTGAAAATTGACATCATTAAGCATCCGAATGAAACAGATGGCAAAAGTACAGCGGTGCATGCCAAGCTCCTGGCACCTGAAGATGTCACCATTTACACATATCCTTGCATCCCAGACTATGAAGAAATGAGGCATGAAGTAAGAAGAATGGTCAAATGTTCAAACATTGCATATATATTTCTATGGCTTTATGAAAACAGAAATCAGTATTATTACTCTTATACAGAGGGGTTGAAGTGCAACAATTGAATTTGGACTCCTGCCTTAAAGCTCATATTCTTGCTGAAAGATGTCAACCATCCTGAACATCTCTTTTCAAGAGCATGTGGGGTATAATCACATTAATAATGAATAATGTTTGTAATTATTGTACTTCCAATTGTCTGGTGTAGCAGTGTACTTTAAAATGGCAACCCAGCTTAAGAGATTCTATCTTTGTTTCCTTTTAGATTGCTCTGATCTTTCCTGGTCCTAATTCCATTTTAGTAAATGACATTCCTCTGTCTTTGCAAAGCAAATGTGAGAAGAATGTCAGTAGTGATAAGGATGGAGATTCAGCAATGGCACCAGCCCTCAAGAGTGCCAGATTAGAGTCAGGCGAGGACAGCAGCACGAGTGAACAACAGGTGCACAGCGGGAGTAAAAATACGACTTTGAAGAAAATTATATTTATTGACAGTACCTGGAATCAGACAAACAAAATTGTCACAGATGAGCGACTTCAAGGTATGTTAAAGTTTACACTGTAACAGGTCTGTTAGGCAATATAAATCTGTATGTGTTGATTACATATTCAGCAAATGGAGGCCCACAGGCCGAATGCAGCCCACCATGTCATTTTATGGGGCCCACTTAGCTAAATAATTTCACCTTTCATTTTATAGTGTATCTTAATAATATTGACTTTTCATAGTCAAAACCTGTATGGCAGTTGTTTTATGCAGTACATTCTTTATATTGTTGTCATTGTATTTTGTTTGTCTGATGTTTATTTTTCTTTTATGTTGTTTTATATTGTTGCCTTTTCACATATTGTATTTATTCGTGTGAATGTGAATGACCAGACAGTAATAAACAAACCAATGTGGCCCTGCAGATGCTGGACTACAACTCCTGTATGCCTCATAATTAGGCATCATGACAAAAGCCAATGGGAGTTGTGATGCAGCAAACATCTGGAAGACTGCAGTTTACTCTGCTTAGTCAGGAGAGTGAAGTTTGCATTTAGAGATTAGACTTGTGGATAGGATGATGTCTGATTTTTAAATCTCATTTAACTTTTCCCCAACCTCAGAGGGTTTTTCCACACAGTCCTATATCCCAGAATATCAAGGCAGAAAATTCCACAATATATGCTTTGAGCTGGCTAATATGAGTCCACACTGCCATATAACCCAGTTTAAAGCACATAATGTGGGATTTTATTCAGCTGTATGGGAGGGGCCAGAGCCAAATGTGCTATTGGGCTGCAGTTCCCATTATTCCCAGTCCACATGTTGGATATTCAAAAGTGTGGGAGTATTTTTTTTAATCGTGTCAGAAGCAAATTGAGAATATACTGCAAGTTGCTTCTGGTGTGAGAGAATCAGCCATCTACAGAGACGTTGCCCAGGGAACACCCATCCTGTGGGAGACTTCTCTCATGTCCTCGCATGGGAAGCTGGGGCTGACAGGTGGGAGCTCACCCTGTCTCATGGATTTGAACTGCTGGGATTCAGCTCAGCAGTTCAGCCAGCATACGGGTTTAACCTATTGCACCATTGTGGCTCCCTCTCAGTGTAGGAGTTGTTTAAAACTGAGTACGCAAATTGAGTAAAAACTAAAGGGCACCAGCCACAACGTCTATATATATATATATAGAGAGAGAGAGAGAGAGAGAGAGATGGCCCTCTGTATATATTGTATATATAGATTCTCCATCCATGGTTTCAACCATGAAGGCTGATGTGACCCTAGATGAAAATGAGTTTGGCACTCTTGATCTAAGAGGATCAAAATCAAGACCATGATGAGATTTCGACCCCCATTCTAAATGCCAAGGCACTAGGGCTGCCTTAAGTCAGTAATGACTTGAAGGCATGCAACAACAACAAATGACTATTGGTATAAATACCAGTTTTGGAGGAAATAGATAAATGAACTCACCTCAGAATTTTCCATTGGACACCTTCTGTGTGAGATGGTTGAAAGAAAGTTATGATTTGCCTATTATTTTTCACTGTCACCTGCTTCACATGCTGCCTTATGTTTCCCCCCTTTTATAGGATTGCTACAGGTTGAACTAAAATCAAGGAAAACCTGCTTTTGGCGTCACCAAAAAGGAAAGCCTGATACCTGCTTGTCTACCATTGAAGCAATCTATTACTTTTTAGTAGACTATCACAAGGAGGTCTTAAAGGAAAAATACGAGGGACAATATGACAACTTGCTTTTTTTCTTCTCGTTTATGTACAAACTGATAAGAAATGCCAGGAGTTCTTCGGGAAAAGAATAAAACATTTCCTGTGTCAGTGGAATAAAATCAAAACTTCCATTATGACCCATTGTGCTTGGTTCTTCAAAACTCAGTTCAGGTTTTAAAATATATATAATTGGCTAGAAAACTCTTCAGAATGCTGAAGAGTTTCTGCCCCTCGGATTTTGTACTTAATCCTAGCTGAAAGCATATAACATCAGGCAAGTTTCCAACTGACTGCTGTGGGAGTGTTCCCGAAACAAAGCTAAGCCCGTTGCCTCTAAATAGAAATGTTTTCCTTTTTAATGAGCAGCAAAGATGCCAACATGGAGACTCTTTTCTTAAACATAGTGAAGCTCAGTTCAGCTGTTTCATTGTATAGGAATGTGTTCTTGACCATCCAGGATGACTTCATTCTGGTGATGTCGTTGCTTACAAAAAAAAAAATAAGAACAATATTTTGGTGTGTCTCTCTCATACAGAAACAAAAACCCAGAATGAGCTATTTAGTGCCAATTAGGGTCTAAATTAAGCTCAAAAATTGATCCAGTCATTTTATAATGATGGTGTTGTTATTAGGCTTGTGCACAGATTTGATCTGGCTGGTTCCCTTTGGTTGGTCTGGCTCGTTCGGATGGCCGTAACGGCAAGGGCTCAGCCTCCATGTTTTCTTCAGCCGCAACAGAACAGTGGCTGTCAAAAACTGGCTGCCTTCAGTTTCAAGTGGAGTGCGGGAGGGAAAAGCACAGGGGGGGAAAGCTTTTAAAAGGAAGCCCAGGGTGGGATAGCTCCAGGTCCATCACTCTTCCTTCCCTGGGAAATGGGGGAGCCTCCTTAAAATGCCGTGGAAAGTGTGCTGCAGGGAGAGAGCACCACACCAACCTGTAGCACCCGTCTCCTCTAGAGTAGCAGCAGCTTTACTATGCATCAAAACCAGAGCAAAAAGGAGATTGAAGTGTGTGGGGGGGGGGGGAGGCACCGCTTCAGGGCCTGCAAATCGAGACAAAAGAGGGCTTTCTTAAGGAACCCCAGTGTATGATAGCTCCAGATCAACTTCTCTTCCCAGGGAAATGGGGGAGCCTCCTTGAAATGCCTTGGAAGCGTGTTGCGGGGGGATAGCGCCGCATCAACCTGTAGTGCCTGTCTCCTCTAGAGTAGAAACAGCTTTAACTACTATGCATTAAAACGGGAGCAGAAAGGAGATTGAAGCATGATGGGGGAAAAGGCACCACTCCAGGGCTTCAAATCAAGAGAAAAAGAGGGCTTTCTTAAGGAAGCCCGGGGTAGGATAGCTCCAGGTCATTCGCTCTTCCTTCCCTGGGAAGTGGGGAACCCTCCTTAAAATGCCTTGGAAAGCTGCGTGCTGCAGAAAGAGAGCACCAGAATCATAGAATCAAAGAGTTGGAAGAGACCTCATGGGCCATCCAGTCCAACCCCCGCCAAGAAGCAGGAATATTGCATTCAAATCACCCCTGACAGATGGCCATCCAGCCTCTGTTTAAAAGCTTCCAAAGAAGGAGCCTCCACCGCACTCCAGGGCAGAGAGTTCCACTGCTGAACAGCTCTCACTACACTAGCCTGTAGCGCCTATCTCCTCTACAGTAGAAACAGCTTTAATTACTATGCATTAAAACGGGAGCAGAAAGGAGACTGAAGCATGAAGCGGGGAAAGGCACCACTCCAGGGCCTGCAAATCAAGAGAAAAGAGGGTTTTCTTAAGGAAGCTCAAGGTAGGATAGCTCCAGATCATTCACACTTCCTTCCCTGGGAGAGAGCGCCATGCGCCTGCAGCACCTGTCTCCTCTAGAGTAGAAACAGCTTTAACTAAGCATTAAACCTGGTCTCTAGAGACAGAAGGGAAAGATTTGTGCCATAGCAGAAGTTTGGACTGGATGGTCCATGTGCTTTCTTCTTACTCTGTTATTTTATTATAGGAATGGGCAGTCTCATGAAACATCCTTAAAATGAATGATATTGCTATATCAGTGTTTGGCCAACGACAGCCTATAATAGTGGTTCCCAACCTTTTTTTGACCAGGGACCACTTTGAACAGAGACCATTCTCCAACATTAGTATCAAAAGGGTTACAAATCAGTTTTTGGTCATTGTTAGATTTGGTTTGGTCATTTGAGGTATTGATTCAGAAAATCGCATTGGATAGACCACATCAGCTTTAGTTTCTGATACAGAACATATGCCATACAGTAGTCACCATCTGCTCACCCACAGAAAACCATATTTAACAATCTAGAGCTGATGTGGTAGTAGTAATGTTTTGCAGGTAGTCAGCCTCTCCTCTCTCAACTTCCCTTTTGCCTTGGCACTATAAGAGGATTTCGCGAGACCAATAGCTGTGATTGCAATATGGTTCCAAGGCAACTGTATAGTAATGGTGAGGCTGTGGACCATATTTTCATTCTTGCGGACCACAGGTGGTCCACGGACCACAGGTTGGGAACCACTGACCTATAGAAAGTCTTACCTTGTACCGGAATCTCAAGTACCAAGAAGGAGAAAAGACAGTGATTGGGCCAGCAGCTTGTTTCCCATTTACATTATGGAACTCGCAGTGAGAAGGATGTTCCTTACATTAGATTACGTTTGATTCACTCAAAATGGATGTGGAGACAGACCAATCATCCAGGTCCTGTTGCATTCATTCGGTGACACAGCACAGCCAGGGTTTGGAAGTTCAGGGCAGAATAACCCCCATTCTGGCATATAAACCGTAGCTCCCATCCAGCCCGTAATGAAGTTCCCTTAAGGCGGATTGGACTGTGGCCCACCGCGCTTGAACTGCTAATGTTGCACAGAATGAAGCATGTGCTGTTTTTACAGCGAGAAATATCTTTAGCAGTCATCTCCCTAATAAAGTGCAAATGCTTTCACTGTCCATTGTTGTTTCTTATGACTGTCAGGAAAAGGGCACCTTGGCTTTGCACAGCGATTAATACGATTTCCCACGCATGGGTTTGGATCATGTTTTGGACCTTTTCGTTTCTTCTTAGGCAAGGACTCCTTTGAACTTCCCCGGAAAGTCCAAAACAGCTTTTTAAAAGAGCACTGGGCTAGAGTGATAAAGGGAAAGCATCCCACCCATTGGAAATACAACAGCAAACCCCTTGACCTATTGTTTTACAATAGTCAAATAGGGAAGAAAAACATACTCGTTTTCTTCCAAACTGCATTTCTATGAAACTTGTTTTTTCCTGTTTGAAATCAGAGACAGAGAAATAGTTATATAAACAGATTTTGTTCATTTATAGAGAACGTTCTTCATGCCCAAGACAACATGAAGTCCAAGATTTGGTGAGGTTCTGGATGGCACTTTACTGCTTACACACAAGGCGGGTGTTGTCCCAAAACTCTGTCCATATCCAGCACTCCATATCCAGTCCTCTGTCCTGTCAACTATAGGCATTCCCACATTGCATATCCCCACCATTTGCCAAGTGGTCAGTTTCTGGTCAAAGGAAATCTAGTATAATGCCAACTTTTTAACTTTATGTTCTCTTAAATACATTATAACCGTACCCTCAATTTGCTTCTGACACGATAATTAAATAAACTATTTATTTATTTATTTATTTATTTATTTATAGATTTATTTATTTATATTTATAGATTTATAGAGGGTAAATTTATATTTACAAATTTACTAGCGGTCTCCTGTCATGCATTGCTGTGGCCCACTCTGTTGATCTGGAAAATAAAGTAACGAGAAAGTGTTGGTTTCTAATATATGTAATTTCTTTATGCTTGTGGGTAAACAGTATTTCTTGCTGTTTCTTTGTCAGTGTGTGTGAATCATATCTATCTATCTATCTATCTATCTATCTATCTATCTATATCTATGGCTGGATGGCTCTTTGTCAGGAGGGCTTTGATTACATTTTCTTGCCCTGGTGAAGGGAATTGGACTGGATGGCCTTAAGTATTTTCTGGTGGTCATGGGGGTTCAGTGTGGGAAGTTTTCCCCGATTCTGTTGTTCAGAATGCTCTTTGATTGTAGGTGAATGGTGAACCCCAGTGACTACAACTCCCAAATGTCAAGGTCTATTTCCTCCAAACTCCATCTGTGTTCATATTTGGGCGTATTGAGTATCTGTGCCAAGTTTGGTCCAGATCCATCATTGTTTGAGTCCACAGTGCTCTCTGGATGTAGGTGAACTACAACTCTCAAACTCAAGGCCAATGCCCACCAAACCCTTCCAATATTTTCTGTTGATCATGGGAGTTCTGTGTGCCAAGTTTGGTTCAATTCCATTGTTGATGGAGTTCAGAATGCTCTTTGATTGTAAGTGAACTATAAATCCCAGCAACTACAACTCCCAAATGACAAAGTCATAATTTTTTGAGTGATGGTCACTCCTTGTGTTGTGAGACGTTTTGTTGCCAAATTTGGTGTGATTTTGTTCATTGGTTCTTTTGTTTTTAAGGTACTCATTTTGCACAGAGCATTTTTATATATATAGATAGGGGGTAAATATTTATACATAAATAAATAGACTGATCACAACTAATCAACTTTCTGAAACAGGAGAAGATGAAGATTATGCTATGAATAGAAGAACAAAGAACAGCTCAACCACTTGGAGCAGTTAACCCATCTAGAAAAGAACCAGCAAAGAAGAACCCCAACAATTCTGGCCTATGGTCAAGAGTAAGGAAGAATTGTAAATATCCCATTACCCCCACCTCTCTTCCTTCCTTCCTTCCTTCCTTCCTTCCTTCCTTCCTTTCTTTTCTCCCTCCCTTCTTTCCCCTTTTATCTCTCTCTTCTATTCACTTTCTATCTAATTTTAACCTGCAAAATAAAATCAATAAAGATAATATAAAATTGCCTTGGTGGTGTAGCATAAGAGAAATCAAATGATCTGCAAATTATGCAGAATTATTTTTTAATAAATACAGAGATTTACATTTTCACCCATAAAGGCATACAAGCCGCTACATTTTCAGATAATGTCATATGTTTCGCCTTTCTCACAATTGTATATAACCTAGAAACTGCATCCATTCTCAAACCTCTCCTTGAAACAATACACATTATGTACCCAACCCAATTAGAGTTACTGTTTCAGGTTGCATTGATTTCAAAGTGATGCAACTCTCCCAATGTAATTAAGAATATTCCATATTGCTTCTCACTGGTTTGCAGCTCTGACTGGAAACACTAATGGGCATAGTAAGACTCCCTGATTTTAGCTTGCAGCGCATCACAGGTTTTCTTTGCATCTCCAAGGAGCATCGAGGTATTGGGCTTATAAAAAATGGGGTTGTCAACTGCAGCATAGCCAACTCCCAAAGTGCGCTTCATGACAATGACCTGGCGGAGAAACAAAATGACAAATTACATTTAGGCAATTGGGCCGTACGTAATTTTTGGCATATACGGGAAAATATTCAGCCCAACATAGATAATGCCACTTTTTTCCCAAACAGAGAGCATAATATCACAGAGTCTTGGAAGAATTTTGGGTACCAACGCAGATAAAATTGACATGGCACAGCTCTTGTTATGGGGGACATGAGAGAAGCCTCCTCGCAGGATTGCAAGACATCCGGGCGTCTCCTGGGCAACGTCTTCGTAGATGGCTGATTCTCTCACCACACTAAAACAGTAGATGTGGCTCTGAATGAGACACGCCGCATTATCACGGGATGTCTGCGCCCTACACCACTGGAGAAATTACACTGCTTAGCCGGTATTGCACCACCTGACATCTGCCGGGAAGTAGCAGCCAATAGTGAAAGGACCAAGGCAGAGACATCTCCACCTCATCCCCTGTTTGGGTATCAGCCAGCACGTACGACTTAAATCTAGAAATAGTTTTCTAAGATCTACAGAGACACTCGCTGGAACACCTCAGCAAGCGAGAGTCCAAAAGTGGCAGGCTCAAACCCAGCACCTCAACCAATGGCTGATACCAAATGAGAGACTCCCTCCTGGGCACACAGAAGACTGGGCGACTTGAAAGGCACTGAACAGACTGCGCTCTGGCACCACGAGATGCAGAGCCAACCTTCAGAAATGGGGCTACAAAGTGGAATCCACAACATGAGTGTGGAGAAGAGCAAACCACTGACCACCTGCTGCAATGCAACCTGAGCCCTGCCACATGCACAATGGAGGACCTTCTTGCAGCAACACCAGAAGCACTCCAAGTGGCCAGATACTGGTCAAAGGACATTTAACCAGCTACCAAACTCACAAGTTTTGTATTTGTCTGTTTGTTTGCTTTGTTCTGTTAGAAATGTAATATAATGGACTGGTTGCTCTGACACGACAAATAAATAAAGCTCTTGTTTGTCCCACTATCTATCTATCTATCTATCCACATTTCCACAATTGTATCAAAAGCATTGCATAAATTAGTATAAAACTGATAAAAATAGAAGGATCTCAGGCGGCTAAATATCCTTTCACCAAAAACGGGCAACAGCAATGGCATTGTCTGTAGCCTCCAACAACTCTTCCTCTGTGCATGAGGCAGGGCATAGTGGACAAGCATACAGATGCAGAGTTGTCTATTCTGCTCCACAGTCACACAATGTTTGGGATTCTTTTAGGTCGTGCCAATTTGTCAGGTTGTCTTTTGATCTGCCCACTCCGCTTCTGAGTCTGTTCAGGGACTTGCAAGTTGCCCATTCTTGGTTTGCCTCTGGAGGAAGACCCTCTCTTGGGGGGGGTGGGGGGGGGGGGGGCATCCAGTTGGGATTTCCTGGTTTAGCTGCCCAGAGGGATACCCTTGCTGTTGCTGGGGGGACGCCAAGAGGAGTGGTAGTTCTCATAAAGCTTTTCCTTGATTGGAGTCTACTGGGAGGAGGCTGGTAGCCATGTAGTGGGTGGCTTTCACAGTGCTCAACCTTATTTCTTCACACTGAAGATGTGTATGTATGTGGTGGAGGCATCCACTTACACAGACAGCCTCCTACCTCCACAAACAGGCTATAGTTCCAAGTGCTGAGAAGCCCTCCAAAGGCACTCCCTCCACTGACATTAGGCAGTGGTTCTCAACCTGGGGTCCCCAGAGGTTTTTGGCCTTCAACTCCCAGAAATCCTAACAGCTGGTAAACTGGCTGGGATTTCTGGGAGTTGTAGGCCAAAAACATCTGGGGACCCCAGGTTGAGAACCACCGGTTAGAGTGAGCACCATGCAGATGTAGCCCAGTGTTTCTCAACCTGTGGGTCAGGACCTCTGTGGGGATTGTGTGGGGATTGCGAGGGAGTGTCAGAGGGGTTGCCAAAGACCATCAGAAAACACAGTCTTTTCTGTTGGTGATGGGGGTTATGTGTGGGATGTTTGGCTCAATTCTATCATTGGTGGAGTTCAGAATGCTCTTTAATTGTAGATGAACTATAAATCCCAGCAACTACAAGTCCCAAATGTCAAGGTCTATTTTCCCCAAACCCCACCAGTGTTCACATTTGGGCATATTCAGTATTCATGCCAAGTTTGGTCCATCATTGTTTGAGTCCACAGTGCTCTCTAGAAGTAAGTGAACTACAACTCCCAAACTCAAGGTCAATGGCCACGAAAGCCTTCCAGTATTTTCTGTTGGTCATGGGAGTTCTATGTGCCAAGTTTGGTTCAATTCCATCGTTGGTGGAGTTCAGAATGTTCTTTGATTGTGGGTGAACTATAAATCCCAGCACGTACAACTCCCAAATGACAAAATCAATCCTCGTCCAACCCCACCAGCATTCAAATTTGGGCGTATTGGGTATTTGCACCATATTTGGTCCGGTGAATAAAAATACATCCTGCATATCAGATATTTACATTACGATACATAACAATAGCAAAATTACAGTTGTGGAGTAGCAACAAAAATAATTTTATGTTTGGGGGTCACCACCACAAGAGGAACTGTATTAAGGGGTCACAGCATAAGGAAGGTTGAGAACCACTGATGTAGCCTAAACGCTGCCAATGTCCTCCCCAAACACTATGGCCCACCACCCATGGTATGCTTTCATTCCAGGGCAATTTCATCCTAGAATTAACATGTTTCCTCCACCTCAGGCAGCCATCCCAGGGTTCCCTGAGTGGAATTTGCATGACCCTGCCCACCGCCTCTCCCTTAATGCTTTCCTACCCTTTCCTATGGCACACAGCAAACAGAAAGGAATTGATCTGCAACTGAACAGACTGGAGGGGTTTAGGGGACTGACTCAACAGGATGGAAGTTGTAGTTCACCCTGTATCCAGAGAAACTGTGACCCGTATCAACAATGGACCAGGACCACACTTGGGACAGAGAAGCCCCATGGTCAACTGAACATACTGCAGGGGTTTGTGAGAATTCACCTTGATTTTGAGAGTTTTAGTTACAGAATCCTAGAGTTGGAAGAGACCTCATGGGTCATCCAGTCCAACCCCCTGCCAAGAAGTAGGAAAATTGCATTCAAAGCACCCCCGACAGATGGCCATCCAGCCTCTGTTTAAAAGCTTCCAAAGAAGGAGCCTCCACCGCACTCTAGGGCAGAGAGTTCCACTGCTGAACAGCTCTCACAGTCAGGAAGTTCTTCCTAATGTTCAGATAGAACCCTTATCCAGAGCACTGACCCAGCCGACGTCGGATCTGGACCCCTCTTGGCACACAGACCCAACATGGCCGGCTGTGCATACAGGGAGGATAGACCCACGATTCTGGGAATTTTAGCTCACCTCCCATTTGCTAATGGAAGCATTCATAAACAACAAAATTAAATACTGGTTTTTTCCCCCAAATAAATAGTGTTACTAATTAACTAAATGATATTACCTAACACCACAAAACAAACAATGCCTTTTTCAAATACCCTGGGAACCGCAGGGATACCCAAGCTAGTGTGTGTATATACAAACACACACATATGTACACACACAGAGAGAGAGATACATATATGCTGAATCCTGAAGTGATATCCTGGGGCTCTTCTCGTTGCCATCTCTTTTGTAGTGGAGAGAGAAGCCCTCTGCCTGTTTCTCTTTCGCACCGACTATTGTTTATCCTCATGTGGAGCGAAATTCCACAGCCACAGAACGAACAAATCACTCCCAGCCTCTGGTTATTACTTACTTGCTTAGATTTCCAGACCTCCAATACAGGCATACCAGCTATAATTGAATTTGGATCTTCCTGGGCTGCAGAGTTCACAGTGTCATTGGCACCAATTACCAGAGTCAGATCTGTGTCTGAGAGAGAGGAGCAAAGCAATGGCAAATATTATTTACATCCCTACGTTTTCCTCTTCTCTCAAACTGCCTTGGCTACCCTTTGATGGAAATAGCGATCCTAAGTAGCATGAAATTAGGATCCAAATAGCAATCTAATCATGCCTCTGTATATAGAATAGAGGGAATGCAAGCATAGAGGGAAGCTGCGCCTGTACTTTGGGAAGTCTGACTTGGCCACGGTGGTCCATGCTCTTGTTACATCCCAAATAGATTACTTACTTACTTAGGCGATCCCTCGTAGTCTGAGGATGATGGTCCCCCAAGAGTGGTAACCTCGCGGTGGATCCGTAGGTGGCTATGGAGCCCTATTCTTGACCTGCATCTTCTCCCGCAGTGAGGGCATCGGTTTCCAGGTGGGAGGCAGTCCTGGTCGGGGTTGGCTTGATGCGCCTTCCTCTTGGCATGTTTCTCTCTTTCACCCTCCATTAGTGCCTCTTCAAATTCTGCAGCACTGCTGGTCACAACTGATGGCCAACTTGAACGCTCAAGAGCCAGGGCTTCCCAGTTCTCAATTTCTATGCAAGAGTTTTTAAGGTTGGCTTTGAGCCCATCTTTAAATCTCTTTTCCTGTCCTTCAACATTTCATTTTCCGTTCTTGAGTTCAGAGTAGAGCAACTACTTTGGGAGACAGGGGTCGGGCATCCGGACAACATGGCCAGTCAAGCAGAGTTGATGGCGGAGGACCATCGCTTCAATACTGGTGGTCTTTGCTTCTTCCAGCACACTGACATTTGTCCGCTTGTCTTCCCAGGAGATTTGCAGAATTTTCTGGAGGCAACGCTGATGGAATTGTTCCAGGAGCTGTATGCGACGTTTGTAGACTGTCCACGTCTCTCAGGCATAGCCAGGTTACTAACAGGAGCAGGGCTCAGGGAACACACAACTCCTCTGTTGCGTCAGCTCCACTGTCGGCCAATTTGCTACCGAGTACAATTCAAAATGCTTGCTTTAGCCTATAAAGCCCTAAACGATTCCGGCCCAGCTTACCTGTCTGAACGTATCTCCTCCTATGAACCATCTAGGAGCTTAAGATCGTAAGATGAGGCCCTGTTCTCGATCCAGCCCGTCTCGCAAATGTGATTGGCAGAGATGAAGGACAGGGCCTTCTCAGTGGTGGCCCCCCGGCTATGGAACTCCCTCCCCAGGGATATTAGATCAGCCCCCTCCCTCCTGAAACAATCAGGGTCAGCTAACACCTCCCAACAAAGAACTTCCCCCAGGTAGGAAGCAGCCAGGCCTTTTAGATGCAAGGACATTCACTGCTAATAAAGCTTGCTAACTGCAACATTCACACTTGCCTCAAACAGACAAGGCTTCTTTCTCCCACCCTGGACATCCCACAGATATATAAACCCCACTTGCATCGTTTCCAACAGATCTCACAAGCTCTGAGGATGCCTGCCATAGATGTGGGCAAAACATCGGGAGAGAATGCTTCTGGAACATGGCCATACAGCCCAGAAAACTCATAGCAACCCAGTGATTCCAGCCATCGAAAGCCTTCGACAACAAGTTCCTTTTATCCCTCCATTCTTTTTATTTACCTGGGAAATCTTCATTTATCTCGTCCATTTCCAGCACTACGTCATAAGGGACACCGGCTTCTGCCAACAGAACATTCAGCTGCCCTGGCATGCGGCCGGCCACCGGATGGATGCCAAACCTGGAAGACCAAGAGAGAAAAGAATGGCCCCTCTGCATCCAAGACATGCTGAACTAATAAAGAGGAACTGATAAATGTCAGCTATGCAACGCAGGTGGAGGCAAGCCAGTTCTAACGCTTGTCTACCTCCTGACTGGACCAGTTGCAACACCAGAATATGTGGAGCAGGGCGGCCAGCGTTCACAAAGGGCACTTTCGTGGGAGAACACTGCTCTTAAATGGGAACAGATGGCAGGTTTTGCTCTATTTCCAACCCTGTGGGATAGGTGCTCTTGTTGTGTAGCTTCAGTGTCAACCCTAAAAGGATTGTATCATGAGATATGTTCAGAGGGGTTTCGGCTTTGCTTCCTTGAGAAAGTATGGCCCCTTCTACACTGTCCTTATATGCCAGGATCTGATCCCAGGTTATCTGCTTATCCCATATTATACGAGGGTTGAATGAAAAGTAATGCCTCCACCTTCGTAACTTCTCAACAGATGGCACTACTGGTATGCAGCAGGTACTGGCTTGTTCAGTTGACTCTCCTCTACAGCTCCATTTTAGCGGGAAGCCTTAGCAGAAAAAGTAATGCCTCCACCTTCCTAACTCCTCAACAGATGGCAGTACTGGTATGCGGTAGGTACTGGCTTGTTCAGTAGACTCTCCTCTACAGTTCCATTTTGGCGGGAAGCCTTAGCAGAAAAAGTAATGCCTCCATCTTCGTAACCTCTCAACAGATGGCAGTACTGGTATGCGGCAGGTACTGGCTTGTTCAGTAGACTCTCCTCTACAGTTCCATTTTGGCAGGAAGCCTTAGCATTAAATGGTTGTGTTATTAAAGTGCGAAGTATGGAACCCTGCYCAGARGGGTTCCATACTTAAGCAATGTGCAGTCATTGAATTCTTGACAGCAGAAGGTGTCARCCCAAAGGAGATTCATCAGGGAATGCAAGCTGTTTATGGTGATTGTGTTGATGTGAGTACTGTGRGTCGTTGGGCGAGCAAGTTTAAAGATYCTGAGGTGACACTTTCTGCTGTCACGAATTCAATGACTGCACCTTGCTCAAGTCGCATTGACCGACCGTCTGCGCAGGGTTCCATACTTCGCACTTTAATAACACAACCATTCAATACCAAGGCTTCCCACCAAAATGGAACTGTAGAGGAGAGTCTACTGAACAAGCCAGTACCTGCTGTATACCAGTACTGCCATGTATTGAGGAGTTACGAAGGTGGAGGCATTTTCATTCAATCCTCGTATGACATTGGAAACTCATAAAATCTAGTTCAAAGCAGATAACCTGGGATCAAATCCTGGGATATAAGGACAGTGTAGAAGGAGCCTCAGACTTGTCCAAAGTCACCCAATACATTTCTATGGCTAAGCAGGGATTTGAATTCTAGTCTCCAGAACTAGAGTTTCTGCGCGGCGATGCCAGCAAATAAAACAATCCAGCAAAATAACTTTTGGGGCAGGAAGGGTGTTTGAGGGGGAAGAGTGCCTAAAGGATTAGAACCATAGTATCTTCCTTGCGTCTTATCGGGATTTTCTTCTTCACCAACATCAACAGATTGATTATACTTACCGGACTTTCTTTCCTTGCTCAGTGAGCATTTTCACCATGTCAGCAATGGGGTACTGAGCCTTGGCTGCGCAAAGGCCCCATCCTACAAGAGTGACAAAAACCAAACTGTAAAGTAAATGAGAAGGCAAGACTGGTACCAGGCAGACTTCTCTGGGAAAGGCATTCTATACTTTTGGTGCCATCACTGAAAAGGCCCTCTAATTTGAGTTTTAAATTGTATTATTTTATTTTATGTGTTGATAGGTGGCGCAGTGGGTTAACCGCTGAGCTACTAAACTTGCTGACCGAAAGATCACAGGTTTGAATCCGGGGAGTGGTGTGAGCTCCTGCTGTTAGCCCCAGCTTCTGCCAACCTAATAATAATAATAATAATAATAATAATTACAATAATAATAATAATAACAACAACTTTATTTGTACCCCGCTACCATCTCCCCAAGGGACTCGGTGCGGCTTACATGAGACCAAGCCCGAACACAACAATACAAGCAATAATCACAAAAATACAAGCAATTAAAATAAGAACATAGACAATAAACATATAACCAAGCAGTTCAAAAATATGAAAATGTGAGTAGATCAATAGGTACTGCTCCGGCAGGAAGGTAACAGCGCTCCATGCAGTCGTGCTGGCCACATGACATTGGAGGTGTCTACAGACGACGCCGGCTCTTCGGCTTAGAAATGGAGATGAACACCAGAGTCGGACACGACTGGACTTAATGTCAGGGGAAAACCTTTACCTAATAGTTGTTTTATATTTTTTAACGTGATATATTTTATACTCATGTATCATTTATGTAAGCTGCCATTTTGGGAGATGGGTCTGGGGAGGCCCTGCTTTCGATCCCACCTGCCTCACAAGTGCAATTGGCAGGGATGAGGGACAGGGCCTTCTCAGTGGTGGCCCCCTGGTTATGGAACTCTCTCCCCAGGGATTCAAGATCAGCTCCCTCCCTCCTGACTTTCTGAAAAAAAGGAAATTGTAATGTTGAATGTTGATTGTTTTTAATTGCACTTTTATGAATGCCTGACATCGAATTGTGCCAATCACCGTATGCCAATCACTTCCTTGAGTCACCATATGGCTGAGAAAGGCGGGCTATAACCATCATAATAAAATTATTTATTTATTCGTTTATTTATTGCATTGATAGTTGATGTTTTATAATTTTTATGTGATATGTTTGATACTCATGTATTGTATATCTTATATACTGCACTGCAGTGTTTTGTAAGCTGCCCCAAGTTCCTTTTAGGAGATAGTGGTGGGATATAAATAATAATAATAATAATTATTATTATTATTATCATCATCATCATCATTATACAGGCCGTGTAGTCAAAACTTTTATGTCAATTGAATAACATAATGAAAACGTTTGGAAAGGCGTTTGGAAAGGCATGACCTTTTAGAGATCATAACCTTTTGGAAAACCCAGAATCTCCATAGCCTTTTGGAAGCGTGACCCTATTGGAGATTAATTGGCATTCATACTATTTGAAATAATCATAAGTATGATCTTCCTGAGCAGAGTTAAATACTTGTTTGAGTGAATCTTCTCCTTAGTGGTAAATATCCACTGGTATTCATGCAAGGCAAATTAGGCTTCTCAGTTGTTAGACTGATATACCTGGTTATCTCTCTGAACTGTTAGGAACAAAGATATGCCAATGCACAAAATATATAGCAGATCTTCAGAAGTGTTATTTCAGTTGCCTAAAAGAGATGCTACTCTACCATAAAATATATTGGTTTTTAAATCATGTTCTCAAGAGACCAAAAATAGGTAGTCTTTGTTAAAAGTAACATAGTTGATTTACTTACAAACTTCATGTATTCAGCAGGTACATTTCGTATTGGTTGAGAGTTTAAACAATAAGTTCTCTAAAGCATTCTGTTTTAATCTCTTCTTTGTTGCATACAGACTAACACTCTCTTCAGTCTAATACATTACCGAACATTGACTCAATACAGACTGACTATTCACTGCAGCATACTGACACTACCAACTGCATATTAACACTGCTGACTTCATAAACCGTACTGATCGACTTCAAAACTSTACTGACTCCTAAAAARGAGTCTGASTCTGAATAGTCCCAGATCTWAAAARAGTCTGAGTCTGAATAGTCCCAGATCTTAAAACAGAGTCTCASTCTGAATAGTCCCAGATCTWAAAARAGAGTCTSAGTCTGAATAGRCCRAGATCTTAAAACAGAGTCTCASTCTGAATAGTCCCAGATCTWAAAATAGAGTCTSAGTCTGAATAGRCCRAGATCTTAAAARAGAGTCTCAGTCTGAATAGTCCCAGATCTTAAAATAGAGTCTSAGTCTGAATAGRCCRAGATCTTAAAARYGAGTCTCAGTCTGAATAGTCCCAGATCTTAAAATYGAGTCTCAGTCTGAATAGTCCRAGATCTTAAAATYGAGTCTCAGTCTGAATAGTCCCAGATCTTAAAATYGAGTCTCAGTCTGAATAGTCKCAGATCTTAAAATYGAGTCTCAGTCTGAATAYTCCCAGATCTTAAAYTAGAGTCTCAGTCTGAATAGTCKRAGATCTTAAAATAGTCTSAGTCTGAATAYTCCCAGATCTTAAAGTAGAGTCTCAGTCTGAATAGTCCCATATCTTAAAATAGAGTCTGAGTCTGAATAGTCCCAGATCTTAAAATAAAGTCTCAGTATGAATAGTCCCAGAATAATCCCACATGGTCTGCAGTCCCTTCCAAAACCTCAAACAACATAGAGTTAAGGGAAAGCTGCATACTAAATCATATACAAACAACATAGTAAGCAATCACAATTATATAATTAACAAATAACTAGTATAGGAAGCTTGTAGAAGGTTGCTACTTCCAACAAAAACAACAACATATAGAAGGAATAACATAATATAGCTGAGAATAGATTAGCCAGCCCTCCATTTAAAGTTACTACTGTGCAGCTCAATGAAGCTCCATGGAAACACTTACCAGGTGTAATGATGATCGAGTTAGCTTCTTTGATTAGGTCAACTGTTTGGTCAGCCCCAATTTCAGTATGCGTTCCAACAATTTCCATGGGTTTTCCTCCAGCTGTAGATGTTGTTCCGTATCCGCCCAAAATGACATTGGGCAAAGATCGATTCATGGCCTAGGGAATCACAACACTTAGGTTAAAAGAAAGCCAATTGCTTCAAAATCCAATGAAAGGCACTAAAGAAATTGACCTGGGCTTGGAGTCAATTGAGACACAAGGAAATGGCTTTAACCTCACTTTAAGTGCAGGTAGAATAATAGAATCATAGAGTTGGAAGAGACCTCATGGGCCATCCAGTCCAACCCCATTCTGCCAAGAAGCAGGAAAATTGCATTCAAAGCACCACCATCCAGCCTCTGTTTAAAAGCTTCCAAAGAAGGAACCTCTACCACATTCTGGGGCAGAGAGTTCCACTGCTGAACAGCTCTCACAGTCAGGAAGTTCTTCCTAATGTTCAGATGGAATCTCCTTTCTTTGAAGCCATTGCTCCGCATCCTAGTCTCCAGGGCAGCAGAAAACAAGCTTGCTCCCTCCTCCCTATGACTTCCCCTCATATATACATGGCTATCATGCCCAGCTCTTTAAGCCGCTACTCATAGGGCTCATAGATGTGAACGCTGCAATTGGCCACCTTGAATTGCATTTAATGCGCATGTCGTTTCTGAAACTGCTAATCAAGGTGGCCAATTACAACATTCACACTTGCCTCAAACAGGCAATAGTTCTTTCCCCCACCCTGGACACTATCCCACAGATACATAAACCCCACATTCCTAGTTTCTAACGGATCTCACAACCTCTGAGGATGTCTGCCCTAGATACAGGTGAAACGACAGGAGAGAATGCTAGTGGAACATGGCCATGCAGCCCGGAAAACTCACAGCAACTCATAATTGCACTTTTGATAAAGTAATGTTCATATCTCTGCTTAGGATGGAATCTTCAGCATGTTTTCTGTTCCCCTCCAGCACCAGAAATATTCTAGGAAATTCAGATTTATTTGAGAGACCTCAGAGGGACCCTTATTTCATGTCTTCCAAGTGTAGTTTCTTAATCTTGCGGTGCGGCCTTAGCCCTCAATGCGCAAGAACGAATAAAAGCAATGGTTCTAGTAAGGCAAACTCAATTAGTTTTCGCAGCAGGGAGAGAGAGACAGTTAGAACACAATGAGCGAAGGTAATAAAAATGTAAGATTTTGCAGATGGCTGGGATAGAGTTCCAAGAGAATGTTGCTCGCTTTGGGAGAACTGATACTGGCTGAAAGAGTCATCGCTCGCTCGCTCCCCTTACTCAGCTTGTATATTTGTACCATGACCGGCATTTCCTAAATAGATAAATAAATAAACAACCTTTGTCCCAAACAACCCCCCAAAGTCTCATTATAAACCTCTTCACTGGCTTTATATCACAGTCTTTCCATGGCTGACCATTGACGATGCTGTCTGGGGCTGGGAGATGTCTAAAAACATCTGGATAATGGCTTTAGGGCTGTGTTGTGGAAGGCTTTTATGGGTTGCTGGGAGTTTTCCAAGCTGTATGGCCATGTCCCAAAAGAATTCTCTCCTGGCGTTCCACCCACATCTATGGTGGGCATCCTCAGAGGTTGTGAGGATGCCTGCCATAGATGAAGGTGAAACATCAAGAGAGAATGCTTCTGGAACATGGCCATACAGTCCCCAAAACTCACGGCAACCCAGCTTTAGAGCTATTGCAGCAGATCCCTCCCCATACCTCTAAAAAACACCAAAATATTTCCCGCCCTGAATTTAATTGTCATGGTTCTGTCCTGAGATTTGTAGTTTGATGAGACAGAATACCCTGTAAGATAGCTGTACCATAAAGTATCTATCGCATCGGGAGTGTGGCGCAGCTGGCTGGGAGTCACCTGCATTTATTATTTCCAATTTTAACTCTACATTTGGCCTTCCCACTGTTTTTAATTATGTGTTGTTTTATTGATAATGTTGTGTATTTTATTGTCTATGTTTTTTTCTTTTTTAATTGCTTATATTGTTGTTATTAGTGCTTGTATTGTTGTGTTTGGGCTCGGCCTCATGTAAGCCGCACCAAGTCCCTTGGGGAGATGGTAGCGGGGTACAAATAAAGTGTTATTATTATTATTATTATTATTATTATTATTATTATTATCACTACTGATCAAAAGGTCATGAGTTCGAAGCCAGCCCGGGTCGGAGAGAGCTTCCGACCAATTTGTGTAGCTTGCTGTTGACCTTTGCAGCCCGAAAGACAGTTGCATCTGTCAAATAGGAAATTTAGGTACCGCTCATGCGGTGAGGCTAATTTACAACACCATTAAAATCTCCAGTAAGCATGCAAAGAATGAGGAAGTACTTAATCAGTGTCACAAATGGACGGTGAAGCGACAGCTCCCCTGGTGGCCAGAATACCCTCATGAAAAAGCTGGAATGTTAAATAGCCTCTGTGTCTGTCTATATATGTTGTGTGTCTATGGCATTGAATGTTTGCCATGTATATGTACATTGTAATCCACCCTGAGTCCCCTGCGCGGTGAGAAAGGCCAAATATAAATACTGTAAACAAACAAATAAATAAACAAATAGGAGGCTATAAGATGGAACCATGTTATTTAACATGGTATCAAACTGCTATGTAGTTTAGATCCTTTCCTACTGCTTGATAAGCCATGAAATATACATTTTCATCACATTTTGATGAGATGAAAATGTAGCCTTGCTTATTTTTCTTGTGGAGGACCACAGCAGCCAGAGGACCTATATGTTGAACGTACCACACACATGATGTAAGACAGGATGGCCCCAGAAGAACCAATCAAGGCGCCAACAATAGTCATCAGGTTGTTGTCAAGAAGAAACCCTTCCGCACACAAGGCCCATCCGGAATAGCTGTTGAGAACAGTAATCACGACCGGCATGTCTGCTCCGCCAATAGCTGCTGTCAATGTAACTCCCTGCCATTTTTAGACACAACCCAACAGAGAAGGAAAATGAGATCTGTGTTAGAAACATTGTAATTAAAACTTAACACAGAGAAAACAAATGAGAACTCAGCTTTTGGACTGAATGAGGGTTGAATATACGAGGGTTGAATGAAAAGTAATGCCTCCACCTTTGTTACTTGGGTTTGGATATGAATATTTTAATAAATCAAACGCAGAAATAATCCTTAGAACATGCTCTTTAACTACCACCATTTACTTTTCCACATAATCACCAGACAATTGGATACATTTCTGCCGACGATGAACAAGTTTTCTGAAGCTGTCACGGAAKATGTTGACTGTTTCCTCAATCAGTGTTATCTCATCCTGGGTACCCATCGTGCACAGATCTTCCTTTAACCAAGCAAAGCAATAATGTGACCCACACATTCTTGTGAAATGCCGATTATGCTTGAAATTTCTCTCTGAGTGATACGACAATTGTCCTGAATCAATCTGTCAACCTTTTGCTTGTGAAACCCAGTGGTTGCTGTCACAGGTGGTTGCTGTCAACTCTTTGTTTGTCACGCAAGTCAGATGTTCCCACCTCAACATCTTTAAACTTACTCGCCCAACGATGCACAGTACTCACATCAACACAATCACAATCACCATAAACAGCTTGCATTCTCTGATGSATCTCCTTTGGGGTGACACCTTCTGCTGTCAACAATTCAATGACTACACGTTGCTTAAAGTCACATTGACTGACCGTCTGCACAGGGTTCCATAGTTTGCACTTTAGCAATACAACCATTCAACGCTAAGGCTTCCCGCCAAAATGGAACTGTAGAGGAGAGTCTACTGAACAAACCAGTACCTGCTGCATACCTGTCCTGCTATCTGTTGAGGAGTTACAAAGGTGGAGGCATTATCTTTCATTCAACCCTCATAGCAGTGATTCCCAAACGTTTTTTGACCAGGAATTGCTTCACCAGGGGCCACTTTGACCAGGGACCACTCTCTAACATTAGTGTACAAAACAGTTTTTGGTCAACTTTAGATTCGGTTTGGTTATTTGGGGTGTTGATTCAAATAATTGCATTGGATAGACCACATCATCTCTAGTTTCTGATAAAGAACATGTGCCATCCAGTGGTTGCCATGAGGTCGCCCACAGAAAACCATATTTAATAATCTAGAGCTGATGTGGTAGTGGTAATCTTTTATGGGTAGTCAGCTTCTCCCCTACCAACATCCCTATTGCCTAGGCACCATAAGAGGGTTTTGCAACCAGTCTCTCTCATTGCCAGGTGGTTTTGAGGTAATGGTGTAGTAATGGTAAGTCTGCAGACCATATTTTTGTTCTTGCAGACCACTGGTGGTCCATGGACCACAGATTGGGAAGCACTGCGATATAGGGACTCAAGGTGGCTAACCTTAAATACAAAACCGGCACGGACAAACTTCAGCCCTCCAGGTATTTTGGACTTCAACTCCTACACTTCCTAACAGCTGATAGGCTGTTAGGAATTGTGGGAGTTGAAGTCCAAAACATCTGGAGGGCTGAAGTTTGCCCATATCTGACATGGAACAATGCCAATACATAAAAATATAGATACAAGGATTAAAGAAAAAGCAGTTAAACAATTTATTACACTAAAGCCACCAACATTAAATTATTAAAATGTATTAAATACTTGTCTAGGTTTACTCATCCATAATTGTTCCATATTCATGATCACTACTTAGGCTGGATCTACACTGCCATATAATTCCATATCATCCGACCCCATATTATCTGCTTTGAGCTGGATTCTACAGAAGTGTAGACTCATATAATCCAGTTCAAAGAAGATAATCTGGGATCGGAAATCGGATTATATGGCAATGTAAATGGGGCCTTAGTCACAATTGTAACCCTATTGCTCTGATCTTAACTCTGAATAGTCCTAGATCTTAAAATAGAGTCTGAATCTGAATAGTCCCAGATCTTAAAATAGAGTCTCAGTCTGAATAGTCCTAGATCTTCAAATAGAGTCTGAGTCTGAATAGTCCCAGATCTTAAAATAGAGTCTCAGTCTGAAGTTTACTGAACTTCAGCTGAATGGAAAGGAGGTCCATGCTGCTCTAGATTAAATTGGCACAGAATATTATCTGTATTTTTTTCAAAGTAATAATGATAAGGAAAATAAAATGTGAGTATTCTCTCCATGTTCCTGTGCATACACACACACACACACACACACACATGTATGTCAACAGGATGTCAAGGGACCATACGTTTCAGCAGGGAGGTCTCTTTCCCGGCACTACTTTATAGTCTGCTTTTTCTTTCTCTTTCTCTCCCCCTCGAGTCTAGGATTACAAGGACATCTGACAACTTAAACCCCACGGCTTATTTGACTGCTCTACCCACAGCCCAAAGGTTTTTTGGAGCCCTGCACTTGTGGTTTGTGGGATCCTGCAGGGGTTCCACTAGATTTGTTACGGATTTTCTATAGAGCTGTACAAATATTTTGAAGAGGGCTTTGCGGAGTCCCAGGAACAGCGCCAATCCCACCCCTTCCACCCACAGCTGCCTCTTGCTGTTGTTTAGCAGATGATGGATATTAAATAGGAGATGTTTGCACTATTGCATTTCAAATTCAAAATAGGCGAGGCGGCATTTGGGTCCAGCAAAAAAAAATCAATTTCTTGCATCCCCAACAGGTGAACAAAATGCTTTATTGGGCGTACTTGGACCAGCTTCCATCCATGAGATTCGTTGTCCAAAACATATAATTACCACCTTCCACCTTTCCCAGAATGAGTTCTACCAAGTTCCTTTCCATCTTCAAACCTTTCTCATAACGTTATGAGTTCTATGAAGTTCTACAAAGTTCTGACTTGAGTAGGTTCTCTGCTTCATCTGCATAGGGAAGATGTTTGAGTGTGCCGTCGCGCTTGGGGGCTATAACTCTTAGTGAAAGAGGCATGGACGTGACATCTTTCCCCAGGGGATTGCTTCTTGCCCTCCTTTAGGAAAACTGGAACTCCCAAGGACCAAAACACTGTAGATAACTCAAAATAGGTTTTATTGTTCACAAAGAGTTATCCCTTTAAGGCAATAAGCTGGAAGTTTCAA
>NW_026844367.1:11917404-11970703 GCF_025583915.1 Anolis sagrei ordinatus
AACTGGTGCTGAAAGGTAACTTAATCAAGGGCTTCAGAGCCAAGTCTCTCTGTCATGTCCATCTGATAGAAAGTTTGATGGTGGAATGGAAAAGGAAACACTGCCCTGCTCTCTAGGAAGTGGTGGGGTCAAACAATTGAGCAGGAGGAGCAATTCAACTGTTGCAAACAACATTGATTGACAGCTATAAATAACCAATCAATCCAACTATACATTTACAGGGTAAAAAGGCAAAATCAGGCATGATACAACAGTTCAAATCCTGCGACTTACAGTTCTACATATAGGTGGCGCCACTCGTGCCGTCACTTTAAGGGGGGAAAAAAACACTCAGCAGCACTTGCATTCCTACCATGATTGAAGAGAGTCCCGAAACGCCAAGAAGACAAGCCATGCCAGTGGTGTAACTGGGGTCCATCATAAAAGGAATCATTCCACCTGCTGAAGCTGCCAGCAATCCAGCATTCAAATAATGGCGACCGGGGAGCAGAAGTGGGGCAGAGTTCAATATGCCTAGAACAACAATGTAGACATTTAACACGTTGCTGAATGGACATTTGATTTTCCCCTTTCTTGCTTGAATGTCAAGAAGGAAGGAAGAAAGGAGACATGGCAATGTCAACTCTATCCCAACTTAACATTTTTACTAACAATCAGCCACAACCACAGCTCACAAAGAGCTTTATTTGTGCTGATGACCTTGGCCTAACAACACAAGCAAAAGACTTTAAAACAATCGAAAACCAACTTACTGATAGCCTGAAAGATCTCTCCAGAGATAACCATCTGAAACCTAACCCTTCCAAGACACATGTGTGTGCTTTCCACCTACATAACCGTGAAGCCATCAGAAAATTGAAACTTGCCTGTTCAATCAAGCCAAGAGTTTGAACACTATTCCCGCTCTAAATATCTCGGTGTTAGTGTTTGACCTTAGATCAAACTCTAACATTTAGGAAACACTGTGCGAACACCAAGCACAAAGTAGTTGCATGCAATAACATCCTGCGGAAACTTACTAATAGTGCATGGGGTGTAGACCCAAAATTAATAAGAATATCAGCCCTGGCCTTGTCTTGTTTATTTATTTATTTCATTTATATACCACTTTTCTCAGCCCTTGGGCGACTCAAAGCGGTTAACAATAGCAAAATTCAATGTTCAACATCATAAAAACAGTTAAAAAACAATTATAATAATGACATAATAAACAATCAATTAATCATAACTATAACATCTCATTAGCATCTCATAAGTAGAATCAAGATCCAATCTCATAATCCATTGTTCTGTATTCCTATATTCAATACACTGCCTATTCAAATGCCTGCTCAAATAACCAGGTCTTCACTTTCCTCCAAAATGCTAATAGGGAGGAAAGTAACTTCTGTAGGAAGGGCATTCCACAGCCAAGGGGCCACCACTGAGAAGGCCCTGTCTCTCGTCCCTGCTAGATGTGTTTGTGAGGCAGGTGGGACTGAGAGCAGGGCCTCCCCCGATGATCTGAATGTCCTAGCTGGGTCATAGGAGGAGATGCGGTCAGACAGGTAAGTTACTCAACTGCTTACTCAACTGAGTAAGAAAAAGCAGACTATAAAGTAGTGCCGGGAAAGAGAATAATCAAAGGATGTCTCAAACCTATACCTGTTGATACTCCACAAACTAGTTGGAAGTACCCCTGAAGTACATCAAGAAGTTGTTGCAAATTGTGAGAGAAATAAGGTTGAACACTATGAAAGCCACCCACTATCAGCCTCCTCCCAGTAGGCTTAAATCAAGGAAAAGTTTCATGAGAACCACCACTCCTCTAAATGTTCCTCAAGCAACAGCATTCCTATGGGAAGCTAAACCAGGAAATCCCAAATGGATGCCCCCCATGAGGGTCTTCCTCCAGGAGCAAACCAAGAATGGGCAACTTGGAAGTCCATTCTTTTCAACTTATTTATTTATGTAAAGCTTTTGACACAAAATAAATAAACTCTATCCCCACCATTTTGAGAAAGATAGTAACTTAAGATCATTTTTTAGGCACAGGACAGTGTACTCCATAGTCTGGGCCCCCATAGCTGATCTGTCAAAAGTGCATGGACTCTAACCTTGGATTCATTAAAAAACACCAGATTCTACTCCAGGACTCCACCACAACCAAAAACCCAGGCTATTACTAATGTACCAGTTTTAATAGCTAGCAATCCAAGCTATTACGCCTTGTGAGACTCCATGGTGAGGAGCTTCTCAAGCAGCTTAAGTTACAGAGAGACCAAGATGTTAATGGCAATGCTGCATTTACTCTGTATTTAATTTGCTGTATTCCAAGCAGTTATTGGAATTAAGCCATATGACTTTCAACAAGGTTTTTGTTTGTTTGTTTGCTTGCTTCCCTGCAAGCTGGCACCAATTCTTATGATAATTTACTGTGAACATAGATCCTAGCTCTTGAAGACCCTTTTGGCAATTATTTCTGAAGTTTAGACAAGGCTGGTTTGTGTATGGGATGCATACCTTGCAGTTTTCCATATGCTACTAAAGAGCCACTAAACGTGACACCTCCAATGTAGGTGCCCAAGTAGGCGACCGTTTTAAGGACATTAGCAGATGGGTGGACATCAAGGTGTGGATATTCGATCATGTACTCGGCGACGCAGGTCAGGACCGCTGCCAAGCCAACCAGACTATGAAATGCCGCAACGAGCTGCGGAAGGTCAGAGATTTCAATCCGTTTCGCAATGGTGAGACCTGCAAAAAATGATGCAGTTGAGAGCCAAGATATATTTTTTTTGTTAAAAAAATGTTCTATTGTATTTCATACCACTCTCCAAAATATAAACAACCAGTTAAGTAACAAAAGGCTGTTTACTTTCTGAAGATGTTTTCCCTTTTTGGTGCAAAGGGAAAGGAAAGATGACGGGGAAATTATAACCTCATTTCAAGCCTCCTCCTTGAAAAAACTTTAAAAACAAGTCTCAGGAAATTATGAGAGCAACGATATTTGGAGACTGCTGACTAAAAACAGGGTGATTTGGGCTACGAATTCTTATGGTGTCGTGATCTTGACAGAAGAATCCTCTCATGAACATGAGTCTCCTGAGTCAATAGTAATACAATGTAAATACACAAATGTCCTGTTGCTATAAACTTCAGCAAAAGTATCAATTCAATTAATCATGAGAATACTCAATTAATTTGTATAGTACACAAGTGTGGGGAACAAATACGATGGGACTATTTACAATGGTGTAACAAACATAATATTCATGTTTTCCAAATAATTAGTCGGATCTTCCAAAAGTTTTGTGGACAAACTTTAACATATCCAAAATAGTCCCATGTGAGTTCAAGACAAGATAAAAAATCTTGGGAAAACTACAAGGATTCCCGGGTGTTTATCATCCTTGTTTCAGGAGGAGTATCCCTTCTTCAGGTTTCTTTCAAGGTTTCTTCAATCGTTTGAAATAATATCTTCTGAGGCTAAACTTGAAGAGGACAAAATAATAGATAATAGATAAACGATTGAAGAAACCTTGAAAGAAATCCAAAGAAGTAATACTTGTGTACTATACGAATTGATTGAGTATTCTCATGATTAATTGAATTGATACTTTTGCTGAAGTTTATAGCAAAAGGACATCTGTGTATTTACATTGTACTTATAGATATCTGCGTAGTTAAAGTCAATAGTAATACAGTCAGCCTTCCATGTTTGCTGGGGTTATGGGCCCAGGAGCCCCATTCAAGTGAAAAGACTGCAAATAAACAATTTGTTATTATTTTATCTGAGAGAAGCAATGTTAAACCCTTGTGCCAGCAGGATTGCTGACTGATAGGTCAGCAGTTCGAATCCAGGGAGAGCGGGTTGAGCTCCCTCTGTCAGCTCCAGCTCCTGTGGGGACATGAGAGAAGCCTCCCACAAGGATGGTAAAACATCAAACATCCCGGTGTCCCCTGGGCAACGTCTTTGCAGACAACCAATTCTCTCACACCAGAAGCGACTTGCAATTTCTCAAGTCGTTCCTGACACACAAAAAATCTGAGAGAACACCTCTCTGGGAATTTCTAGGTCTTCCAGCATACTTCTATAGTTGACTTCGGCTGGAGGTTGGCCTAGCATTGTGCTGGAGGATCTAGAGATTCCTAGAGAGAAGATTTTAATCAAATCTGTGAATGATCAAATATATATAAAAAAGCCAAAACTGCAAATGTAAAGGGACGACTGTATAATATTCACCTACGCTCTGATATGACATATCCCCCATTGTGCTTGAACTTGGATTCAGATGATCCTAACATGGTATATTTTGAACTCCATGATTCTATGCAATTTGAAAGTCGTCCAGGATATATAAATATATTTGATTTCAAAATGAACCTCATAATTGTGTGGTAACGATATGAGGCTAAACACACACCAGAATTGAATTTCATACACAATGTTTCAAAAAGAGATTTGCAAGTTTTAGCTTGATGGGAAAGCTTTCCTTCCATGTCTATTGAATAAGGAGGGAGCGGAATCCATCTTTTTTTTTCAAGTTACCAATTATGCAAATTGATTTTTCAAGTCAACTCAGTCTGAATATGATTGCTGGCATTCTGAAGGTCCAAAAGGACGTTGGGGAAGTAACATAACATATGTAAATAAACATTACTGACATGGCGAACTACTTTTTCCATAGTTTGGTTTGGTTCCAGATAAAATGTTTCCTGTGTTTAAATATACATATCTAACTTCATTATCTTCTGCTTTCTGAGTCTAGAGTGCCACCTTTTGGAGTAGAATATACCTTAATTCCCAAGTGATACTTGGACTGGAGGCACTTTGGTACAGAGATTATCATATTGTTAGCAATAGCCATAAAAATGCTATTTTCCCATTGGCAAGTTTGGAATGGATGAGAGTCTCATGCACCAATTGCGCCAATCAGTTGATGGTGCCTCTTTGGAAAGAAATACTTTTAGTGAGTGTTTCTCAATAAACTCAGAATATATATTAGCGCTCCATGCAATCATGCCAGCCACATGACCTTGGAGGTGTCCACGGACAATGCCAGCTCTTCGGCTTAAACATTGAGATAGGCACCACCCCGCAGAGTTGGACACAACTAGACTTAATATCAAGGGGAAAACTTTACCTTTATATATTAGTTAGTTAAGTTGGTATGTATGTATGTTTGCGTGTTTGGACCACAAAGACTGTTGCTAGGTGAAGTGGCCCTCTGTGGTGTCACTGGATTGGCTGTTGCTAGGTGAAGTGGTCCTTTATAATGTTGTTGGGAAAGAGCAGTGACATGTGTAAGAGGTGAAGGGAGGAAATGACCACAAAGAGAGTCATGTTGCCATTGTAATCTAGGCTCTCCCGAGCTGGAGAAAGGGGGAAGGAGAGAGTAATGGAAGGAAGAAAGAGAAAAATAAAGGAAAGCAGATGGAAGGGAGGAAGGAGGAAGAAGGTTTGAGGGGAGGGGAGGAAAAGGAAGGAAGGAAAGTAGGGGGCAGTGACCCCTCTAACACCCAGATGATGCCATATATATATATATATATATATATAGAGAGAGAGAGAGAGAGAGAGAGAGAGGTAGAGGTAGAGGTAGAGACATAGAGGTAGAGGTAGAGAGATAGAGATAGAGATAGAGATAAGAGAGATGGAGGTAGAGATAAAGGTAGAGATAGTAGAGGTAGAAGTAGAGGTAGAGGTAGAGGTAGAGGTAGAAGTAGAGAAGTAGAAGTAGAGAGATAGATAGAGGTAGAGAGATGGAGGTAGAGACATAGAGGTAGAGGTAGAGGTAGAGAGATAGAGGTAGAGAGATGGAGATAGAGGTAAAGAGATAGAGATAAAGAGATGGAGGTAGAGATGGAAGTAGAGATAGAGGTAGAGGTAGAAGTAGAGGTAGAGGTAGAAGTAGAGGTAGAGAGATAGAGGTAGAGAGGTAGAGGTAGAGAGATAGAGGTAGAGAGGTGGAGGTAGCGGTAGAGAGATAGAGATAGAGAGAGGGAGGTAGAGATGGAGGTAGAGATAGAGGTAGAAGTAGAGGTAGAGGTAGAAGTAGAGGTAGAGATAGAGAGAGGTAGGGGTAGAGGTAGAAGTAGAGGTAGAAGAAAAGAGGTAGAGGGATAGAGAGAGGTAGAGATAGAGGTAGAGGTATAGAGATGGAGATGGAGATAGAGACAGAGATAGAGATATATATGTTTATTTTTTTAACATGGAGCAAAACTGACACTAAAATGAAAAATAATGTTTGTTTTTGTATACTTCCAGTTTATTTATATTTGCAAGCCTTTCTCCTACTTTTTCTATTTTTTCTATTCTGGGAGCCCCTTTTGGGTTCATATGGTCTATGAGCCATTGTTGACCACCCTATTGTAGAAGATCAACTCCCTTTAGTGCACAGAGCTCAACACTGATTTTTCTCAAGTTGTGAGAGGTTTGCAAGGAATACTGGATTTTCCAAGGACAGAGTGTGAAAGTCACTGGTTTAGTGTGAACTCACCCATGGTGCCACCCATGGCCATGGCTGTAGACATCTGGCCCAGCAGTTCTGGTGACGGTTTCAGGGCGCCCAGGGTCGCGGCGATGCCACCGGCAACCCCAATCATCCCCAGAGCGTTGCCAAGTCTAGATGTACTCTGACTGGACAACCCTGCCAATGCGCCAACGCAGCAGAGGCCTGAGCCCAGATACATCATCTAAAAGTTTTTTAAAAGGCAAAGTGTTTAAATGGTTAAGGCAATAAGCAACGCTACAAAGACTATAGTTGGTTTTCTGGGTAAACAAGGCACAAAATAAATAAATATTTGAACAGGGAAAGTCAAAAGGTACCTAGAATACTGAGCTACTTCTTAACTAAGATTTTCTGCTTTGAACTATATATATATATAAATAAATATATAAATCTAAACTGGTATATAATCCAGTTCAAAGTAGATAAACTAGGATCAGATACTAAATTGGATGGCAGTGTTGATGGGCCTTTGTTGTCTTTTCAGGCTGGATCCACATTGTTCTACATCCCAGGACCTGATCCCAGAACTGAATTATATGAGTCTAAACTGCCAGATAATTTGGAATAGAGGGCAGGGTAGATCCAGGCTCAACGTCAAATGAATAATTTTCTTTTTCCAGTAAGCCTTTAGAACAGCGATTCTCAACTTGGGGGTCCAGACACCTGGGAGGGTCCAGAGAACATGTCACAGGGGTGGCCAAAGATCATCAGAAAATACAGTATTTTCTGTTGGTCATACGGGTTCTATGTGGGAAGTTTGGCCCAATTCTATCATTGGTGGGGTTCAGAATGCCCTTTGATTGTAGGTGAACTATAAATCCCAGCAACTACAACTCACAAGTGTCAAGATCAATTTTCCCCAAACTTTCCCCAAACAGTGTTCACATTTGGGCATATTGAGTATTCATGCCAAGTTTGGTCCAGATTCATCATTGTTTGAGTCCACAGTGCTCTCTGGATGCAGGTGAACTACAACTCCAAAAATTCAAGGTCAATGTCCACCAGATCCTCCCAGTATTTTCTGTTGGTCATGGGAGTTCTGTGTGCCAAGTTGGGTTCAATTCCATCTGAAATATCTTCAAGCCTCGGCTGGTAGGTCTACTCAATACCCAGACGCATTTGCAATTGGTAGTAGCACCCACACCGATGAGGCATAGATAGTAAACAGCCTGGAAGAGGTTAACAAGGGTTTTTCCTACAGAGAAAGTACAGTTAATTAAAGTCAGGTACCAGTCCATTGAGGACTAGACTAATAAAGCCTTGAAGTGTTGTTTGAACCATTGAAGATTTGTTGTTTGTTCCATAATAAAGACTTTGTTGTATCATTAAAGACTCTAAAGACCATCACTTCAGAAAAATCCCTGAGAACCTCTCTTTGAGGCCCCCTGGCTTCCTGCTGGGCTTAAAGTATACGTCCTACAGAAAAGACAGCTATTACAGGCCCAGCGCATGACAGAACACTGGGATATAAATAAAGCAATAGACCAATGGATGGATGGATCCCTATTGTGTTGCTATAGGTTTTTCGGGCTATATGGCCATGTTCTAGAAGCATTCTCTCCTGACGTTTCGCCTGCATCTATGGCAAGCATCCTCAGAGGTTGTGAAGTCCTCACAACCTCTGAGGATGCTTGCCATAGATGCAGGCGAAACGTCAGGAGAGAATGCTTCTAGAACATGGCCATATAGCCCGAAAAAACCTACAACAACCCAGTGATTCCAGCCATGAAAGCCTTCGATGACCCCTATTGTGTTTGCACTTGAAGAAGGCAATAAAAGAAAGGACTGATCAGCTCAAGATTAAAACGACTAAACTAGAGCATCCTCGCCGGAGCTATTTCTTTCAGGCTGAGTCTTATTTTAAAAGGTTTCAGCCTTGATGGGTGGAAGAACTGCAGACCACCAGTTCAAACACATTCTGAAGATACCAAGTTGGTGAGATCATTTGGTCAGGTTGCGCTCCGACTTGAGTTCTTTGGTGCACTTTCGATACACCAAGATGCTTTGAAATCCCTGAAAGGGTGGGCATTTATATAGAACAGGTGGGGATTTCCCTATGCTTGGAAAATATCTTTTACATCTAAATGCAAATGCACAATATACTTTCAAGAGGGAAGGAGATGACATTACCCAATTTGTTTTCATTGACCACATCCCACCCAGAAGATATTAATAAAAGTCAGAATGTTAATAATCTAAATTGGGGAGGGGCTGTCTGGATTTTGGAATTTATTTTATTTTAATGTATTGTTGAAGGCTTTCATGGCCAGAATCACTGGGTTGTTGTAGGTTTTTCGGGCTGTATGGCCATGTTCTAGAACAGCGTTTCTCAACATGGGGGTCGGGACCCCTGGGGGGGGTCACGAGGAGGGTGTCAGAGGGGTCACCAAAGAACATCAGAAAGCACAGTATTTTCTTATGGTCATGGGGGTTCGGTGTGGGAAGTTTGGCCCAATTCTATCATTGTTGGTGTTCAGAATGCTCTTTGATTGTAGGTGAACTATAAATCCCAGCAATACAAATCCCCAGGTTGTGATTTTATTACTAAAAGCCCTGGGGTCCACTAATCAAAATGGAGAGCAGGATGAACCATCTTACCTAACATACTCCCATGACTCATACCTTGTATGTATAAATGAAAATCTGCATATGAAGTACTTGAACACCTCAGCAAGCGAGAGTCCAAAAGTGGCAGGCTCAAACCCAGAACCTCAATCAATGGCTGATACCAGATGAGAGACTCCCCTCTGGGCACACAGAAAACTGGGCGACTTGGAAGGCGCTGAACAGACTGCGCTCTGGCACCACGAGATGAATGGCCAATCTTAAAAAATGGGGCTACAAAGTGGAATCGACAACATGAGAGTGTGGAGAAGAGCAAACGACAGACCACCTGCTGCAATGCAACCTGAGCCCTGCTACATGCATAATGGAGGACCTCCTTGCAGCAACACCAGAGGCACTCCAAGTGGTCAGCTATTGGTCAAAGAACATTTAATCAACTACCAAGCTGGCAAACTGTTTGGTTTGCTCCTGACACAATAAATAAATAGAATCAACCCAAAATCCATTCACACTACAGAATTATAGTGCTATGATTCCACAGTAATTGCTATGATTACATCACTATGCAATTGCCTCTACATATTCGCTGAGGTTGGAGCCCTGTGAATGGAGAGAGGTGGCTGTATAATCATGTGAATAGAGAAAAACCAGAAATTATGTCTCGCCTGCTCAATGTTGTATCCGCTGAGAAGAGATGCGCCATACCCTCCAACAAAGACGGAGCCGGGGAGGAGGTATAGGTAGTTAAATTCCGGTGGATCTGTTGGGCGCTTAAACATATCCAACATTCGCTGTGTAATTAAGAAACCACCTATTAGAATTAAAAAGAAACACTAACTGTTACAATGAAAATGAAGATGGAATTGCAACAAAAATGTGAGCCTGGCAACAATGACTCTCCAGGGTAGTTTGCATGCCATTCTCTACAACAGTGGTTTTCAACCTGTGTGTGCCCAGGTGTTTTGGCCTACAACTCCCAGAAATCCCAGCCAGTTTACCAGCTGTTAGGATTTCTGGAAGTTGAAGGCCAAAACATATGGGCACCCTCAGGTTGAGAACCACTGTTCTGCAACATATCATTTATGCAGCTTTCTGTTTCTTTCTGTTTTCACACAGTGCTGGCACGGCTATGCCAGGAGATTTGAATTACTTTTTCTTGCACTGTTAGTTTGCATGAATCTATTCAAGCTATGTTTTTTTGCAATCAGGTGGCTTCCCCAGGTTGCAATCATAGGGCCAACAACCTATCAATCATCATTAGAGCCTTTACACCCGCCCCTTTCCCTTGGTTTGGAGGGAAAGTTCAGTCTTACAGTTTGAAGCCTTACAGTAAGACTTGTGGGCTTCAGTCTGGAATTACAGAATGATGCTGTTTTGCCTTGCTGTTACATTGGCCAACACACATTTTGTTGCTTCAAATCTAATCCCCTGCCACTGTGGCTGGATGGAACCAAGCACTGCCTATCTCTGAACATTTTATCAGTTGTTATTTATAAAGTACATTTTCGCATTTAGAAAAACATAACAAAAAATTGGGGTGGTTTTCAGGGGCCTAGAATGGATTAATTGCATTTCAATGGGAAAAATCGCTTTTAGATAAGAAAGTTCTGACTTAAGAACACAGTCATGAAACAAATTAAATTCTTAAGTCAAGATATCACTGGATATAGATATAGATATCCAAAGAAGAATATTATTAATTCTTTAAAAATGTGGGTCTGTTTTCACAGGTCCAGAATTGATTAATTGCATTTTAATGGGAAAATTCACTTTGAGATAAGAATGTTCTGACTTAAGAACACCGTCACGAAACGAATTAAATTCTTAAGTCAAGATATCACTGTATATAGATATAAATATCCAAAGAAGAATAGTATTAATTCTTTAAAAAATTGAGTTTGTTTTCACGGGTCCAGAATTGATTAATTGCATTTTAATGGGAAAATTCACTTTGAGATAAGAATGTTCTGACTTAAGAACACAGTCACGAATCAAATTAAATTCTTAAGTCAAGATATCACTGGATATAGATATCCAAAGAAGAATGGTATTAATTCTTTAAAAAATTGGGTCTGTTTTTACGGGTCCAGAATTGATTAATTGCATTTTAATGGGGAAAGTCACTTTGAGATAAGAATGTTTTGACTTAAGAACACAGTCACAAAACAAATTAAATTCTTAACTCAAGATATCACTGGATATAGATATATATATCCAAAGAAGAATATTATTAATTCTTTTCTCTGATAAAATCTATGGTGCAGGGCCCGAACTGGCTGTTGCTCAGCTTCTGCCTTGTCAGTTTCATTACTTTGCTTGAAAGATGACGTCTCACATTGTTGAATATTTTGCACAAGGAAGAGATCTGACAATGTACAAACAAATGATGAAAGTAAACACAGAGCAAGGTGCATGGATGAATGAGGTTGTACCTGCAATATTGACAGATGAAACAAATGCCGCCAGCAAAGCCAATGTCTGCGGTACGCTGGAAGGAAGGTATGTTCCTCCCATCAGCACCAAACCGCCCACAGCAGTGAGTCCTGGAGGGAAAACCAAAGAGACTTTATAACATAACTAAAAAATGCACCATCAACAATCTTGTCTCAAAAATTCTTGTTTTATGTAGCAGATGTTTCCTGTTGCAGTTGAACACAGTCAATTAGTCCAATTGCCAACATATCACTGCTCATCTTCTGAGAAAGTGGGCTAGGAAAGCACTTTAGGGACAGAAGCTTTTCCTCATTGCGAAAGGATATATTGCTGTTATAAACTGCTTAACTAGTACTGTCTTTTCAGAGAGAGATATAAATGGTGGCATATTCTCGGTTTCAACGCCTTTCACAGCACCTGTGCTGGCTACTCATTCGTTTTCCAAGACTAATTAAAACTGTAGCCTCAAAGGAGATAGCCACTCCTTCATCAAACTGAAAAGACACGTCCTGTTTATGACAAGTGGTGGAAATGTTCTTGGACCACAGACCACAGAGGTGATGAGCCATTGCCCTCTGGATGCTGAATACATCTCCCATCAGCCCTGACGGTTAGTCATGATTTGATGGGAAATGGAGTCCAACCAAAGCTTTTTGCTTAAGCATAGTTGTTTTTAAGCCCTTTCTTCTGCAGCTTGGAATCACATTGTTAAGGAAAGGTTTAACGGTATTTATAAACTACCTCTCTATTTACAATGGTCATTTCTGCATGTACCCACACCCCAACTTCTGTGCAGAATATACACTCTGCTCCATTCAGGATAGGGAGCAGTTGGGACACTGCTGCCTATCCCGATAGGCACTAATAGTTTGCCACAGAAAACAATTAACAACAACTTTATTTGTAGTGACATACAGAGGAAAATCTCCTTCTAACCACCCCAGATGAATTATACATTAGGTGACCATCACAGGATGGTTGAACTTGATAACTCAAGCATCACGTGGTCTTTAGCAACTTTGGTATCACTTCATAATAGGGAGATGCAAACTACTGTTGTGATTCAAATAGATGTTCCCTAATTTATGGGCTACAAAACATGAAGGCATTTCTTTGACCTTGACTATCTTACTTATGAGACTCTCTCTGCACTTCCTTCTCACAGAGCCTTTTGGATTTCCTGAGCTGGATGTTTTTCTCCCTATCATCAAATCAGATACCCCTGTCGAACAATTTGTGGTGGGTACAGCTAATATATATACAGCCCTAGGTAATTTTCAATGGTAAGCAAACAGTATTTTGGCGCCGCCCCCCGCCACCAACCAATCACTGATATATATTTTCTGTTCGTAGTGGGAGTTCTGTGTGCCATATTTGGTTCAATTCCATCATTGGTGGAGTTCAGAATGCTCTTTGATTGTAGGTGAACTATACATCCCAGTAACTACAACTCGCATATGTCAAGGTCTATTTTCCCCCAAGAGCGCCCCTGGGCAAAATCAACTATACTGCAACTGCTTACTTTGCGTAATGGGTTGAGCTGCCCCTGTCTAAAATCCCCTCATTTTCCTCAGTGAAAGAACCATCCACCACTCTCCCAGGCTCTCCAGGTTCTGGAATCCCAATCCTCTCATTTTCATCTATTTGAATCACAACAGTAACACCGAGTTGTTGTAGGTTTTTTTGGGCTATATGGCTATGTTCTAGAGCAGGGGTCCTTAAACTAAGGCCGCAGGGCTGAATGCGGCCCTCCAAGGTCATTTACCTGGCCCTTGCTCAGGGTTAACTTAAGTCTGAAACAACTTGAAAACACAACAACAACAACAACAACCTTATCTCATCAGCCAAAAGCAGGCCCACAGTTCCCACTGAATTACTAATAAGTTTATATTTGTTAAAATTGTTCTTCATTTTAGTTATTGTATTGTTTTTAAGTGTTTTTGCACTACAAATAAGATATGTGCAGTGTGCATAGGAATTCATTCATGCTTTTTTCAAATTACAATCCGGCCCTCCAACAGTTTGAGGGACTGTGACCTGGCCCTCTGTTTAAAAAGTTCAAGGACCCCTGTTCTAGAGGCATTCTCTCCTGATGTTTCACCTGCATCTATGGCAAGCATCCTCAGAGGTAGCGAGATCTGTTGGAACTAGGAAAATTGGGTTTATATGTCTGTGGAATGACCAGGATGGGACAAAGAACTCTTGTCTGTTGGAGCTAGGTATGAAAGTTTCAACTGACCACATTGATTAGCATTTGATGGCCTGGCGGGCTTTTTTGGTGTGGCTTGTTAGTGCCTGGGGGAATCTTTTGTTGCGAGGTGATTAGCTATCCCCGATTGTTTCCTCTCTGTTGCTTTGCTGTTGTAATTTTAGAGTTTTTTAATACTGGTAGCCAGATTTTGTTCATTTTCATGGTTTCCTCCTTTCTGTTGAAATTGTCCACATGCTTATGGATTTTAATGGCTTCTCTGTGTAACACAGTAACACAGCTTGGAAATGTTACATGGTTATATATACCTCATCTATAAGTCCTCATGTATACATCTAGGACAGGTTTTGGGAACAAAATTTCCGTAGTCAGGCATTCAGAAAATCTAAAAGAGTGTGGAGGGCTTAGTGTTTATTTTAGGTTTTCAGGGGATGAACTAAGCTCCTGCCACTTGCCACTCTGTTTAAAGAAGGGGATGATTCCTTTTGAACCTTCAGATCAGGCAATGCTGCTAGATAGTGAGGATATCAAGTCCTGTTTTCAGTTCATGTTTTAGCCTTTGCTATTGGTATTTCTGGATTCATGTTCATGTTTTCATTCTTGTTTCCCATGTTATGAACATGAATGAAAGGTTTTCCTGTACCTTTTGGGTTATTTGGATTATTGCTTTAGAAGTGTTTTACTCCTCCCCAACTTTGTTGTGCCGTTTACTTATTGACTACCTTTTCTGATCACCTGTTGGATTTTGCCTTTCTTATCCCTTTTTGGTGATTTTCTCTACTTTCTTCAGTAAACTGTTTTATTAATGTTTTTGGAGTCCTGGTTGGTGCTAAGGGCAAGGTGAACTCTGGCTGAGGAGCAACAAGTACCAGCTGTGGTTTAGCTCTGATGATGTAAATCTGGATTAATTAATTCACTCCTGAGTTTCCCATCCCTACACATAACTGTGCATGTCCCATTATACCAAAGGAGATAGATAACAAGAGTGCAAGAATCTAAGCTTACCGGAAATAGCGTTTGTTACAGACATTAAAGGAGAGTGAAGAGCAGGTGTGACTCCCCAAACTGTATGGTAGCCAACTATTCCAGCAAGTCCAAAGGTAGTCACCATTTGGGTAAAAGCTGCGTTAGGAGACACGAGACCCAGCCCTAAAATTGTGGTGAGGCCTAAAAGGGAAAGAAAAGCAGAACTTTCAGGATAATCATAAGACATTTTCATCTCAAATAAGCCAACAATATGGCTTGGAACATTACCTTTGTGGACTACAACTCCCAAAATCCACCTGTTTGGAGGATTTCTGCCATGTCAGCTGAAGGATTATTGGAGAAGTCAAAAAAGTAGTTTTCAAAACTCTTGAATAGGCCAGATCCACACCCTCTTAGTCCCACTAGTACTTTGGTTTGGAAAACAATGAGAAAGGGAGCAGGAACAGTCTTTTGATATAGAGTTTTATAGACATAATACGAATTCCACTTTCCTCCCAGAATGGAGACTCGCCTGGGAGAGAATTCATTGAGCCAAATTGTCTGTTCAGTCCTACTTTTTGGGATCCAGATCCGGAAATGCCAACAAATAAAATCTCTGAGATTTTAAGTATTTCATTTTCAGCATCTCATCAAAGGCCAGAGCAACAAAATGAAAAATGGCAATAATTCCCAATTGACTTCTCTACTTGCTTGGTAGGAAAAGCTTCTATTGCAGCATCTGAAAATTGTTAAGTCAGACAGACCACACACACACACAGGCGTAATAGCAATGCTTTATGAAAAGAACCTGCAATGACCTTGCTCTTCTGTAGCATATTACTATGTGAAAATGCCCCTGAAAAGTTAGTTTTTTGGACTGTAACTCCCCAAACCCTTCAGCAAGCCAAGCCACACAGGTTGGGAATTCTTGGAGTTGTATCCAAAAGCTCTGTCCTATAGCGGAATCTGATCTGTCTGACCAGCTATTTCCATTGGCTTTCAGATTTTAAGTATGCAGCTTATGCCCCTTCTATACTACCATATATAATCCAGATCATCTGCTTTGAACTGGAGTGTATGCCAGTGTAGACTCATATAATCCAGTTCAAAGCAGATAATGTGGATTATCTGCTTTGATAATCTGGATTATATGGAACTGTAGAAGGGACCCTAGTTAGCTTGAAGCAGTTGAGCTGGCATGGGCAAACCTTGGCCCTCCAGATGTTTTGGACTTCAACTCCCACAATTCCTAACAGTCTACCGTCTGTTAGGAATTGTGGGAATGTAGTCCAAAACACCTGAAGGGCTGAAGTTTGCCCGTGCCTGCAGTAGAGGTTACGTTCAAACAAGCTATTTCCTTCTTAGATGATTCTATTTGCCCCACACACATTTCTTTTTATGGTTCCTGCAGTTGCACTCCACGACAGGAAAAGCCCTCTGACTGTAAACACCACACCGTTGATTGGAAAACAATCCTTTTATTGAAGATAATGAAAAGCAGCAAGTAAAAAGCACTTTAAAGAAATAGGTAAATCCAATTAGGTAAGAAGATAAGCAGGAGAAAAAATAGTCCAAAGTAAAGTTCAGCAAAGTCCATAAAAACAAAGTCCACACTTCTCGAATATAATTCAGAAAATCAGGAAACATTAATCCAAGGCATGAGTAGGCATTCATACAATCCAAGAATCCAAACCATGAAACAAGAAATACTTAAACAAGAATCTCCCCAGCAAGGCTTTCATGAAACAAGGACGAGAACTACACTTGATTTCAAACAATGCTTCATCTGACTATATTTCCCATACTTGGAACATTTATCCCATCATTAAGCTACCCCAAGCACTCAAAAAATGATTTCGCTTTAATTGATATTCCTTTATCTTTTTCTGTCGGATTCTGGCAGACCGCCGAAGGCACTGTTTGGCTTGTCTGTTTTAACTAATCTCCTGCTATCTATCTATTTGCTCATTAACTTCTGCAGGTTAAATCCTGGGAACCTCTGGTAACAATTCAGGGCGTACACCATCATCCCCCACACCCTTCAGGGACATTCTCATGGGAAACTACACTTTGAACAGGGATCTCCTGGTCTTTCCCTCCATTAATATCTTTGACCAAACAATTGCCATCTTGAAACTCATTAACATCACTCCCCACATCCAAAGCACCCTGATACTGAAACACAATCACAGGCTGAGATCCAACACCTGCAATTTTGAGTGAAACCAATGTTTAAGCTCAGCCAAGCCACTTAAAGATGCTTTGGTGGTATCATTAACCTTTTGCCAATATCAATAAAGTAGCGGGCGCTTTTCCTGCGTGGGTTCTGGAGCCATCTCACATTCCAAGGCCATGAACGTGAACATCCTTTGAAGCCCAGGTTTCCCCCACTATCCCCGGGAAAGAATGTACCAAAGCTGTGGTCAAACATATGGTAGGAATAATGTCTTTCATCACTCGCACTAAACGATTTTGTGCTCCACTCCCTTGTTACTCAAGACTGAAATCAAGCTTGCTTTAAGAAAAAGAGGATTGCTTAAAGGTAGGCATATCAGAAACCGATCTATACTGTGGCTGCTTTGTTTTCCAAACAAGAATAGGAAGGGCAATATAACTTAATACATGTTGCATCGCAAATATGTTTAAGATAAGGTTGTGCAGGTAAGGGCAGGCATAGGGGCCATTTGCACAACTCGGGGTGCTTTCAGAGCCACATGGGCTACTAAAAAATATCCCCAAACCCTGGAGATTCTGACAAATGGATGGAAGGGTTCAATACTACCATTATATATTTGTAACCTAGTGATGCAGAGCCATAACTCTACACCAGGCTTTAGCACAGCTGGTTAATCACCAGCAACAATAGATCACACCAATCGAAAGTTGGCAGTTCAAAGTCCAGGTCGGGGTGAGCACCCGACTTTCAGCCCAGCTCACTGTCCACCTAAGCAGTTTGAAAACAGCCGTGCTGTGAGTAGAGAACTTCAGCACCGCTTAAGCGGGAAGGTATTTTACGGCACCATAAAAAGGAAGTACCAGAAAATACCGGCGATCAAAGAAAGGAGGAAGTCTGTGATCAAGGATTCTTCGTCAAAGAGGATGGAGTGGCAGCACCCACCTGTGGCCAGAATCAAGCACAACCTCCAGGATGCCGAAGTTGGGGAAAAGGCCAACATATACCTCTATCTGTTGTCTATCCTGTCTGTTTAACAGTATTGAATATTTGCCGTGTATATGTTCTGTGATCTGCTCTCAGTTCCCTTCTCAGGATGAGAAGAGCGGAATATAAATTTAGTAAATAAATAAATATAAAACTGTACTGTATCGAGTGAAACTGAAAACAGTAAACCTAAAGGAGCTGCAGTGGTGCTATGAGTTAAATCCTTGTGCTGCTGAACTGCTAACCTGAAGATAGGCAGGTCGAATCTGCAAGACGGGATGAGCTCCCAGCTGTCAGCTCCAGCTCCTGCCAACCTAGCGGTTTGAAAATGTAAGTCCATAAGTAGGTACTGCTTCAGCAGGAAAAAGCAAAGAGATGCTCTAAGTAATCTTGCCAGCCACACAATCAGGAGATGACAAAACAGGCTCATCAGCTTGAAAATGGAGAAAGCACCTCCCCAGAGCCAGAGATGAGCACCACCTCCATTAGCCGGAAATGAAAGGAGAAGCCTGTGCCTTTGTTTGCATTGTGTCTAATTGTATATGATTGTAAAGGCATCAAATGTTTGCCTATATATGTAAATGCTGTAATCTGCTTTGAGTCCCCGAGAAGAGAAGGAAGGACTATAAATAAAGTATATTATTATTATTATTATTATTATTATTATTATTATTATTATTATTAAAACTATGTATGGCATAAATCTCATTTTACCAATGGCCACATCAGACACATGGTTGTCTTCAAAGGACCATTTGCAACTGTAAAACTGTATAAATATAATTATATTGCCTTGGTATGGAAAGCCTCGCAGACCATATAAAATAATGGCTTGTGAGCAGTACGTGTGAAAAAGATCTTGGACTCCTCGTGGACAACAAGTTAAACATGAGCCAAAAATGTGATGTGGCGGCAAAAAAAGCCAATGGAATTTTGGCCTGCATCAAGAGGAGCATAGTGTCTAGATCCAGGGAAGTAATGCTACCCCTTTAATCTACTTTGGTTAGACCACACCTGGAATATTGTGTCCAATTCTGGGCACCACAACTCAAGAGAGATATTGACAAGCTGGAATGCGTCCAGAGGAGGGCGACTAAAATGATCAAGGGTCTGGAGAACAAGCCCTATGAGGAGCGGCTTAAAGAGCTGGGCATGTTTAGCCTGAAGAAGAGAAGGCTGAGAGGAGATATGATGAGGGCCATGTATAAATATGTAAGAGGAAGCCACAGGGAGGAGGGGGCAAGCTTGTTTTCTGCTTCCTTGCAGACTAGGACAAGGAACAATGGCTTCAAACTACAAGAGGGGAGATTCATCTGAACATGAGGAAGAACTTCCTGACTGTGAGAGCCGTTCAGCAGTGGAACTCTCTGCCCCGGAGTGTGTGGAGGCTCCTTCTTTGGAAGCTTTTAAACAGAGGCTGGATGGCCATCTGTCAGGGGTGATTTGAATGCAATATTCCTGCTTCTTGGCAGATTGGGGTTGGACTGGATGGCCCATGAGGTCTCTTCCAACTCTTTGATTCTATGATTCTATGATTCTATGATGTAGTGGGCAGTGAGGTGCTGGGTGCGAAAATTGCTGGCTGATGCAATTGCTGGCTGATGCAACTGCCAGGGTGAAGCTAGAAGTTATTTTTTGGGTGTATACATAATAAGTTGCTGATGCAGAATATTGGTGGACATCTTTTATGGCAGCTTTGTGTCCTTTAAAAAAGGCAAGTTAAAGGGTTTCCAAAAGCATTGACTTTTTTGGTCCAGAAAGTTTGGGCTGGGGATTCTGGAAATGTGCATCAGGGAGCACAAAAATAACCACAGTTAAAAGCATGTAAACCTGGAGCTATGCTTGATCCATCACCCATATCTCAACCAGGAATCCCTCAACATATGTCCCTAGCATCTGGCCACCAGCTTTGCTGCTTCTGAGCATTAAAATCCCAAACACTGCTATCAAAACTAATATTTATTAGCCCCCATGCAGCAGGACAAACACATCTGCTCTGTGCGAACTGTGCAGCCTTTTTGTATCCCAGCAATTTATTGGGAAGCATCAAAGTGGTGTTAAGCAGCATTAGTTCTACAGTGTAAATCAGGCATGGGCCAACTTCGGCCCTCCAGGTGTTTTGGACTTCAACTCCCACCATTCCTAACAGCCTCAGGTCCTTTCCTTTCCCCCTCAGCCGCTTAAGCTTAAGCTGTTAGGAATGGTGGGAGTTGAAGTCCAAAACACCTGGAAAGTCGAAGTTGGCCTATGGCTGGTGTAAAGGCATCTTTATAAACAAATGGCTGTGGTTAGTAGGGAACCAGAGTTTTGACGTTGCTGCTTAAATGCTAAATCCATGTTGTGCAATGCAGGTTTCGAGCTATGTGTTTTCCTCCTGCTATTATTTCCTCGCTGATCCTCTTGAACAAAGGAGTTCCCCTTCTGAAATACCTGTTGTATACACTCCGGCAGAGGTCATTGTCTTCCTAAATGGGGATAGCGAAGCTTGTTTCTCAGCTTCTAGTTCCTGGACAGTTTTTGGTTTCGCTGGAGCGGTCGGGGGCAACGTTTTAGGCAAAGGAGCTGGAAATATTGTTTTCCCTTCCTGTTTCAGAAGAAGATACAACATAAGATATAGAAACCAAGCCACATTGTTGCAAAGCAAATTTTTCTGCATCAGGGTAGACAAAATACTTATTGCCAGCTGCAAATACGTCACACAAATATTCTCCATAGAGATGCAAAATTCTAGGAAGTTTTAAAACCAAGAGGAAAAAATAGATTTTATTCAGTTTTTTTTTTTTTTTGCAGGTCATGGGGGCTCTGTGTGCCAAGTTTAGTCCAATTCCATCTTTGCAGAGTGCTCATTGATTGCAGGTGAACTAGTGATAGTTCACCTACATCCAGAATAATAATAAATAATAATAACAACACTTTATTTGTACCCCACTACCATCTGCCCAAGGGACTCGGTGCGGCTTACATGAGGCCGAGCCCAAACACACAATACAAGCAATAATAACAACAATACAAGCAATTAAAAAACATAGACACTAAGATATACAACATGATCAGTAAGACAACACACAATTAAAAACAATGGGAAGGCCAAATGTAGAGTTAATATTGAAAATAATGCTGGGACATGGACGAAAAGGTGATACTGGTGTTTGTGGAAGGGCATACGAGCAGACCTAAAGAAATGTAAAGTGCTTTGGAGGACAAAAAGCTATGGGAACATTATTCCGGGAAGGCACACTGGAACAGCCATGTCTTCAAGCTCTTCTGAAGACTGCCAGAGTTGGGGCCTGTCTGATGTCTTTAGGGAGTGAGTTCCAGAGTTGAGGGGCCACCACTGAAAAGGCCCTCTCTCTCGTCCCCACCAATCGCGCCTGTGATGCTGGTGGGATCGAGAGCAGGGCCTCTCCAGATGATCGAAGGGATCGCGTGGGTTTGTATACAGAGATGCGGTCACATATATGAACCCAAACAATGATGGATCTGGACCAAACTTGGCACGCATACCTGTTCCGTCTTCCAGGAGCTTGGTTTGCATTGCCCCTTAGTTGCTTAAAATAGCATCCCTTTTCATTTCCCCCAGGATTGCTACAGCCTTAGCAGCCCTAATAGTCAAACATTAACAGAGGCTGGAAGCCAGCCTGCAAGCCTTTTGCAGCTATTGGCTTAAAAAAGTATCTCTTTGGTCCAGAGACCACCCTTTTTCCTGGGGATGAGATCTCCATTTTGGAGAAGCTCTCCTGCCTTCTTCAGTATAGAAAAAGCCTCAGATGTGCTGCTGGCCAAGCTAGGCAGCTCGGACAGGCCATTGTGAATTACTCTCTTGCCTTTTCTGCCCCTTTCTCTTTGCCAGCGTGGTTTTTCCTTTGCTAGGGCAGCATTGCCCGCATTTTCTCTCAGTTGAATTCTGCCAACTGAGAGAGTATGCTGGCAATGCTGCCCTAGCAAAGGAAAAACCACTCTGGCACGGAGAAAGAGGCGGAGAAAGGGGCGGGGTGAGAGGCGGAGTCTCATGACGTCAGGGACGTGCTGGCAAGGTTTGCTCCCGCAGGAGCCTAGTTTGCGACGGGTCTAAAGCTCATAGTGCTATTATCAGAGTCAGCTCGGACAGGCCATCGTGAGTATGATTAACCTCTCGCCTTTGAAACTGGCGCTGAGCTCAGATAGGGGAAGACCTGCTCTTTCTAAAGATAGCAGCTCAGCGCTGGGGCAGAGAATATCTCAGGATTTCTCTGCCATTGGGAGAGGCTCCATTACTTCATCCCCAAAACTAACCTTGAGCTTGGAAAGGGGGAAGACCTGCTCTTTCTAAAAGACAGCAGCTCAGGGTTAGGGTAAAAGATTGCAGGATTTTTCTACCGTTGGGGAAAGTTAACTCAGCAGCTGAAGGAAAAGGGAAGGAAAGAACATCTATATGGTTTCACAAGTTGACTGTGTTTGTAATTTCGTCAAGCTGTGCCAAGTCTGTCAAGCACTTTGAGAAATAAATATTATGTTTGATGTTCAAATCTGGAGTGGCCTCAGTTGCTGAGAATCCTGAGCTTCTATGTAAGGTACTCGCAGTTCACCCGGATAAAGAGAGAAGCACATCTTAGTTTTAACTTTATAGTGTCTGGGTGTGACGGCACAGTATCCAATATGCCTAAATTTGAATAACAACAACTCTAAAATGTCCAGACCAATTCCTCTCAAAACCCAGGTATGCATGCCAAATTTGGTCCAGATCCATCATTGTTTGGATTCATAGTGTGTTCTGGATGTAGGTGAACTACAACTCCCATAAATCCCTCCAAAGACCTCCAGTATCATTACAGATTTGATCAATGTGAATTTAAAATTATGTGTGAGAATGAATGGAAGAATGGAAGGATGTATGGATGGAGTTAATAATTTTGGAAGCACCAGTAAAATATCAAGGCCTGCAATGACTAACTACCTGCTTGCTGGACTTGCTAATGAGAAGCTGTGATAAGAACTGGGACAGTGATAAAGGAAATGTTTGCAACCTTCCTTATGTTAAGAAGGAAGTCAACACAAGCCTTGTGTTTGTCAACACCAATCAAGAAGAATCAACATCTGACCAGGAAACTGCATGGAGTCAGGTTCTGCTATAGGGAAAGCAGAGATCTGGTCCTTGGCATTGTTCTTAGGGGAAAAGTTTTGGCATTTTGAAGTTATGGAAGTTTTGGAACTATGCGTTGGCAAGCTGCAGGAAAGCATGATCTTGCCTAACAGGTGCTTCTCCAAGGAGGGAGAAAAAGATATAATAATATTTGGGTGCACGAGGATGAATGCATGTACATGTGAATGTTGAGTGAAAATGTATTTCTCCTTTGTTTGTTTGTTAGCCAATGTAATTGTGAATCCAATATAGTTGCATAGAATCTGTATGTCTAGATGTCTAAATGTTTTTCTGTAATCTGATGCACCCTCTCACACTGGAAATTGCAATAAAAAGATTCTATTCTTTAAAGTTATTGAAAAGTTATTCATGACACTTGTTCTCCACGATGACTCCAAGATCTTTTTCACACATACTGCTGTCAAGTGAGGCATCGTCCCCATTCTGTATCTTTGCATTTCATTGTTTTCTGCCTAAGTTAAGTATCTTGCATTTGTCCCTTGTTAAGAATCTCTCTATTCTCTTTTAAGATCGTTTTGAATTCTGCTCCTGTCTTCTGGAGTATTGGCTCTCCCTTCCAATTCAGTGTCATTTGCAAACTTGACGACCATGCCTTCTAACCTTTCATTGAAGTCGTTAATCAAGTGCCTGAACAGGACTGGGCCCAGGATGGAACCCTGTTGATGGCACTTCACCCGTCACTCCTTTCCAGGATGAAGAGGAAGCATTGATGAGAATCGTCCCTTGGGTTCGTTCACTTAACCAATTGGGTTCGATCCACCTAACTGTAGCTTTGCCTACCCCACATTTAACATGATATGTGGTTTGAATGAAAAGTAATGCCTCCACCTTCGTAACTCCTCAATAGATGGCAGTACTGGTATGCAGTAGGTACTGGCTTGTTCAGTAGACTCTCCTCTACAGTTCCATTTGGTGGGAAGCCTTCACATTGAATGGTTGTGTTGTTAAAGTGCGAAGTATGGAACCCTGCGCAAATGGTCAGTCAATGCGACTTAAGCAATGTTCAGTCATTGAATTCTTGATAGCAGAAGGTGTCACCCTAAAGGAGATTCATCAGAGAATGCAAGCTGTTTATGGTGATTGTGTTGATGTGAGTACTGTGCGTCATTGGGCGAGAAAGTTTAAAGATATTGAGGTGGGAACATATAACTTGCGCAACAAACAAAGAGTTGGATGTCCAAGTTTCACAAGCAAAAGGTTGACAGATTGATTCAGGATGATCATCGTATCACTCAGAGAGAAATTTCAAGCATATTTATTTAATTATTTCTCGCATTTCTATCCCGTCCTTCTCAACCCCCGAAGGGGGACTCAGGACAGCTTGTGAAAAACATAATCAGCATTTCAGAAGAATGTGTGGGTCACATTATTGCTTTGCTTGACTATTGGAAGATCTGTGCACATTGGGTCCCCAGGATGCTGATGCCTGAAATGAAAGCTCACAGACTTGAAACTTCAGAGACTGGATCTCACCACTGTACGACATCCTCCATACAGTCCAGATTTAGCAGCATCTGACTTCCATCTGTTCCTGATAATGAAAGAAGATCTGCGGGGACATCATTATTATGCTTCTGATGAAGATGTTGAGAGAACTGTGAGACGCGGGTTGCGGAAACAGTGTCAACTTCTTCTGTGACGGCTTCGGAAAACTTGTTCGTTGTTGGCAGAAATGTATCCAAATGTCTGGTGATTGTGCGGAAAAGTGAATAGTGGTAGTTAAAGATCACATTCGAAGGATTATTTCTGCATTTGATTCATTAAAATATTCCCATCCAAACCCAAGTAACGAAGGTGGAGGCATTATTTTTCATTCAACCCTCATTCATTGATAAGTGCTATGATTCCATGCTTTCAATCATAGCACTTATCATGGTATCATGTGAATGAGCCCTTGGGAGCCCTAAAGTGAAGTGAAGGATAGGCATACAAATAATAGCATGTGTACAGCCCACCAAGACAGACAGGCTGTCCGATCCATTGTTCAAATGGATAAAAATGGAATGCATGTAGCAAATCTGGATTGTGCCAACTGGAATCATGCCTCAAGTGAAGAAGCATCTAGGAATGCTCTTAAAAGGTCTTGCATTCTATCACATTATTCCACATACTTTTACTAAACCATTTCTCGAAGCCCCTTTAGATGGGTGGGAGGACTTACCTTCATGACCACCGTTCCCCTGATTACGTGATCGAGAGTCCCGTAATCGAAATCATCCTTTGGCTCAAAGGAAAAGTATTCCTTGTCAGGAGAAATGGCTTTTAATAACTTCAAGATGTTGTTTGAGTAAAGGCTACTGGCCTGGGTAGCCATTCGGCTTGGCAAGTCTGTGTAACCAATGTGCACCACGCCCTGAGGATGGAAATGAAATAAACAGGCATTTAAAGGCTCTTTGCTTTCTCTCTCGTGGAGCCTGACAAAGCTTTGCACCATGTTTTTGTGTGCCGAACTGGTGTGAGTTTTATAGGTACCAGTAAATCAGGCCTAGCACATCACTGCGGACGTGCCTTATGGGTCCATTTTACAAATGGAAAGGTTACCTTTGACACAAAACAGCTTGCTCTCATTCCTGGGGCAGAGTGCATGGAGGCTTCGTTTTTTGACAGAACTCCAATTAGAAAGAAGAAGAGGAACAAGCCATAACGGCCATGTGGTGCTGATTTCATGAGTTACCAACTAAAGTATATTTTCAAAAGTCTGAAAACACCTCTTGGTCATTTGATGCTATCAGCGTTACATGGTGTGCTTCTCAAACTAATTGCTTTTGGATTGGATCCAGAGAAACAACGAGCAGTTTTGGATCATCTTGTCTTGCAACGTTTTTACGAGCAAGGCCAACAAAAGGGGAAAATAATTTTTCCTGCCCTGATAACCTCTGGATGTGTTAATTCCATCACCCTTGACTATTGGCCAAATTGAAAAACTGCAAGTCGCGTCTGGTGTGAGAGAATTGGCCATCTGCAAGGACGTTGCCCAGGGGACGCCCAGATGTTTGATGTTTTACTATCCTTGTGGGAGGCTTCTCTCATGTCCCCGCATGGGGAGCTGGAGCTGACAGAGGGAGCTCATCCATGCTCTTCCTGGATTCAAACCTCTGACCTGTTGATCATAGAATCATAGAATTATAGAATCATAGAGTTGCAAGAGACCTCATGGGCCATCCAGTCCAATCCACTGCCAAGAAGCAGGAAAATTGCATTCAAAGCACCCCCGAAAGATGGCCATCCAGCCTCTGAGCATGCTTGCCATACATGCAGGCGAAACGTCAGGAGAGAATGCCTCTAGAACATGGCTGTATAGCCCGAAAAAACCTACAACAACCCATCCAGCCTCTGTTTAAAAGCTTCCAAAGAAGGAGCCTCCACCACACTTCAGGGCAGAGAGTTCCACTGCTGAACGGCTCTCACAGTCAGGAAGTTCTTCCTCATGTTCAGGTGGAATCTCCTTTCTTGTAGTTTGAAGCCATTGTTCCATTGCGTCCTAGTTTCCAGGGCAGCAGAAAACAAGCTTGCTTCCTCCTCTTTATGACTTCCTCTCTCATATTTATACATGGCCTTCATCATGTCTCCTCTAAGCCTTCTCTTCTTCAGGCTAAATATGCCCAGCTCTTTAAGCCGCTCCTCATAGGGCTTGTTCTCCAGACACTTGATCATGTGAGTTGCCCTCCTATGGACACATTCCAGCTCTACAATTGTGGTGCCCAGGATTGGACACAATATTCCAGGTGTGGTCTAACCAAGGCAGGTCTTCATGCCTGATGTAGATGCTTCTCTCTTGCGTAATCCTTCTTTGGCCATCTCTTCTTCCTTTACCCCTTGCTGCTTCTTGACGTGAAGACTCTACCCAATGTTACATAGTGAAAGGAATTGTCTACTCATCTTATTGCCCTGGTTCGTTTCTTATTCCAAAGGTTACTTCCTCCCATCACTTTGTGGGCCAAAAATGCCTGGTGCTTTACAAATATGCAAGTAAACAAGTAGAGAAATTTCAAACAAAGGGTGCCAGCGCTTGAACGGAAAGAAAGAATGATAAGCAGAGCCAAACCATAGACTCGGCTGCATTCCTTTCAGGCCTGGGTGTGCCCATTCTGTCTTGCTCACTAAAGTGTGGCAGAGCCTCTTTTAGGCTGCTCATAAGTGATGGGACCACCGACGGAAACATTACCCAAATACAGCTCCCGTTTCAAAAGTGATGGTTCTAGATTTTTGCAAGTGTGGCTGTAAACATTATAATATCTGGATACATAACAGCCCTTGAAAATCACTCTCTGCCCTGGAGTGTGGTGGAAGCTCTTTCTTTGGAGACTTTTAAACAGAGGGTGGATGGTCATCTGTCGGGGGTGTTTTGAATGCGATTTTCCTGCTTCTTGGCAGAATGGGGTGGAATGGATGGTCCATGAGGTCTCTTCCAACTCTAGGATTCTAGACTGTTCAGATGTCTAACATAAATATGGAAAATGGGATTTTCAGTTTATTTCCCCAGCATCCCTGTTAGAAGTGACGGCTCCGGATTACATTGACCAACACTCATTTAGAGGTCTCAAATGTTAGCTCTATTTCTGGATATATTTGACCTGCTGATTCCAAAAATGGCACTAGTTTCCCCCTACCAGCTGAACAAATAAACAACAACATATTGTACTATGCCACTATAGGGTAAAGGTAAAGGTTTCCTCCTGACATTAAGTCCAGTTGCGTCTGACTCTGGGGTGTGGTGCTCATCTCCATTTCTAAGCCGAAGAGCCAGCGTTGTCTGCAGACACCTCCTAGGTCTTGTGGCCGGCATGACTGCATGGCATGTCCTTACCTTCTCATCGGAGTGGTACCTATTGATCTAGTCACATTTGCATGTTTTGGAACTGCCAGGATGACAGAAGCTGTGGCTAGTAGTGGGAGCTCACGTCACTCCCTGGATTCGAACCTGCAACCTTTTGGTCAGCAAGTTCAGCAGCTCAGTGGTTTAACCCACTGCGCCACCGGAGACTGCCAGGGGAAAACCTTTATATATAGGGTAAAGGTTTTCCCCTGGCATTAAGTCCAGTCGTGTCCGACTCTGGGGGTTGGTGCTCATCTCCATTTCTAAACCGAAGAGCTGGCATTGTCCGTAGACACCTCCTAGGTCATGTGGCTGGCATGACTGCATGGAGTGCCATTACCTTCCCGCTGGAGCCGTACCTATTAATCTACTCACATTTGCATGTTTTTGAACTTCTAGTTTGGGAATCATAGAATCATAGAATCAAAGAGTTGGAAGAGACCTCATGGGCCATCCAGTCCAACCCCCTGCCAAGAAGCAGGAATATTGCATTCAAAACACCCCTGACAGATGGCCATCCAGCCTCTGTTTAAAAGCTTCCAAAGAAGGAGCCTCCACCACACTCCAGGGCAGAGAGTTCCACTGCTGAATGGCTCTCACAGTCAGGAAGTTCTTCCTAATGTTCAGATGAAGCTGGGGCTAACAGTGGGAGCTCACCCTGCTCCCCGGATTTGAACCCGTGACCTTTCGGTCAACAAGTTCAGCAGCTCAGCAATTTAACCTACTGCGCCACAGGGGGCTACCTACTATACCACTGTACTACAATATCATTAGTAATATTACATGCAATATACAATTATTATATTGTATTATTATTATATTGTATTACACCTATATAAATGGAGCCCCCGGTGGCGCAGTGGGTTAAACCCCTGTGCCGGCAGGACTGAAGACCAACAGGTTGCAGTTTCGAATCCGGGGAGAGGCGGATGAGCTCCCTCTATCAGCTCCAGCTCCTTCATGCGGGGACATGAGAGAAGCCTCCCACAAGGATGATAAAAACATCAAATCATCCAGGTGTCCCCTGGCAACGTCCTTGCAGACGGCCAATTCTCTCACACCAGAAGCGACTTGCAGTTTCTCAAGTCGCTCCTGTCACGACAAAAAAAAACTAGTATATAAATAAAAATGTAATGTTCGTTTGTGGGATTAACATAACTCAAAAACCACTGGATGAATTGACACCAAATTTGGACATAATGCACCTATCAGGCCAATGAGTGACCATCACTCATAAAAACTCTGAAAAACACAGTGGAAGGGACTTTAAAAGCAAAAAATGAAAAAAAAACCCATTATAACGTGTGTGCATAACCACATATATACAGATATACACATATATACACACAGAAAACCCATATACACAGACTGGGCCACAGCAACGCATGGCAGGGGATGGCTAGTTATAATATAATTATCAATATTATATGTATATACAATATATTATATTACTAGCATAGCACAATATTAGTATTATATGTTATTATATTGTTGCTGGGGGAGGGCTCCCAACTGATGACCCATTACAGTGCTAGTAACTGATGACCCAGTATACTGCTAGTGACCGCCAAAGTGGAGAAAGGCCAAATGGGATACAAGACAAGCCACTTAATGTAGCAGATTTAAAAAGCCAAATCAAATCCATTAACTAATGTGAATTTGTTCTGAGTGAAGGTACAAAAGGCTGTATTTTAAGGAAGTATGGTTAGAATATGCAGGCATAAGTGCCGCCTTATGCCTGGCTATGTGTTTTCTAGATTGTTGCACAGAGCATTGTCAATGTTGGTATTTTTTGCATATCATTCTCACCCCATATCCATTCTATTTAAGTGAGGAAATGGCTATAGCCCCCAAAATTTATTTCTACAGCCATAGGATGTGAATAAAGACAGACAACAGTCCGGGCTTTAGCACTGCAGGTTAACCACCAGCTGCAGTAAATCTTGTCAATTGAAAGGTTGACAGTTCAAAGCCCGGGTCGGGGTGAGATCCTGGCCTTTAGCCCAGCTTCTTCCTACCTAGAAGTTCGAAAGCAAAATGCGAGTAGATACATAGATACCACTTAAAAGCAGGGAGGTATTTAGGGCACCCATCAGGAAATGCCAGGAAAAAAATGCCGGCAATTAGATCTAGGAGGAAATTTGGCAGGGAGATTGAGTGACAACATCCCCTGTGGCCAGAACTGAGCACAAGCCTCCAAAATGCCGAATATGGGAAACGCCTATATATCTCTATAGGGAGCCCTTGGTGGTGCAGTGGGTTAAACTGCTGAGCTGCTGAGCTTGTTGACCGAAAGGTTGCAGGTTTGAATCTGGGGAGCAGCATGAGCTTCTGCTGTCAGCCCCAGTTTCTGCCAACCTAGCAGTTCGAAAACATGCAAATGTGAGTAGATCAATAGGTATCGCTTCGACGGAAAAGTAACAGCACTCCATGCAGTCATGCCGGCCACATGACCGGTTCTTCGGAGATGAGCACCAACCCCCAGAGTCAGACATGACTGGACTTAATGTCAGGGGACAACCTTTACCTTTATATACAGTTGTCTGTCTTGTCAGTGTGTAAATGGCATTGAATGTTTGACATAAATATGTGTTCTGTGATATGTCCTGAATCCCTTTTGGGGTGAGAAGGGTGGAATATAAAAACGATAAGTAAATAACTAAATGGTTTAAAAGGCTAAAGCAGGCACTGGACAAACCTTATGGATGTGCAACTCTCCTGGATGGGTGGTTTCCACATTGCCACCAGCTTCAGCCGCAAGGTCAACAACCACAGACCCATCTTTCATGGATTCCACCATATTCTTGGTGATAAGGATGGGAGCCTTTTTCCCTGTTGGAAATGGAAAGAGAAGAAACTAAACCTGGGAAATTCTCCTCTGTTAATTGCAACTTCTTTTTTAAAGGCTGAGAATGAGGCCAGTCTGGCCAGGGGTAAAATATCAATTGGTCCCATGCGCCAATTCAGAAAGAACAATATCCAAACCCAGGCAGGTTGTTATGGCGCATGAAGTGAAAGATTCCACAAGTGCCTCTCCACATTCTTCACAATGAAAATATGATGGTGATAGCTATGACGTTAACTAACAATGTTCAATCAGAAGTTACCACCTCTGTTCTGGTACGGCTGTACCAGGAGCTCCAACTTCCTTTTCTTTCTTTGAGTGTTTGCATGTATTCCAAAGTTCCATGCATTTTGCAATAAGGTGGCTTCCTTTGGTTTGCAATTATAGGGCCAATGACCCATCAATCATCATTAAATTTTTGGTTCCGCCCCTTTCCCCAGGGCTCTGGGAGAGAAAAGAAAGACTACAGGCAGTGTATTGTCGAAGGCTTTCATGGCTGGAATCACTAGGTTCTTGTAGGTTTTTTCGGGCTATAGGGCCATGTTCTAGAGGCATTTCTCCTGACGTTTCGCCTGCATCTATGGCAAGCATCTTCAGAGGTAGTGAGGTGAGGTGACTACAGGCAGACTACAGGCAGTCTTACAGTTTTGGAAGCCCAGGTACAGGACTTGAGCCTGTAGAGAAGCTTCGTTTCTCACAACATCCGGGGGAAACAGCCCTAAAGCTTCTAAGGAAAACAGTTTGACAGCACAACCCTCGTTGGGGTTAAAGAAACAGCTCCACATCATTCGTGGAAAAAATCCAAAGGACTCCAGCTGGAGAATCTAGAAAGCATTGGCTCGTAGGTCTACTCGGGACCCAAGAAGCAGTTTGGAGCTGGGAGTAGAGCCCACACCAGCAAAGTTTAGAAAGTAGATTGCCCAAGGAGGGGTTGTTGTGTTTCAAATAATAATAATAATAGTAATAATAATAATAATTATTATTATTATTATTATCGCATTCAGAGCTTCCTTTATCTCTTATGCTGACTGCTTTCATTCTCCAAGATATAAATCCTGGAATGAAAACAGAAATAGGACTCGCATCTTCTTTATATATGCCAAAGAGCATACGGAAGGGGGAATATTCAAGCCAAGGAAGTAACTTTTGAAAAAGCAATTATTACAGTTCCAGTTCCAAGCTCCCTGCAATAGTTAGTTCCCACTAAAGCTGAAGTTTCAAAATCCAGTTTCTCAACTATAACTAAAACAATTATGTGTCCCAGTATTAAAAACAATCTGAATTAATGTACTCCTCATCTAGTTAATGTACTCCTCATCTAGTTAAGAGACAAAGTTATGCCCCAGTTATAAACTATAAAACTGGGTTAATTTCAAGTTATGAGATTTTTTTGTGCTTTTCTTGTTCTGGGACTTATCTTGTGTCTTATGTCCAGCAAAGTGAAAACCGTCTCCACCCTCCAAAATTCTGCATTTTGTAAAGAACCAAGAGGAGGAATTTGGAATGGAATTTGCTTGGCATCCATGGCACAGCCAAATACCACCCCAGACCAGATTTCCAAATTCATTAGCAGCACCCTCTGTGAAAGTCATCTGCAATTGCTACAAACCAATACAGTACCTGGAATGAGAGCAGTGCTAATAATGATATCCACCTCTTTACACTGTTTGGCAAATAATGCCATTTCTGCCTCAATGAAATCCTTGGACATCTCTTTGGCATAACCTCCAACACCTTCTCCGGCTTCAGCAACACTGACTTCTAAAGGTTCTGCGCCGAGGGATTTGAACTGCTCCAAAGCTGCTGGTCTGCAAAGCAAAATTGAGAGGATTTCATAGTGTGCTAGTACGGCTGTACCAAAAGCTCCAACTTCCTTTTCTTTCTTTGAGTGTTTGCATGTATTCCAAAGTTCCATGCATTTTGCAATAAGGTGGCTTCCCTTGGTTTGCAATTATAGGGGCAATGAACCATCAATCATTGTTAAGTTTTGGTTCCGCACCTTTCCCCAGGGCTCTGGGAGGAGGGGGAGCCATTTTAGGTCAGTCTTGCATAGGAAAGCTTAGCTACAGGATGTGGATTAGCTCCACCTGTAGAGAAGCTTCGTTTCTCACAGCATCTGGGGGAAATGAAAACAGTTCCAAAGGACTCCAGCTGGAGAATCTACAAAGCCTTGACTGGTAGGTCTACTCGGGACCCAAGAAGCAGTTTGGAGCCGGGAGTAGAGCCCACACCAGCAAAGTTTAGAAAGTAGATTGCCCAAGGAGGGGTTAAAAGGGGTTTTCCTCTTAAAGAAAAGAAACAGTTCACGAAGCCAGTTGCCTGTCCCTTGTGGACAAGATTAAGAAAGCCACCAGTTGATTCAAAGCCTTGAAGCATTTGTTTAATTTGTTGAAGACTTAAGCAATAATAAAGGACTTCGTTAAACCTTTCAAGCCTCTAAAAACTCAGTATAGGAAAATCCTTAGGGTCTCTCACTTGAGGTACCCCGGCTTCCCGCTGGGCACAAAGAGCACGTCCTGTTCAAAAGCCAACTGCTATAGGCCCAGCGCGTGACAGCACACATAGACTTTGATTACATGGGGTTTTCTTTGCAGTTAAAGACCAGAAGTAGTTTAGTCAATGTCAATACTATGTGTGTTGATCAAAGACAGTCTGCTATTGTTTGATTTAGACCAGGGGTCCTCAAACTAAAGCCCGGGGCCCTCCAAGGTCATTTACCCGACCCTTGCTCAGGGTCAACCTAAGTCTGAAAGGACTTGAAATCACACAACAACAACAACAACAACAACAACAACAACAACAATCCTATCTCATCAGCCAAAAGCAGGCCCACACTTCCCATTGAAATACTAATAAGTTTATATTTGTTAAAATTGTTCTTCATTTTAATTATTGTATGGTTTTTAAGTGGTTTTGCACTACAAATAAGATATGTGCAGTGTGCATAGGAATTCATTCATTTTTTTCCAAATTATAATCCGGCCCTCCAACAGTTTCAGGGAGTGTGACCTGGCCCTTAGAGTGCAGTGACTCTCATTTTTTGGAGGCTTTTAAACAGAGGCTGGATGGCCATCTGTCGGGGGTGCTTCTAATGTGATTTTCCTGCTTTTTGGCAGAAGGTTGGACTGGATGGCCCATGAGGTCACTTCCAATTCTATGATTCTATGAGTATTTCACATTTCTACGACAACGACAACAAGAAGAAGAAAACATAATTTCTGGATCTATGTTCCTATGAGGACAGGGCCTTCTTGGTGGTGACCCCCCCCCCCCCCCCCCCCCCGCTTGTGGAATTTGCTCCCTAGCGAGATTAGATCGGTGTCCTCCCTCCATTCCTGAAATTGTGGTTTTCAAACCAGGCTTTTGGCTAATAGGCACAATTACACTTTGGACACTGAATTGGATCATATGATGACTGTTTTGATAATGGAAACGGCTACTATGACTGTTTAATTAATGTTATTGTTTTAATATATTGTGTATTTATGGTTTTTATATTATTGTATATTGTAAAATTATGGCATCGAATTGTTGCCGGTGTTAGCTGCTCTGAGTCCCTCCTCGGGGGTTGAGAAGGGCGGGGTAGAAATGTTGTAAATAAATAAATAAAATACTGTACCTGGTATCAAATCCCCTGACAATAGCTCCCATGGATTTAGCTGCTCCGGCTGCAGCTAAGCCAGCTACTCCTCCGCCGATGATGAGCATCTAGAATGGGAAACAACAAAATGAAATACAACAGGGATCCACTTTGGTAGCAATGGGTACCTCCTTTTAAGAGTTCACATTCAACCTCGCTTATTAGCCCAACATCTCTCACATGGTTAAGAACCAGAGTTTGGGAAACTCACTTCTTTACTTTTTTTCCTTGTTGAGTAACTTGCGAAACTTCAAGTCACTTCTGGTATGAGAGAATTGGCCGTCTGCAAGGACGTTGCCCAGGGGACACCCAGATGTTTGATATTTTACCATCCTGTGAGAGGCTTCTCTCATGACACCGTATGGGGAGCTGGAGCTGACAGAGGGAGCTCAACACGCTTTCCCCAGATTCCGTGTTAGGAGCGACTTGAAAAACTGCAAGTCGCTTCTGGAGAGAATTGGAGAATTGGTCGTCTGCAAGGACATTGCTCGGGGACACCCGAATGTTTGATGTTTTACCATCATGTTGGAGGCTTCTTTCATGCCCCTACATGGGGAGCTGGAGCTGACAGAGGGAGCTCAACCCGCTCTCCCCAGATTCTGACCTGACGGTCAGCCGTCCTGCCGGCACAAGGGTTTAACCCATTGCACCATTGGGGGCTCCTTACAGCATGCTGAGTAACCCAAAATGCTTGAGAACAGAAAGTTTGCAGAAGTAGAACTACAACTGGCTTGATGATTCACAATTGCCATGGTTGGACTCACAATTTCACTGCAGGCTCTTAGTACGCAAAAACTGGGACAATATATACCTTGGCCGGAGGAACTTTTCCTGCTGCAGTAATCTGCCCAGTGAAAAACCTTCCAAAGTGGTTGGCTGCCAGGACTACAGCCTTGTACCTGCGGGATGGAGGGGAGAGGGAATGATAAAGGGACCAAAGGGCAGGCAAGGAGAAGGAAGGAAGTTAGAACAGATTGGTTCATCAATAGACATTTTGAGTTAATTGCAACAAGCAACAAAAATACAAAAAGAACCAAGGATTTATTAAGTATCCAAAGACAACAAACAACTGCTATAGAGCATCTCCTGCTATTCAATTGTCTAAGTGAAAAAATGCACACAATAGTCACAACTGTTTTTTTATCAGTGCTTGATATACTTTTTCAAGTGCCTAGTAGAAGAATAATTTGGGATGTGAGTATCCCGGAGTAATTGGGATGTGACACAAGCCTCTTCTACGCTGCCCTATATCCCAGGATTTGGTCCCAGGTTATCCCAGATTACCTGGCAGTGTGGATTTATATAATCCAGTTCAAAGCAAATAATAATACTAAAAAAAATGTTGTGTCAGGAGTGACTTGAGAAACTGCAAGTCGCTTCTGGTGTGAGAGAACAACAACAACAACAACAACAACAACAACAACAACAACAACATGGCTGTGGCTCACAAATGGGACTTTGAAAAAAGAGATGGAGGACCTGATTCTGGCAGCCCAAGATCAAGCCATTAGAACCAAGGCCATCAAAACCAGAATTGAAAAGTCGACGACAGATCCCAAGTGTAGGCTCTGCAAGAAGCTGATGAAACAATAGATTCCATCCTCAGCTGCTGCAAGAAGATCGCGCGGACAGGCTACAGGCAGAGGCATAACACCATTGCTCAGAGGATTCATTGGAACTTGTGCCACAAATACCATCTGCCTGCGACAAAGAACTGGTGGGATCACAAGCCGGAAAAAGTTACTCTGGGATTTCTGAATTCAGACAGACAGAGTTTAGAAGCACAAGACTCCTGACCTCACAATAAAAAAAAGTATAGATCGTCGATGTTGCAATTCCGGGTGACAGCAGGATTGAAGAGAACCAACTGGAAAAGCTGGCACGATATGAGGATTTAAAGATTGAACTGCAAAGACTCTGGCACAAGCCAGTCAAGGTGGTCCCAGTGGTGATCGGCACACTGGGTGCAGTGCCTAAAGACCTTGGCCTGCACTTAAACACAATGGGCGCTGACAAGATTACCATCTGCCAGCTGCAGAAGGCCACCTTACTGGAATCTGCATGCATTATTCGCCGATACATCACACAGTCCTAGACACTTGGGAAGTGTCCGACGTGTGATCCAATACAACAGCCAGCAGAGTGATCTTGTCTGCTTTTTTATCATGTCAGAAGCAAATTGAGACTATATTCCAAGTCGCTTCTGGTGTGAGAGAATCGGCCATCTACAAAGATGTGTCCCAGATGTGTTACCATCCTGTGGGAGGCTTCTCTCATGCCCTTGCATGGGAAGCTGGAGCTGACAGATGGGAGCTCACCCCGTCTCACAGATTCAAACCATTGATCTTCAGGTCTTCAGGTCAGCTGTTCAGCTGGCACAAGAATTTAACCCATTCCGCCACTGCGGCTCCTTGGAGATTCCATGAAAGCTTCTCAAAGCAGATAATCCAGATTATCTGATTTGAACTGGATTATATGAGTCTACACTGCCATATAATCCAGTTCAAAGTGGATAATCTGGATTTTATATGGTAGTGTAGAAGGGGCCTAAATTTTCCAATCCCTTTACATCCATTGTGTTTTTTTTAACAACTCACAAGTTGTCCGCACCTAATCCTATAAGCGCAGAAGTAAATCTCATCAATTCAAATGGGAGAAATATGTTGACAATTGAAGTCTTTGTGTCATGCTCCCTGCGCCATGAGCCAAAATCCTTGGGGTCAATCACTTTATTCAGGAATAAACACATTCTGAACCAATTCGCATTTGGACCTCATTTCAAAGTAATTGAGATTTTTTTTTTGTTCTAAAAACTTAACAAACTAATTTAAATGCTATACCAATTATGTACACAGGCTGCATCTTGAAACGCTTTGGAATTCGAGCCCATTTCATCACAATCGGAATCAATTTCAATGAAAACACCAAGGCAGGCTGGCCATCTCTGCATTCAAAGACAGCAGCTGAATCTTTCAAGAAGTGCATGCTTGGGAGATGCTAAATCAGGTGTAATCTCTTCAGCCTTTGTACACCTTTTATGGCAAGGTTTAAATCTGATTTTTTAAATTTAATTATTTCTTTAGAAGACCCCTTATTTTCCTGATTGGGTTGCTGTGGCTTTTCCGGGCTGTATGACCGTGTGCCAGAAGCATTCTCTCCTGACGTTTCGCCCACATCTATGGCAGGCATCCTCAGAGGTTGTGAAGTCTGTTGGAAACTAGGCAAGTGAGGTTTATATATCTGTGGAATCTCCGGGGTGGGAGAAAAGAACCTTTCTCTGCTTGAGACAGGTGTGAATGTTGCAACTGGCCACTTTGATGAGCATTGAATGGCCTTGCAGCTTCAAGACCTGGCTGCTTCCTGCCCGGGGGAAATCTTTGTTGGGAGGTGTTAACTGACCCTGATTGTTTCTTGTCTAAAATGAGAACAGCAAATAAAGAATAACTCTCAGAAAACAGGGGAATTCCAGACAAGAAACAATCAGGGTCAGCTAACACTTCCCAACAAAGGACTCCCCAGGGAGGAAGCAAGGCTGCAAGACCATTTGTTCTGTTATGGCTGTACCAAAAGCTCCAACTTCCTTTTCTTTCTTTGAGTGTTTGCATGTATTTCAAAGTTCCATGCATTTTGCAATAAGGTGGCTTCCCTTGGTTTGCAATTATAGCGCCTATGACCCATCAATCATTGTTAGGTTTTGGTTCCGTCCCTTTCCCCAGGGCTTTGGAAGGAGAGGGAGCCATTTTAGGTCAGTCTTGCATTGGAAAGCTTAGCTACAGGACGTGGATTAGGTCCACCTGTAGCGAAGCTTCGTTTCTCACAGCATCCGGGGGAAATTCCGGGCGAAAACAGTTCCAAAGGACTCCAGCTGGAGGATCTACAAAGCCTTGACTGGTAGGTCTACTCGGGACCCAAGAAGCAGTTTGGAGCCGGGAGTAGAGCCCACACCAGCAAAGTTTAGAAAGTAGATTGCCCAAGGAGGGGTTAAAAAGGGTTTTCCTCCTAAAGAAAAGAAACAGTTCAGTTGTGGACAAAGATTAAGAAAGCCACCAGTTGATTCAAAGCCTTGAAGCATTTGTTTAATTTGTTGAAGTAGATCTAGATGTATTTGATTGTTTGTTGAAGACCTAAGCAATAATAAAGGACTTTGTTAAACCTTTCAAGCTTCTAAAGACTCTGTATAGGAAAATCCTTAGGGTCTCTCACTCGAGGCACCCCGGCTTCCCGCTGGGCACAAAGAGTACGTCCTGTTCAAAAGCCAAATACTATAGGCCCAGCGCGTGACAGCACACCATTCACTGCTAATCAAGCTTGCTAATTGCAACATTGAATAGCCTTGCAGCTTCACAGACAAGAGTTCTTTCTCCCACCCTGGACATTCCACAGATATATAAACTTCACTTGCCTAGTTTCCAACAGACCTCACAACCTCTGCCAGGTAGGAAGCAGCCAAGCTTTGAAGCTGCAAGGCTATTCAATGCTAATCGAGGTGATCAATTGCAACATTCACACTTACCTCAAACAGACAAGTTCTTTCTCCTACCCTGTACATTCCACAGATATACAAATCCTACATGCCTAATTACCAACAAACCTCACAACGTTGGAGAATGCCTGTCATAGATGTGGGTGAAATGTCAGGAGAGAATGCTTCTGGAACATAGCCATACAGTTAGGAAAACTCAGACCAACCCAATTCCAGCCATGAAAGCCTTCAACAATACATTTTCCTAATTGTTTACTGGAACCATCTTTCACATTTCCATATTTTATTGCCCACATATTTTGTGTGCATAAGGTCACAGGTGATTCATGACGACTTGACGATTCATGACGACTAAGCAACAAGCACTTGGTTGGCTAAGGGATGTGTATGGCAAAGGGGTTGCATCAGCTAGTGTCCCTTACTGATGACCTATCAGCAGGTGGTTATATAAGGAGGATGAAAGAATCCATCTTTCTCTCTCCTGTGTGACTCAGTGTGAATATCAGCCTATGATATGTATGTGACTATCTGATTACTCTAATTGTGCGCACGCACAAGGAATGACAATCTGGGAATCCTGATTGTATATTTGTATATATTGGAACTGTGAATATTAAAGCCTCCAGTTATTTTGGATGAAAACCTGAATCTGTGAGTTTACTAAACAGTGTGTAAATAATAAGGTGAGATGCTGGCAGTTGGATGGGTAGAAGCATATTTTTGCTGTGAAAGGATGGTGCTGTATTTTACTTGCTTCTGGGACATCTGCTATCCAGCTTGCAGCGGTCCAGGGAAGTTGTGATTTGGAAACTATAAATCACTTCACGTACCAGCACATCCTGCAACAGGTATGGTATGATCTCTGGTGCTGCCACCAGTCAATCATGCAAACAAAACCACTCTAGAATAAGGTCCCCCAAAAAGATATCCCCATCGCCTTTTTATGCCTTCCATTTCCAATGCAGCAGAATCAAATTAGCGCAAAGAAAATCAATTCATGCCTAGCCTTTTTGCAAAATGTTTACATTTATCTTACAGTTTAGCTTCATCTGCATGAGAAAGCCTTGTGGAAAAATAATAAAGATTGGTATGTGGACTTCATGCCAGACCTAAGAACCCATCCATTGTGAAAACCATTTCCAGGGGGATCGCTGGGCTTGTCAAGTGCAGCAAAAACAAAGTGTGTTAAGAAGTGTCTTGTAGCACCCCAAGGATGATGTCTTTTGGGAGGCAGACTGCAGTCCGGACACAATAAACACAGCCACAGACTCTTTGTTGTGTTGTTATTGTTCACTGGAGAAGATAAATCTGGTATATTTTGATCCACATATGGTTTTGCAAGCTGAGAGGTTAACTTTACTCTTAGAGCCCTTCCATTCAGCCATATTCAAAGTGCTGGCTTTGTCCTATAAAGCCCTAAACGGGTCTGGCCCAACTTACCTGTCTGAACATATCTCCCCTTACGAACCACAGAGGACTTTAAGATCATCTGGAGAGGCCCTGCTCTCGGTCCCGCCTTCGTCACAAGCACGTTTGGCGGAGATAAAAGACAGGGACTTCTCAGTGGTGGCCCCTCAGCTATGGAATGCCCTTGCTAGGGAGATCAGATCTGCTCCCTCCTTCTTGACGTTTCGGAAGCAAGTTAAAACGTGGCTATTCGAGCAAGCGTTTACAAATACAGAGTAGCTGATATAGGAAACCAAATGACCTGACAATGGAATTGGACAATGCTTGAGAATAATGAGATGCTGATGATGTTGCTATTATTGTTTTTGTGATGTTCTTATACTATTTAATGTTTTCTTTAATCTATTATGTTTTATGTATACTGATTTGTTGGAAACCGCTTTGAGTCGCCAATTGGCTGAGAAAGGCGGCATACAAATACAGTAAATAAATAAATATAAGCCAGAATATCAAGGCAAGTAATTCACAATATATGTTTTTGTAAGGGACTCCCAATCTGGGCCTCTATTGAAGGTCGCAGGAGGCAAACAGGCAAACAGGCAAAATGTCCAGTCTCAGGAGTAGATCAAAAGCAAGGCTTATTCCATTATAGCCATAAGGAGATGGATCAGCCATATTGCACACGCAGGTCACAGTACTTGAAAAGGCTGCCATCCCCACACGCCTCTTAACCACACATCTATCTATCTATCTATCTATCTAACACATCTATGTATCTATATATATAAATGCTCTGTGCATAATGAGTACCTTAAAAACAAAACAACAAATGAACGAAATCCCACCAAATTTGACAACAAAATGTCTCACTACAAAAGGAGTGACCATCAATCAAAAAATTATGATTTTGTCATTTGGAAGTTGTAGCTGCTGGGATTTATAGTTCACCTATAATCAAAGAGCATTCTGAACTCCACCAACGATGGAATTGAACCAAACTTGGCACACAGAACTCCCATGACCAACAGACAATACTGGAAGGGTTTGGTGGGCATTAACCTTGAGTTTGGGAGTTGTAGTTCACCTACATCCAGAGAGCACTATGAACTCAAACAAGGATCTATACCAAACTTGACACAAATACTCCATATGCCCAAAATTGAACAAAGATGGAGTTTGGGGGGAAATAGACCTGGACATTTGGGAGTTGTAGTTACTGGGATTTATAGTTCACCTACAATCAAAGAGCATTCTGAACTCCACCAATGATAGAATTGGGCCAAACTTCCCACACAGAACCCCCATTACCAACAGAAAATACTGTATTTTCTGAGGTCTTTGGTGACCCCTCTGACACCCCCTGGTGACCCCCCACCCCGGGTATTGACTTCCCAGGTTGAGAAATGCTGCCTTACGGCCATCCAGTCCAGCTCCCTTCACCAGGCAACAAAACAAAGCCCTCCTGACAAAGGGCCATCCAGCCATTCACACACACACACATATGTATATGACAGATGCAGTATCAAAGATTTCAAAGGGACCCCTAAAGAAGGACAATGATATGTTGCATGTTCCAGAGTAGGCAAACCAGACAATCTCCACATCAACACTGGCAAAGAAACAACAAGAAATACTGTTTACCCTCAAGCATAAAGACATTGCATATATTAGAAACCAACACATTCTCATTACTTCATTTCCAGATCACCAGACTGGGCCACAGCAACACGTGGCAGGGGACAGCTAGTTATATAGGTTTTTCTTTTCTATCAAGATTCTACTGAACATGTTTTCTGGGGCAAATTTCAGCCAAATATCTGTTGCCACTCAAGTCCCAGCCCATGTTCAGCAAGCCCTGCTTTCACGACTAGCTTATCTATTACAGAACACACAATTTCTTGGAGCATTTCCACCCTGATGTTGACATGCTGCTCCTTTTCTGCAGGGAGGGAGTACCAAATCAAATCTACTACAGGCTTGAGCCTCCTTCATTTTGAACTGGATTATCTGAGTCCACACTGCCGTATAATCCAATTCAATGTGGATCTTATACAGCTGTGGGGAAGGAGCCTTTACAGTGCCATTCCCAGAACAGATGTGAAAAAGTTAAGCTGAAAGTCAATCTGACATTACCTTTTGAATCCTCTCTTTTCTACCTCTTGCACAGCCTTGAGATAAATAAAGTTGAACCATATGATGTTTGTTTTAATAAGGGAGACGTTTAAAATTTGTAAGGTTGCTTATAAACCACTTTTTCACTGAATCATAGAAGGCTGACTGCCATATCCAGCACACCCAAGGAGGTTCTCTCTGGCTCTTCGGAGCCTGGAATTCAACGCAAAAAGCATGCTGGTCCCATATTGCGGGAGGTGCTTGGGACATACTAAAAGGAAAAACAGATTCCCCAACAGGCATTTGGACAGAACCAATGAAATCTGATAGTCATTAAGTACTATTCGCGTTAAGTATATCCCAAGCTACTCCTTCTTGCAAGGTTCTTTTGAGAAATATGCGCCGTGAAGGGAGATGGTTGACACTTAACCTCTCTTCAGCACTCTAGCAGTTCTTGCAGAATACTTGATTCCAGTAAGCACATTGCTACACAAGGCTCTCAAATGGCTCCAGGCATTGCAAAACCATCCTGCTTTGAGCTGAAACATGTCAGGAAGGCTTTCTTCTTATAGCACCAAACAATTTCTCAAGGAAATTATGGAACCTGCAAGCTCTTTAAGATTACCATGGTGGCAGGGATTTGGGTGCTGTTGCACGCTGGGCCTGTACATAAGACTGTAGACAGGACATAAATTCTGTGTTCAATTCAACAGGACGCCGGGGCTGCCTTTGGATTTCCTTAAACAGAATCTTTAGATTGCTTAAAGGTTCAACAAAATTCTTTATTATTGAAATCAAACAGGTACTTCAAGGCTTTCTTAATAGTCTATTGGCTTTCTCAATCTTGTCCACTGGGAACAGGCACTATCTTCATAACTGTATTTTAACTAATGGGGAAATCCTTAACTTCTAATCTGGGCAGTCTGTCTTTGCCTCTGTTGGCGTGGAGCCCCTGCACCCGGTACCAACTGCTTCTGGCTTCCGCGAGTGACCCTTACCAAGCAGAGCTTTGTAGACTTCCAGGGGAAAAGAAGGAGTTCAGGTTTCAGTGATGGCTGGCTGAGGTCCCTCAGCAAAGGAGCTGTAAGGCTGCAAAATCCGCAGCCAAGCTGTGGGCCTCTCTCTGGCCAAGCTGTGGGGCCTTTTCTTCCTGGCCAAGCTTTAAAGCTGTATATCTCCCGGCCAAGCCGTAGAAGACGAAGCTTTCTACAGGAGCTCTTGGTTTTATGTCCTGTATGAAAGGCTTCTCTGTGTGGACTGGCCCAAAATGGCTCCTATTCCCTCCAAAACCCAAAAGGGGGGCAGGACCAGGGAACCTAACGATAATTGACAGGTGGCTTGCCCTATGATTGCAGCCAAAAGAAGCCACCTATCTACAGAGTCCCTGAAACTTAGGACTACAACAAACATTCAATGCAAAGCAAACAAAATTGGAGCTCCTGGTACAGCTGTACCTGCACAACTTGCCTCCTTGAAATCTGTGCATTGCCCCTCTTCATCCATGTCATCCATGTGCCGCCATGACACCTTTTCCCCTCAAATATTCAGAGAAATACTGAATTGGAAGAGACCCCCAGGGCCATCCAGCCCTCTTCTGATATGCAGGAACCCAGAATTAAACCACCCCCAACAGATTACCATCCAGCTTCTATTTAAATGCCTCCAGAAAAGGAAAGCCCACCATGCCCCAAGGCAGCATCTTCCACTGCTATGGAAAGCATCCTCACAACCTCTGAGGATGCTTGCCATAATGCAGGGGAAACCTAGAACATCCCAGTTCTTCCTAATGTTTAGGTGGAATCCCTCTGAGGCTTTAGGTGGTCTTACGGCCTATTACAGGGAAAACCAGCTGATTCCTAATCCAGCTAAAATGCAGACGTGTGCTTTTCATCATAAGAACAGACAAGTATCTTAAGCTCTGAGCATTACCTGGCAAAGAATCCCACTGGAGCATTGCAACACACAAAAATACCCGGGAGTCTCCCTGGACTTACAAGAAACACTGCTTGAATATCAAACAAAACGTGAGTGCTAGAAATAAAATCATACAAAAGCTGACTGGCACAACCTGGGGATCACAACCAGACACAGTGAAGACACCTGCCCTTGCGCATTGCTATTTTGCTGCTGAATATGCATGCCCAGTGTGGAATACATCTCACCACGTTAAAACATCTACCTTGCAAACTGATGGAACATTGGCAAAAGAAGCAAAATCCCTATCAGTGCCTAGAATTAGAAGCAAAACTTCATGTATTATATTTTTACAGAAGTGAACAGGGTGAAAAAGGAAAGGTTTGGCTTTACAAGCAGAGGCCCTCTTGGACTACTCAGAAGTTATGTGATGGCGCGAGTGGCGCCACCTATGTGTAGTACTGTAGTTGCAAGATTTAAACTGTTGTATCATGCTTAATCCTGCCCTTTACCCTGCTTATGTATAGTTGTATGGATTGGTTACTTATAGCTGTCAATCAGTACTGTTTGGCTCCACCTCTTCCTGCAGGAGGGGAGTGCTTCCTTTCTTTTCATTCTGCCATCAGAGTTTCTACCAGATGGACGTGAGTAAGAGACTTGACTCTAAAAGACCCTGATTTAAATTACCTCTCAGCACCAGGTTTTTTACCCTTGAGACTTGTGCTTCATGTTCAGACCAACCTGAACGACGTTGGAAGTCTCAAGTGCCTTCAAACCAGTTCTTTTGGCACCAGAGGAAGATCCTGAGTCTTCAAACATAGGCCATCTGAACTGGGGTTGTGGTTTGCTCCAGCATTCACAGCCATTGAGGAAAGAGGAAACTTGGAAAAGCTAATCAGCTTCAAACACCTTGGACCCAGGACTAACTGAGACTGTAACGTATATTTTCCTTCACCCCTCTGAAGTTTCCAGCTCATTGCTTTAAAGAAATAACTCTTTGTGATCAATAAAACTTAAAGGTAACGGTTGTCCCCTGACATTAAGTCCAGTCATGTCTGACTCTAGGGTGTGGTGCCCATCTCCATTTCTAAGCCGAAGAGCCAGCGTTGTCCATAGACACCTCCAAGGTCATGTGGCCGGCATGACTGCATGGAGCACTTACCTTCCCACCGGAGTGGTACCTATTGATCTAATCACATTTGCATGTTTTCGAACTGCTAGATTGGCAGAAGCTAGGGCTGACAGTGAAAGCTCACGCCACTCCCCGGAATCGAACCTGCGACCTTTCGGTCAACAAGCTCAGCAGCTCAGCGCTTTAATCCACTGCGCCACCGGGAGAGTTATTTACAGTGTTTTGGGTTTTTGAGAGTTCCAGTTTCTTATAGGAGGGCAAGAAGCAATCCCCTGGGGAAATATGCCATGTCCATGCCTCCTTCATTAAGAATAATAGCCCCCAGGCGCGACGGCACAAGTTAAATGACTAACAGTTTGTCCATAGAAAAGTGAAACAATTTGATATTATCTCCCACAACACACCCACAAATACATGCAATTGTCCCCAAATTCACTGCAGAAGCGCTTTTAGATTACTGCACCACCTGAAAGCACTTGGAATAACGATTCAAAGCACTTTCAGATACCTAAAACCAGGGGTTCCCTGTTTTGTTTTGTTTTTTGAAAATTACTCTTTTGAGATCAGCTGAAGATAGCTTAGAGTGACTCCAAAATGATGCCATTTGACAGTAAGCCCTTCCACTCATGGCTAAGGAGCTTCAAACCCATGCTGCAAGCCACATGCAATAATGTCATCCCCTCCAATATCTCCAGAACAAGAGACTGGTCATTCCAGCTCTAAAGGGAGAATTTGAAGGAGGGTATATGCACATACACAAAACAGTAAACACTATCCAAATTCAATGTATTGTTGAAGGCTTTCATGGCTGGAATCACTAGGTTCTTGTAGGTTTTTTCGGGCTATAGGGCCATGTTCTAGAGGCATTTCTCCTGACGTTTCGCCTGCATCTATGGCAAGCATCCTCAACCCAGAGAGCAAAGTTCTGTCATATTAACAATGTGTAATCCCTTTTTGCCTGAATGGCAGAATATGCATGCTCTAAACAAGCAAGCAGGCAGGCAAGCAAGACCACACAGGAGAGACACTGTGAATTCTAACCCTGCAATGTTGGCCATGGAACTTAAGGCATCGTATCCTTGAGCAATAGTGACTCGAGGAACTTGGTCCATTGCCAAGACTGTGGCCTGGCGTTGCGTCAGCTTGTCAAGAAGGTCTGGGTTCTGCGCAGGATAGATGAAGCTCACGAGCGTGGCTTTCTCCTTGAGGAGGGATGCTTCGTGCACGCCCAGCGCCTCATTGAAGGAGGGAGCTCTGACCTTCGGGAAAACAAATGCCGTATTTTAACATTTGTTCATACTAAGGGTATATAAAAGCAACAAGTAATTTTACCAATTTTCTTCCTACTTGAAAAGAAAAAAAGTCTTTGAAAACTTTCCCCAACAAGGGTACCTTTGGCTCCTCCCGTAATTTCCCCTCCCACAAATTGGGGAAATGTTTCATTTTAAACCTGAGAGCAACAAAGGCCATCACATTACAGAATTAACCATTTTGCCCATCTACATCTGGATCATTAACAAAAATCTGTCATGAATGACTTTTCAATGACTTTGAAGCATAGGTTCTTTTTATTGCAATTTCCAGTGTGAGAAGGTATATCAGATTACAGAAAACATTTAGACAAAAAATGACATTGGACATACAGCAACTACATTGGATTTGCAATTACATTGGTTAACAAACGAAGGGGAATTACATTTTCACTCAACATTCACACACATGTACACTCATTCATCCACATGCATCCAAATATTACCATAGAAGCACCTGTTAGGCCAGACCCTGCTTTCCTGCAACCTGCCAATGCATTGTTCCAAAACTTCCATAACGCCTGTGCTGGTACGGCTGTACCAGGAGCTCCAACTTTATTTTCTTTCTTTTATCTGTTTGCAGTCATAGGGCAGGCCTCCTGTCATAATTAAGCTTTGGTTCCACCCCTTGTTCAGGGCTCTGGTAGGGAAAGGAGCCATTTTTGGGCAGTCTCACATAAGGAAGCTAGACTATAGGACGTAGACCAGCTCATCCCGTAGAAAACCTTCTTTTCTCAATAGCATCCAGGGAAAAGGAACATCCGGGGAAGCAGAAACAGAAATTCCAGGGAAAAGGTCCCAAGGCTCTGGCTGAGAGCTCACAGCCTCTCAGCCTCACAGCAAACAGAGGGAAAACAGCCCTGAAGTTCTCAAAGAATTCTCTGAGGGAGGACAGCACTACAGATCCAAGGAATCAACTGGTGGCTTTCTTAATCTTGTCCACAAGGGACAGGCAACTGGCTTCGTGAACTGTTTCTTTTCTTTAAGAGGAAAACCCTTTTTAACCCCTCCTTGGGCAATCTACTTTCTAAACTTTGCTGGTGTGGGTTCTACTCCCGGCTCCAAACTGCTTCTTGGGTCCCAAGTAGACCTACCAGTCAAGGCTTTGTAGATTCTCCAGCTGGAGTCCTTTGGAACTGTTTCCCCCCGGAATTTTATACGAAACGAAGCTTCTCTACAGGTGGAACTGATTCACATCCTGTAGCTAAGCTTTCAACTGTAAGACTGAGCTAAAATGGCTCCCTTTCCTTCCTGAACCCTGGGGAAAGGGGCGGAACTAAAAAAACCCAACGATGATAGGCAGGTGGCTGCAAACCAAGGGAAGCCACCTTATTGCAAAATGCATGGAACTTTGGAATACATGCAAATACTCAAAGAAAGAAAAGGAAGTTGGAGCTCCTGGTATAGCCGTACCAGCACAGACAGAGAGAGAAAGGGAGAGAATGCTCTATCCTACACTTGAACCCAACCGAATGTGATGAACACAGTGGCTTACCACATTTTAAGTGTAGGACTCAGTGGAATTTAGTAAGTGTGATGAAGTGGATGATTCTCATCACCAGAATCTGATTTGTCAATCTAGCATGGCCAGTTGGCTGAACCCTTTTGGGGATTATATTCCAAGAAAGCAATTCTCCAAGCTCCCATAACAGCTCAGATTTGTTCTATTCTAAGGCTGTCTTTGCATTTCATAAGTTTGAATAAGGGATCTGAGGTCAAAGAGGGATCGAGGAAGCTGTCAAGACATATTCTCACTCTCACAGGATGAATGTATACACATTTCCTTTGGACACTTGCCTTCAAAACAATATCAGATCCAAACACCGTTTTCAAGTCCCCCATCTTGGCTCCAGCCTCTTTGTACTGATCATCGGAGAACTTTGCTTCTTCTCCGGCTCCACGTTCCACTTGGACATTGAAACCTTGCTTCACTAAAGCTTGGACGCCGGCGGGGGAAAGAGCAACCCTCTTTTCGTTCCTGTATATTTCCTTAGGAACACCAACCACAAGGTCTTTGTAGCGAGTCCCTACAGAAAATAAACACAAAGAAGTGACAATGAGACGACACAGAATGGCTTTTGTAGTAATGATGATGTTTTTGATAAGGATGTTTTTTTTTTGATAACGATGAACTGTGGATTATTTTATACTGTGTCTTGTATTTTGCACCTTGTTTTTTCTATGTTGTACACGCAGTGAGTCGCCCCTGGGCTGAGAACTGCGGTATATAAGCAAAGTAAATAAATAAATAAATGACTGGTAAGGCTATGCTCGGGGAGATGGCTGAGCCTGGGACTTTTGGATAGTGTTACATTTTTGTTCAGGCTTGAGCTATGCACGTGCAGAGAGAGACAGTTTGAAGAGTGAAGCAGAGAGGGAGTACTCTTGCTTCATGAGCTGCTGAAGGAGTTTATCTACATGGACAAAGAAATACTCTTTTAAATCTCTCATAAAAGGACATTATGTGAGTTGAGGCAACTGAACACAATTTACATATGCTGTTCTGAACTAAGAAGAGTAAACTTTGTTGTTGTTCATTCGTTCGGTAACTTCTGACTCTTTGTGACCTCATGGACTAGCCCACGCCAGAGCTCCCTGTTGGCCGTCACCACCCCCAGCTCTTTCAAGGTCAAGCCAGTCACCTCAAGGATGCCATCCATCCATCTTGCCCTTGGTTGGCCCCTCTTCCTTTTTCCTTCCTTTTCCCCCAGCATCATTGTCTTCTCTAAGCTTTCCTGACTTCTCATGATGTGTCCAAAGTATTTCATCTTTGCCTCTAATATCCTTCCCTCCAATGAGCAGTCGGGCTTTATTTCCTGAAGTATGGACTGGTTGGATCTTCTGGTGGTCCAAGGCACTCTCAGAACTTTCCTTCAACATCACAGTTCAAAAGCATCTCTCTTCCTTCGCTCCGCGTTCCCTATGGTCCAGCTCTCATATCCGTAGGTGACTATGGGGAGTACCATTGCTTTAACTATGCGAATCTTCGTTGCCAGCGTGATATCTCTTCTCTTCACTATTTTATCGAGATTGGTCATTGCTCTAAGCGTCTTCGGATTTCCTGGCTGCAGTCTGCATCTGCAATAATTTTTGCACCTAGAAATACCAAGTCTGTCACTGCCTCCACATTTTCTCCCTCTATTTGCCAGTTATCAATCAATCTGTTTGCCATAATCTTATTTTTTTAAAAAAATATTTAACTGCAACCCAGCTTTGGCACTTTCTCCTTTCACTTTGGTTAGAAGGCTCCTCAGCTCCTCCTTGCTTTCAGCCATCAAAGTGGTATCATCTGCATATCTAAGGTTGTTAATGTATCTTACAGCCATTTTAACCCTGGCCTTGCATTCATCAAGCCCCACACTCACGGCATCATTGAGGCGTTCAAGCTCCAGCACCATGACAAGGCAGCGATCCTTTGCTGGAGGAAGAGTAAACTCCTTGTTCTTTATTGTTCACCTGCATGGCATATTTTCTTTCTCTGGCAAGGCGGTGTGTGGGCTGATCAAATGTGAACTGCATATGGTTTATTTTACATTACACCACAAAGTTATTTATTCTTTTTGTTCCTATTGTTTCAAAGAGCTGTGTATCATCCTAGTTATATAGTGAAAACCAAGTATTTCAGCCAAACTTCATTCTCATTGTGTGGTTGCTTTTGCCAGCTTTATTTACGCCATTCTCCTGATTGCCCTCTGCAAGGCAATGCACATGCGTGTGGGACAGTGGGGCTGTGTGTTTGGTTAGCAAGACTGAACCCCACCAGATGAAACATGCTGCCGTCAAAAAGGTTTTATCGTGCTCAGTTCCACTGCCAACCCACGCGGTCACACGGACACGCTGGCGGATGCCAAAAGAATAACAAATTAAAGTTTGGTTTATAAAAGGCTTTTGGCTGGGATGTGGCTTACACAAGTTTTTCATGCTGTTTATGCTGAAAAAAGGTGTGGGACAAGCCACAAACCATGACGTGGCAACCTCAACCCCACAGACTTCCTTTGGTGGAAGAAACCAAATCAGGACAGCAATGTCGAGAGGAATTTCCTCTCTCTGCCCACTCCTTTGGCGCCAAGTAACTGTTGAAATTATCCACATGCTTGTGGATTTCAATGGCTTCTCTGTATAGTCTGACATGGTGGTTGTTGGAGTGGTCCAGCATTTCTGTGTTCTCAAATAATATGCTCTGTCCAGGTTGGTTCATCAGGCTGACTTCTCTGATTGAATTTCAACAGAAAGGAAGAAAACACGAAAATAAACAAAATTTGGCTACCAGTATTTAAAAAAACCCTCTAAAATCATAACAGTAAATAAAGAAAACATTCAAAAACATAGGAATTCGAGACAAGAAACAATTAGGGCCAGCTAATTGCCTCCTAACAAAGGATTCCCCCAGGCAGTAAGAAGCCAGACCATGAAACTGCTAGGCCAGTGTTGGGCAACCTTTTGAGCTTGGTATGTCAAAATTTGCCAAAAACTTGGGTGGGGTGTCAACTTCGAGAAAAAAACCCACATAATTTTGCAATATTAATAGTTTAAATAAGAAAAATGTATATTCCATGCTGAGTTATGGAGTGAACAATGCTAAAATGTACAGATATTAAATTTGTAGAGCCTTTAAGGCTGGAATTAGATTGGCTCTTATAAGGTGTACTTCTCTGTATGCAGCCACATGTGGCCGCATGTCAACAAAAATAGCCATGCATGTCAGTGCTGACACGCATGTCATAGGTTCACCATTATGGTGCTAGGCTATTAAACGCTAAATAAGGTGGCCAGTTGAAACATTTGCACCTACCTCAAACGGACAAGAGTTCTTTTTCCCACCCTGGAGATTCCATTGATATATAAATCCCACTTGCCTAGTTTCCAACAGACCTCACAACCTCTAAGGATGCCTGCCATAGATGTAGGTGAAACATCAGGAGGGAATGCTTCTAGAACATGGCCATACAGCCCGGAAAACTCACAACAACTGTATGTACTGCACTGTTATGCCTCTCATTATTGTACCCTTGCATGACTTCCAATCAGAAGCAGCCAAAAATGGAAGTGGTCTACAGAGGGGTTCAGTTTTACATTTCTCCTCTATTTTATATCATAGGAATTGCCTTCGTCCCATTTGTTGTCTCTGTTATTCTTCTCTCAAGCTCTTCTAGATGCAGAGTATCTTTGTGATCTTTGTAGTCCATTTTGCTAAGTAACTCCTTGCAATTTACTTAAGACTTTGAGTCCTACATACACAAGAACTTTCCAAGTTATAACTTTCTCTCCCCCGTTTTCGGTCCAATTAGGATGTCAGTGTGACATTTGCGGTAATCTTCCCAGCTTGTCTAAAAATTATTTCGTTTATACACAGCACTTTCCAGTATTTCTCAACTGCAAATCCAGCCGTGCATATTTCCATACTCTGCTTTTCAGTAATTAAACTCTATTTCAAGTTGACTTTTGCTTTGCTTACTTTATCTCATTGGGCAATCATTTTTTCTGGAACATGGTAAAATAAATCTAAACTACTGTTCTTGTAAGAGTAAACTAAACAATATTTAATAGCCCACTGTTTCCTTAAGTTACTCTTACACAACGGAGGAAATAAGAACATGTCTAAAATCCAAAGAATGGGTTAAGGGTGAAAGTCATGACTCCTTTCATCCATCCAACGTTTCAAGGTTTGACTAGACTTTTAATTCAAAGCAATCCTGAGGTCCCATCTACATTGCCATACAATCCCAAATTATATCTGCTTTGAGCTGGATTATATGGCAATGTAGACTGATATAATCCTACTTGCCTAGTTTCCAACAGACCTCACAACCTCTGAGGATGCCTGCTCTGCTGTCACAAGCTGGGCCTATAGCAATTGGCTTTTGAACAGGACCTGCTCTTTGTGCCCAGCGGGAGCCGGGGTGCCTCAGCTGTGAGGCTGTAAGGATTTTCCCATACAAAAGTCTTTAGAAGCTTGAAAAGTTTAACAAGGTCTTTTATTATTGCTTAGGTCTTCAACAAAACAATCAAATACTTCTTAGATCTTCAACAGGTCAAACAAATACTTCAAGGCTTTGAATCAACTGGTGGCTTTCTTAATCTTGTCCACAAGGGACAGGCAACTGGCTTCGTGAACTGTTTCTTTTCTTTAAGAGGAAAACCCTTTTTAACCCCTCCTTGGGCAATCTACTTTCTAAACTTTGCTGGTGTGGGCTCTACTCCCGGCTCCAAACTGTTTCTTGGGTCCCGAGTAGACCTACCAGTCAAGGCTTTGTAGATTCTCCAGCTGGAGTCCTTTGGAACTGTTTCCCCCCGGAATTTCATAAAAAACGAAGCTTCTCTACAGGTGGAGCTGATTCACGTCCTGTAGCTAAGCTTTCAACTGTAAGACTGAGCTAAAATGGCTCCCTTTCCTGAACCCTGGGGAAAGGGGCGGAACTAAAAAACCCAACAATGATAGGCAGGTGGCTGCAAACCAAGGGAAGCCACCTTATTGCAAAATGCATGGAACTTTGGAATACATGCAAATACTCAAAGAAAGAAAAGGAAGTTGGAGCTCCTGGTACAGCCATACCAGCACACCTGCCATAGATGCAGGTGAAACGTCAGGAGAGAATGCTTCTAGAACATGGTGATATAGCCCAGAAATCTCACAACTGTATGTACTGCTCTGTTATGCCTCTCATTATTGTACCCT
>NW_026844367.1:11980807-12083819 GCF_025583915.1 Anolis sagrei ordinatus
TTTCTCCAACATAAAATATTTTATAATAGAACTATTCCTGGTTACAGATTTTGCTGCATGAATATGAATATTCAGCTTGTCCTCCTGCATTTAAATTTCCTAGCATGCCGTCTTGCAATCACTACCTGGGAAATTAGTGTTGTGCCATTGTATGTTGACTGTTACACTAAAGATATGATGTGTGGGGAGAGATATTTCGAATATTTTCAAATTCCTCAGGGTGTGTGACTTGCCCAAAGGTCATTCAGTTGCTTTCCAAGATTGGAGCTTGAAACCTCTGAAACATTTTCCAGCAAAAATTTATTTCTATTGTTGAAGGCTTTCATGGCTGGAATCACTAGATTGTTGTAGATTTTTCGGGCTATATGCTCATGCTCTAGAAGCATTCTCTCCTGACATTTTGCCTGCATCTATGGCAGGCATCCTCAGAGGTTGTGAGGTCATAGAACACATTGCAGTAATCTAACCGGGATGTAACCAGAGCATGGACCACCATGGTTGAGCCTGACTTCCCAAGGTACGGGCACAGCTGTCACACAAGTTTTAATGGTGCAAAAGCTCCCCTGACCACTGCCGAATCCTGGGGCTCCAGACTCAGCGATGAGTCCAGGAGAATGCCCTTAGTGACAATGTGGAGAAACTATACTATTGCTTTTTTGCACTATTCTTATGAGATAACTTGTTTTCAAAACATGAGGCGCACACCGTACCTTTTACTTTCTGTTCACTCCATAAATTGGGGAAAGTTTTAAAGGAGCGTTGTCCAGTTATCAGCTGCGACGTTCTAGCATTCAGAGTAAGAAGGAATGACAATGAATAGTTGCTACCACATCGCACCAAGCCTGCCATCTCCACTGTTGCCGAAACAAAGCACTCAATTCTTGATGTTGGCTCAGTCGCCCTGTAGGATGAAAAGTTTCAATAGAATACATCAGTATATTCAATGCATATTACAATGAAAACAGAAGTTTTCAACGGTAAGCAAACAGTATTTTGGCGCCCCCTCCCCCCCCCCAACCAATCACTGATATATATTTTCTGTTTGACGTGGGAGTTCTGTGTGCCATATTTGGTTCAATTCCATCATTGGTGGAGTTCAGAATGCTCTTTGATTGTAGGTGAACTATACATCCCAGTAACTACAACTCTCATATGTCAAGGTCTATTTTCCCCCAAGAGCGCCTCAAGAGCGCCCCTGGGCAAAATCAACTATACTGCAAATGCTTACTTTGCGTAATGGGTTGAGCCGTCCCTGATTATATGAGTCTACACTGCCATATAATTCAGTCCAAGGCAAATAATCTGGAATCAGAAACTGAATAATAATAATAATAATAATAATAATAATAATAATGCAGAGAAACAACTGGAAAAGCTGACACGATATGAGGATTTAAAGATCGAACTGCAAAGACTCTGGCACAAACCAGTAAAGGTGGTCCCAGTGGTGATCGGCACACTGGGTGCAGTGCCTAAAGACCTTGGCCTGCACTTAAACACAATCGGCGCTGACAAAATTACCATCTGCCAGCTGCAGAAGGCCACCTTACTGGGATCTGCACACATTATTCGCCGATACATCACACAGTCCTAGACACTTGGGAAGTGTCCGACGTGTGATCCAATACAACAGCCAGCAGAGTGATCTTGTCTACTGTGGACTCATCTTGTTGTGTTTCAAATAATAATAATAATAATAATAATAATAATAATAATAATAGAGCCAAACTGACAAAGAAAAAACATGGCTGTGGCTCACAAATGGAACTCTGAAAAAGGAGATGGAGGGCCTGATTCTTGGAGCCCAAGAACCCTGAAAAAGGAGACAAAGGAGGGCATGATTCTGGCAGCCCAAGAGCAAGCCATTAGAACCAAGCCATCAAAGCCAGAATTGAAAAGTCGATGACAGATCCCAAGTGTAGACTCTGCAAGGTAGCAGATGAAACAAGAGATCCCATCCTCAGCTGCTGCAAGAAGATCGCACAGACAGACTACAAGCAGAGGCACAACATTGTTGCTCAGATGATTCATTGGAACTTGTGCCACAAAGACCATCTGCCTGCGACAAAAAACTGGTGGGATCACAAGCCGGAAAAAGTTACAGGGAATGAACATGTCAAACTCCTCTGGACTTCCGAATTCAGACAGACAGAGTTCTGGAGCACAACACTCCTGACCTCACAGTCGTGTTAAAAAACAAAATATGGATCGTCGATGTCGCAATCCCAGGTGACAGCAGGACTGCAGAGAAACAACTGGAAAAGCTGACACAATATGAGGATTTAAAGATTGAACTGCAAAGACTCTGGCACAAACCAGTCAAGGTGGTCCCAGTGGTGATCGGCACACTGGGTGCAGTGCCTAAAGTCCTTGGCCTGCACTTAAACACAATTGGCACTGACAAAATTACCATCTGCCAGTTGCAGAAGGCCACCTTACTGGGATCTGCACGTATTATTTGCCGATACATCACACAGTCCTAGACACTTGGGAAGGGTCCGACGTGTGATCCAATTCAACAGCCAGCAGAGTGTCTGCTATGGACTCATCTTGTTTCCAATAATAATAATAATAATAATAATAATAATAATAATAATAATAATTCACTTTCTGGGATTTCTGGGAGTTGTAGGCCAAATCACCTGGGGACCCACACGTTGACAACCACTGCTCTAGCACATCCTCTATCCAGTTCACTTCACAAAGTCTGGATAAACTGGACCTCCTGGAAACTTGACATATCATGAATACACCTATGGGAGATATATTCAAATGGTCCATCAACTGGCTAGAAGTAATTGGACTAGAGCAGCGGTTCCCAACCTTCTTAATGTCACGACCCCTTAATACAGTTCCTCATGTTGTGGTGACCCTCAAGCAAAAAAATATTGTTATTGCTACTTCATATCTGCAACTTTGCTACTGTTATTATGTAAATATCTGATATGCAGGATGTATTTTCATCACTGGACCAAATTTGAATACTGGTGGGGTTGGAGGGATTAATTTTGTCATTAGGGAGTTGTAGTTGCTGGGATTTATAGTTCACCTACAATCAAAGAGCATGCTTTACTTCACCAAAGATGGAATTGAAGCAAACTTGGCACACAGAACTCCCATGGCCAACAGAAAATACTGGAAGGGTTTGGTAGACATTGACCTTGAGCTTTGGAGTTGTAGTTCACCTACATCCAGAGTGCACTGTGGACTCAAACAATGATAGATCTAGACCAAACTTGGCATGAATACTCAGTATGCCCAAATATGAACACTGGTGGAATTTGGTGAAAATAGACTTTGCCATTTGGGAGTTGTAGTTGCTGGGATTTATAGTTCACCTACAATCAGAGAATTATGATAGAATTGGGTGAAACTTCCTACACAGAACCCCCATGACTAACAGAAAATGTTTTGTTTTCTGATGGTCTTTGGCAACCCCTCCAGGGGTCCCGACCCCCAGGTTGAGAACCACTGGACTAGAGCATGTATGGGGAGGGAAGATTTCCAGGAATTCCCAGTACAAATTTGCTTGATTAATGTGAAACCAGAAGCAGTCCGGTTGAATGGGTTTGCCAATTCAGAAATGCAGATACATTTCTGAATTGAGATACATTTCTAATTGCAAACAAATTGGACGCATGGCTTGCAGCAAAATGGGACTGGGTTTTAATTTTAAAGGTCAGCCTCGTTATTTACTTTTCTTCAGACTATCAAAAAATGTGGAAACTCTTACAACACAAAGCCATAGTATGAATAAGGAATTATTTATTCATACCAGACAAGAGTGTTGCGGTTCCCCACACCCACCTCCTCTTTGGACACACGTCTCAATTTTAAGAGTGAAAGGAGGGAGAGTGAGAAGGAAGAAGAGGGAGAAAGAAAGAGTGAGCAAAAAAGAAGGAGGGAGGGAGTGATGAAGTAAGATCCAACTGCACTCATTCCACAGTGTAGATGCACCCAGAGAAGGGTATGGACCTTAGAAAACTATAATTTATTTATTTATTTATTTCAAAGTTTTCTATACCAACCTTCTCACCTCTTTGAGGGACTCAGCCCGGTTTCCAACCATAAAAACACATACAATCAGTAAAAATATCATAGTTCACAATTACAGTAATACTCCAGAGGACAGGAGCAGGATTCAAAATGATCTTGACAGATTAGAGAGATGGTCCAAAACTAACAAAATGAAGTTCAACAGGGACAAATGCAAGATACTCCACTTAGGCAGAAAAAATGAAATGCAAAGATACAGAATGGGGGACAATGCCTGGCTCGAGAGCAGTACGTGTGAAAAAGATCTTGGAGTCCTCGTGGACAACAAGTTAAACATGAGCCAACAATGTGATGTGGCGGCAAAAAAAGCCAATGGGATTTTGGGCTGCATCAAGAGGAGCATAGTGTCTAGATCTAAGGAAGTAATGCTACCCCTCTATTCTGCTTTGGTTAGACCACACCTGGAATATTGTGTCCAATTCTGGGCACCACAATTCAAGAGAGATATTGACAAGCTGGAATGTGTCCAGAGGAGGGCGACTAAAATGATCAAGGGTCTGGAGAACAAGCCCTATGAGGAGCGGCCTAAGGAGCTGGGCATGTTTAGCCTGAAGAAGAGAAGGCTGAGAGGAGATATGATAGCCATGTATAAATATGTGAGAGGAAGCCACAGGGAGGAGGAGCAAGCTTGTTTTCTGCTTCCCTGGAGACTAGGACGCAGAACAATGGCTTCAAACTACAAGAGAGGAGATTCCATCTGAACATGAGGAAGAACTTCCTGACTGTGAGAGCCGTTCAGCAGTGGAACTCTCTGCCCCGGAGTGTGGTGGAGGCTCCTTCCTTGGAAGTTTTAAACAGAGGCTGGATGGCCATCTGTCAGGGGTGATTTGAATGCAATATTCCTGCTTCTTGGCAGAATGGGGTTGGACTGGATGGCCCATGAGGTCTCTTCCAACTCTAGGATTCTATGATTCTATGATCAAAATAACAAATATATTTAAAACTACGGTGGTCAGTCGTCATACTAAAATCGAATATACATCATCTTCCATCCAAATCTTAGGGTGTTATCTCATTCATCGAAAGCCTGTCTCCATAACCACGTCTTCACCTGTTTCCTGAATGTCAGGATAGACGGGGCGGTTCTGACCTCTGGTGGGAGAGAGTTCCAGAGTCGCGGGGCCACCACCGAGAAGGCCCTGTCCCTCGTCCCCACCAGACGCGCTTGTGAAGCTGGTGGGACCGAGAGCAGGGTATAACTCCAGGAGGACTCCATCGCGTGTAGCCATGGCATTTAAAATAGGGTGCAAGGGCATTAATTCATTTGTAAATGCACCAAGAAAAGAGTATGGACCTTGGAAAACTATGAATCTCAGGACTGAACAGTATGGAGACATGGCATAATAATAATAATCATTATTATTATTATTATTTATTTATTTATTTTATTTATCGAGTCATCAGCAACCAGTCAATTATATTACATTTCTAACAGAACAAAGCAAACAAACAGACAAAATACAAAAATACAAAATACAGAATACAAAATTTGTGAGTTTGGTAGTTGATTAGATGTCCTACCAGCATAATAATAATAATAATAATAATAATAATAATAATAATGGAATTTAATGAACCACTGGAATGCCTTGAAGAGAATATTATCCCAAGGAGAAGCCTATACATTAAGCATGGGTAAACTGGTGGCTGAGGAGGAATAGGAAAGAGCCTGAGGCTGTTAGGAATTGTGGGAGTTGAAGTCCAAAACACCTGGAGGGCACAAATTTGCCCATGCCTGACCTAGTGGATCCTACTGTTCCCTCCTCCAGACTGTTAGGGTTTGTGCATCCAGACAACTAACTACTTAAAGCTTTGTTTATTTCATAATCCAATGGGTCAGGAAATGCTCTTGGGCAGGTTTTTGTCCCCATGGAGGCCTGAAGCAGAAGCAGGAATTGAAATACATCTTGATTTTACAAATTTTCTCTTCCTCTTTCCCACAAAGTCTCTCGAACTTATGGAGCCGATTTTCTTCTCTAATCTGTAAACAAAGATTTTTTTGCTTATCTCTGTAACATCAGGTGCTTTCCCTTGGGAGTATTCCATTTTACTTAATTCTTCTTCACTCGACTCCTTATCTAATGATGTTGTTTCTGGCTCCACCGTATTTTCTGTTGGTTATGAGGGTTCTGTGTGGGAAGTTTGGCCCAATTCTATCGTTAGTGGGGTTCAGAATATTCTTTGATTATAAGTGAACTATAAATCCCAACAACTACAACTCCCAAATGTCAAGCTCTATTTTCCCCAAACTCCATCAGTGTTCACATTTGGGCATATTGAGTATTCGTGCCAAGTTTGGTCCAGATCCATCATTGTTTGAGTCCACAGTACTCTCTGGATGTAGGTGAACTACAACTCCCAAACTCAAGGTCAATGCCCACCAAACCCTTCCAGTATTTTCTGTTGGTCATGGGAGTTCTGTGTGCCAAGTTTGGTTCAATTCCATCGTTGGTGGAGTTCAGAATGTTCTTTTTAGAACAGTGGTTCTCAACCTTCCTAATGCCACGACCCCTTAATACGCTCCCTCATGTTATGGTGACCCCCAAACATAAAATTAGTTCCATTGCTACTTCATAACTGTCATTTTGCTGCTGTTATGAATAGTATTGTAAATATCTGATATGCAGGATGTGTTTTCATACAGTGGACCAAATTTGGCACAAATACCCAATACACCCAAATTTGAATACTGGTGGGATTGGGGGAGGGTATTGATTTTGTCCTGTGGGAGTTGTAATTGCTGGGATTTATAGTTCACCTACAATCAAAGAGCATTCTGAACTCCACCAACGATGGAATTGAATCAAACTTGGCACACAGAACTCCCATGACCAACAGAAAATACTGGAAGGGTTTGGTGGGCATTGACCTTGAGTTTGGGAGTTGTAGTTCACATACATCTAGAGGGCACTGTGGACTCAAACAATGAGAGATCTGGACCAAACTTGGCACGAATTCTCAATATGCCCAAATGTGAACACTGATGGAGTTTGGGGAAAATAGACCTTGACATTGGGGAGTTATCGTTGCTGGGACTTATAGTTCACCTACAATCAAAGAGCGTTCTGAATCCTACCAACGATTGAATTGGGCCAAACATCCCGTATAGACCCTCCATGACCAACAGAAAATACTGTGTTTTCCGGTGGTCTTTGGTGACCCCTCTGACACCCCCTCGTGACCCCTGCTGTAAAGAGTTAGGGTTAATGTTATGTTTGAAATAACAGACCCTAAAGCCCGACTGCTCATTGGAGGGAAGGAGACTAGAGACAAAGTTGAAGTACTTTGGCCACATCATGAGGAGACAGCAAAGCCTAGAGAAGACAATTATGCTGGGGAAGGTGGAAGGTAAAAGGAAGAGGGGCCGACCAAGGGCAAGATGGATGGATGGCATCCTTGAAGTGACTGGACTGACCTTGAAGGAGCTGGGGGTGGTGACGGCCGACAGGGAGCTCTGGCGTGGGCTGGTCCATGAGGTCACGAAGAGTCGGAGACGACTGAACGAATGAACAACAACAAATACATCTAAGATGAAGGATATGTCGCTATCCATAGGTTGTCAGGTGGCATCCATCAAAACCCTGGACACGTTGGCAAGAGCCCATGGAGTCATGGTCCAACAACATCTGGAAGGCCAAAGTTTGTCCATTCCTGCTCTACATAGCTGGCAAAAGTTCCAATTTAAAAAAATTATTCCATCTATACTACAACATCACTCCCTCCTGGGAGCCCATTAGGGTCACCGATGTCATAAAGGGCATATTCAGCCCGCAAAGACGTCAGTTTTGTCTCCACACCAATTAAAAGATCTGACAGGTAGGAAGACAAAGGCCAGGTGTGCTATTGCAACAAACAAGATGATTTGTAGCTGTCATCAAATGTTTTGTGCAAAAAATATCTGAGCCGGGCACAAAGCCACATCTGACAAAGCGGAGATTGCTCGCCTACATCAACTTTGAGAGGAATTTGCTTTATATCAGGTCAAAAGGGAAATAAATTGTTACCAGGGCCCAATCCACCTGAAGCTGCCATCGACTTGTCCCTCATCATAGAACCAAATGAAATGAGATATGATGAGCTTTACAGATATATGGGTTTAATAAGCCGCAGAGTATGGTGCAGTGGCCAAATGCACGTCTTTCTCCAATGACTCAAATACCTGGGAACGGGACTGATTAAAATGAGATGTCTTACGTATATTAAGAGGCCCCCGGTGGTGTAGCGAGTTAAGCCGCTGAGCTGCTGAACTTGCTGACCAAAAAGTCAGCGGTTCAAATCCTGTGAATGGGGTGAGCTCCCACTTTTAGCTCCAGCTCCTGGCAGCCTAGCAAGTTTTTTTATAATCTTTATTAGGGGGGGTTGTGCAAGGGGGGTACATTGTTTGTGAAAATGGAATTTATATAAAATCAGGTATACCGCAACACACACAAACAGGAAAGGAAAAGGAAAAGAGAAGAGAAAAAAAGAAAGAAAAAAGACCCAAAAAAAGCGGGCGAGATAATAACAAAAATAAAGAAACACACACGTTGAGATGTAGGTTGGTATTATATAGTCTTCCCTGTAGCCCCTATTTATTTACTCGTCTTCCTCCTTCTGTGACGAAGCTTCCTTCTCTTGGCTTTGTAGTTGATAGGCATTAAGGAAGCTTCTAATTGAGGACCAGTCTGTTCTTACTCTCTGTTGGGTTCTAAGGCGTTATGATAAACTGTCCATGTTTAAGATGTTGGATATTTTAAGTGTCCATTCCTCCACTGTTGGGGTGTCTTTGGACTTCCATTTCTTCGCATAAACTATTCTCGCCGCAGTAGCCATATGGAAAAAGAGTATGTCCTTGTTTTTGCCAATTTCAAAGTCTAGTGCCCCCAGAAGGTAGAACTCTGGTTTTAGTTCCATCTTTACATCTAAAATTGACTGAATTGTGATATTGAAGTTGAGGAGGAATTTGGAAGGGTTTCGCCCTGAAGGAGAGACCCCGCGGACCTACCAGAGAGGGCTCGCTACTTTGGTGAGCAAAAGAAAAAGAAGCCGCAGTTTAAAAGATTTCCCTAAGTTCCCAAAAGAATCTCACCAAAGCTGAAGGAAGTGCCACCGAGTTGATTTTATTGAGATCCAGCTGGAAAGGATGCAAAGCCGCAATAATTCGTCAAGCAAAGCATACATTGAATACAAAATAAAGCCTTTTTATACATATACAGAGCTGTCTGATTGGTTGGTGCTCTACAGCTGGGAGGAGGCTTAGCCGCCTCCTGAGCGCCTTAACCAATGGGTGAGCTCACGCCACTTCAGCCTCCTGGCCAATCAGGAGAGAAGGAGGCGGGACGAGAGGGAAACAATGAGAACTGGAGTGGATTATGGAAATATGTGGTGTCCATGTGGTCGGCGAGTCCTCAGGGGGCCTTCTAGCCGACCAGCCTATTGTCTTGAGGGGTGGCAATCAACGTTGATGTCTGGCGAGATGGCCAGAATCCGGATTTTTCTTGAACTGAGATATGGAGACAATGGGGTAATCCTGGCTGTAGTTTTGGTGGATGGAAGATAACTGAGAGAACAGATCAGGACAAATTGTGGCTTTCCGAAGGCCCTTTGTCCTGTTGAGATATGATCAATCATGCCAAGTGGGCACCTTCCGCTGGGGGGCCAAACTCCGAGCCCCAGGGTCAAAGTCCCATTGTATTGTCCATGCAAATATGTCTTTTGACAAAGTTCTTTTCAAACAGGAGATTTCCTCCTTCCAAGGTCACTGAGAGTGGCTTCTTATATTTTTTATACATTTTTTAAATAAAAGGGAATAGGACAGAAGGGTCAGGCAAAGGTCATTCATAGGGGGCTTGAAAAGGTAAAGTTTCCAAAAAGTTTCTAAGAGTCCTTCAGAAGGGAAAAAAGTCCCATAGAAGTTCAAGAGAATACATAAGTGTAAAGGGAGGTGGTTTCTCAGTAATAAATGTGTTACCTTCTGCTATATATGAAACATAGGGCATAAAACCTTGATTAAATGTACACACTATCTAACATGGGAAGGGTCCTTGTTGTTGTTAGTGTCTTGGCAAATTGACCAAGGCTTAACCCTTATTATCCAGTCTGGTGTCCTTGTCCTTAGCAAAACTATAAGTTACTATCTTTTATTGGGGGGGGGGGGGTCATGTTCAACTTCAATATGAATCTTTTTCCAGGATTTTTTTGCTCTCTCACACGTCCACAAAAGTTGGAAAAAAGTTCCTGTGTTTGTTTGACATTTCCAGCATTTGTCGGACAGGTATTTGTACCATTTCGCCAGTGTACGGGGTGATGTACCAGCGGTACATCATCTTAATCCGGTTTTCACATAGATCGTAGGAGTTAATACATTTTAATTTGGTATTCCATATCTTCTCCCAGTCTGAGGTTCTGATAGTATGTCCAATATTCTTTGCCCACTTAATCATGCACTCTTTGATTCGATCCCTTTCCGTTGCCCATGTCAGGAGGACCTTGTATAATGTTGTGATTATTTCCTGCTATCATGATCTTATATCTGAGTTTGTCACTTTCTTCAAAGCCCGTTTGTTTTATCTTTACTAAAGGCCTCCCTATACTGAAACCCAGGACAGTTTCCTGGCAACCTAGCAGTTTAAAAACGTGCAAATATGAGTAGATCAATAGGTACTGCTTCTGTGGGAAGGTAACAGCACTCCATGCAGTCATGCTTGCCACATGACCTTGGAGACATCTATGGACAACGTTGACTCTTTGGCTTAGAAATGGAGATGAGCACCACCCCACAGAGTCGGATACAACTAGACTTAATGTCAAGGGGAAACCTTTACCTTAACTTATATTAAGGAGGGTTTTGTTAGTTCTGACTCATTTCTAAGGACTAGATGGAGAGAGCCTGTCAGTGAAATAAAAATAAATGTATATGCAGATGACGCAATAGTCCTTATAGCAGCGTTTCTCAACCTGGGGGTCGGGACCCTGGAGGGGTCACGAGGGGATGTTAGAGGCGTCATCAAAGGCCATCAGAGAATACAGTATTTTCTGTTGGTCATAGGGGTTCTCTGTGGAAAGTTTGGCCCAATTCTATCATTGGAGGGGTTCAGAATGCTCTTTGATTGTAGGAACTATAAATCCCAGCAACTACAACTCCCAAATGTCAAGGTCTATTTTCCCCAAACTCCACCAGTGTTCACATTTGGGCATATTGAGTATCCGTGCCAAGTTTGGTCCAGATCCATCATTGTTTGAGTCCACAGTGCTCTCTGGATGTAGGTGAACTACAACTCCAAAATTCAAGATCATTGCCCACCAAACCCTTGTAGTATTTTCTGTTGGTCATGGGAGTTCTGTGTGCCAAGGTTCAATTCCATTGTTGGTGGAATTCAGAATGCTCTTTGATTGTAGGTGAACTATAAATCCCAGCAACTACAACTCCCAAATGACAAAATCAATCCCCCTCAACCCCACCAGTATTCAAATTTGGGAGTATAGGGTATTTGTGCCAAGGGAATGAAAATGCATCCTGCATATCAGCAGGGGCGGCTCAACCATTACGCAAAGTAAGCATTCGCAGTACAGTTGATTTTGCCCAGGGGCGCTCTTGAGGCGCTCTTGGGGGAAAATAGACCTTGACATATGTGAGTTGTAGTTACTGGGATGTATAGTTCACCTAAAATCAAAGAGCATTCTGAACTCCACCAATGATGGAATTGAACCAAATATGGCACACAGAACTCCCACGACGAACAGAAAATATATATCAATGATTGGTGGGGGGGGGGGGCAAAATACTGTTTGCTTACCATTGAAAATTACCTAGGGCCCCCTCTGCATATCAGATATTTAGATTATGATTCATAACAGTAGAAAAATTATGAAGGAGCATGGTTGGGGGTCACCACAACATGAGGAACTGCATGAAGGGGTTGCGGCATGAAGAAGGTTGAGAAACACTGATCTAAAGTAAGGAGGAACTGTTATTTTGGACACTTCCAAGGAGATGTTATTTGGGCCTCCATCTCCATTAACCTGAGACAAGGGCAGAGACTTGGAAGGGGAAAGAGCCCAATTCATCTGAACTCTTAAAGCATGTCAGGCTCAGGGGACTAACTCGGGTCCTTGACACACACATTGAAGAAAAACCCATGAAAAACTAACCTGAGTTTGGTGTCCTTAGGAGTTTGCTCTGTCCCCCATGAAGTGCAACACGGCAGCCCCAAGGGACCGCCTGCTTAGTGACCTTCACATTTGCAGCTTGCTGGCGAAGGGGAGGAGGGCAGGTTTCGGTGGTCTATAAATAAGTTCCATGTGATCCCAAAGGCACATTCCGTTTGGCACTGACAGCATGGAGACTGCAGCAGCAACACACTCCAGGACCTACTGGAAGGCTTCCAAGTCTCCTTGCCATGAATGACAGGGCAACCTGGGCCATGGCACATTAAGGATTGGTCTGGGCAGAGGTCAGAAAAATGCCTTTAAAAAACAATATGTTGTGTAGCTAGGAAGGAAAATCCTACAATGTGACACGTTTTTCACAATCTCTGTTCCGTCTTCCAGGAGCATGGTTTACATTGCCTTTTAGCTGCATGGGTTAGCATTCTTTTGCATTTCCCCAGGGTTGCTACAATTTCAGCTGCACCCTGAAAGTTAACAGCATCAGACTGCAGGCCTTTTTGCAGCTATTGGTTTAGAAAGTATCTCTTTGGGTTAGGAGTCCGCCTTTTTTCCTGGGCTTGAGATCTCCATTTTGGAATCTCCCCTGCCTCCTTCAGTTTTAGAGAAAAGCCTCAGATGTGCTGTAAGGCCAGTCAGAGAGCTCTGAAAAAAAATCATTGTAAGTACAATTGAGTAAAGGAAAGAATTGAGTCTTAATTGAGTTATTAAGAAAGGCAATTGAGTCTTAATTGAGTCTTAATTGAGTTATAGAAAGGCAGTAGAGCCTTAATTGAGTCTTAATTGAGAGATAGATAGATAGATAGATAGATAGATAGATAGAGATAGATATTGAGCACTGTTAGCTTCATCTCCAAAACTAACCTTGGGCTGGAATAGGGAAGGCCTACGCTTTCTAAAAGATAGTAGCACAGGGTTGGGGTAAAAAGATCTCAAGATTTTTTCTACCATTTGGAGGAAGGCAACTCAGCGACTAGAGGAAAAAAGAAAGAAAGATCATCTCTATGGTTTCACCAATTGACTGTTTTGTTTGTAACTTTGACAAGCTGTGCCAAGTCTGCAAGGACTTTGAGAAATAAATATTCTGTTTTGGTGTTCAAAACCTGTAGTAGCCTCAGTTGCTGGGAATCTCAAGCTTCTAAAGAAAGACCCCTCATGGTCTGCCCAGACAAAGAGAGAAGAACAGTGGTTCCCAACCTTTTTTTTTTTTACCAGGGACCACTTTGACCAGGGACCACTCTCCAACATTAATACCAAAAGGGTTACGATTCAGTTTTTGGTCAACTTTAGAATCGGTTTGGTTATTTGGGGTGCTGATCCATAAAATTGCATTGGATAGACCACATCATCTCTAGTTTCTGATACAGAACTTATGCCATCCAGTTGTGGCCATCTGCTCATTCACAGAAAACCATATTTACGAATCTAGAGCTGATGTGGTCTATGCCGTCGCACCTGGGGGCTATAACTCTTAGTGAAAGAGACATAGACGTGACATCTTTCCCCCCAGGGGATTGCTTCTTGCCTTCCTTTAAAGAACTGGAACTCCCAAGGACCAAAACACTGTAGATAACTCAAAATAGGTTTTATTGTTCACAAAGAGTTATCCCTTTAAGGCAATAAGCTGGAAGTTTCAAAGGGGTAAAGGAAATATACATTACAGTCTATGGTTGTCTTGGGTCCAAGGAGATTTCGCAGCTGAGAAGCTTTTCCTGTTCCCTCTTTTCTCAATGGCTGTGAAGGTCGGAAGAAACACAACCCCCAGTCCAATGGCCCAGTCCAATGGCATGGCCTATGCTGAAGGCACAGAGCCTTCCTTTTGATGCCAAAGGACCGGTTTGAAGGCGCTTGGGTCTCCTCAACATTGTCCAGGGCGATCTAGACACGAAGCATGAGTCCCAAGGGTAAAAACCTTAGAATTGGTGATGAGAGGTAACTTAATTAAGGGCTTTAGAGCCAAGTCTCTTTCTCACGTCTATCTGATAGAAAGTTTGATGGTAGAATGGAAAAGGAAAAGCTCTACCCTCCTCCAGGAAGGGGTGGAGCCAAGCAATTGAAGCAATATAACTGGTGCAAACAACATTGATTGACAGCTATAAATAACGAATCAACCCAACTATACATTTACAAACTAGGCAAGTTTGGGCATGTTATACAGTTTAAACTTTTGCACTTTAAAGTTCTACACACAGGTGGCGCCAGTATAAGATATTGTACTGCTATACACCTGCGAAACGTGGACTGTCTACATATGTCAAATGCAATTCCTGGAACGATTCCATCAGCGCTGCCTCTGGAAAATCCTGCAAATCTCTTGGGTAGACAAGCGGACAAATGTCAGCAAAGACCACCAGCATCGAAGCGATGGTCCTCCGCCATCAACTCCGCTGGACCAGCCACATTGTCCGGATGCCCGACCACCGTCTCCCAAAGCAGTTGCTCTACTCCGAACTCAAGAATGGAAAATGGAATGTTGGTGGGCAGGAAAAGAGATTTAAAGATGGGCTCAAAGCCAACCTTAAAAACTCTGGCATAGACACTGAGAACTGGGAAGCCCTGGTCCTTGAGCGCTCCAGCTGGAGGTCATCTGTGAACAGCAGTGCTGTAGAATTTGAATAGGCACGAATAGAGGGTGAAAGAGAGAAACATGCCAAGAGGAAGGCGCGTCAAGCCAACCTGACCGGGACCGCCTTCCACCTGGAAACTGATGCCCTCACTGCAGGAGATGATGCAGGTCAAGAATAAGGCTCCACAATCACCTATGGACCCATCGCCAGTACACTGATCCTGGAAGACTATCCTATTCGGACAATGAAGGATTGCCTAAGTAAGTAAAGTAAGTATGTCTCTAGGGCAAGAGATTGTCTCTAGGGCAAGAAACACCCCTTCTGTAAAATGTTCTTTTAGGTTTACTGGGGTGAAGAAGCAGGAAAACTGCTGGTATTGCTCCGTATGACGGAAAGAAGATAAACTCAATACTGGGGTATAGTCAAGTTCTGCAAGAAGTGCATTTTGTGCATTACTCAGCAACAAAATCCTTCAAGAGGAATTAGACTGATTCAGAGTCAGGCAGTAGTTGCAAGCCAAGATCGTGGCCAGATGAAGACATAGCAAGAATCTCAACTATTTACAGGTCCCCTTAGCTTTACCAAAAGTATGTGCAATGCTATAAAAATCAAAATGTAATGAGTATGTTATTACAGTATATAAAGAAGAGCTAAGGAACTGCTCCAAGTAATGTTATATGGGAATTTTGACTTATCCTCGCCTGTGGTTTGATGGAGTGAGAGGCTGGATGTCTATACTCCCCTATAATCCAGATCAAGGTAGTTAATCTACATTCTGAAACTGGATTATAGAGCAATGCAGATCCAGCCAGAGAAAGAGAGAATGTGTACACTGTCCTATAATCCAATTTCTGAATCCAGATTGTTTGCTTTGAACTGGATTATATGAGTCTACACTGCCATATAGGAGCCCCGGTGGCACAGTGGGTTGAACCACTGAGCTGTTGAACTTGCTGACCAAAAGGTCAGTGATTCAAATCCAGGGAGCAAAGTGAGCTCCTGCTGTTAGCCCCAGCTTCGGCCAACCTAGCATTTCGAAAACATGCAAATGTCAGTATGATGCTGAACACTAATTTGGGAGGCCCTGCCTAGGCAGAGACCGGCCAGACCCAAAAAGAGGATCCGAGACACCTGACGAGACAGCAAGCACCGAGAAAGATTTTCCCTTAATTTCCCAATAAAGTCTCACCAAGTTGAAGGAAAGCCACCGAGGTTTTATTTCACTCCAACTGGAACAGATGACGACCATAGTTCTCTGCCAAACAAGCTGACATGTTTGCTAGGCAGGTAAATAAAGAATATATAGTTTTCCATTCAAATTTCCCTGCGCCCAACCCCTGAGCCAGCTTTGTTGTGATTGGTTGTAACGTCAGCGAGCTAGGAGGAGATCCAATGAGGGCCCTGGCCCTGCTTTGGCTGCTCAGCCAATGAGATGGGAAGGAAGCGGGCAACAGGGAAACAATGAAAAAATGTCTAGGTGACTAGATTACAAATGATCGGTGTTTGCCAAGCGACCAAGCGATAGCTTTAGGCTCTCAAGCCTGGTCAAGGTTATTGTCCTGATCTTTGAATTAACATCTTTGTCTAGCCCTGAAAGGCCAGGTCTTTTGTTTTTACTGTCCTGCGATATTGATTTCATTTAATGAAATTGAAATCGGTTTCAGGGATTGGGACATGAAACAGTAGGGGAGGCGGCAACAATCCTCCGTTCCTTGCGGATGGGGATATGTCCTTTGTGTTGAGTAATTTAGTATGTCCAGAGACTCCTTTGTTCTGGATGGCCTGGTTATCAGCTCTCCGAGGTCCAGAAAAAAAAGAACCATTTACTTATTGTCCATGCAAATGGGGTTTGGTCAATTCTTTTCTTAGGGGATTATTGGCTCAGGATGTTTAGAGATTCCTAGAGCCATGAGTTGCTGGCATACTTCATGAAAAAGTCACTTTGCTTCATAATTTCTTATATAGACATAAACACATACAAGGTATGGGGCATGGAGGCATACACAGAGTTCATAGGGAAAGGGGAAGGCATGCAGGATAAAGGGAGAATTCATTTCAGCATCCCAAATTCCATTAAAGTTCCTAAAAGTTCCTAAAAGTTTATAAAAAGTTCATGAAAGTTCATAAAAGTTATTGGGGATTATGGGATCATTCCATCCTGGTGTCCTTGGCAATACTATGAATTGATTACCTCTGATTACAAGTAGATGAATAAGTACCGCTCCAGTGGGGAGGTAATGGTACTCCATGCAGTCATGCCGGCCACATGACCTTGGAGGTGTCTATGGACAATGCCAGCTCTTCGGCTTAGAAATTGAGATGAGCACCAATCCCCAGAGTCGGATCCAACTAGACTTAATGTCAAGGGGAAACCTTTATCTTTACTTTTACCTACACTTCCATACAATCCAGTTCAAAGCAGATAATCTAGATTCAGTAACTGGGTTATCTGACAGTGTAGATGGGGCCTGAGTAACTTCTTATATGTGTAACTTCTTTAAACATAAATATAATAGGATATTGTCAATGCAATGGACTGTTTCACCTCAATCTCTACATTTTATTTTGTGTTTACAAAATGCAAAGACATGCATCATTTGGTTCATAAAACAAAGCATTAGAAATAAACTTTCCAAGCACATATCTAACAAATGATATTTTAGCTTCCTGAAACATTCTTCTCTTTATATTCCCTGAGTATCACACATATTAAAGCCATGTTCAGAATCGGTTCACACCTGGACAGCAGGCAGAAGAAGAAAGCCACAGATCACCTGGTCGCTGTTTTCTATTTCTGGTGAGATTTACTGTATTTCTATTAAAACGCTAGTGATTATTTCCAAATTTGCAACAGGAGCACATTCTTTTCTTCTACATACTCATTCGTTTAACGTCTCACAGTCCTCTCGCAGCCAAGGCATTTCAGAGTCCCTGAAGTCTTCTTACACACATTCTCAACCCAGCTACTCTGCATCGCTTTCCCAGCAACAAAACTGAATGTAAATTATCGACGCACTTATTATTTCCAGATGCTCCAAGTCCTTGCTAGACATCTCCATGAGCAAAGGCACCCAGAGATCTCCATGAGCTGCGTGTGCACGAATATGGCACACAGGGCAAAGTAGCAGATTCTGCATTATTTTATTCCACTGCTATATAAAATCCAGATTATCTGGCATTATATGGCAGTGTAGACTCAGGCTTCTTCCACACTGCCCTGTATTCCAGGATCTGATCCCAGATTACCTGCTTTAAACTGGGATTATATGGTTCATGTAATGTTTAGCCCATAGGTCTTTCACATATAAGGTAAAGGTTTCCCCATGACTTTAAGTCTGTTATAGAGGAGGAATTTAGAGGTCTTTGCCAGGAGGCAGAGACCAATCTGACTCTTTAAAGAGTTCGTTACCCTGGCGAGACAGAGAGAAGCACCCAATCCCTGATTTTTCCCAATGAAAGGTCTCACCAAATGGAAGGAAGTGCCACAGAGGCTTATTAGCGATTCAGCTGAAAAGGATGCAGAGCGGCAATTATTCGCCAAGCAGAGCATGTGGCTACAAAAAAATAATGGCATTTTTATAGGAAATACGGGCTTGTGAGTTTCAAAATTCCCGCTCCCCGCCCTCCTCCTGGCTCGATGGTGATTGGCTGGCGTGATAACAGCTGGGAGGAGGCTCAGCCGCTCTCCCCGTGCCAGAGCCAATCACTCCGTTGTTCTGGATGGCCTGGTTATCAGCTCTCTGAGGTCCAAAAAAAGAGCTCCTGTGGTCGCTGGAGCCTATCAGAAAGCTCCTACCGCCTCGGCGCTCTGGTGAATCAGGAGGAAGGGAGGCGGGATGAAAGGAAACAATGCTTTCTTGAGTGGATGATAGAATTCCAATGTCCTGGGGCTTCTTGAGTCCGGGATCGGCCTTCTAAAGAAACTAACTTTATTTAGATGGGTCTGCGATAAGTAATGATTACTTAATCCAYGTTTTCCTCTCACAATCAGATATGACACAAAGAAGAGGCTGGGGTGGATGTCCATTGTGGAGAGGTTTGAAAGGAAGAAACYGGGTTGGGGGAAAGAGACTTTTTGAGGGTCGCCTCGCCCCCTTTGTTATGTGATTAGAAGTTTGCCAAGCGAAAATCCCATCTGATGGCCCAACTCCGATGTCAAAAGGGAATTTCTGTTCTATTTTCCATGCAAACATGTTTCAAYATAAGAGTTCTTTTGTGATTGCTAATTGTCCTTTTCAGAGCCAGGGCAGCTTCCTTGAAGACTTCCTCCAAAGAGAGGGGAAGGGGGCAAAAGGTTCAGGYTAAGGTCAGGAATATMAGGAGAAATYCATGTGGAAATATAGGAATCACAAGAAATTCATATCAGACACCCCCTCCCTATCCCATCCACCAGAGAAATTGATTAAAGTTATGAATTCAGCAAAACATGAGTCCGTAGTTCATTCAGGGGAAATTCATAGGTAAAAACAAGTCATTTGAAGTCCAAAACACTTGACAGAGAGTCCAAAGTCAAAGAAAGGAGTTCAGGGATGTCCACTGAGCCAAAGGATGGGGTCCTGCAGCGCTGAGATCAAAGCTAGTTCTTGGTCCTTGGGAAACTATGTTACTATCTCTTATGGGGGGGGGGGTCATGTTCGACTTCAAGTCCAGTCCTGTCCGACTCTGGTGGTTGGTACTCATCTCCATTTGTAAGCCAAAGAGCCGGTGTTGTCTGTAGAGATCTCCAAGGTCATATGGCCAGCATGACTGCCTGGAGCGCCGTTACCTTCCTGCTGGAGCGCTACCTAATGATCTAATTTCAAACTGCTAGGTTGGCAGAAGCTGGATCTAACATCAGGAGCTCACCCCGCTCCCCGGATTCGAACCACTGACCTTTTGGTCAGCATTTTCAGCAGCTCAGTGTTTTAACCTCCTGCAACACCGGGGGTTTCTTTCACATATAGAACAGACAAATAAATACATAAAAACAGATTATAAAAAACAATACAAAATTGGATTATATGAGTCGCCACCGCCAGATAATCTGGGATAAACAGATCATCTGGGATCGGATCCTGGGATTATAGGGACCTCTATCCTTCCACAGTGTGGAAGGGGTCTCATATAATCCAGTTCAAAACAGACAATGTGGATTATCTGCTTTGATAATCTGGATTATACAGCAGTGTAGGAATGGCCCAGGTCTACAGTGCCATACAATCCAGTTCAAATCAGATAATTTGGATTTTAATGGTAGTGTAGATCCAGGACCCTTCGATACCGCTAAATAATAAAAATTATCAACGATGATAATCCACGTTGTCTGCTTTGAACTGGATTATATGAGTCTGCACTGCCATACAATCCAATTCAAACATATAATCTGGATTTTATATGGCAGTGAAGAAAGAGCCCAAGCCTAAGGGGAACATGGAAAAGAAAAAAGGGGTCCTATGGCCCCTTCTACACAGCTGTATATAATCCTGATTATCTACTTTTAACTGGATTATTTGGCAGTGTAGACTCAGATAATCCAGTTCAAAGCAGATAATGTGAATTAACTACCTTGATTGGAGCCCCTGGGGTTAAACCTTGTGCCGGCAAGACTGAAGACCGACAGATGGGAGGTTCGAATCCAGGAATAGCGCGGATGAGCTCCCTCTGTCAGCTCCAGCTCCCCATGAAGGGACATGAGATAAGCCTCCCACAAGGATGGCAAAAATAAAAACATCCCTTGTGTAATGTCCTTGCAGACAACCAATTCTCGCACACCAGAAGCGACTTGCAGTTTCTCAACATGAAAAAATATATATACTTTGACATTCTGGATTATATGGCAGTGTAGAATGGCACACTGATTTGTTTTTAGTTTAGCATATTGGAAAGGAACAAACAAGAGAAGCAAAGCATCCCTCTGTCAGATGATTTCTTAAGCTAGCCATGGCGCAAGTTCTGTGGTTTCTGCTATTTCCAATGAAAGCAGGTTTCTGGCTGTTGTTGTCGTGCAAACTCACTATTTCCAGCTGCTTCCTTATAGTCAAGTTTGGGGTGTGGTGACCGTAATGTCTCACGTCTCCTCTTTGGCCTTGTCTTCACCTTGGTGGTTTTACAGAAATGGGCCTGACACAGTCTTCAGCAATGCTCTGATGCCATCCCAGTTCCTGCACAACAGAAACAGAGCTGTGAATCTCTCGGATTGTTTATATTTGACTTGGGATGTGGTGGATGCGTACTTTCCAGCACTCCAGGGATCTCAGTGGGATGCAGAACACATAAGCAGAGCATGATTGGGAAGTGTCGTCCAAGGTTTAGATAATGACAGGTATCCTCGCTCTGGAAAGTTTGCAGCAAACAACCCTTCCTCAGCTGTTTGTAGTGACATAACCTTGTTTATATGGAGGCTTCAGCTGGGATGCTCCTCGCCCTCCGGGCAGCTTCTCCTTTGTAATTAAAACAGCTTTGCTTCCTGCTGCTCACACTTGGCTACCCAAAATTGACTCTTCGGAATGACAAGAGTTATCTTCTAACATGAGCGGAGTCCATCTGGGACTTAGCGATTCCTGGCAGCGCCTTGCGCAACAAACCTTCCTCATGAATGTCCTCCAACAATTATGCTGTCCTGGACATACTATGCGCAATGCTGCAGGGAAAGGGTTCAACAACCCTTAAGAGAAGTCTTCTCACTTCAGCCAACAACATTCCAAAAAGTGCTTTCATGGCCAGAATCACTGGGTTGCGATGAGTTTTTCAGGCTGTATGGCCGGGCTTTAGCACAGCAGGTTAAACCGCCAGCTGAAGAAAATCTTGCCAATTGAAAGGTTGACAGACAGTTCAAGCCTGGGTTGGGGTGAGCTCTCAACCGCCAGCCCAGCTTCTGCTCACCTAGCAGAAAACAGTTTTTTTTGTCATGTCAGGAGTGACTCCTGGTGTGAGAGAACTGGCCGTCTGCAAGGACATTGCCCAGGGGACGCCTGGATGATTTGATGTTTTATCATCCTTGTTGGAGGCTTCTCTCATGTCCCCGCATGAGGAGCTGGAGCTGATAGAGGGACCTCATCCGCCTCTCCCTGGATTCGAACCTGCAACCTGTCGGTCTTCAGTCCTGCCGGCACAGGGGTTTAACCCACTGCCCCACCGGGGGCTCCTTTCGAAAACAGTAATGTGAGTAGATAAATAGGTACAGCTTTGATGGGGAGGTAATAAAAGGCGCCCATGTGGACATGCCAGTGGTTCGATCAGGAGACCGCCTAAAGACAACAAAACTCCTTGGCATGGAAAATAGAGCAACAGCACCCCTGCTGTGGCAGAGCAAAGATTCCAGATGCCAGAGATGGAAAAAGAAGGGAAGCCTTTACCTCTGTTTATGTACTGTCTGTCTTTGTTCATTGTATAACAGCATTATATCTCTGCTGTATCTGTGTACTGTAATCTGCCCTGAGTCCCTTCGGGGAGATCGAATGGAATACAAATAAAGTATATTATATTACTATTATTTTACTGACACAAAACACAGTATGTTACAGCAAACAAGATATATATGCTGAATTTCATATCACAAAATCACAAGTCGAACACGTCCTAAGCGTCTAGGACTGTGTGATGTATTTTCGAAGGATGCACGCAGATCCAAGTCAGGTGGCCTTTTGCAGTTGACAAATCGTGATTTTGTCAATGTTTATTATTTCCAAATGCTGGCTGAGATCTTTTGGCACGGCATCCAGTGTGCTGATTACCACTGGGACCACCTGTATTGGTTTATGTCAGAGCCTTTGCAGTACGATTTTGCGGTCCTGATAATTATATTGTTATTATTATTGGCACAAAAGCACAGTATGTCACAGCAAATGAGATCTATATGCTGGATTTCGTATCACAAAATCACAAGTCAAACACTTCTCAAGCGTCTAGGACTGTGTGATGTATTTTCGAAGGATTCGCGCAGATCCAAGTCAGGTGGCCTTTTGCAGTTGACAGATCATGATTTTGTTGATGTTTATTGTTTCCAAGTGCCGGCTGAGATCTTTTGGCACGGCACCCAGTGCGCCAATAACCACTGGGATTACCTGTGCTGGTTGATGCCAGAGCCTTTGCAGTTCGATTTTGAGGTCTTGATAGCAGATGAGTTTTTCCTGTTGTTTTTCCTCAATGTGACTGTCACCTGGTATGGTGACATCAATAATCCAGACTTTTTTTTCTTTTCTGGTGTCTGGTGTATTGTGTATTGTGTTCCAAAACTTTGTCAGTCTGGATTCAAAAATCCCACATTATTTTTGCATGTTCATTTTCCATGACCTTTGCGGGAAAATGATTTACTGCTGGCAGGTGGTACTTGTGACATAAGTTCCAGTGAATAAGTAACAGTGAATATTGTTGTTGTTGTTGCTGTTATTATTATTATTAGAAACATAACAAGATGAGTCCACAGCAAACAAGATCACTCTGCTGGCTATTGTATTGGATCACACGTCGGACACTTCCCAAGTGTCTAGGACTGTGTGATGTATTGGCAAATAATGCGTGCAGATCCCAGTAAGGTGGCCTTTTGCAGCTGGCAGATGGTAATCTTGTCAGAGCTGATTGTGTTTAAGTGCAGGCCAAGGTCTTTAAGCACTGCACCCAGTGTGCCCATCACCACTGGGACCACCTTGACTGGCTTGCGCCAGACTCTTTGCAGTTCAGTCTTTAAATTCTCATATCGTGTCAGCTTTTCCAGTTGTTTCTCTTCAATCCTGCTGTCACCTGGGATTGCAACATTATTATTATTATTATTATTATTATTATTATTATTATTATTAAGATGGAATGTAACTGAAATGATCACAACCTATGAGGAGTGGCTCTAGGCTACACTTTATAGTTTTTTTAAAAATCATGTCAGGATTTGAGAAACTGCAAATCGCTTCTGGTGTGAGAGAATTGGCCTTCTGCAGGGGCATTATCTAGGGGATGCCCGGATGTTTTCCCATCCTGTAGGAGTCTTCTCCCATGTCCCAGCTTGGGAAGCTGGAGCTTACAGACAGGAGCTCAACCCATCTCACAGATTCAAACCTCTGACCTTCAGAGGCACAAGGGTTTAACCCATTGCGCCACTGTGGCTCTGCTTAATGCAAGAATATTGATGATTGGGTTTTTTTTACTTTAAAAGGAGGGTCCAGTTTTGATAGAATGTGGTGTCTAAATTTTCTTGATTTATAGAAGGTTGCAGGAAAGGATTTAGGCTGTGGAAATGAAAATAGGAAAGCATTATATATCATTCTGTTTAAAAGTTGATTTAAAAAAAAAAAAAAAAAAAAAAAGGAAATCCAATCACAAGTCTCCAGCATGATATGTGGCTTGGCCTTCACTCTCTTTGGTGACAGCTATACCACAAAGAACATACCAAACGTCCAAACTGTTCTGCTGTCAATAGAGAGAATAGTTTGCCTTTGCCCATGGCTGCAAAAATATCACAGGCAACCTACGAAAATACCATTTTGTTTTAAAAAGTTTGCTGGAGGAGGAAATTATGCACTTCTTCCTCTTCCCTTGAGAAAGAAAGCCAAAGTGACCAGACTGCTATTGTGCAGATCTGCCACTCTCCAAACACACCATCTCTCTCCTTCCCATGGAGCAGAGAATGGCGAGTGAACCAGACTCCTCTGCCACACTTTGAGCATTATTAGACCGAGTCTCTTATAGGAATATTCTGATGATGTAGTCCCAAAGTTGTATATGAATGATAGATGTCTTCCATCCTGGCTCCATCTCAGTTTCCTGGCTAGATGTTGCTTCTTCTTGATTGGTGCTAACAAACACAAGGCTTGTGTTGACTTTCTTCTTAAAATTTGTAAGCATTTATCTTATCACTGTCCAGTTCTTATCACAGTTTACTTTTCAGTTCTTATTAGCAACTTTTAATTACAGTCCAGCAAGCAGCTAGTTAGTCATTGCAGGCCTTAATATTGTACTGGTGTCTCCAAAATTACCAATTCCATTCACACATCCTTCCATTAATTCCCATACATCATATAAAATTCACATTTAGCAAATCTGCACATTGAATTTCTTATTACACCTTCAGCCATTTCCCAAGCCAGAACCGTTGTGTTTATAAGCAGATAGACGATCCTGTTACTGAAAGCGTCTTTGAGCGAAATTTGCAAATACTAAGTAAGGGGCTTTGAATGAAATAAACAGCAAAAGAGAAACATACCCTTTCTCTGAATTAAAAAGAGCAATAAGATGAGCTTCGTAACGGAACACAGCGCAGGAAATATAGACAGGAAGGAGTTGTGGTTTTCTGTTACTTTCTTTTGTTAAAAGGTTAAGAATGTTTTATTTTGAAGCGCAGAGGCCGCATGTACAAAAGGTACTTTCCATCAAAAAGGTCAGAATTATTATTCATAAAAGGTGTTTTCCCCATGCTTGTTGTTTGTAAATTGGCTATAAAGTTTGCAGATTTCAAGGGAAGAGCATGGAAGTCACTTGAAGGGTAGCATCTGTGCATGCTATTGGCTGTCCGTCTTCTTCATGAAGAAACTAAAATAAAAACCTTATTATTTTTATCTTTCATTGAGACTGTCTCCATCCTTCCGTGCTCCCGTAACGTGGACCTAAAAAGACCCAATTTAGGGTCTCTAACATTACCACTGCAAGACTTAATATTGGTGCTGGTACGGCTGTACCAGGAGCACCAACTTCCTTTTCTTTCTTTGAATGTTTGCATGTATTCCAAAGTTCCATGCATTTTGCAATAAGGTGGCTTCCCTTGGTTTGCAGCCACCTGCCTATCATCGTTGGGTTTTTTAGTTCTGCCCCTTTCCCCAGGGTTCAGGAAGGAAAGGAAGCCATTTTAGTTCAGTCTTACAGTTAAAAGCTTAGCTACAGGACGTGAATCAGCTTCACCTGTAGAGAAGCTCCGTTTCTTACGAAATTCAGGGGAAAACAGTTCCAAAGGACTCCAGCTGGAGAATCTACAAAGCCTTGACTGGTAGGTCTACTCGGGACCCAAGAAGCAGTTTGGAGCCAGGAGTAGAGCCCACACCAGCAAAGTTTAGAAAGTAGATTGCCCAAGGAGGGGTTAAAAAGGGTTTTCCTCTTAAAGAAAAGAAACAGTTCACGAAGCCAGTTGCCTGTCCCGTGTGGACAAGATTAAGAAAGCCACCAGTTGATTCAAAGCCTTGAAATATTTGTTTGACTTGTTGAAGATCTGAGAAGTATTTGATTGTTTTGTTGAAGACCTAAGCAATAATAAAGGACTTTGTTAAACTTTTCAAGCTGTTAAAGATTCCGTATAGGAAAATCCTTAGGGCCTCTCACTCGAGGCAACCCGGCTTCCCTCTGGGCACAAAGAGCACGTCCTGTTCAAAAGGCAATTGCTATAGGCCCAGCGTGACAGCACAATATTGTACTCGTGTCTCCAAAATCCTGTTACCATTACGGGCCTTAATATTGTACTGATGTCTCCAAAATTACTAACTCCATTCACACATCCTTCCATTATTCCATTCATTCCCACACATCATATTTATCAAATCTGCACATTAAATTTTTGTGGCAAGAAGCACTGTGCTGTCGCACGCTTGGCCTGTGCATATAACTGTAGACAGGACATAAATTGCGTGTGCCCAACGGGACGCCGGGGCTGCCTCAGATTAAAGGCCCTTGGACCTCCCCAAAACAAAGTTCTGTAGAGGCTTAAAGTAAGTCCAACAAAGTTCTTTATTGATGAAAACAAACAGGTACTTTAAAGCTTTCTTAACAGTCTATTGGCTCTTACACTCTTGTTCACAGGGAGCAGGCACTATCTTCATAACTGTATACTAACTAATGGGGAAATCCTTAACTTCTAATCTGGGCAGTCTGTACTTGCCTCTGTTGGCGTGGAGCCCCTGCACCCGGTACCAACTGCTTCTGGTTCCGCGAGAGACCCTTACCAAGCAGAGCTTTGTAGACTTCCAGGGGAAAAAAAGGAGTTCAGGTTTCAATGATGGTTGACTGAAGTCCCCCAGCAAAGAAGCTGTAAGGCTGCAAAATCCTCAGCCAAGCTGTGGGCCTTTTCTCCCCGGTCAAGCTGTAGAGCTGTATAACCCCAGCCAAGCTGTGGGGCTGTATCTCCCCGGCCAAGCCGTAGACCGTATATCTCCCCGGCCAAGCCGTAGAAGACGAAGCTTTCTACAGGAGCTCTTCGTTTTATGTCCTGTGCGAAAAGCTTTTCTGTGAGAACTGACTCAAAAAGGCTCATATTCCCTCCAAAACTCAAAAAGGGGCGGGACCAGGGAACCTAACGATAATTGACAGGTGGCCTGCTCTATGATTGCAAACTATAACAGGAAGCCACCCTGCTGCAAAATCCTAAGCCTGGGATTGCAAACAAACATTTAATTCAAAGCAAATAAAATTGGAGCTCCTGGAACAGTTGTTCCAGAACAAGCACACATCTGCATTTTAGATGGATTAAGAATCAGCTGGTTTTGCCTGTAATAGGCAGTAAGAGCACCTAAAGCTTCAAATCAGATAATCTGGATTCAGAATCTGGATGATATGGCAGTGTAGATCCAGCCCCACTTGGTCACTTGGTGGATTTCTACAGTCATGGCTCAGTACTGAAACCACTGCACCGTGGAAGCTACAAGGAAGCAAAGTTATAACCTGTCAGTACTCCAAAAATGCTTCAAGAAACATTTATCTTGCAAGTAGAAATGAGAAATGGGAACCCGTCAACTCAAGGTTCAACCAAAGTATTTTTATGGCCTTAGCAATTCAAAAGAGCACTTCACCTACTTGTTTCAAGATTTGGAAAGTTCCCAGCAAGCAAGAACATCTATAAAAGTAAGTTTTTTCCCTCCTATTTTGACAAGAACCAGGCTTTCTTAACAAAAGCCAAGTGTTTCTGTGTCCCCGTAAAAGTTGATATTCAGAAAAACCATTTGAGATATCTTAATGACATTAATTTGGTACAGTAATGACTTTCAGGTCAGGCTGTGCTCTCAAATAGCAGACATCGGGAATATATTCTGCATTACGCCTTTTTTGCCTCTGCCTTGTTGCTTTTTAAAGGAATTGGCAATGACTTGTGACATTTCTTTCATACTCGCACTTAAACAAAACCAGTGGTCAACGTCCAATTAAGATCGTTTGAAGAGCGAAAAGAGCTGCCCCGCAAAAGTAACTAATTTGATTTCCACCCCAAAGCCATCCAAAAGTCAAGGTATCGTTTCTAATTGATTCTTGCAGCTTGGTCAGGCTTTGGGTTTAATTATCTTATGAAATAGTTCTCGGGGGGGGGGGGGGGGATCTGTTATATTTAGAGCATAAAAAGCGCATGGTTGCAGTGATGAATAAATGGAAAAATCCAGAACAGTGCGCTCTTAAGACTATGTCTATTATCAATGCGTAATCGTAGGAAACAAGCTTTTGTTCATTTTTCCTAAATTTACCTATTTTGTTATCTCAATTTAATATACTACTAGCTTGGGGACCTGGTGTTGCCCAGGTTATTTGATAAAGTCCATTTTAATTGTACAAAATGCATAAGGTTGTGGGTGAACTACAACTCCCATCATGCCAGGTTAACCCTCAGAAACTCCATCTTCAAGTTTGTTATGTTGGGCAAGCTTGCTTTAGATGCATCATTGGTGGGGTTCTGTGTGCTCTCTGGCTAAAGGGTAAACTACAACTCCCACTATGGTGAGCCAGTCATAGAATCATAGAATCAAAGAATCAAAGAGTTGGAAGAGACCTCATGGGCCATCCAGTCCAACCCCATTCTGCCAAGAAGCAGGAATATTGCATTCAAATCACCCCTGACAGATGGCCATCCAGCCTCTGTTTAAAAGCTTCCAAAGAAGGAGCCTCCACCACACTCCGGGGCAGAGAGTTCCACTGCTGAACGCCTCTCACAGTCAGGAAGTTCTTCCTCATGTTCAGATGGAATCTCCTCTCTTGTAGTTTGAAGCCATTGTTCCGCGTCCTAGTCTCCAGGGAAGCAGAAAACAAGCTTGCTCCCTCCTCCCTGTGGCTTCCTCTCACATATTTATACATTGCTATCATATCTCCTCTCAGCCTTCTCTTCTTCAGGCTAAACATGCCCAGCTCCTTAAGCCGCTCCTCATAGGGCTTGTTCTCCAGACCCTTGATCATTTAGTCGCCCTCCTCTGGACACATTCCAGCTTGTCAATATCTCTCTTGAATTGTGGTGCCCAGAATTGGACACAATATTCCAGGTGTGGTCTAACCAAAGTGGAATAGAGGGGTAGCATGACTTCCCTAGATCTAGACACTATGCTCCTATTGATGCAGGCCAAAATCTCATTGGCTTTTTTTGCCCTCAAACCCCTCCAGTAGGTTAAGTTAGTCATGGAGGTTCTGTGTGCCAAGTTTGGTCCAGGTCCATCATTGGTGGAGGTCACAGTTTCTCTTGTTGTGGGTGAACTACAACTCCCAGAAAGGAAGGTCAGTTCCCCCCAAACCCCTCCAGTAATCAAATTTCAGCATATCAGGTCTGTGTGCCAAGTTTGGTCCAGATCCATTGGTGTTTGGGTTCACAGTGCTCTCTGGATGTCGGTGAACTACAACTCCCCCAAATCAAGGTGAATTTTCCCCCAATGACCTCCAGTAGTTTGTATTTTTACATTTTTGTATTTTTTACATTTTTGTATTTTTTGTATTTGTATTTTTTTCCTCTCTTTTCCCTTTTGCTTTTTTTTTAGGTAGCTACTTTGTTGAGTTATGAGTGTTTTCCTACTTTTCTATCTTCTATTTAAATATTCCCCCTCTTTCCATGTATTTATGTTATATACTGTTATATACTATATATATATGGCATGGGCCAACTTCGGCCCTCTGTGTGTTTTGGACTTCAACTCCCACAATTCCAAACAGCTAGTAGGAATTCCAAAATAATATATGGAGGGCCAAAATCACAAGAATTTTTCAGTGATTGGTTGGAGGAGCACCAAAATACTGTTTGCTTACTCTTGAAAATTACCTAGGGCCATCCCTGATGGAGAGGGTCCATTTCAGTGTTATGAAACATCTCAGCGTTACGGCTGCTTCAGGGGGTCTTATACACCAGTATATATGGTAACTATATAATTCACCCACAAGTCGAATATAATCTGAAATACCTCCATGTTATAGTGTCCACATTGAACATGAATCTATAACAAAAACACGCCTTTGACATTTAGTATACACAGTGTGATGGCTTCGAAATATTGGTTGCAAACACAATTATTTTGTTTTCGTAACAGAACTTCCCTTACTTTATTTTAATGTTTTCCAGAAGTTCTGAGAGATGGTTAGAATCTCAAGCATTTGAACTTTGCCATTCGAATAGAATGCCCTTGAATTTCCTTACCCAGTAAAATTAAAGGCATATTATATTTATATCTGAAAATCGCATGGTTATTCTGAGCGTCTCATATTTTGCTAGTCAGCTCAACTGATTCTGCATTTTGATTCTGCATTTTTTTGAAACTTCCGCATGTTCTGGTTCTTCTTAAGCCGTTAAATTAGAACAACTTTGGATTCTTGAAGTAGAAATGCGTGCGTGTTCATTTACCGCTGAAAATGGTACAGCTCTTGGGGTGTTATAAAGGTCGAAATCAAACATGTTTGTAATTTTTGTAGTAAAAGACAAATTTTCTGAGTTGTAAAGATGTTGTAAAGACGTTCCTAGGTGCCCCCCATGGTGCAGGGCGTTAAACCACAGAGCTGCTGAGTTTGCTGACCACAAGGTCGGCGGTTCAAATCCAGGGAGCGGGGTGAGCTCCCGCTGTTAGATCCAGCTGCTGCTATCCTAGCAGTTTGAAAACATGCAAATGTGAGTAGATCAATAGGTACCACTCAGACGGGAAGGTAAGAACACTCCATGCAGTCATGCCGGCCACATGACCTTGGAGGTGTCTAAGGACAACGCCGGCTCTTCGGCTTTGAAATGGAGATGAATACCAACCCCCAGAGTCAGACACAACTGGACTTAATATCAAGGACGATTCCTGGAACTATTCTATCAGCGTTGCCTCCGAGAAATCCTACAAATCTCTTGGGAAAACAGATGGACAAATGTCAGCGTGATGGAAGAAGCAAAGACCACCGGCATTGAAGCGATGCTCCTCCACCATCAACTCTGCTGGACCACCATCTCCCAAAGCAGTTGCTCTACTCCGAACTCAAGAATGGAAAATGGAATGTTGTAGGACAGGAAAAGAGATTTAAAGATGGGCTCAAAGTCAACCAAAAACTCTGGCATAGACACCAAGAACTGGAAAGCCCTGGCCCTTGAGTGCTCTAGCTGGAGGTCAGCTGTGACCAGCAGTGCTGTAGAATTTGAAGAGGAATGAATGGAGGGCGAAAGAGAAAAACGTGCCAACAGGAAGGCACCGGGACCGCCTTCCACCTGGTAACCGATGCCCTCACTATGGGAGAACATGCAGGTCAAGAATAGGGCTCCACAGAAGCCTACGGACCCATCGCCAGTATATCGACCTTGGAGGACAATCTTCCTCGGACAACGAGGGATCGCCTAAGTAAGTAAGTAATGTCAGGGGAGCCTTTACTTTACTAAAGACGTTCCTAGTGTTTATGTATACATTCAGTAATATTTTTTCTTTCGTGTCAGGAATGACTTGAGAAGCTGCAAGTTTCTTCTGGTGTGAGAGAATTGGCCATCTGCAAGGACGTTGCCCAAGATGTTTTGATGTTTTTACCATCCTTGTGGGAGGTTCCTCTCATGTCCCCGCATGCAGAGCTGGAGCTGACAGAGAGAGCTCATCTGCGCTCTCCCCAGATTGGAACCTGTGACCTGTTGGTCTTCAGTCCTACTGGGACAAGAATGCTACTGGAACCTGGCCATACAGCCCGAAAAACTCACAGCAACCCAGTGATTCCGGCCATGAAAGCTTTCGACAACACAACTGGGGGAAACTTTGAAAACATGTGGGATAAGCCTGCACGGATAATAAAGCCACAAAATGGACCAAATCCCTGGTGTGATGATGTCCTTTGTCTGCTAATTTGCTTGGGCAGGAGATTGTAGCAAGCTGCTGAATAATAATAAGAACAACAACAACAACTTTATTTGTACACCGCCCTATCTCCCCAAAGGAACTCAGGGCGATTTCCAATATGTAAAGCAAACATTCAATTGCCAGACAGAAACCATACAGTTACAACTACATCAAGATAAACACATTTGACAATGTAACTCAATCAAACTTAATAAACAAAAGAAACAATAATTTAGAAACATCATAAAATACAAAAAAATCTACTAAAACACAGCAAAGATAAAAATATTAGAACACATTTCATTGTAGCTCCTTCAGTAGAGATTCAACTAGAACAATAGCCAGGGTTACAAGTGGACATGGCCAACTGTAAAAGGGCTGGGCATGGAATAGTTCAAACAGCAAACATTAGGGCCAGGGTGGTGGATGAAATGCAAAACAGAGTGCTATCTGGCTACTTGGCAACTGGACCTGGGACTAGTCATTCTTGAGCACTTTCTGGAACATTCAGGTTTTCAAATCCCTGTAGGACAGTGTGAGGGCCTGCCTAATCCCCTTGGGGAGGGAGTTCCAACGTAGGGGGGCCACCACCAAGAAAGCCCTCTCCCTCATCCCTACCAACCACACATGTGATGGTGGTTGAAGTGAGAGGAGGGCCTCCTTGGCAGATCTTATGGAAAGACATGAAAATGGAAAGACATGTTCAGAGGTGGCCCTAGGTAATTTTCAGCAATAAGCAAACAGTATTTTGCTCCCCCCCCCCCCCCCCCCCCCCAACCAATCACTGATATATATTTTCTGTTCGTCGTGGGAGTTCTGTGTGCCATATTTGATTCAATTCCATCACTGGTGGAGTTCAGAATGCTCTTTGATTGTAGGTGAACTATGCATCCCAGTAACTACAACTCGCATATGTCAAGGTCTATTTTCCCCCAAGAGCGCCTCAAGAGCGCCCCTGAGCAAAATCAACTATACTGCGAATGCTTACTTTGCATAATGGGTTGAGCCACCCCTGGACACGTTGAAAACCACACCTTATCGGATATATCTTTATCTCCATATCAATCCAACAAGAAATAGGCACACTTGGGAATACCAATAGGTCTCTGCATGTCACTGTATTCGATCTGAATCTGAGTATTCCATCCAACATTGAATGCTACCATAGTTTCTCAGTACTGTCCTGCCAAATAGCAGTAATCATTTATTTTGGGAATAAGCGGAATACAACTTTCTCCCTTGGTGATGGATACAAGGGAGTCAAAACAGGGATCCTTTTTTTCCCATTTACTGTTAATCATTTTGAAAGGTCAACTTCTCCCAGTTTATTGCTCTAATCTTAAATAAAAGAAATATTCATTAGCGAACTCCTTCAAAAGAATTGACTTCTGTGATACAATCTTCAAAATTCAACTGTAGTGTGGGAGAAAAGTGGTAAATACTTTACATCTTGAGTTGGAGATTTGCAGCCCATCCTTTCTTCTTGCTTGGAGCTGAACTGACAAAAACTGGAGAATGTGCACCGTCATCTCCTGCCTGACAATGACCCACAAAACTGGAGGCGAAGGGCAAGGCCCTGGGATTTGGCAACCCTAGAACAGTATTTTTATCCGCATGTTGATTATGGAGGGGATTTGAGGCTGGGGGGTTTGCCAAGGGAGAGTTTGTGGTAAGGTCTGAATGAGAGAGCTCTTGAATCACGGCTCAGTTTCTTCACCGCGTCTCTTCATCATTTTGTTCTTCAAAACCACAGCGCATGCGGGAATGTGGCGTGGTCTCCTTATGGAAGCGAAGCCAATCTGAGGAGAGTTAATGACTGGGTCACAAACTGTTTGGGAACCCTACATAGCTGTCTTGATGGGGGGGGGGGGGGAAGGGAACTGCACTAAATGAAATCAAAATGCCTATATAGCACCCAGATAATGAAAAAGTACCATATACACAAATATACATATTTGGATACTTACTTTGACTTTTATATACAGAGACTAGCCATCTCCTGCCACGTGTTGCTCTGGCCCAGTCTGTGCATATGTGCTTTGTGTGTGTGTATGGGTATATATATGTGTTTGTGTATATATATGTGGTTTTGTGCATGCGTTGTAATGTATTTTTTATTTTTGGCTTTTTAAGTGTCTTCCACTCTGTTTTTCAGTGTTTTGTGAGCGATGGTTCAGAAAGTATCTCTTTGGGTCTAGGGGCCGCCCTTTTTCCTGGGTTGAGATCTCCATTTTGGAAATCTCCCCTGCCTCCTTCAGTAGGAAAGAAAGCTTCAGATGTGCTGTTGGTCAGGCAGGTAACTCTGAAAAACCATTATAAGAATGATTGAGAACTAGGTAGGAAGATTGAGATTGAGATACTATAGATAATAGAAGCTAATTGAGACAGATAGATAGAATAGCAATTGAGCAATTGAATTATAGATAGATATTGAGATACTGAGAAATAGTTATTGAGCACTATTTGCTTCCTCTCCAAAACTAACCTTGGGAAGGCCTAACCTTTCTAAAAGATAGAGGCTCAGGGTTGGGGTAAAAAGATCTCAGGATTTTTTCTACCACTTGGATGAAGGCAACTCAGCGACTAGAGGAAAAAGAAAAGAAAGAACATCTCTGTGGTTTCACAAATTGACTGTTTTGTTTGTAACTTTAACAAGCTGTGCCAAGTCTGCAAGGACTTTGAGAACTAAATATTCTGTTTTGATGTTCAAAGCCTGTAGTAGCCTCAGTTGCTGGGAATCTCAAGCTTCTAAAGAAAGACCCCCATGGTCCGCCCAGACAAAGAGAGAAGCACATCTTAGTTTTATTTTTATAGGATCTGGCTGTGACGGGACATTCTCTCTTTTTCCAGCTTGGGCTTTTACTCAATCTGTTATTTTACTCAATCTGTTATTGTAACCAATGCTGGTTACAATTCTCAAGTGGTGTGGAAGTGTTGTGGAAGCTCCTTTCTTGGAGGCTTTTAAACCAGTGGTTTCCAACTTTTTTTTCTTTACCAGGGACCACTTTGACCAGGGACCACTCTCCAACATTAGTACCAAAAGGGTTACGATTCAGTTTTTGGTCAACTTCAGAATCGGTTTGGTTATTTGGGGTGCTGATCCATAAAATTGCATTGGATAGACCACATCAGCTATAGTTTCTGATACAGAACTTATGCCATCCAGTTGTGGCCATCTGCTCATTCACAGAAAACCATGTTTACGAATCTAGAGCTGATGTGGTCTGGGTGTGACGGCACATGATGTATCGGCGAATAATGCGTACAGATCCCAGTAAGGTGGCCTTTTGCAGCTGGCAAATGGTAATTTTGTCAGTGCCGATTGTGTTTAAGTGCAGGCCAAGGTCTTTAGGCATTGCACCCAGTGTGCCGATCACCACTGGGACCACCTTGACTGGCTTGTGCCACGGTGTTTGCAGTTCGATCTTTAAATCCTCAAATTGTGTCAGCATTTCCAGTTGTTCCTTTTCAATCCTGCTGTCACCTGGGATTGCCACATTGACAATCCATACTTTGATTATTATTATTATTATTATTATTATTATTATTATTATTATTATTTGGGTTATGTTTGTTCTTTTCCTTTGTCCTTTTTGGTGATGTGTTTTTTTTTCTTGTGAAACCCAATAAAATTATAGTAATATATAGTAAAAAAAAAAAGTAATATTCCAGGCTCAGGGTCAATGTCCTGGGATGTCCCGCTGTCCCCTTGCAAGGCACTAAGGCCATTGCCCTGGGTTGAAGTCGGGAATCCAGAGCCAGATTAGCCCAGGCGGGGGATGTTTTGAACAAGGTCAATGCAAAAGATGCTTTCCCTTTGACAGAATAAACACAGCAGTAGTTAGTTTACACAGAAGAGTCCCCTTTCTGGCTCCGTATCGCCGTTTTCACTTTAGATGCTATTTTTACTTGTCGTTCTTTAAACACCATCAACCATCACTTTGAAAGGGCGATTTTTCAGCGTGACATCCCCTTTGTGCAGTTTATATCCTTAGCATAACTATCCAAGCTTTTTTTGTTTTGTTTTGATGCTTTTATTTCCCTGTTATTTATTTGTTGTAAGGGATTGCTGCCACTTATTTGCTAGGTGGAAAAAAAACACACCTTCCAACACATTGCTATAAAAAGTCAAAACTGGTGGGGTTGTTTTTTTAAAAAATCTTTTAATCCTCAGTGAGAAATAGCATGTAAACAATGCTTACATAACCAAAACATAAAGTCTTTTGTGCCTTGTAACGGCGAGTGAGGACAGTCTGAAGCGTATTATAAAAATGATTCACTGTTCAAATTTTCATTTTAAACAAACTTGTTAATACTTGTATTTGACATTTTTATCTCTGTTTTGTGAGTTGCCCATGAAAAGCTTCCACTATTAAGTTATCAGAAAGGGAGTAAGTACATAAATAAATGCGCCATAAGTAATCTTGGCTTCAGCATACTGCTCTTATATCTTGCTTTAATACCAAACCAGGCTATGGAGAGCCTAAGGCCTCTTTTACACTGCCACATAATCCAGATTATCAAAGAAGATTATCAAGCTGTGGGTCAGAGTGAGCTCCTGCTGTCAGCCCTAGCTTCTGCTTACCTAGCAGTTCGAAAACAGCAATGAGAGTTGATAAATGGGGAGGTAAAAGTGCCCCTGAAGACACGCCGGCAATTTGATCAGGAAAGGGGTCCATGGACAACAGGCTTCTCGGCGTGAAAAAATGGAACAACAGCACCTCCCCATCGCTGAGTTGAGCACAGCCTCAGATGCCAGAGATGAAAAATAAAGGGAAGCCTTGCCTCTGTTTATGTACTGTCTGTCTTTGTTATCAACTGTATAATGGGAAGTCTGACTTGGCCACGGTAGTCCACACTCTAGTTACATCCCGTATAGACTACTGCAATGCTCTCTACGTGGGGTTGCCTTTGAAGACGGTCCAGAAGCTTCAACTAGTCCAACGAACAGCAGCCAGGTTGTTAACAGGAGCGGCGCTCAGGGAGCATACAACCCCCTTGTTGCGCCAGCTCCACTGGCTGCCAGTTTGCTACCAGGCCCAATTCAAAGTGCTGGCTTTGGCCTATAAAGCCCTAAACGGTTCTGGCCCAACTTACCTGTCTGAACATATCTCCCCTTACGAACCACTGAGGACTTTAAGATCATCTGGGGAGGCCCTGCTCTCGGTCCCGCCTTTGTCACAAGCACGTTTGGCGGGGACGAGAGACAGGGCTTTCTCAGTGGTGGCCCCTCGGCTATGGGTCAGATCTGCTCCCTCCCTCTTGACGTTTCGGAGGCAAGTTAAAACGTGGCTATTCGAGCAAGTGTTTACAAATACAGAGTAGCTAATATAGGAAATTGAATGACCTGACAATGGAATTGGACAATGCTTGAGAATAATGAGACGCTGATGATGTTGCTTTTATTGCTTTTGTGATGTCTTATACTGTTTAATTTTTTTATCTATTATGTTTTATGTATACTGATTTGTTGGAAATCTCCTTGAGTCACCAATTGGCTGAGAAAGGTGGCATACAAATACAGTAAATAAATAATAAATATAATGCTGCCTCTGAAAAATGCTGCAAATCTCTTGGGAAGACAGGCGGACAAATGTCAGCGTGCCGGAAGAAGCAAAGACCCCCAGCATTGAACCGATGCTCCTCTGCCATCAACTCTGCTGGACCGGCCACGTTGTCTGAATACCTAATCACCGTCTCCCAAAGCAGTTACTCTACTCTGAACAAAAGAGAAAGAAATGGAATGTTGGAAGACAGGAAAAGAGATTGTAAGTTAGGCTTAAAGCCAACTTCAAAAACTGTGGCATAGACACCGAGAACTGGGAAGCCCTGGCCCTTGAGCGCTCTAGCTGGAGGTCAGTTCTGACCAGCAGTGCTGCAGAAATCGAAGAGGCACGAATGGAGGGCGAAAGAGGGAAACATGCCAAGAGGAAGGAACGTCAAGCCAAGCCTGACCGGGATCGCCTTCTGTCTAGAAACCAGTGTCCTCATTGTGGGAGAACATGCGGATCGAGATTAGGACTCCACAGCCACCTATGGACCCACCACCAAGATACCACATCTGGAAGACAATCGTCCTCAAGCTACGAGTAAGTAAGTAAATAAAGTAATAATGCCATTGAATGTTTGCCATATATGTACTCTGTAATCCTCTCTGAGTCAACTCGAGGAGATAAAACAGAATATAAATAAAGTATATTTATTGTTATAATATGGATTATATGATAGTGTAGCAGGGGCTACAGCTGCAGTCTGTGGAGCATCTACCTTTGTAACACCCAGGCAACAACAGGTCTTGAGCCCCATCTACACAGCCATATAAAGCAGTTTCAGACTGCAGTGTAATTTCACCCAGATAAACTACATTCTGGAACTGCATTATATAGCAATGTAATTCAGGCCTTGGTCTGCTCCTGCTGCTTCGGTAGCTTAGTCCTCATCTACACTGCCCTATAATCCAGTTCCAAACGCACTATATTGTCAGTGTAGACCCATGTGCATAGCCACTGAGAACTGCATTATATGGGTCTACACCAGGCATGGGCAAACTTTGGCCCTCCAGGTGTTCACATTTGGGTATATTGAGTATTCGTGCCAAGATTGGTCCAGATCCATCATTGTTTGAGACCACAGTGCTCTCTGGATGTAGGTGAACAACAACTCCAAAATTCAAGGGCAATGCCCACCAAACCCTTCCAGTATTTGGTCATGGGAGTTCTGTGTGCCAAGTTTGGTTCAATTCCATCGTTGGTGGAGTTCAGAGTGCTCTTTCATTGTAGGTGAACTATAAATCCCAGCAACTATAACTCCCAAATGGCAGAATCACACCCCCAACTTCACCAGTATTCAAATTTGGGCGTATCTGGTATTTGTGCCAAATTTGGTCTAGTGAATGACAATACATTCTGCATATCAGATATTTATGATTCATAACAGTAGCAAAATGACAGTTATGACGTAGCAACAAAAATAATGTTATGGTTGGGGGTCAGCACAACATGAGGAACTGCATTAAAGGGTCACGGCATTAGGAAGGTTGAGAACCAGATTGTAAATAACTTCTACCCTTGGGATCTCCATTGATACCAAGGCACAGTCTTCGGCGAGAGTTTCCTCTCACCCTCAAAGCAGTCTAAACTGTGAGTCATAATGGGATCTATTGAATTGATCTCTCCTGGTTATCCAGGATCCTGTTCTTGATACACAGATTGCAGGGACTTGCATAGGGCCAAATCCCACAAATGGGTGCCTTCCAGCGAGGTGACAGTCAGGCTTGTCTTGCAAGACAGAGAACAAGAGTTTGGAAACCACACACTCCAGTTCTAATCCAGGGATTCAGTAAATAAGCATAAAAAGATATCCTTTTATGGCTGAAAAACTGCCTGTGTGGAAAGGTCAGGAGATTTTGTCTGAGATCGAGCCAATAAACAGATAAAAATGAGTAATTTCCTCAGTATCAAAGTTTAGTCATCGTAATATAAAATGTCCTTCTAAAGCATGTTCATGTTACGGGCTCCGCAATAGGGATTATTTCAAGTCAAGGCTCGACACTTGGACTCTGCGATGTTTGCCAGGGTTTCATTTCACTCTTGTAACATATCAAACACAACAGTAACGATTCCCCATTGCTTGCAAGCATGGAGTCTGAGAATTTCTTTGAGTGAGAAGAGAATGTCGCCCGGTAAGATCAGATACAGTGTGTGTGTGGGTGTGTGTGTGGGGGGGGGGGGGGGTATTTAGTCAGATACCAATTATACAAGTTCTCCCACTTAAAAAGATGACAGAGGCCTGTAATTGACATCATAGGTAGACTTCAACTATGAGAATCAACATGAGAAAACAAATCCAAAAAACACATTGTCTGCCAGCATCTGACTTTATCATAGAATCATAGAGTTGGAAGAGACCTCATGGGCCATCCAGTCCAACCCCATTCTGCCAAGAAGCAGGAATATTGCATTCAAATCACCCCTGACAGATGGCCATCCAGCCTCTGTTTAAAAGCTTCCATGCTCCGGGGCAGAGAGTTCCACTGCTGAATGGCTCTCACAGTCAGGAAGTTCTTCCTCATGTTCAGATGGAATCTCCTTTCTTGTAGTTTGCAGCCATTGTTTCGCATCCTAGTCTCCAGGGAAGCAGAAAACAAGCTTGCTCCCTCCTCCCTGTGGCTTCCTCTCACATATTTATACATGGCTATCATATCTCCTCTCAGCCTTCTCTTCTTCAGGCTAAACATGCCCAGCTCCTTAAGCCGCTCTCATAGGGCTTGTTCTCCAGACCCTTGATCATTTTAGTCGCCCTCCTCTGGACACATTTCCAGCTTGTCAATATCTCTCTTCAATGTGGTGCCCAGAATTGGACACAATATTCCAGGTGTGGTCTAACCAAGCAGAATAGAGGGGTAGCATTACTTCCCTAGATCTAGACACTATGCTCCTATTGATGCAGGCCAAAATCCCATTGGCTTTTTTTGCCGCCACATCACATTGTTGGCTCATGTTTAACTTGTTGTCCACGAGGACTCCAAGATCTTTTTCACATGTACTCTCTTGAGCCAGGCATTGTACCCCATTCTGTATCTTTGCATTTTGTTTTTCCTGCCAAAGTGGAGTATCTTGCATTTGTCCCCGTTGAACTTCATTTTGTTAGTTTTGGCCCATCTCTCTAATCTGCTCCTGTCCTCTGGAGTATTGGCTATCCTTGTAGTATTATCTACACACAGTTAGTAAACTCATGGGTCCAAAATACCCAGAAGCTTTAATCATTACCGTTGTAATATATACAACATCTATTGTAATATATATCTATATCTATATATCTATTTCTGTTTTATTGACTATTCTAAAGCCTTTGACTGTGTGGATCATAATACATTGTGGCAGGTTATTGGTGGTTTGGGCATACCAAGCCACCTTGTCTCTCCCCTGAGGAATCTCTATAAGGACCAAGTAGCAACAGAAAGAACTGACCATGGAACAACAGACTGGTTCAAGATTGGGAAAGGCATACAGCAGGATTGTATACTCTAACCCAACCTATTCAATTTGTATGCAGAACACATCATATGATGTGCAATGCTCAACAAATCCAAGGCTGGGTAAAAATTGCTGGAAGAAACATTAAAAACCTTAGATATGCAGATGATACAACTTTGATGGTCAAAAGCAAGGATGAACTGAGGAGCCTTCTAACCAAGGTGAAAGAAGAAAGTGCAGAAGCTGGGTTGCAGCTAAACATAAAAAAACAAGATTATGGCAACAGGAATGATTGATAACTGGGGAATAGAAGGAGAAAACGTGGAGGCCATGACAGACTTTGTATTTCTAGGCGTGAAGATTATTGCAGATGCAGACTGCAGCCAGGAAATCGGGAGACACTTCCTTCTTGGGAGGAGAGCAATGTCCAATCTCGATAAAATAGTAAAGAGTAGAGACATCACACTGGCAACAAAGATCCACATAGTAAAAGCAATTGTATTTCCCATAGTCACCTATGGATATGAGAGCTGGACAATAGGGAAGGCTTAGCGAAGGAAGATAGATGCTTTTGAGCTGTGGTGCTGGAGGAAAGTTCTGAGAGTGCCTTGGACCGCCAGAAGATCCAACCAGTCCATACTTCAGGAAATAAAGCCGACTGCTCATTGGAGGGAAGGATAGTAGAGGCCAAGATGAAGTACTTTGGCCACATCATGAAAAGACAGGAAAGCTTAGAGAAGACAATGATGCTGGGGAAAATGGAAGGAAAAAGGAAGAGGGGCCGACCAAGGGCAAGATGGATGGATGACATCCTTGAAGTGACTGACTTGGCCTTGAAGAAGCTGGGGGCAGTGACGGCCTACAGGGAGCTCTGGCGTGAGCTGGTCCATGAGGTCACGAAGAGTCGGAAATGACTGAGCAAATGAACAATTTATACAAAAATATAACCAGGATACATAGATCCACTTTCCTTGTAAACAATGAGAGTCATCAGATAGTCACATACAACATAGGTAGATACACTGAATCACACAGGAGAGAGAAAGATGGATTCTTTCATCCTCCTTATATAATCACCTGCTAATGGGTCATCAGTAAGGGACACAGGTTTTTACAATAACCCTAATGTGATTATGACTCAACCAATACCACATCCCCTGAGGTATTGCATTATGGCATTTGGAGTCATTACCTAGGTATATCAATATGCCATGTGTTCATCAAACAGTATTTTCCTTTGACTAGTAATGCCATGCCATTTCTATCTAACAGGCAAGACATGTATTCATGTGAAGCAGGTGAGGGAAAGTGTACACTACAGAATGGAGGAGGAGGAGAATTTAAATGCCTTGAAGGCATCAGTGCTAGCCTCATTCTCGTCAACACAACATGTTTACAATTGCTCCATTCTTTCCCCAACTTTTTTTTCCTTGTAGCCAAACATATTCATCGACTTCCATCAACATCAGATCAGCAGCAAAACGTTTTACCATCCATTGAAGATTGTGCGCCGTTTGAAGTTGAAAAATCTGCATCCATACAAACCAAAGCAAGACAATTACACATGATGAGATCATGTCTCGAACCAGATACACACAAGTGCTAGCCAAGATGGGTTGCCTCGAAGTTAATCATTAGAGCATGGTCCATTTCTTCCTTCTGACATTTGAAACAGCAACGACTAAATGCTATGCGATCAAGTCAAAATAAAGTATGCTTAGGAAGAATGTAGGGCTGCAAAATTATTCATCTTTACTTCAACCCCAACAACAATCCTCCTCTCCAATGAGAAATAAGACATATAGGAAGCTAATAAAGGCCCCTTCTCCACCGCCATATAAAATCCAGGTTATCTGATTTGAACTGGATTATATGGCAGTGTAGTCTCATATAATCCAGTTCAAAGCAGATAATGTGGATTATTTGTATTAATTATGCATTAATTATGGAGACTTCCATATTAAGCTTACAGAATGTGTGGGGGCAAAGCGACAGCATTCAAAGTGATAAACACATGCCTTTAATGTATTGTCGAAGGCTTTCATGGCTGGAATCACTAGGTTCTTGTGGGTTTTTTTCGGACTATAGGGCCATGTTCTAGAGGCATTTCTCCTGACGTTCGCCTGCATCTATGGCAAGCATCCTCAGAGGTAGTGAGGTCTGTTGGATCACTACCTCTGAGGATGCTTGTCATAGATGCAGGCGAAACGTCAGGAGAAATGCCTCTAGAACATGGCCCTATAGCCCGAAAAAACCCACAAGAACCTACATGCCTTTAATGCCATGCGGATCAGGGGAATTGAAATGGTGCTCTTATCTTCATTTTTCAGTGTCCTGATACATTGGTATTATTTTTATGGACACCAAGGGCCATTAGAACGCTGTGTGTGTGTGAGTGTGTGTATAATTTTATCATTGTTGTTGTTCATTCATTCAGTCGTTTCCAACTCTTTGTGACCTCATGGACCAGCCCACGCCAGAGCTCCCTGTTGGCCGTCACCACCCCCAGCTCCTTCAAGGTAAATCCAGCCACTTCAAGGATCCCATCCAACCATCTTGCCCTTGGTCAGCTATACTAAGACTTCTTTCTATTTTAATGTTCATTATATCCTCTATTTCTCTAAATACTTTCCCCCAAAAATTCTTTACATATTTACATTGCCACCACATATGTATATATGGTCCTGATTCTTGACTTCCTCTTCAGCAATCTTTGAGTAGATTTTCATAGAATCATAGAGTTGGAAGAGACTTCATGGGCCATCCTGTCCAACCCCATTCTGCCAAGAAGCAGGAATATTGCATTCAAATCCCCCTGACAGATGGCCATCCAGCCTCTGTTTAAATCTTCCAAAGAAGGAGCCTCCACCACACTCCGGGGCAGAGAGTTCCACTGCTGAACAGCTCTCCACAGTCAGGAAGTTCTTCCTAATGTTCAGATGGAATCTCCTTTCTTGTAGTTTGGAGCCATTGTTCCATGTCCTAGTCTCCAGGGAAGCAGAAAACAAACTTGCTCCCTCCTCCCTGTGACTTCTTCTCACATATTTATACATGGCTATCATGTCTCCTCTCAGCCATCTTTTCTTCAGGCTAAACATGCCCAGCTCCTTAAGCTGCTCCTCATAGGGCTTGTTCTCCAGACCCTTGATCATTTTAGTCAGCCTCCTCTGGACACATTCCAGTTTGTCAATATCTCTCTTGAATTGTGGTGCCCAGAATTGGACACAATATTCCAGGTGTGGTCTAACCAAAGCGGAATAGAGGGGTAGCACGACTTCCCTAGACACTAGGCTCCTATTGATGCAGGCCAAAATCACATTGGCTTTTATTGCCACCACATGACATTGTTGGTTCATGTTTAACTTGGTGTCCACGAAGACTCCAAGATCTTTTTCACACGTACTGTTCTCGAGCCAAGCATTGTCCCCCATTCTGTATCTTTGCATTTCATTTTTCCTGCCAAAGTGGAGTATCTTGCATTTGTCACTGTTGAACTTCATTTTGTTAGTTTTGGCCCATCTCTCTAATCTGTGAAGATCGTTTTGAATCCTGCTCCTGTCCTCTGGAGTCTTGGCTATCCCTCCCAATTTGGTGTCATCTGCAAACTTGATGATCATGCCTTCTAGCCCTTCATCTCAGTCATGAATGAAGATCCTGAGCAGGACCGGGCCCAGGATGGAACCCTGCTGATGGCACTCCGCTCATCACTTCTTTCCAGGATGAAGAGGAAGCCTTGGGGAGAATCACCCTCTGAGTTCGTCCATTTAACCAATAACAGATAAACCTCACCGTAGTTTTGCATAGCTCACATTGGACTAGTTTCCTTGCCAGAAGGTCATGGGGGACCTTGTCGAAGGCCTTCCTGAAATTCAGGTACGCTACATCCACGGCATTCCCCGCATCTACCCAGCTTGTAACTCTATCGAAAAAAGAGATCAGATTAGTCTGGCATGACTTGTTTTTGATAAATCCATGTTGACTATCAGCGATGACCGCATTTGAAATTTTATATATATATATTTGCTATTCTTACTGGTGTTAAGTACCATTTTCATCTTAACTTATAATAATTTTCTTTAAACCGTTGTTATTGTTCATTCGTTCAGTTGTCTCCGACTCTTCGTGACCTCATGGACCAGCCCACGCCAGAGCTCCCTGTCGGCCGTCACCACCCCCAGATCCTTCAAGGTCAGTCCAGTCACTTCAAAGATGCTATCCATCCATCTTGCCCTTGGTCGGCCCCTCTTCCTTTTTCCTTCTACTTTCCCAGCATAATTGTCTTCTCTAGGCTTTGCTGTCTCCTCATGATGTGGCCAAAGTACTTCAACTTTGTCTCTAGTATCCTTCCCTCCAATGAGCAGTCTTTAAACCGTACTGATAAATTTTTAGATGCCTTTGTCTCCATAATTGTGGCCATTCTGTTTTATTTATTTTTATCCCTAAATCTTCTTTGCAGACCTCCTTGAGGATGTTGTTTTTTTGTTTTTCCTTCCTTTATTTCAATTATTATCTTATATACTTTACTAGTTACTCCTTTCAAATTTTCATGCTCCTCTACAGCCCTTCCATTTTGTATTATTTGTTCAAATTGGTTAATCTTACTTCCATTTTTATTAAGATTGTGCTTTATTTTTGGATGGCTATATAGAGTTCACTGTACACCAGCATTTCTTTCCTGGCACACAGCCCGAGAGTTCCTGAGTAAGAAGCTGAACATTTACAGTAATTCTGAAATAAGAGCAAGGGGTATTTCTTTTCAGTGTTGCTGCATGTCCAGGAAAACTAATCAGCACAGATGTCCTGGCTGCTGTGTGTTGGCCCATGTGTCATTGCACTTTGTTTGACAAATAAGATCAAGTGCTTGCGATTGTTTTTCCTTTTAACATTTAGCCCAATTTTACAAGTTGCGTCAATTTCTTCCATTAGCTCCACAATTAAACAAGGCTGTTTGCATTTGAAGGTTTTGTCCCTGAACACTTTTAAAAAATAATGAATTACTTGGAGTGTATTGGAATTATAGAATCATAGAATCATAGAATCAAAGAGTTGGAAGAGACCTCATGGGCCATCCAGTCCAACCCCATTCTGCCAAGAAGCAGGAATATTGCATTCAAATCACCCCTGACAGATGGCCATCCAGCCTCTGTTTAAAAGCTTCCAAAGAAGGAGCCTCCACCACACTCCGGGGCAGAGAGTTCCACTGCTGAACGGCTCTCACAGTCAGGAAGTTCTTCCTCATGTTCAGATGGAATCTCCTCTCTTGTAGTTTGTTCCCTCCTCCCTGTGGCTTCCTCTCACATATTTATACATGGCTATCATATCTCCTCTCAGCCTTCTCTTCTTCAGCCTAAACATGCCCAGCTCCTTAAGCCGCTCCTCATAGGGCTTGTTCTTGTGAAATGCCGATTATGCTTCAAATTTCTCTCATAGTGATAACTTTGATAGTAATTTTCAGCTGAAACAATAACAATTATATAAACTGAATTTATTCTGCTACATAGAACTTAACTGGCTTTGAAGTCCAATTGAACCCAGCAGGGATTATATTTGAGTAGTTTTGTACAGGACAGCAGGTAGCACAGTAATCTGATGAACGCTTTTCCATATCTAGCATGGTTTTGTTCTCCCAATATAAATTTCACCTAAATATCTGGCCTGGATCTACGAGGGTTGAATGAAAAATAATGCCTCCACCTTCATTACTTGGGTTTGGATGGAAATATTTTAATTAATCAAACGCAGAAATAATCCTTAGAATGTGCTCTTTAACTACCACTACTCACTTTCTCACATAATTACCAGACAATTGGATAAATTTCTGCCAACGATGAACAAGTTTTCTGAAGCCGTCACGGAAGAAGTCGACACTCTGTTTCCGCAACCAGTGTCTCAAAATTCTCTCAACGCCTTCATCAGAAGCATAATGATGTCCCCGTAGATCTTCTTTCATTTTCTGGAACAGATGGAAGACAGACGGTGCTAAATCTGGACTATATGGAGGATGTCATATGGTGGTGAGATCCAGTCTCTGAAGTTTCTAGTCTGTGCACTTTCATTTCAGGCGTCAGCATCCTGGGTACCCATTGTGCACAGATCTTCCAATAGTCAAGCAAAGCAATAATGTGACCCACATGTTCTTCTGAAATGCTGATTATGCTTTTCACAAGCCGTCCTGAGTCCCCCTTCAGGGGTTGAGAAGGACGAGGATGTTGTACGGTGGTGAGATCCAGTCTCTGAAGTTTCAAATCTGTGCGCTTTCATTTCAGGTGTCAGCATCCTGGGTACCCATCCGTGCACAGATCCTCCGATAGCCAAGCTAAGCATTGCCAAGTTAATACTCTATGTACTATTTTGCTCACTGTTGTTATTTTTGGTTGTGTTTAGATTCTCTGTGTTGACACAAACTCTCTTTAAAGGGACAGCTTTCCCCCCAGTTGATTCTGTCTTCAACCCAGGAAGTTCTTGGATACAATAATGGAGTTCATTGCTATCTAGAGCTAAAGAAAACAGAGAGTAAATTGCAGTGTTATACTAGGGAGGCCATGCGTCCTGTGTGCCGTCATGCCTGGGGGCTATAACTTTTAGTGAAAGAGCCATGGACGTGACATCTTTCCCTCAGGGGATTGCTTCTTGCCCTCCTTTAGGAAAACTGGAACTCCCAAGGACCAAAACACTGTAGATAACTCAAAATAGGTTTTATTGTTCACAAAGAGTTATTCCTTTAAGGCAATAAGCTGGAAGTTTCAAAGGGGTAAAGGAAAATATACATTACAGTCTCTGGTTGTCTTGGGTCCAAGGGGTTTTGCAGCTGAGAAGCTTTTCCAGGTCCCTCTTTCTCAATTGCTGTGAATATCGGAATAATCACAACCCCAATTCCAATGGCCTATATTTTGAAGGCACAAAGCCTTCCTCTGGTGCCAAAGAACTGGTTTGAAGGCGCTTGAGACTTCTCAACGTCATCCAGGTTGATCTGAACATGAAGCATAAGTCTCAAGGGTAAGAACCTCAGAATTGGTGCTGAGAGGTAACTTAATCAAGGGCTTCAGAGCCAAGTCTCTCTCTCACATCCATCTGATAGAAAGTTTGATGGTGGAATGGAAAAGGAAACACTGTCCTGCTCTCTAGGAAGAGGTGGGGTCAAACAATTGAGCAGGAGGAGCAATTCAACTGGTGCAAACAACATTGATTGACAGCTATAAATAACCAATCAATCCAACTATACATTTACAGGGTAAAAAGGCAAAATCAGGCATGATACAACAGTTCAAATCCTGCAACTTACAGTTCTACATATAGGTGGCGCCACTCACGCCGTCACATCCTGATAAACACAGAACAACCGTTTTTGAATGGCTACCTTTTAGTGGCATTGTTTCCTTGATAGACTGATCCAGGCAAGTCTAGTTTAAATATAAGTGTATGGAAGAGAGAATTAGGGATTTGAATGGACAACAGGTTGCCAGCACTAGCTACGATAGACCATTGAAAAACTTCTGTCTGTAATAGTAGAACAGCTCAAGTTTTGACCTTGAAGAAAACATGCATCCATTGCAAGAAGGAAAGGCGTTCTCACATTATCCAATTCCTGTAAATCTAACGTTGCAATAAATGTTCAGGCTTAGTTTGCGGTAATTTTTAATGTTTTATTTAGCAACTGATAGGCATTGAAGGTTTTCATTTTCCAAAGGGGATCAAAAACATAAATCAGTCAGGCATCTCAGTCAGTTGCAATTCTGATTGCGGTTGATCAAAAAATTACAGTCTGTGTTGTTCTCCTTATATTTAATGCTAGGTTTTGTGGGTCCCCGTCCCCCCCCTTGCGTTCAGATTTTGAGTGTTGTGGTGCTCTGGATTTTGCTACTACTGACAAGTTTACATATTTTCCCTGACTGCTAAGCCTTATAGTGGCACAGTGTTTGGTAACAGGAGCCCTTATAGGAAACATCCAGTATCTTGTGGTCATTTGGATGGCGGATCATGCTGCTGAAAAGAATACACACACACACTATATAACTATATATATATATAGTGGTTTGCTACTGGCGAAGAAAAGGACCATATAACTGCATTATGTCCTGCCTTCCACCAAAAGAAGTGTGCAACATTTCAGAACTCCATGTTAAATATTCATATACACACACATATATACACACACACAATATATATATATTTATATAATGGTTTGCTACTGGCAAAGAAAAGGACAATTCCCTGCCTTCCACCAAAAGAACTGTAAAATGTGGAGTTCTGAAATGTTGCACACTTCTTTTGGTGGAAGGCAGGAAATAATATATACACACACATATACATGTGTGTGTGTGTGTGTGTGTGTGTACGTGTGTGTATATACTCTTTCAACAGAGCCATAGCCAGAAAACAATGGGGGAAGGGGTTTGAAACTTTTTTTTAGCAGGAACTTCAGTGGGTTTTTTTTTTTTAAAAAAAACCTCAAGATACGGATATGTGGCAAATCACTGCAGCGAATCAATGCAAAAGTTCTGCTCTTTGTCTTGGCCAGAGTCACTGTGCCTTCCAGACGTTTCATGAAGTATCTGCCACACAAAGTTTACAGGGTAGGACCACTTCTGCCCAAGTCAGCACTGCACAATCAAACAGGAACACACACTTTCAAGGCAAGAGGGGGCACAACTTTGTCCTGGCTGGAGAAAATGTGCCCCACACACGCTTTATGAAGTTTTTGTGCCCAGTGGGAAGCTGGGGTGCCTCGAGTGAGAGGCCCTAAGGATTTTCCTATACAGAGTCTTTAAAAGCTTGAAAAGTTTAACAAAGTCCTTTATTATTGCTTAGGTCTTCAACAAAACAATCAAATACTTCTCAGATCTTCAACAGGTCAAACAAATACTTCAAGGCTTTGAATCAACTGGTGGCTTTCTTAATCTTGTCCACAAGGGACAGGCAACTGGCTTCGTGAACTGTTTCTTTTCTTTAAGAGGAAAACCCTTTTTAACCCCTCCTTGGGCAATCTACTTTCTAAACTTTGCTGGTGTGGGCTCTACTCCCGGCTCCAAACTGCTTCTTGGGTCCCGAGTAGACCTACCAGTCAAGGCTTTGTAGATTCTCCAGCTGGAGTCCTTTGGAACTGTTTCCCCTGGAATTTCATAAGAAATGAAGCTTCTCTACAGGTGGAGCTGATTCATGTCCTGTAGCTAAGCTTTCAACTGTAAGACTGAGCTAAAATGGCTCCCTTTCCTTCCTGAACCCTGGGGAAAGGGGCGGAAACCCAACAATGATAGGCAGGTGGCTGCAAACCAAGGGAAGCCACCTTATTGCAAAGTGCATGGAACATTGGAATACATGCAAACACTCAAGGAAAGAAAAGGAAGTTGGAGCTCCTGGTACAGCCGTACCAGCACATCCTGTGATTTCCGATTGCAGGGACATACAGATATGCAAAGATATGGATATTTGGCTCAAAACTGCAATATTCTTGCACTTGGAAATCTGTTGTTTTTTGCCTTCTGTAGCAATTGATTCCACGTTTACAGGGAATGGCATCTGGCCGCCCTCCTGTTTGCTGCGGAAGCTCCTGGAATAAAGGTACTGTCTGGATGTGCTCTTAAAGGCACCAGGAAAGTAAAGAGAGATGAAGACAGCAAATCTGTTTATGTGCACTTTGTTATATCCACATCAGCGTTGATGCGGTGCAGCGCATCTCAGAGTGTCAATGAGAAAAGAAAAGAAAACTTCCGGTGGATATTCCATATCTTTTGCAGTTCCCTTCAATTTGTATTATCCAAACCTTTCCAGATGCCCTGGGACCATTTCCTAATGGCTCAGTGTGAGGACTCTCCTTAAAGTTCGGGGTGGGGGTGTTTAATCCCACTTTCTTATTCTGGATTAAGCGCCTGTCTGGAAGAGCCCTAAATCCAATACTTGAACCATTAAACCATTCTGGTTCATGATGTCCCAGTGAATTGCAAATATCTTGAAAATCCTTTGATGCATTCTCATTGTTACAGGGTTTTCTTTTTGCTGCGGAACATTGGCTTTACAAATATTCTGGACTTTATTTTAAACAAACATCTACTGGCTTCATTTACTATTTACTTACAATGATAATATATGGGATTTTATGCGCTTTTTAAAAACCTGCATTATGTGGGGAAAATATCCTTTGTTGCAGCCAAACCAAAATATCACTTGGCCCAACTATTGAAACTTTCCTGGCGATTCCTCTGACCTAAACTATCTAAATCCTTCTCTGTCTGGAAGAATTCAATTTCTGAATACGAACGCTGGCCTTTTTAGCACTTCACAAAAAGTTATCAGAAGTATTAAAGGGTTCCAGAAAGGTGACTGAAAATAGATATTGTCCGCATGTGACCAACAAAATTTGCCAACTGTCCTATATGAAGCACTCCAAGGATAAACTCAAGAATAATTTTTTGCATAAAATATGCAAACTTTAATTGGTATACAGAGATGCAAATTTTAAAATTGTGATGGCGCGTCAGGCCCCACATGTATGTGAATGTACAGTTGAATTGTTTGGTTACCTATAGCTGTCAATCAATGTTATGTGCAGCAGTTGAATTGCTCCTCCTGTTCAATTGTTTGCCTCCTCCCCTTCCTGCCTTGCTTTTGTAAGCCGCCCTGAGTCCCCCCTGGGGTGAGAAGGGCGGGGTAGAAGCAACCATAATAATAATAATAATAATAATAATAATAATAATAATAATAATAATAAATAAGAGGGCAGTGCTTTCTTTTCATTCTACCATCAAACAGCTTTATAGACAGACGTGAGAAAGAGTTGGCTCTAAAGCCCTTGTTTAAGCTATCTCTCATCACCAATTCTCAGGTTTTTACCCTTGAGACTTATACTTCATGCTCAGATCACTCTGGATGACATTGAGAAGTCTCAAACCAGTCCTTTGGCACCAGAGGAAGACTTTGTGCCTTCAAATATAGGCCATTTGGATTGGGGTTGTTGATGCTCAGGCATTTGCAGCTATTGAGAAAGAGGGAACTTGGAAAGCTTCTCAGCTGCAAAACTCCTTGGTCCCAAAGACTTCAGAGACTGTAATGTATGTTTTTCTTTATCCCTGTTAAAACATCCAGTTTATGCCTAAGAAAGATAACTCATCGTGAACAATAAATACCATTTCGAGTTATCTGTTGTGTCTTGGTCCTTGGGAGTTCCAGTTTCCTAAAGGAGGGCAAGAAGCAATCCCATGGGGAAAAGATGTCACGTCCATGTTTCTTCCACTAAGATCTATAGCCCCAGGTGCGACAGCACAGAAATAATAATAATAATAATCATCATCATCATCATCTTTATTTATACCCCGCCACTCTCTCCCCAATGGGGACTCAGGGCAGCTTACATGAGACCAAGTCCAATAATGCATTACAATAAAATAAAATAAAATAAACCAAGGCATAAAACAACAACACAATAAAGTACATAAAACATATGAATGCAGTAAACAATATAAAATACAATAAAAAGTCATACACAATCACAGTGACTGTGACACAGGATAAAATACTAAAAACTCAGGGTGAGATAGGAATGGAGCAGATTATTTGTGAGGAGAGCTCATAAAAACGGGGTCGTAGAAACAGGCCTTCATACAAGTGGGGAGGGGGGGAGTGTACTGTAGGGATAAACATTGAGGGGGAACAACACTGTATGGTTGTGTGGTTGCCTTCCAAAAACACAACGGAAAAGCCCAGTTTGAGACCCTTCTTTAATGTTTCTAAGGAGGGAGCTTGCCTAATCTCACCGGGCAATGAGTTCCAAAGTTGGGGGGGGGGGGGCACAGTGGAGAAGGCTCTCTCCCTTATTCCTACAAGGCGAGCCTGTGATAGCAGCAGGGGTGAAAGGAGAGCCTCCCCCGAAGATCAAAGAAATCGGGCAGGTTCATGGAAGGAGATACAGTCACAAAGGTAGGCTGGTCCCAAACAGTTAAGGGCTTTGTAGGTAATAACCTGAACCTTGAATTGGGACCAGAAAATAAATGGCAACCAGTGGAGCTCCTTAAACAGGGGGGTTGACCACTCCCTGTAATTCACCCCAGTTATTAATCTGGCTGCTGAGCCTTGGACCAGTTGTAGTTTCCGGGCCGTCTTCAAGGAGAGCCCCATGTAGAGTGCATTGCAGTAGTCCAAACTAGAAGTAGCTAAGGCATGGACCACTGTGGTCAAGTCAGACTTCACAAGGTATGGTAGCAGTTGCTACAACTTAAAAAGAAACACAATATGCCTGCCATAGATCTGGAACATGGCCATACAGCCCGGAAAACTCATAGCAACTCAGTGATGCTGGCCATGAACACCTTCGACAACACAAGAAACACAATACATGTCTCCAAAATACATGGAATCGGGTGTACTACAGCGTTCCCTCAGTTATCGCGGTGGTTCCATTCCAGGAACCCGCGTGAGAAGTGAAAAACCGCAGTGTAGGGACACTATACTGTATATGCACAGTTTAGCTTCTCCCACTCCTCTCTCCCCCTTCCTCCCTCCCTCCCATTGCTGGAGCCACCCTTCTCCCTCTCTCTCTGCTTCCCCACTGGCATGGGGCTCTCACCTGGTCACCTGAGGAACAGCAACTGGGAAGAAGCCCCAGTGGAAGCTGCCTTGACAACCCTCTCCAGCCCCAGCGGAAGAAGCCCCAGCGGAAGCTGCCTTGGTGGCTCCTTCCGCACACCTCGCTGACACCACTTCAGGGCTCTTCGCCAGCCACATGCACGCCTGTCTGTGAGTAACTCAGCAACTCAAGTCTGTACCAGCATATAGTGTTCCTTTGCTACTTGCATTTTATTTATTTTTTTGAAAAACCGCAAGTAGTGAGTCCGCAGGAAGCGAACCACAAAGTACCAAGGGAACACTGTATATAGCTACTCAGTCCAGATAGTTAATGCCAATAAGCAATTTCAAAATATCAGAATGGACACTGTTGTTTCGAAAGCTATTAAAAGGAAAGTAACTTGATTTATTTTAGTTCATGCTTTGGAATCAATTCATTGAATAAGCTGTGGGAATGGCTGAATTGTTTACACGGCTGTAAGAAATGCCCTACATCGTCATCCACCTAGTCATATGCCTTGCACATTTCAGCTCTTTCTTGTTGATCCAAGTACACACTGACCTAGAAGGGGTAGCATGTCCAGCATGTCCATTTTCATCTTGGGTCAGAATACCTAGTCATCAGCTTGGCTCAGATATTTGTTTCGTATTATGTAAGACACAGCCCAAACAAAACAAAAAACCCCTTGTTTGCCTTGGTTATTAAGCCTGTTCCTGGAGTTATTGGGGGCACTTTTGGAAAATGGAAATCTCCATAACCTTTTTAGAGATGTTATGATCTTTGGAAAGGCATAACCTTTTGAAAAAATGATGCTATAACCTTTTGGTAAAAAGCATGACCTGTTAGATTCATAACCTTTTGGGGAAAGGCATTCATGCAAGACAATTAGGTTTCTTAGCTGTTAAACTGATATCCTTAATATCTGTTTGAACTGTTAGGGATAAAGATATGCCAGTGCACAAAAACATATATGCATATAGCAGAGTTTCAGAAGTGTTCTTTTAGTTGCAAAACAGTAAGCAATCTGAATTATATACCTAACAAATAACTAATGAAGGCTTGAAAAAGGTTGCTATTTCCAACAGGCACTGATTCAGAAAATTGCATGAGATAGATCTCATCAGCTCTAGTTTCTTAGATATGGTTATCATTATTTTCTATGGACAAGCAGATGGCAACTGGTGGATGCCATGTGCCGTCACACCCAGACGCTGTAAAATTAAAACTGAGATGTGCTTCTCTCTTTATCTAGGCGAACTGCTGGGGGTCTTTCTTTGAAGCAATAACTCAATACTTTCAGCAACTGATGCCAGTCAAAATATGAACATTAACAAAATATTTATTTCCAAAGTCCTTGGCAGACTTGGCACAGCTTGATAAAGTTACAACACAAACAGTCAATTTGAGAAACCATAGAGATGTTCTTTCTTTCCTTTTTTCTTCAATTACTGAGGTAACATTTCTCCAAATGGTAGAAAAAATCCTGAGATATGTCTCTTTCCTGCCTTCCTTCTCTCCTTCTTTCTCTCTTTTGTTCCTTCTCTCCTTCCTTCCCTCCCTCTTTCCTTCCTTCTTTCACTTTTTTATTTCCTTCTCTCCTTCCTTTCTCTCTTCTCTTTCTTTCTTTCCCTCCTTCTTTCCCTTCCTCCTTCTCTTCTCCCTTTCTGTGTATATGTGTTTTGTGTGTGTGTGTATATGCATATATGTGTGTATATTTTTGTGTATATGTGTGTGTGTGTGTGTGTGTGTGTATAAGTGGTTTTGCACATGTGTTGTAATGTGTTTTTGTTTTTGGTTTTTTTTGCTTTTTAAGTCTCTTCTGCTGTTTTTCAGTGTTTTTATGAGTGATGGACACTCGTTGACCTGATAGATGTATTGTGTCCAAATTTGGTGTCAATTTATCCAGTGGTTTTTCAGTTATGTTAATCCCACAAATGAACATTACATTTTTATTTATATAGACTAGCCGTCCCGTGCCACGAGTTGCTGTGGCCCACTCTGGTGGTCATGGGGGTTCTGTGTGGGAGGTTTGGCCCAATTCTATCATTAGTGGGGTTCAGAATACTCTGTGATTCTAAGTGAACTACAAATCCCAGCAACTACAACTCCCAAATGTCAAGATTCTATTTCCCCCAAACTCCACGAGTGTTCACATTTGGGCATATTGAGTATTTGTGTAGAATTTGGTCCAGTTCCATCATTGTTTAAGTCCACAGTGCTCTCTGGATATAGGTGAACTACAACTCCAAAACCAAAGGACACTGCCCACCAAACCCTTCCAGTATTTTGTTGGTCATGGGAGAACTGTGTGCCAAGTTTGGTTCAATTCCATCGTTGGTGGGGTCCAGATTGCTCTTTGATTGTAGGTGAACTATAAATCCCAGCAACTACAACTCCCAAATGACAAAATCAATTTTTTTTGAGTGAAGGACATACATTGGGTTGTTAAGTGTCTTGTGTCCAAATTTGGTGTCAATTTGTCCAGTGGTTTTTGAGTTCTGTTAATCCCACAAACAAACATTACATTTTTATTTATATAGGTGACCAGCAGAAGAACCTTGGATTCCTAATTCGTTTTTTCTTCATTCGCCCATGACATTTTTCTGTCTGTCCCCCAAAAAGTCATCCATTGAAAGCATGATTGTGAATTGACCGGCTCTCTGACACTGTTTTAGCAACAAGAATGTATATTTGGCAAGCATGGGCCTTTCAGTTATGCTGGACATTGCACAATGATGGATAGAGGGCCATTTATAGAACTTTTTAATGGCTGCGTTACACAGCTGGAGTATTATAATGCTTTATTTATAATACTAAATCCTATCACAAACAAACGCAATCGTAGAGAATGACAGGTCACTTTATTGCTAAACATTCTATTTAAAACAAGCTAAAATAGAAGGTCAGGGTTCAGGTTAAGGAAAGATTATGAAGATGAAAATCAAAACTCAGAACAATGACCTTAACTTCCATGGCCTTTTCTAAGGCATACAGCAGCCTACTTTTGTGCTATAGGTTCACATACAGCAAAATTCACTCTTTCACACTTTACACATGCACAGGCATGCACACAGGAGTGCATAAACATAGGCATTATTATCTTCTTATATATATAAAAATGCTCTGGGCGTAATGAGTACCCTAAAAAAAAAGAACCAAATTTGGCAACAAAATGTCTCACAACACAAGGAGTGACCATCACTCAAAATATTATGATTTTGTCCTTTGGGAGTTGTAGTTGCTGGGCTTTATAGTTCACCTACAATCAAAGAGCATTCTGGACTCCACCAATGATGGAATTGAACCAAACTTGGCACACAGGGCTTCCATGACCAACAGAAAACACTAGAAGGGTTTGGTGGGCATTGACCTTCAGTTTTGGAGTTGTCGTTCACCTACATCTAGAGAGCACTGTGGACTCAAAGTATGATGGATCTGGACCAAACTTGGCACGAATACTCAATATGCCCAAATATAAACACAGATGGAGTTTGGGGGAAATAGGCCTTGACATTAGGGAGTTGTAGTTACTGGGATTTATAGTTCACCTACAATCAAGGAGCATTCTGAATCCCACCAATGACAGAACTGGGGCAAACTTCCCACACAGAACCCTCATGACCAACAGAAAATACTGTGTTTTCTGGTGGTCTTTGGCAACCCTTCTGACACCCCCTTGCAACCCCTCCCCAGAGGTCCCAAACCCCAGGTTGAGAAATGCTGCCTGAAGGCCATCCAGTCCAACTCCCTTCCCCAGGGCAAGAAAACATAATCAAAGCCCTCCTGACAAAGGGCCATCCAGCCATTCACACACACACATAAATGTATATGACAGATGCAGTAACATAGATCTGAAAGGGCTCTTAAAGAAGGACAATGATATGTTCCATGTTCCAGAGTAGGCAAACCAGACGTCAACACTGGCAAAGGAACAGCAAGAAATACTGTTTACCCACAAGCATATAGGCATTATATATATATTAGAAACCAACACTTTCTCATTACTTTATTTTCCAGATCACCATACTGGGCCACAGCAACGCGTTGCAAGGGACCGCTACTATCATATATATAGGTAACCAAGCTACAAAACTGTAGAAGGGATAGGAAATAATGTTCATAGTTTACTATATAAGGGCAATGGAGTCAGTCCCTGGGTGTTCCTACATGCTTCCAGACAATGTAATAATGCCTTCTATTGCTCATGAAAAGGAGAACGCAGTGCCTTGCCAGGCCTACTGGGAAATATGTTTGTAGGACAAGCTTCAGCTCCTAAAGAAGAAAGGAAAAGTACAAGAATGGTGATTATTCATCATGATCTTCCCAGCATGGATCCAATTCCTTCAAAATTTCACTTGTGTGAGGCATAAATTATAATTGCAATTGTGACAACACAAGAAAGTTACAAATGAACCGCTTGGTGTTATTGCTCCTTGTGCGATTTAAATGCGTCATTAACAAAGAAACCCAACATGACAATCTGTTGTGGCAGTTCAAGATGCCAAGACGTTCTTGAGTTGAGTTCTGAAAGGGAGTCTTTGGCTAAAGTTGCATTTGCCATTTACCAATACATTTGTTATTCTGTGGGCTCTAGAACATGGTGTGCATTGTCTAATATATCACCCACTGTTTTCATACTCAATAATGCATTAGCTAAGTGGTTCTCAACCTGGGAGTTGGGACCCCTTGGGGAGGTCGCGAGGGGGGTGTCAGAGGGGTCACCAAAGAGCATCAGAAAACACAGCATTTTCTGTTGGTCATGGGGGTTCTGTGTGGGAAGTTTGGCCAAATTCTATCATCGGTGGGGTTCAGAAGGCTCTTTGATTGTAGGTGAACTATAAATCCTAGCAACCACAACTCCCAAATGTCAAGGTCTATTTTCCCAAAACTCCACTAGTGTTTGCTTTTGGGTATATTGAGTATCTGGGCCAAATTTGGCCCAGATCCATCATTGTTTGAGTCCACAGTGCTCTCTGGATGTAGGTGAACTACAACTCCAAAACTCAAGGTCAATGCCCACCAAACCCTTCCTCTGGATGGGTTTTCTATTGGTCATGGGAGTTCTGTATGCCAAGTTTGGTTCAATTCCATCGTTGGTGGAGTTCAGAATGCTATTTAATTGCAGGTGAACTATAAATCCCAGCAAATACAACTCCCAAATGACAAAATCACCCCCCTCCCCCCAAAAAAACCCCATCAGTATCCAAATTTGTGTATTGGGTATTTGTGCTCAGTTTGGTCCAGTGAATGAAAATACCATCTCAGATATTTACATAACAGTAGCAAAACGACATTTATGAAGTAGCAACGAAAATAATGTTATGGTTGGGGGTCACCACAACAGGAGGAACTCGATTAAGGGGCCACGGCATTAGGAAGGTTGAGAAGCACTGCATTAATTAGCTGAATGTGAAAACAAGGACATCAGAGGAGCCCCGCTGCACCAGACCACAAGCCCATCCAAACCAGAATGATGTTTCCAAGGCAATTGTGGGAAGCTCAAAATGAAGTTGAACATGACCGACCCCCCCCCCCCCCATAAAAGATAGTAACTTATAGTTTTGCTAAGAACAAGGACACCAGTGGATAATAAGGGTTAAACCTTTGATAATTTGCCAAGACATTAACAACAACAAGGACCCTTCCCATGTTAGATAGTGTGTACGTTTAATCAAGGTTTTATGCCCTAGGTTTCATATATAGCAGAAGGTAGCACATTTATTTATTATTATTATTATTATTATTAAACTTTATTTGTACCCCGCTAGCATCTCCTGAAGGACTCGATGCGGCTTACAAAGGCCAAGGCCTCAACACGAGAACAGCATAACAAAACAACTCAAAGCAAAATCAAAAACAAAAAGCAATAACAACAAAACATTACACCATAACACAGTAAAAACTAGGGCCGGGCCAGGTGATGGGTACAGAGTTAAAAAGTGCTGGGTGTGACAGGTGGTATGTTGGATTTCTAATAAATTCTAATAAAGTGCTTCTGGGACATAATGCTGGAGTTTTCCCATTCCGGAAAGGCACATCGGAATAGCCAGGTCTTCAAGCTCTTCCTAAAGACTGCCAACGTGGGTGCTAGTCTAATGTCTTTGGGGAGGGTGTTCCAAAGTCGGGGGGCAACCACAGAAAAGGCCCTGTCCCTCGTCCCCACCACACGCGCCTGTGACGCAGGTGGGATTGCAAGCATTATTCTCTCCGGATGAACGAAGGGAACGCGTGGGTTCGTAGACAGAGATGCGGTCACGCAGGTAGGCAGGTCCCAAACCGTTTAGGGCTTTGTAGGTAAGCACCTACACCTTGAGGGATCAGAAGGTAAACAGCAGCCAATGGAGCTCCTTAAACAGGAGGGTTGACCTCTCTCTGTAAGGAGCACCAGTTAACATCCTGGCCGCCGCCCCTTGGACCAGTTGGAATTTCCAAGCCGTTTTCAAGGGCAGCCCCACATAGAGTGCATTACAGTAATCCAATCTAGAGGTGACCAAGGCATGGGCCACCCCGGCCAAATCAGGCTTTGTGAGGTACGGTCGCAGCTGGCGCACAAGTCTTCGTTGTGCAAAAGCCCTCCCGGACACCGCCAACGCCTGAGCCTCAAGCGTAAGTGATGAATCCAGGAGAACTCCCAAGCTAATCTTAGCAAATTCTACTATTTTCATCCTTTTTCCTACCCTGACACCCCCCCCTTTTGCCCCCAAACTTCCCCCTTTTGGAAAAAAATGTATTAAAAATATAAGGAAGCCACCCTGACCCTGGAAAGGAAGAAATTAACCGTTGAATAATTAAATAAATAAATAATTAAAGACACTCTTTAATTAATGGACAATAACAAAGGGTTGTGGCCTCTGGCCTCTGAGGTTTTGGCCACCAGAGGAAACGGCTGATTGGCGAGCTTAGATTATATCACAAGGGGAATGAGGAGAGCCTTCAGAAAGCTGCACCTCCTCCCGCCCTGTCACCTATTCAATCTCTCTCACTACAACATCCACCCAAGTTTCCCCCATTGTTCCTCTGTCTTGGTATGGTAGAAAATCCGGATTATGGCGGTATCGCCAACATCAATGTTTATTAGAACCACTCAAAGGACAATAGAAGGCTAGCTTGAAGGCCTTTTTAGGACTCGCCAGCCCCTTGGACATTTCCTGAATTTCCATAATCCACCCAAGAATGCATTGTATTCCCTTGTCCCACCTCCCTCTCTCCTGATTCACTGAAGTGCCAAGGCGGCCGAAGCCCTGTGATTGGCCCATGCACGCAGCAGAAGCCTTGTGATTGGCCCAGGTGCTCGAGGGGCAGCCGAGCCTCCTCCCAGCTGTTGAAGCGCCAGCCAATAACCTTCAAGCCAAGCGGAGAGTAGGGAGCAGGAGATTCAAACCAGGCAACTCTGTTTTCCTATAAAAATGGCTTTTGTTTGTACTCATGTATGCTCAGCTTGGCGAAATATTGCTGCTCTGCATCCTTTTCAGCTAAATCGCAATAAATCATCTCGGTGGCACTTCCTTCAACTTTGGTGAGATTTCTTTTGGGAATTTAGGAAAAACCTTTTAAATTGGGCTTCTCTTTGCTCACCATTGTAGCGAGCCCTCTTTGGTGGGTCCGCAGGGTCTCTCCTACAGGGTCAGACACTTTTAAATTCCTCCATGATTTTAATAAGCTGCACATGAAAGTAACACAATCTGCCTCCATGGGAAACATTGACCCTATGGATCGCATCTTCCCCTATGAACCAGTTCATACCTTGAAATCTTCTGGGGAGGCACTGCTCCCCCCCCCCCCGCCATCACAAGCATGGCTGGTGGGGACGAGGGAGAGGACCTTTCTCGGTGGTGGTTCCTCGGCTCTGGAACTCCCTCTCCCGGGAAATCAGACAGGTTCCTACTTTGTCCTCTTTCCGGAATCAACTGAAAACCTGGATGTTCGGGTGTGTTTTTGATTAAGCAGACTTAAGCAGACCACCATTAATTTTCCTGTCCCTACTTTAAGTTCAGCTCCTTATACTGGCCCACTTATGATCTACCACCTGAACATGAGGAAGAACTTCCTAACTGTGTGAGCTGTTCAGCATAGTTTGAAGCCATTGTTCCGCATCCTAGTCTTCCAGGTAACAGAAAACAAGCTTGCTCCCTCTTCCCTATGACTACCCCATATATCTCGATACGTGGCTCTCATCATGTCTCCTCTCAGCCTTCTCTCCTGCAGGCTAAACATGCCCAGCTCTTTAAGCCGCTCCTCATAGGGCTTGTTCTCCAGACCCTTGATCCTTTGAGTCGCCCTCCTCTGGACACATTCCAGCTTGTCAACATCTCCCTGAAATTGTGGTGCCCAGAACTGGACACAGTATTCCAGGTGTGTTCTGACCAACACGGAATCAAGGGGTAGCATGACTTCCCTGGATCTAGACACTAGACTCCTATTGATGCAGCATCATATTGTTGGCTCGTGTGTAGGTTGTTGTCCACGAGGACTTCAAGATCTTTTTCATATGTACAGCTGTTGAGCCAGGCGCCCCCCATTCTGTATCTTAGTAGTCATTGATCAGAAATCTATTAACTCGGTCCGGCGCATTCAGTTTTGTTCTTGGAAAGATGGTCCCGGGAAATGGACCCTAAATCATGCTTCATTTCCATGACTAAAAAATTAATGACACAGAGACAACATTTTCTCTTGTTGAAGTAAGAGACTGGTTCTGATTAAAATAAGTAATTAATGCCGCAATAATGTTTTCAAATGAGGAGGAAAGTGGTTCATTAAAGATCTTCCAAATAGTACATTTGGTGCAAAAAGTAATACCCTGAAGACACATTTCCACATGTCTTGTTGATGGAATAGAAGCAGATGGAAATTTCAAAGAAAACACAATTTTAGCTAATAAAATATAGTCATTCCAGCATCTTGAGGCCTATCTCCTTTTCCTTTTGTGGTACCTAAAGTTGGGTGAGCTTTTCAGTGCAATAAAAATTAACACAAGATGACCAAAATGTATCCAACTGGGGTTTTTGAAACTCAAGTTCTTGACCCTATTTGAGCCTTGAAACACTTTGTGATTTTGACTATTTTGCCTCTTTCAAGCTGACAAAGGCTTTTGAGGGACAGGGCTCTTGTGCACAACCTTAAGAAACAGTGGGCTAATGGAAATAACTAGTCATTGAATAATTAGATATGAATGCATTACCAATCTTAGATATGTAGATGATACCACTTTGATGGCTGAATGGGAGGAGGAGCCGGGGAGCCTTCTACTAAGGTGAAAGGAGAAAGTGCAAAAGCTGGGTTGCAGTTAAACATCTAAAAAACCAAGATTCCGGCAACCAGGCTGATTGATAACTGGCAAATAGAGGGAGAAAACGTGGAGGCAATGACAGACTTTGTGTTTCTCAGCACAAAGATGACTGCAGACGCAGACTGCAGCCAGGAAATCAGAAGATGTTTCCTTCTTGGGAGGAGAGCAAGGACCAATTTTGATAAAATAGTGAAGGGTAGCAACATCACACTGGCAACGAAGATCCACATACTTAAAGCAATGGTATTTCCCGTAGCAACCTATGGATGTGAGAGCTGGACCATAAGGAAGGCTAAGCAAAGGAAAATAGACAATTTTGATGTTGGAGGAAAATGGTGTGAGTGCCTTTGACCGCAAGATCAAACCAGTCCATACTTCAGGAAGTAATGCCTAGCTGCTCTCTGGAGGGAAAGATATTAGATGCAAAGATGAAGTACCTTGGCCACATCATGAGAAGAAAGGCAAGCTTGGAGAAGATAATGATGCTGGGGAAAATGGAAGGAAAAGGAAGAGGGGCCGATCAAGGGCAAGATGGATGGAGGGTATCCTTGAAGTGACGACTGACTCTGAAGGAGCTGGAGGTGGCCATGGCCGACAGGGAGCTCTGGCATGGGCTGGCCCTTGAAGTCACTAAAGGAGACAATGATGCTGGGGAAAATGGAAGGAAAAAGAAAGAGGGGCCAACCAAGGGGAAGATGGATGGATGGTGTCCTTGAAGTAACTGGCTTGACCTTGAAGGAGCTGGGGGTGGCCACGGTTGACAGAGAGCTCTGGCGTGGGGTGGTCCATGAGGTCACCTAGAGAAGACAATGATGCTGTGGAAAATAGAAGGAAAAAGGAAGAGGGGCTGACCAAGGGGAAGATGGATGGATGGTATCCTTGAAACGACTGGCTTGACTCTGAAGGAGCTGGGGGTGGCCATGGCCAACAGGGAGCTCTGGCGTGGGCTGGTCCATGAAGTCACCTAGAGAAGACAATGATGCTGGGGGAAATGGAAGGAAAAAAAGGAGAGGGGCTGACCAAGGGGAAGATGGATGGGTGGTAACCTTGAAATGACTGGCTTGACTCTGAAGGAGCTGGGGGTGGCCATGGCCAACAGGGAGCTCTGGCGTGGGCTGGTCCATGAAGTCACCTTGAAAAAACAATGATGCCGGGGAAAATAGAAGGAAAAAAGAAGAGGGGCCGACCAAGGGGATGATGGATGGATGATGTCCTTGAAGTGACTGGATTGACCTTGAAGGAGTCCCTGGGGGTGGTGACAGCTGACAGGGAGCTCTGGCGTGGGCTGGTCCATGAGGTCACATAGAGAAGATGCTGGGAAAGTGGAAGGCAAAAGGAAGAGGGGCCGACCAAGGGCAAGATGGATGGATGGCATCCTTGAAGTGACTGGCTTGACTCTGAAGGAGCTGGGGGTGGTGACGGCTGACAGGGAGCTCTGGCGTGGGCTGGTCCATGAGGTCACGAAGAGTCGGAAGCGACTGAACGAATAGAGAACGAGAAAAGAATGCAACACAACAATGGTGCAAGTTTGGGCAACTATTCCTGAGTCTTTGAACAAGTGTAATTTGAACCAAAGGAATAGTTAGTTGGTGCAATTATGAAGTGCTCTGAACTTCATAATAATGCAATCAATAATATATTTATCTGGAAAATACATTCAAAACCACATTTCCCTGGACCTATCTGTTCAGCCATTCATTACAGTTCTGCCTGTCTTGATGCTGTTTCTTGTCTAAATACTCCAAAGCTCTCTCAGCAAATTAAAATAGCTATGTAGGTGCATCATGAGCAGTTGTACTTACAACAGGATAAAGCTCTCACCACTAAACTATATGTCTAGACAAGCCGGGTACACAGGATAACTTGTCCTACAGATTCGTTTTGTGAGTCTCAGATTTGTATGGAAGGAACACTAAGCCCCCACGTTGGCTCCAGAGACAACACTAGGGAAAACTGTTCATGCAATACGTGCAAAGGATTGCCCTTGCCTGTGGAGTGAACACAATGAATGTGGGACATCTGTTCTTTTAATGCAAATAAAGTGATGTGGCTTGAGCACTTTTACAATCTCCAGAGCAGCATCATGCACCAACCCTGGGCTCATATTTATATCTAGCTCTGTTCTCTTTCAGCCCAGCCTATCCCAGAAACTGAGGAAGAGGTGAATGCAACGGTGCTGGTTCTAAAATGTGCAATCTAAAATGGCAAAGTGCCTTAGATTTCTATTGTGATAAATAATTATTTATTTTTAATTAATTAATGTATTGGGTTGTTGTAGGTTTTTTCGGGCTATGTGGCCATGGTCTAGAGGCATTCTCTCCTGACGTTTTGCCTGCATCTATGGCAAGCATCCTCAGAGGTAGTGAGGTGCTTGCCATAGATGCAGGCGAAACGTCAGGAGAGAATGCCTCTAGACCATGGCCATATAGCCCGAAAAACCCTACAACAACCCAGTGATTCCGGCCATGAAAGCCTTCGACAATTTACTGTATTGATTTGGAATAGAATCATGTATTTATTCTATATGTAAGTGTCATATGATCTGGGGATTAATAAACTACCTATTTAAATTATGAATTTAGAATAGCTGTTGTTGCACAGCGAGGGGCTGATGGGTTCACTGATTTGTTGGGGTTCAGCCTCTGCGTGACCCTGTACCTGATTCTTTGATTGTATTTCCTGATGCCAATGTAGATGTCAATGTTGATTCTGAGGCCAATGTAGATGTTAATACTGATGATGGGTTGAATAGTGAAAATCCTACACCCTTGGAAAGTGAAAGTCAAAGTTCCCATGAGAACATTCATTCTGAACCGAGCGGAGAAGTTTCACTCCCTTGCGGAGAAGTTTCACTCCCTTTTTCTCCAAGCCTTACTTCCCCAGAGAATCTGACACCTGGTCAGCCTAATGAGGGAAGGAGGGGGCAGATTTGGCAGAGCAGGGGAGAAGCACAAAGTTTACGGAGGTCAGAAAGATTGAGAGAAATGCAAACAAAAACTTCAGGCTTGTCTCGTAATAGATTTCTCTCCTTTAAGAGTGCTGGGTCTAAAGCTGCCTTCAGACCAGGCATCGTTCCAGTTCCAAGTGCAAGCCTGTGGAGGCCTCCTGATTCAAGTGGCTGGGTTTCTCGTAGTTTCTCAAGTGTTCCAAGTGCCGTTAGCTGGGAGCTAGCAGATTTCATGATTCATCAAGGGTAACTCATCGTTTGCTGTGGTTTTTTATGGACTTGTTCATGGATATTGCTTGTTGCTATTTTGCTATGGTTTTTATTTACCTGATTCTTCCTCTGCTTTGCATTCAACGTTCTTCGATAAAAAGTATTGTATTCCTGCAGCCAAGTGTGGTGGATTGTTGTCAAGAGGGTCCAGTTTCCTGCTATGGGTCACAACAATTATTCAGAAAGGATTGTGGGATTTCCTGGGGTTTAAAGTGAATGTGCCATCACACCCAGACACTGCAAAATTAAAACTAAGATGTGCTTCTCTCTTTATCTGGGTGAACCGTTGGGGGTCTTTCTTTGAAGCAATAACTCAATACTTTCAGCAACCGATTCCAGTCAAGATATGAACATCAACAAAATGTTTATTTCCAAAGTCCTTGGCAGATTTGGCGCAGCTTGATAAAGTTACAACACAAACATTCAATTTGAGAAACCATAGAGATGTTCTTTCTTTCCCTTTTCTTCATTTACTGAAGTAGCTTTTCTCCAAATGGTAGAAAAAATCCTGGGATCTTTCACCCAAACCCTGAGCTGCTGTGGTTAGAAAGAACAGGTTTTCCTTGTCTAAGCACAAGGTTAGCTTTGGAGATGAAGTAATGCTCAATAGTACTCAATAACTATTTCTCTCTATTTCTCAATAAGCTTCTCTTTATCTCTATATCTATCTATAACTCAATCAGCTTCTCTGTCTAAATAACCCAATAACTCAATTACTCAATTGCTATCTATCTATCTATCTATCTATCTATCTATCTATCTATCTATCTATCTATCATCTATCTATCTATCTATCTATCTATCTATCTATCTATCTATCTATCTATCTATCTATCTATCTATCTCAATTTCTCAATTGTACTCACAATGGCTTTTCAGAGCTACCTGTCTGACCAACAGCACATCTGAGGCTTTTTTCTCTACTGAAGGAGGCAGGGGAGATTCCAAAATGGAGATCTCAACCCCAGGAAAAAAGGGCGGACTCCTAACCCAAAGAGATAATTTCTAAACCAATAACTGCAGAGGGCCTGCAGCCTGGATTTCCAGACTCTGATACTGTTTAACTTCCAGGGTGCTGCTGGATCTATAGCAATCCTGGGGGAATGCAAAGGAATGCTATCCCGTGCAGCTAAAAGGCAACGTAAACCATGCTCCTGGAAGACGGAACAGTGAAGATGATCCAGACAAGGGAAATGAAATTAGTTCAGATAGTGCAGAGTTTCAAGGTCAGTCAGCAGAGCCAGAAATAACATCATTAGATAAGGGGTCCAGCGAAGAGCAAAGTGAAATGGAAAGCTGTACCTGGCAGTACAGAGATTAGCAAAAGTCTTCATTTACAATGTATTGTTGAAGGGTTTTATGGCCAGAATCATTGGGTTGTTGTAGGTTTTTTGGGCTGTATGGCCAAGTTCTAGAAGCAATCTCTCCTGACGTTTTGCCTGCATCTGTGGCAAGCATCCTCAGAGGTTGTGACCTCACAACCTCTGAGGATGCCTGCCACAGATGCAGGCGAAATGTCAGGAGGTAATGTTTCTACAACATGGCCATACATCCCAAAAAACCTACAACAACCCACTCCTCATTTACAGATCAGAGCAGAAAGCAGGCTCCATATTAACACTAATTAACAGTGAGTGTTAATAAGCAGTCTTAAGTTAGCAAGTGTTAATAAGCAGTCTTAAAGTTAGTTCAGTCCATATTCTGGTGGTGGTGTGGTCATAGGTGTCTCCAGGACTGGGGTGCAACAATAGTTAATATAAGATATACAATGTTTATATGCAGTAGAGGGCTGTTGTTATGTAACTACATCGAAGAACTAGCAAGAGGACCAACATGCATCACATTGGAACCTCTCCTCCAATAATAATAATAATAATAATAATAATAATAATAATAATAATAATATACTTTATTTATATTCAGCTCTATCTTCCCTGTCCTCTGGAGTATTGGCTCTCCCTCCCAATTTGGTGTCATCTGCAAACTTGATGATCATGCCTTCTAACCCTTTATTAATGACTTGGATGAAGGGTTAGAAGGCAGGATCATCAAGTTTGCAGACGACACCAAATTGGGAGGGAGAGCCAATACTCCAGAGGACAGGAGCAGGATTCAAAACAATCTTGACAGATTAGAGAGATGAATGGCCAAAACTAACAAAATGAAGTTCAACAGTGACAAATGCAAGATACTCCACTTAGGCAGAAAAAACGAAATGCAAAGATACAGAATGGGGGAGAATGCCTGGCTCGAGAGCAGTACGTGTGAAAAAGATCTTGGAGTCCTCGTGGACAACAAGTTAAACATGAGCCAACAATGTGATGTGGCGGCAAAAAAAGCCAATGGGATTTTGGCCTGCATCAATAGGAGAATAGTGTCTAGATCTAGGGAAGTCATGCTACCCCTCTATTCCGCTTTGGTTAAACCACACCTGGAATATTGTGTCCAATTCTGGGCACCACAATTCAAGAGAGATATTGACAAGCTGGAATGTGTCCAGAGGAGGGCGACTAAAATGATCAAGGGTCTGGAGAACAAGCCCTATGAGGAGCGGCTTAAGGAGCTGGGCATGTTTAGCCTGAAGAAGAGAAGGCTGAGAGGAGATATGATAGCCATGTATAAATATGTGAGAGGAAGCCACAGGGAGGAGGGAGCAAGCTTGTTTCCTGCTTCCCTGGAGACTAGGACGCAAACAATGGCTTCAAACTACAAGAAAGGAGATTCCATCTGAACATGAGGAAGAACTTCCTGACTGTGAGAGCCGTTCAGCAGTGGAACTCTCTGCCCCGGAGTGTGGTGGAGTCTCCTCTTTGGAAGCTTTTAAACAGAGGCTGGATGGCCATCTGTCAGGGGTGATTTGAATGCAATATTCCTGCTTCTTGGCAGGGGGTTGGACTGGATGGCCCATGAGGTCTCTTCCAACTCTTTGATTCTATGATTCTATGATTCCGCCAAAGCGGTACTGATTTATCTACTCATATTGCCATTTTTGAACAGTTATGTAAGCAGAAGCTAAGCTAGGGCTAAAGGAGGAAGCTCTCCCCAATTCACTGCTTGAACTGCCGACCTTCTGGTTGGCAAGATTTTCTGTAGCTGGTGGTTTAACCCGCTGTGCTAATCGCGGCCCCAAGAGAGTCAATGAATCAAACAGGGTTTCTTTCATCTCATTTTAGACTCACATCTGCCCTGTGAGATAGGAAGGACAAGGGCTTCTTGAGCCAGTTTCCAGCATTTCAAGTAAGCTGAAGACAAAGGAGGGCAGTGGGAGATAAGAGAAATTAGGCCCTTTTAAAATCAGCTGGACAATGGAGGATTCATTGAGACTGTACCTGTGAAATCCAGGTAGCTAAAGAGTAAGCCACTGTAAAGTTTGCATTTCGAGCCAAAATCTTTATTTTACTGAAAGTGAACTTTCTTACAAATACTGTTTTAAATAAAGGGAATAAATAAGAAACAGGCAATGGAAATATAATGTGCTTTAAGAATTCTCCAAAAGAAAAAGCCATGCTGTGAACATTTTTAAAAATGTCATCATAATTCTCCTCTTGCAATAAAACCATGTTTCACAACTTGAAAACGGATAACCAGATTAAATAACCTCCCAGGGACACTTAGGGTTGGTGGTTTCCCCTGAAATAATATCAATATTTGCCTGCTAAACTTCCACTCTGGGTTGATGAATGCCTCATTTCCTACAAAAATACATCTTACTGCAATAAGTCATCTTTTTCCTTCTTGTTCTTCTAACAGACCCAGGTCTATTATTTAGTATATTTATTTACTCATTCTTTTGCTTAAGGCATTTATTTATACATCCTGACCCACCAGGTCCCCCAAAATGATGCAGTCATTATGTGACGGCGCGTCAGGCCCCACTTGTATGTGAATGTACAGTTGAATTGTTTGGCTATCTACTGCTTTCTATCAATGTTGTTTGCATCTGTTGAATTGCCTTCCCTGCTTAATTGTTGGCTCCTCCCCTTCCTGGGGAAATGGGCAGGGCTTTCTTTTCATTCTACCATCAGACAGCTTTATAGATGGACATGAGAAAGACTTGGCTCTAAAGCCCTTGTTTAAGCTATCTCTCATCACCAATTCTCAGGTTTTTACCCTTGAGACTCACACTTCATGCCCAGATCTTCCTGGATGATGTTGAGGAGTCTCAAGCACCTTCAAACCAGTCCTTTGGCACCAGAGGAAGACTTTGTGTCTTCAAATATAGGCCATTTGGATTGGAATTGTGGATGCTCTGGCATTCACAGCCATTGAGAAAAGAGGGAACTTGGAAAGCTTCTCAGCTGCAAACTCCTTGGACCCAAGACTTCAGAGACTGTAACATATATTTTCTTTATCCCTGTTGAAACATCAAGTTTATGCCTAAGAAAGATAACTCATTGTGAACAATAAAGACCATTTCGAGTTATCTGTTGTGTCTTGGTCCTTGGGAGTTCCAGTTTCCTAAAGGAGGGCAAGAAGCAATCCCCTGGAGAGAGATATCACATCCATGTTTCTTTCGCGAAGATCTATAGACCCCAGGCGCGATGGCACACATTAAAAAAAACTCTTTCAAATCATGAAATAAATAAATAAAACACATTTAAAGCAATCTAAACCTCTCCCTGAAAATAGTTCTAAAATCAGAAAATTTCAAAAATAGATAGAGTAGATATCTCTAATTTTAAGGGCCAACGGCTATACAAAACCTTATAGTATTCTCTACCCACAAAAAAAAAAAAAAGAATCATAGAGTTGGAAGAGAAGCCATCCAGTCCAACCCAATTCTGCCAAGAAGCAGGAAAATCACATTCAAAACATCCCAATAGATGGCCATCCAGCCTCTGCTTAAAAGCCTCCAAAGAAGGAGCCTCCACACACTCCGGGGCAGAGAGTTCCACTGCTGAACAGCTCTCACAGTGAGGATGTTCTTCCTAATGTTCAGGTGGAATATCCTTTCCTGTAGTTTGATGTCACTGGTCCGCATTCACATCACATTGTTGGCTCATGTTTAACAGACTCCCTCCTCCACAAACATGGCCCTCCTTCCAATGATATTGCAGGTTATAGTGAGCTCCACATCCCAGTGCTCCTTTCTCTCTCCATTGGTGTGGAATTTGCATGATCCCACCCACTAAAGGTAAAGGTTTCCCCTGACATTATGTCTAGTCGTGTCTGACTCTGAAGGTGGTGCTCAACTCCACTTCTAAGCCAAAGAGTTGGCGTTGTCCATAGACACCTCCAAGGTCATCTGGCCGGCTTGACTTCATGGCGTGCCGTTACCTTACCACCAAAGCAGTACCTATTGATCTACTCACATTTGTATGTTTTCAAATGGTTTAACCCACTGCGCCACCAAGGAGCCCAGTTTTCCTTTCTCTCTCCATTGGTGCGGAATTTGCATGACCCCGCCTACTGCCTCCCCCTTAATCCTTTCCTACTCTTTTCTATGGTGCATAACAGAGCGGAATTGATCAACAACTGATCAGATTGGAGGGTTTTGGAGGACTGATTCAACATGAAGTTGTAGTTCACCCTGCATCAAGACAGAATGTCATGATGCCAGGACTCTGCCATGTTCAGGTAGAGATGAACCAAACAAACTCCCAGTTTGTGCTAAACAATTTAATTAAAACAGCACTTACTTTCAGGCTGTTTTAATAGTCCAAAATATATAACATAAACATAGTACTCAGTCACAGAATATAAAACACAAACTGACAGCAAACACTGTTGCAGGTTCGAGATAACACCATAGTCAAAAGGTCCAGTCCAGTGGTCAAACGCTGAGAGTTCAATGAGCAAGTCCAGGGCTCAAGAGTCTATACTGTAGTCAGAAGCCAGTCCAGAGATTCAAGGTTCCAGGATTCCAAGAGTTCAGGAGATAGGTCAAGATACCGAAAATCCACAAACCTGGGGGGAAACCAGCAGCATCTACCACCAAGGTAAGACAAATACTTTTCTCCCGAAGATCAGTCCCAAGGCTAGCTCCTTATATCCAGAAATACCAGTTGCAACCTATCTCTTGCATACCTCCACCCTTAATTTCTTTCACCCAAGAACTCTTACTTACAGATTACTCAACCCTTTAGAACTAAGACTTACGTTAACCCGTCCATCACCAAGTGCTAGGCCTGCCACCACCAACCTCCATCAACTGCAGAACATGATACATGATACAGAGCGTCGTGACCCTCTTCGATAATTATGGACCTGGACCACATTTGGCACACAGAACCCCCATGACCAGGTTTGGGAGGAGTTGTAGGTACCACAATTACCACTGTCCAGGTGAGGAGATGGCTATACCTGCTCAACATGGATTTCCAGGGTCAGTGGCTAATTTCACCATGGTTTCAATAATTAAACACGACTTCTCTTTGAAACATTTTTCTAAAAAACATTCTTAAGTAAAGAAGGACAGCAATCACTCCGTAAGCTGATTTTGTAGGAGCGATCTTTAATATCCTTCCCTGGCTTGAAGATCAAAGTTAGTTCTCCGCGCTGCTTAAACCTCTTCTCAGATAATACGTTCGCTCACTACAAAGTGCCCAGCTTTAGAAACAAACCAGGCCAAATTCATCCTCCCCATAAATCCCAAGCGTATTACTACTCCTCTCATTCCTTCAAGATGGCAAAGTATTTAAATATGTTGATGACTTTAAGGATGCTTTAAATGCAATAAAAAGAAGCAGATGTTTTTTTGGGGGTGCTTCCAGGCAGAGGACTCATGGAACTACCAGCCCAAAGATATTGTGCAGGGCTTCTCTTTTCTTTGCAGATCTCTGTGATAAGAATAAAAGACAGAAAAGAAAACCTCCGGAAAGTTACATTGGAAGCCATCATCTCTCTTTGCACACAATTCATAAAATTTCATGCATAGGGCAAGGTGGTCGCACAATAAAACCTCATCTGGAAGCAACCTGTGTCTTTAAGAATAATTTGCATACCAAAGCAATCACAAATTGATCTTGAAAAGAAGGAAAAATGAGGAAAGACCCCCTTACATTTTTCCTGTAATTGATGGGCAATTCCTAGCCACCTGTCTTGGATATWTTTTTTTWTTAAAAAAACCTAAATAGATGATTAGATGTGCCTGATTGTTTACTCTCTGTTGTTTTGCTGTTATAATTTTAGAGTTTTTTTTAATACTGGTAGCCAGATTTTGTTCATTTTCATGGTTTCCTCCTGTGTATCTGACCTTTTCCTGACCCTTTTGCCCAATTCCCCTTTATTGAAAAARGTATAAAAAAATATAAGGAGCKACCCTCCGTGACCCTGGAAAGAAGGAAATCCTCAGTTGAAAAGACCCTTATCAAAAGACACTTTTTGCATGGACAATAACAATGGATCGTGACCTTTGGGATTRGGAGTTGGTCACCCCAGGGGAGGCGGTCGTTTGGCATAGATGATCATATCTCAATAGGACAAAGGGAGCCTTCGGAAAGCCACACTTTGTCCTGATCTGTTACTCATTTAAATCTCCTTCCACCGAAACTTCAGCCAAAATTCCCTCATTGTTTCTAAATCTCAGCACCTAGAAAATCCAGATCTGGCAGGCTTGCCAGACATCAACGTTTATTACAGCCAATCAAAGACAATAGGAATGGCTGGCTCGCAGGCCCCCAGGACTCGCTGGTCGCTTGGACATTTCCTATCTCCATAATCCTCTCAAGAATCCATTGTTTCCCTCTTGTCCTGCCTCCCTCTCTCCTGATTCATCAGGGAATCAAGGTGGCAGAAGCTCAGCCATTGGCCCAGGCGCTCGTGAGGCAGCCAAGCCTCCTCCCAGCTGTAGCGCACCAGCCAATCATCGTCGAGCCGGCAAAGGGGCGGGGAGCAGGAAATTAAAATCTGACAGCTCAGTTTCTGTATAAAAAAGGCTTTTATTTGTGTACATGTTATGCTTTGCTTGGCGAATTATTGCAGCTTTGCATCCTTTCCAGCTGGATCGCAATAAAAACATCTCGGTGGCACTTCCTTCAACTTTGGTGAGATTTCTTTTGGGAATTTAGGAAAATATTTTCAATTGCAGATTCTCTTTGCTCACCATTGTAGCGAGCCCTCTTTGGTGGGTCCACAGGGTCTCTACTTCAGGGCAAACCCTTTTAAATTCCTCGTCGATTTCATTGGCAATAAAAATGATTAAGTTTTTAAAAAAGAATAGGGCTCCATAGCCACCTCTGGACCCACTGCCAAGATACTGCACTTGGAGTACCATCATCCTCAGGCTATGAGGGATTACCTATGTAAGTAAGTAAGTAATGGGCATTGTACAGTATGCCCTGCAATCTATGCTCCCATTCTGCGCATACGTACTTGGGAGTAAGCCCCAGTGAACTCAAGAGAGCTCCTTTAAAGACCGCGATGTGGCAATACAACCACAGACAAAGGAAAAAGAATGGACTTGCTTTCCAAAATACTTTCTGAAATTTTCTCTTATTCAAATTTAATAATGGCAATAATGCGACTTTTATTGACCGCGCAAAGAACGAATGCTTGCCTCTGCCAATAATATGAAGTAATAATCTGAGTATTTTACATCTGGCAGCAATTGTATCTAGGTCCCAGTTTTGTAGAATGAAGGCCATACCAAAAGAGTAACATCACAGTATATACTAGGATTGATGTGAGATGCTTGATGTAAACAAACTCACACACACACATACATACATAAATATGTATAAACCAGTCCAAAATGGGACATGTTCAAGCATACACACATGTGCATGTATTTATATACACACATAGGCACATAAAATTATTCTTATGGCTCTATACGTCTCAATTAGATGAATATTGGGATATTTTATAGCCAACAGCACTATTCAAATGAATGTTATTTGAAAAAAAAAATATCACCAGAGACTCATATAATTTTTGCAATGTTGGTTTGTAATTATGACAGCACGAGTGCCAGAATCCAATGCTTAGACCCTGCCATGCTCTATATCAGTGGTTCCCAACCTGTGGTCCGTGGACCACCAGTGGTCCGCAAGAACTAAAATATGGTCCATGGCCTCACTGTTACTACACTGTTGCAACAAGAGCGACTGGTCTCGCAAAACCCTCTTACAGTGCTGAGGCTTCTGAAATATGGTTTTCTGTGGATGAGCAGTGTGCCGTCACACCCAGACCCTATAAAAATAAACTAAGATGTGCTTCTCTCTTTGTCTGGGCGGAGCGCAGGGGTCTTTCTTTAGAAGCTTGAGATTCCCAGCAATTGAGGCTACTACAGGTTTTGAACACCAAAACGGAATATTTATTTCTCAAAGTCCTTGCAGACTTGGCACAGCTTGTCAAAGTTACAAACAAAACAGTCAATTGGTGAAACCATAGAGATGATCTTTCTTTCTTATTTCTTCAGTTATTGAGGTAACTCTTCCCCAAAAGATAGAAAATATCCTGGGATCCTTTCATCCTAACCCTGAGCTGCTATGGTTAGAAAAACAAGTTTTTTCCCTATCTATAACTCAAGGTTAGCTTTGGAGATGAAGTACTGCCCAATAATATTCAATAACTTTTCTATATCTCAATTGCTATCTATAACTCAATTGCTATCTATCTCAATTAGCTTCTTTACCTATATAACTCAATCACTCAATCAACTCAATCATAGTTACAATGATTTTTTTCAGAGCTACCTAGCTGACCAACAGCACATCTGAAGCTTTCTTTCTCTACTGAATGAGGCAGGGGAGATTCCAAAATGGCGATCTCATCCCCTGGAAAAAGGGCGGTCCCTACACACAAAGAGATACTTTTCTAAACCAATAACTGCAGAAGGCCTGCAGGCTGGCTTTGCAGACTCTGATACTGTTTAACTTCCAGGGTGCTGCTGGGTCTGTAGCAGCCCTGGGGAAATGCAAAAGAACATTATCCCATGCAATTAAAAGGTAATGCAAACTATGCTCCTGGAAGACGGAACAAGCAGATTGCGACTACTGGATGGCATATGTTCTGTATCAGAAACTAGAGCTGATGTGGTCTATCCAATGCAATTTTCTGAAACAGCACCCCAAATAAACAAACCAAATCTAAAGTTAGCCAAAGACTGATTCGTAACTCTTTGGGTACTAATGTTGGAGAATGGTCCCTGGTCTAAGTGGTCTCTGGTCAAGTAGTCCCTGGTCAAAAAAAGCTTGGAAATCAATGCTCTATATGATTCTGCCTTGTGTTTGGCTAATGTGGAAATATTACATGTGCAGGAGTCATCATCATAGGTGATCCCTCGTGGCCAAGTCTGATTGTCTTCCAGAGGTAGAGTCTTGAGCCCCTTTCACACAGCTGAACAAAATCCCACATTTTCTGCTTTGAACAGGAATATATGACAGTGTGGACTCAGATAGCCCAGTTCAAAACAGATATTATGGAATTTTCTGCCTTAATAGCTCTGAAAAAATTGTAAGGTTGATTGAGTGATTGAGTTATATAGGTAAAGAAGCTAATTGAGATAGATAGCAATTGGGTTATAGATAGCTATTGAGATATAGAAAAGTTATTGAATATTATTGAGCAGTACTTCATCTCCAAAGCTAACCTTGAGCTATAGCTAGGAAAAATCTGGTTTTTTTCTAACCATAGCAGCTCAGGGTTAGGGTGAAAGGAGCCCAGGATATTTTCTACCATTTGGGAAAGAGTTACCTCAATAACTGAAGGAAAAGAATGAAAGATCATCTCTGTGGTTTACCAAATTGACTGTTTGTATTGTAACCTTTTCAAGCTGCGCCAAGTCTGCCAAGGACTTTGAAAATAAATATTCTGTTTTGATGTTCCAAACCTGAAGTGGCCTCAGTTGCTGAGAATTTTTGAGCTCCTAAAGAAAGACCCCCGCGGTCTGCCCAGACAAAGAGAGACGCACGTCTTAGTTTTAATTTTATAGGATCTGGGTGTGACGGCACATCTACCATGCATTTCAACTAAAGGCCAGTCGAAGATACGTAGATGCAGAGTATATTGCTTCCACCAAATAGCTGCTCCATTTTCCCACATGAGGTCCTCCAAGTAGCACAGAGTAACATTCTGATGTAATAAGAAACAGAAAAGAAGTAAGAAGAAGAATTAAATATGACCTTTCTTTCTAGCAATGAGCATCGGTTCTTGATTATGACATTGCAAAGATCTGACACTTGCTTCAAATACAAGAACGGAGACATTGCCAATAAGGGAAAAACCACGTTTAAGTAAAATATGTTTAATTAGCCAGTTGAGAGCCAAGTGAAACATCTTTAATTCCTGGACATATAGCCCTGACACAAGCAACACCCAACTCTTTACTGTGATGGCTCATATTAACTGCAGATTCTGTTGGTTGCAGCATGAAAAGACAGTTTGTTGACAGTGATGTTATGAGAGGAATGTGTTATTTATGAGGTATATTCTGTATGACTTTTTCTCAGATGCTTGCAGAGAACATGATCAAAATGTTTAAGAGTTTTGAAATGAAATCAGGAGATATTACTTCCAGATAGGAGAGGCTGACAAAATAAAAAGTCAACCCTTTCATCCATCCTACCTCCAACCTCATATTGAAACATCACCACGACAGTAGCTGACCATTATAATATTTCAGCTAAGTTCTGCTAAGTTCCATCAAAACATTTGAACTTCCAGATAGGAGAGGCTGACAAGATAAAAAGTCAACCCTAAATGTCTTCTTCATTCCATCCTACTCCCAACCTCATATTGAAACATCACCATGACAGCAGCAGACCATTATAATATTTCAGCTAAGTTCCACCAAAACATTTGAATTTCCAGATGGGAGAGGTTGACAAGATAAAAAGTCTATCCAAAATGTCTTCTTCATCCTACCCTACTCCCAACCTCATATTGAAACATCACCATGACAGCAGCAGACCATTATATTATTTCAGCTAAGTTCTGCTAAATCCCACCAAAATGTTTGAACTTCCAGATAGAGGTAATGAATTCAAAGCCAGTCTCGGTCAGAGTGAGCTTCCGGCCATTTGTCTAGCTTGCTGTCGACCTTTACAGCTCAAAAGACAGTTGCATCTGTCAAGTAGGAAATTTAGGTACCGCAGGGAGGCTAATTTAACTAATCTACGACGCCATAAAATTCTCCAGCAGCATGCAAAAGAATGAGGAAGTACTCCATTGGTGTTACAGGTGGATGGTGAAGCAACAGCTCCCCCGGTGGCTGGAATTCAAAAAGCATACTCTCACATAGCTGGAAAGTTAAATAGCCTCTGTGTCTCTGTCTATATATGTTGTGTGTCTATGGCATTGAATGTTTACCATGTATATGTGCATTGCGATCCACCTTGAGTCCCCTGGGGGGTGAGAAAGGTGGAATATAAATACTGCAGATAAATAAATAAACAAATACCTTGATTAGCAGGGGTAACAGAAGAGGAAGGTGTGAAACGTTGCCCTTCCCAGTAGGCTTGGGCAAAAGCAAACTGCTACATGCTCCCCTGGTTTATTTGTTCTTTCTCACCAATAACGTTATTTACCATCTTGACCACACACTCTGATGCTGCTTGGCCCAGTTTTCATCTGCGAAAGGTTGGAGAGCATGCCTTTAGAGATCGTGTTTGTAAAATTTATAAACAGCCCAAATACCAAATGTCCTTCTTGACGAGTTCATAATCATAAAAACAGAGAGCAGTTAAAATAACAGACAAGGCTCTGTCATCTCTTATTTCCAGCAAATGAGCCTTAGAAACTGGCAAGGGCAAAATTATCCCTCACAAATGCGCAACACTAGCCGAAGACAGACACAGAACAGTGATGCTGGCAGACAAGAATTGCCGGAGGAAAAACTGGAGAGGGCTTCTGTGCCTTTAATGGTTGGACAGAGGAAGGAATTTCAACAAGATTGGCTTGCCAGGCAACCAGGTCACAAGCAACATGGGCTGACATTCCCCTTTTTATACATCCACTAGCTGTCCCCTGCCACGCGTTGCTGTGGCCTAGTCTGTTGATTTGGAAAATAAAGTAATGAGAAAGTGTTGGTTTCTAATATATGTAATTTCTTTATGCTTGTGGGCAAACAGTATATTTGTCTCTTTGTCAGTGTTGATGTGGAGAGTGTCTGATTTTCCCACCCTGGAACATGCAACATAGAATTGTCCTTCTTTAAGGGTCCTTTTCAAATCTATGATACTATACCTGTGTGTGTGTGCATCATATCTATCTATCTATCTATCTATCTATCTATCTATCTATCTATCTATCTATCAATCTCTGTGGCTGGATGGCTCTTTGTCAGGAGGACTTTGATTATGTTTTCTTGCCCTGATGATGGGAGTTGGATTGGATGGCCTTGAGTATTTTCTGTTGGCCATGGGGGTTCTGTGTGAGAAGTTTACCCCCATTCTGTCGTTCCTGGGGTTCAGAATGCTCTTTGATTGTAGGTGAACTGTGAATTCCAGTGACTACAACTCCCAAATGTCAAGGTCTATTTCCCCCAAACTCCACAGTGTTCATATTTGTGAGTATTGAGTGCTTGTGCCAAGTTTGGTCCAGATCCATCATTTTTTGATTCCACAGTGCTCTCTGGATGTAGGTGAACTACAACTCCCAAACTCAAGGTCAATGCCCACCAAACCCTTCCAGTATTTTCTGTTGGTCATGGGAGTTCTGTGTGCCAAGTTTGGTTCAATTCTATCATTGAATTGAGTTCTTTGATTGTCGGTGAACTATAAATCCCAGCAACTACAACTCCCAAATGACAAAATCATAATTTTTGAGTGATGGTCACTCCTTGTATTGTGAGACATTTTGTTGCCAAATTTGGTGTGATTTCGTTCATTGGCTCATTTGTTTTTAAGGTACTCATTATGCACAGCACATTTATATATATATAGATTCTAGGTACAGGAACCTTTTTCCTGTTTTCACAATGGCTGGCATAACTTAAAAAGAGATGTTGTTTTTCTTTTTCCTCCATCTCAGCTCACTCTATACCAGGCATGGGCAAACCTCGGCCCTCCAGGTGTTTTGGACTTCAACTCCCACAATTCTATACCCATCCTAGTTAGATGCTTGCAAATGCAAGCTACATAAAAAGCACTTTCTTCCCTTCTAAGATCTAATATATTACTTGTTCTTATAACTCTATATTGTCCTTTCATCCATGTAGCCTTTATTTATTTGTCATGTCAGAAGCAAGTTGAAGGTACAGTCAAAATGCATTTAAAAACACAAAGTTTTTAAAAAACGTGGCTGTGCCCGTACCTTGGGAAGGCTGGCTTGGCCACGGTAGTCCATGCTCTGGTTACATTACGTAGACTACTGCAATGCACTCTATGTGGGGTTACCTTTGAAGACTGTTCAGAAGCTTCAAATGGTTCAATGTGCGGCAACCAGGCTGTTAACAGGAGTGGTGCTCAGGGAGCACACAACTCCTCTGTTGCGTCAGCTCCACTGGCTGCCAGTTTGCTTCCGGGCACAATTCAAAGTGCTGGTTTTAGCCTATAAAGCCCTAAACGGCTCTGGACCAGCTTACCTATCCAAACATATCTCTCCTTATGAACCATCTAGGACACTAAGATCTTCTGGGGAGGTTGTGCTTTGGTCCTGCCTTCCTCACAGATGCGTTTGGCGGGGACGAGAGACAGGGCCTTCTCAGTGGTGGCCCCTTGACTGTGGAATGCCTTTTCCAGGGATATAAGAGTGGCCCCCTCCCTTCTGACTTTTTGAAGAAAGGTTTTTTGAACAGGCTTTTGCTAATCCAGCCTAATTATACGAAATCATGGAACAACCTGACGATGCAATTGAATAACAATTTAACAGGGAGACGTTCACGATAATGTTTTTATGTATTGTCGAAGGCTTTCATGGCCGGAATCACTGGGTTGTTGTAGGTTTTTTCAGGCTATATGGCCATGTTCTAGAGGCATTCTCTCCTGACATTTCGCCTACAACTATGGCAAGCATCCTCAGGGGTAGTAAGTCTGTTGGAAGTAGGAAAATGCTTCTGGAACATGCCCATACAGCCCGGAAAACTCACAGCAACTCACTATAAATTATACACTTTGTTGTGGCTCACAAGATGCATGCATATTTCCCTTGCTGACTGTCCGGCTGCCATGCGCCTGTGAAAAAGGCACAACGCTGCCTTGCCAAGAAAGAGGGTGGCAGCCTTAACAATCGCTGTTTGTTTGTTTTTTTTGTTTGCTTGCAATTCATTCTACAAAGTGCCAAGCATATGGTTTCTATGAAGCACTACTGTAAAAGCAGAGGGGGTGGTCCTATTTACTTAGACTGCAAGAATGAGTATGCATGGTTAGCATCATAATAATTAAGAAAATGTGGCGGGTTCGGCAAGGGAAATCACAGTTAATTTTGTTGTTTGTGTAGGTGCTAGACCTGGTGCTAAAGAAATGGTAAGGAAATAATATACCTAGGCTTTGCAAGTGTAGCTGTAGCAAGATTTCTAGGACTTCTGGAGATCCCATTGAAGTCGAACATGACCCCCCACCCCCCCATTAGAGATAGTAACTTATAGTTTTGCTAAGGGCAAGGATACCAGGCTGGATAATAAGGGTTAAGCCTTGGTCAGTTTGGTGTGTATCATTTAATCAAGGCTTTATGCCCTATTTTCATATCTTTATAGCAGAAGGTAACCAATTTATTACTGAAAATCATGCCACAAAAGTATTTGACACACCTGCGCTCCTGATGGTTGCCAATCTCACAAACAAGGGACTCATGGATATAGTTCCCTTTATGGACCTTGCTATGAATAATATGAACTATGGACACTGGGGGAGGGTAGTTGGGTTTACTTTCTGTATTATGATTTCTATATTTTCATATTTTTTCCTATGTATGTAACCTTCTCCTGACCCTTTCTGCCCCATTCCCTTTGTTGGAAAAATGTATAAGGAAGCTGCCTTGCCTCTGAAAAGAAAAGCAATTAGCAATTGTGGAAACCCTTATCTAAGGACATCTCTTGCATGGAAAAATAACAAAGAAATATCTCCTTGACTTTGGAGGCTGGCCATCAAGGGGATAATCACTTGGCAAACTTTTTAATCACATTACAATGGGAGGAAAAAGGACCTTCGGAAAGTCCTCTTCCTCCCGAACCGTTTCCTTTCAAGCCTTTCCATTAAAGACATTCACCAAAATCTCCCCCATTGTGCCCCTGCCTGACCGCAAGAGGAAAACCCGGATTAAGTAGTATCGCTCACATCAATGCTTATCTCAGATCAACCACGACACAATAGATTGGCTTTTTTTGAAGGCTGGTTCGGACTCGTTAGGCCCCCTGGACATTTCCTGTGACTCCATAATCCATTCAAGAATGCATTGTTTTCCTTCGTCCCGCCTCCCTCCCTTCTGATTCGCTGGAGTACTGAGATGGCAGGAGTCTTCTGATTGGCTCTGGTGCACCGCGGAAGCCCTGTGATTGGCCCAGACACGCGGGCGACGGCCAAGCCTCCTCCCAGCTGTTTGCATGCCTGCCAATCACCATCGAGCTGGGCAAGGGGCGGGGAGCGGGAGTTTTTAACCACACAACTCTGTATTTTCTATAAAAATGGCATTTATTTCTGTCCATGCATGCTTAGCTTGGCGAATTATTACTGCTTTGCATCCTTTTCAGCTGAATCGCTAATAAACATCTCGGTGGTGCTTTCTTCCACATTGGTGAGATTCTTTTTGGGAACCCAGGGGAAATAAAATTGCTTAAAATTAGGCTTCTCTTTGCTCACCAACGTAGTGATCCCTCTTTGTTGGGGCTGCAGGGTCTCTCCTCCTGGGGCAGACCCTTCTAAAGTTCCTATCAACTTCACAGGCATCAAAACCATTTTGGAAAAAATCAGGGTTTTGCTTCATGACCCATGATTTTAAAGCTGTTTTAACGTCATTCAAGTCATTGAATCTGAAACCACCTAGATTGTCTTCTAGAGGTCCAAACCGATACAAGTCAGAAGGGGCCAAATCATAAACATTCTTCAAGTGAGTATGGATTTGCTTAGGTCCACAACCTTCTTTTGCTAGAAATTCAATGACAACTCTTTCTTTTAGCTTCAGATTCATGGTTCTAATCAGTCAATCTGAACAAGAAAAGACTTATCAGTAGAGTAAGGTTTCCTCTATCATATCATGCATAGATAGTCCAGTAGTTGTGAAAGAAATAAAAGTTAGAGCAACGGAGGCATTACTTTTTGACCCACCCACGTATGTTTTTGGGCTGTTTCCGATCCACTATAATGGACTGCCCTGCACGTGAGTTTGACTCCCAAAAGGCAAAAAATAGTGCATTTTATACAACAACTAGGGCATTTGACGCATTTACGTATAGTTTTCTGCAAAGACCTAGAAGAATATTGTATTGGGTTTGGTTTCAACAAAAACTGCTGTTTAAAGTCCTCTTGCCAAAGAAATAAATATATTCATCCCTGATGCTCAGCTGCCATCTAGTGGGTCTTATGAAAACATCCAATCATATGTGTGTGTGTGTGTGTAAACATATGCATTTTTTAGAGAAATATCTTTATAAACAAACTAATTAATGTCATCCATAAGGGGAAAAAAATCCAAAATCAACATAATTTGGCCACATCATGAGGAGACAGCAAAGCCTAGAGAAGACAATGATGCTGGGGAAAGTGGAAGGCAAAAGGAAGAGGGGCCGACCAAGGGCAAGATGGATGGATGGCATCCTTGAAGTGACTGGATTGACCTTGAAGGAGCTGGGGGTGGTGACGGCCGACAGGGAGCTCTGGCGTGGGCTGGTCCATGAGGTCACGAAGAGTCGGAGACGACTGAACGAATGAACAACAACAACAAGATCACAGTGTAGAAGTAATGAAGATGGACACTACTTTAACTCAAGGCTATAGAATCCTGGGATTTGTAGTTTGGCAACACAGTAGCAGTCTTTAGCAGAAAAGGCTTGAGACTTTGCAAAACTACATCTCCCAGGATTCCATAGCATCAAACCATTGTAATTAAAGTTAAGTCAATCTGTGTTAATTCTACAGTGCAGAGCTATCCTTGTTGTAGCGGGACTTGTAGTTCGGCAACACACTAGCACAATCCTCGCAAGAATCCTTGCAAAGCGCCTTATGTCCCTCTCAGAAGACACCCTCCCAGAATCCCAGAATGGCTTCCGCCCCTCCAGAGGAACCGTGGACATGATCTTCCCTGCACGTCAGCTCCAAGAAAAATGCAGGGAACAAAATCAACCTCTGTCCATGGCATTCATTGACCTTGCAAAGGCATTTGACACAGTGAATCGCAACGCTCTCTGGACCATCCTCCAAAAAATTGGGTGCCCAAACAAATTTATTAACATCCTACGGCTCCTCCATGATGACATGATAGCAACAGTCTTGGACAGTCATGGCTCCCAAAGTGACCCATTTAAGGTGGAATCAGGTGGCAAACAGGGATGTGTTATTGCCCCAACTTTATTCTCCATCTTCATCGCTATGATACTTCATTTTGTTGATGGGAAGCTTCCCAGCGGAGTGGAAATCATCTATCAGACAAATGGCAAGCTGTTTAATCTCAGCAGACTGAAAGCCAAAACCAAGGTCACAACAACATCTGTTATAGAACTCCAATATGCTGATGACAACATCATCTGTGCGCATTCAGTAGAAGACCTACAAACCATTCTAAACACCTTCGCAGAAGCATAGGAGAAGCTCGGCCTCTCATTGAACATCGAAACCAAAGTGCTGTTCCAGCAGTCACCAGCCAGTCCCTCTCCAATGCCAGAGATACAGCTTAATGGTGCAACATTAGAAAATGTTGACCATTTCCGCTCCCTTGGCAGCCACCTCTCCACCAAGTCAACATGGACACCGAAATACAACAGCACCTGAGCTCAGCAAGTGCAGCTTTTTTTCTGATTGAAGCAGAGAGTGTTTGAGGACCGGGACATCCATAGGGAGACCAAGGGGCTTGTTTATAAAGCTATTGTCCTCCCAACCCTGCTATATGCCTGCGAAACATGGACTGTCTACAGATGTCAACACTGACACTGAAATACAACACCGCCTGAGCTCTGCAAGTGCAGCTTTTTTCTGAATGAAGCAGAGAGTGTTTGACGACCAGGACATCTATAAGGATACTAAGGTGCTTGTTTATAAAGCTATTGTCCTCCAAACCCTGCTATACGCCTGCAAGAAGTGGACTGTCTACAGACGTCACATGCAACGATTCCATCAATGCTACCTCCGGAAAATCCTGCAAATCTCTTGGGAAGACAAGCGGATAAATGCCAGCGTGCTGGAAGAAGCAAAGATCACTAGCACTGAAGCGATGGTCCTTCGCCATAAACTCCGCTGGACTGGCCACGTTGTCCAGATGCCCGACTACCGTCTCCCAAAGCAGTTGCTCTACTCTGAACTCAAGAACGGAAAACGGAATACTGGTGGGCAGGAAAAGAGATTTAAATATGGGCTCAAACCAACCCGAAAAACTCTGGCATAGACGCAGAGAACTGGGAAGCCCTGGCCCTTGAGCGCTCCAGTTTGAGGTCAGCTGTGACCAGCAGTGCTGCAGAATTTGAAAAAGCACGAATGGGGAGTGAAAGAAATGTGCCAGGAGGAAGGTGCGTCAAGCCAACCCTGACCGAGACCACCTTCCCGCTGGAAACTGGAGCCCCCGGTGGTGCAGTGGGTTAAACCCCTGTTTGGCCGCCGAGAAACCCTGAAAGGACCCACAGTTGCAGTTTTTACGACAATCCCGGGAGAGGCGGTATGAGCTCCCTTCTAATCATCTTCCAATCTTCCCTTCCTTGCCCGGGACATGAGAGAAAAAAAGCCCCTCCCCAACAAGGAAAAATGAATTAAAAAACCAAGCCCCCAAATCAGCCTGGGCGTTCCCCCCTGGGGCAACGTCCCCTTTGCAGAAAACCCGGCCCCAATTTCCCCTCTCCACAACCCACCAGGTAAAAGCGGAACCTTGCAGTTTTTCTCGCAAAGTCCGCTCCTGAACACAAAACACAAAAAAAAATAATTTGGAACCAATGCCCTCTTCAACTGCGGGGAGAAGATCAGATCCAAGAATAGGGCCTCCACAAGTTCCCCACCCAACGGCAAAAACCACCGCCAAACAACTGGAAATTCCTGGACAGACCCTATCCTAACCGAACAATGAGGGAAATCGCCTAAGTTAAGTGATGGAAACACTTTGGCAAAAAGTCTCCAAGAACTTTGCAAAACTGGCAAGCTCCACGGGATTTTCCATAACGCAAAACCAGTTGGGTTTCTCGACCTTTACAGCTGGCGGGCGACCCCTTTTGAATACAGTTTTGTTCCGCCATGTGTTGGAAAAAACCCAACCCTAAAATTTAATTGTCCGTTGCTACTTATAACCTGTAAATTTTTTTTTTTGATATGGTTTTTTTAATGAATTTGGTAAAAAGAATTGCCTTTTTTTGAGCTGTGTTTGTTTTTTTGGAGGTAAAGTTTTTTTTTTTTTTTGTCTGGAGTATTTGGGGGTGCCCCTGGGAACTGGGGGCGAAGAAAGAATCCCAAACCAGTTCCATATCCCTCCAGGAATAAGCCCGGGGCTTGCTTCCATTGGGAGGGGAAAGGATAGTAAGATGACCACAGGGTTTTTTGGAAAATGTCCCCCCTTTGTGGCCCACACATGAAAGGGAAGAACAGCAAAAGCCTAGAGAGAAACAATGGATGCGCTGGGGGAAAGTGGTGAAGGCCCAAAAGAAGAGGGGGGCCCGACCAAGGGCCAAAGTGTGGGAAATGGTGGCATCCCTTTGAAGTGACCCCTGGAACTGGGGACCTTGAAGGAAGCCTGGGGTTGGTTGAAACGGCGCGACAGGGGGGGGGGAGCCTCCTTTTGGTCGTGGGACTGGTTGGTCCATGAGGTCACGAAGAGTCGAAGACGACTGAACGAATGGACAACAACATGAATCGTAATGTAAATATCTGATATCCAGGGTGTATTTTCATTCACTGGATCAATCTGGGCATAAATACCTGATACACCCAAATCTGAATACTGGTGGGGTTGGGGGGAGTCATTTGTCATTTGGGAGTTGTAGTTTCTGGGATTTATAGTTCAGCCACAATTAAAGAGCATCCTGAACTCCACCAATGATGGAATTGAACCAAATTTGGCACACATAACTCCCATGAACAAGAGAAAATACTGGCAGGGTTTGGTGGGCATTGACCTTGAGTTTTGGAGTTGTAGTTCACCTACATCCAGAGAGCACTGTGGACTCAAACAATGGTGGATCTGGACCAAACTTGGCACGAATACTCCATATGCCCAAATGTGAACACTGGTGGAGTTTGGGGAAAATAGACATTGACCTTTGGGATTTGTAATTACTGGGATTTATAGTTCGCATACAATCAAAGAGTTTTCTGAACTCCACCAATGATAGAATTGGGCCAGACTTGACACATGGAACCCCCTCGACCAACAGAAAATACTGTGTTTTCTGGTGGTCTTCGGTGACCCCCGGATCATGCCAGTTTTGAAGGGCCCACTCATGATTTCTTGGCCAAACATTTTTATATATCCTTCTCCAATAAATGATCCATGAGCCATTTGCTGATCAGAGAACTGTGGATGACAAGATGCAGAATCTTATTGGGATGTTCCTTTATTATTTCAATTCTAACGATTATGGCATTGTGCATCCTAAACTGTTAAAAATAATAAAATCTACTATACATTAAGTAATCAAAATAACCAGCAAAACTTACTTTGCTTATATACCGCTGTATCTCAAGCCCGAAGGCGACTCACAGCGGTTCAAAAACAGTAAAAACAGTAGAAACAGCAGTGGTTCCATACAACATATAACAATTGACTTAACACATTATCCATAAATTACCAATAAGCAATTACAATGCACAATTATTACGAAAAACAACCGTACCCAATCTTCTCATCATCCAAGCGTAGTCCAGGTTCGTCGTCCATTGTTCCATTCCTATATTCCATTACCAGATTGCACTAAATTACTCAAACACCTGCACAAACATCCAGGTCTTCACCTTTTTGCGGAATACCATTAGAGATGGTGCTAGTCTAATGTCTGTAGGAAGGGCGTTCCACAGCCGAGGAGCCACCACCAAGAAGGCCCTATCTCTCGTCCCCGCCAGCCGAGAAGGGCCCTATCTCTCGTCCCCCGCCAGCCGAGCTTGAGAAGCAGGCGGGATCGAGAGCAGGGTCTCCCCGGAAGATCTCAAACTCCTGGTGGGTTCATAGGCAGAGATGCGGTCAGATAGGTAGCTTGGGCCGGAACCGTTTAGGGCTTTAAAGGCCAACGCCAGCACTTTGAATTCAGCCCCGGGTTAGCGATCGGTAGCCGTGGAAGTTTGGGGCCGCAACAAGGGGGGTTTTGGTTTCAATCCTCCCTGCGCTCCCCGCCTCCCCCCTGTTTTAAAAATCATGGCCTGCCCCGCGCGTTTGGGGGGACCTATTTGTTGGGAGCTTCCCCGAGCTGTTTACCCTTTCAAGGGCAAACCCCACCGTAGAGAGCCAAATTGCCCCCTCAGTAGTCCTAAAACGGGGAGTGTTTTTTTAGGAGTGTTTATAAAAGTATGGCTATGAGATGCACTCTGCACATGTTTGGAATCAGTGGCTATGGGCATGCAAAGCTGCCTTAATGTATAGCCATTTTTGTGTGAGTTTTTGGTCTGTTTTGTGTGAGTGTTGAGAACAGATCACAGCTCAAAAACACAGCAGAGAAAAGCATAACATTGACACCAATTGCAGCCCTTGCCAAGCTTCCCCACCTTCACTTTCTGAAACATTAGCCCGCCCACCTCAGGATGCTATCCAATCAGCAGCCTCTTCCTCCTCCATTATGTCCCACCTCCTCTCTCTGAGCGAGCCTACGGTTGCACTCTTCCCGCCCACTTCTGATTGGATCAACCCGAACAGTTCATTGATTGACAAGTCTCCTAGCCAATTAAACACCTTGCTTTTTTTTTCCAACACACTGCTCTGTTGGAAAAGGAGCACGTTTGCATCCTTTTTCCTGCTTCCAAAGGGAAATGCACACCTGACATTCAGCAAAGCCTTGATGTGTTTCAACTATCCCTTTTTCTCATCTCAGTTGGGGATACCCCTGGGGGGGACTACCATCCCAAATTAATAAACTTTTATTGTTATGAGGCCCCCATAGCAATTAAAGGGTTTTATATAGAAAGAGGAAAGGGCGAAAACTTAAATGATCCAAGGGTCCCCCCTGGGAGAACAGAAAACAAAATGGCTGCCTTAAGGGAGCTGGGGGCGCTGTTTTAGGCCTGAAGAAGAGAAGGCCCTGAGGGGAGATTATGATACCCATGGATAATATTTCTGAAGGAAGGAAAGCCCCAGGGAGGATGGAGCAGGAATCAGGGGTCCTGGAGAAACAAGCCTAAATGGAGGTAGCGGCCTAAAAGGAGCGGGGCCATGTTTTTAGCCCTGAAAAAAGAAGAAGAAAGGCTGAAGAGGGAATTTGTTTGGACCTTTTAGCCATGTTTATACATTATGTTGGAGGAGGAGACCACAGGAGGAGGGACAAGGCTTGTTTTTTTTCCTGCTTTCCCGAGACCTTAGGGACACGAACATGGGGGCTTCAACTAACAAGGAAGGGAGAATTCCATCTAACATTCATGAAGAAACTTTCCTGGGCCATGTTGAAAGGGAAAGCCGTTTTTCAAAGCAAGTTTGTGAAACTCCTCTGCCCCTGGAGTGGGTGGGAGCCCCTCCTTTCCCTTTTTTTGAGGGCTTTGAAATAGAGGCTGGATGGCCATCTGTCAGGGATGATTTGAATGGCCATCTGTCAGGGGTGCTTTGAATTCCTGCTTCTTGGCAGGGGGTTGGACTGGATGGCCCATGAGGTCTCTTCCAACTCTTTGATTCTAGTGATTGTATATTGATGCAATGGTTTTTAATTGTTTTAATTGTTTTAAAACACAACCAAAAGCATAAGTATACAATTTAAATAAAAACAATATAAAAACAGTATAAAAACATTCAAACAGTCACCGATTTAAGTCACAATCAAAGAGCATTCTAAACTCCACCAATGATGAAATGGGACCAAACTTGGCATACACAACTCCCATGACCAATAGAAAATATTGGGTTTTTATACTGTGAATGTTTTTGAATGTTTTTATACCGTTTTATATTGTTTTTATTTAAATTGTATATTTATGCTTTTGGTTGTGGGCGCCATGGTGTGCCAGTAGTTAGCTGCCCTGAATATTGGTGGGATTGGGAGTGGGGGGTCGGTGGGTTGATTTTGTCATTTGGGAGTTGTAGCTGCTGGGATTTATAGTTCACCTACAATCAAAGAGCATCCTAAACTCCGCCAATGATGGAATTGAACCAAATTTGGCACATAGAACTCCCATGACCAACAGAAAATACAGGAAGGGTTTGGTGGGCATTTGACCTTGCAAAAGTTTTTTGGAAGTTTTTTTGTAAGTCCCCCCCCTACATCGAGAAGAGCCCCTTGTGGGGAAACTTTCCAACCAATTGGATTGGATGCTTGGATCAAAAACTTGTAAAACAACGGAATACTCAATAATGCCCCCCAATGCCCTACGCACACTGGGTGGGGGAGTTTTTTTGGGGAAAAAAATTTTAGATACACCCCCTTGAACATTATGGGAAGCTTTTTGTAGTTTTTGCCTGGGATTAATAGTTGTTTCCACCCTACATTCCAAAGAGCATCCCCTAAACCTCCGCCAATTTGAAAAAAAATGGAAATTGAACTGCAATTTTTGGCACACAGGAACCTCCCATGAACAACCCAGAAAAAAATACTGGAAGGGTTTTTGGTGGGCATTGAAAACAGAGTTTTGTGAGGGTTTTTTTTTTTTTGTTTTTTTTGGAGTTGTAGTTTTTTTTTTTTTTCAACCTAACATCCCCAGGAAAGCACTGGTGGGGACCTCCAAACATGAAATTGGATTTTTCTTGGACTGGACGCAAATTTGGACACAGAATACTCCTAAAATGCCCCAAATTGGGTGACCACTAGGGTTTGGATTTTTTGGGAAAATAGCCCTTTGAAAACAATTATGGGAGCTTGTAAGTTTTGCTTGGGGCAATTTCATAGTTTTTTTGTTTTTTTTCAAAACCTACAAATCCATAAAGCATTCCCCCTGACCCCAACCTACGGAATAAGAAATTGTGTTGCCCAACTTTCCACACAGTAACCCCTAATGGGAACCAAAAACAGATATTTACTGTGTATTGGTCCCCGAAAGCTTTCAATGGCCGAAAGCACTGGGGGTTGTTTTTTTTTTTGTAGTTTTTTTTTCCGGCCCTAGAAGCTAGACTATTTTTGTTTGTTTGCCTTGCCGCCAAAAAAAGAGACTTTCCAACCCTAAGATACAAATCAGCCCATAGCAGAGGCACCTGATGAAACTCAAACTGGGGACAACCAGCCCCTTTTTATTTTTAGAAAAAACAACATCAATGGGCTGGGAACAAACAACACCATCATGTCCCCCCCCAGACCCCTACAACAGAGAATCCCATTTGAATAACACCAAGCCAAAATGTGGAACAATTTTTCAACAAAAAGGAGGTGTGGAAGGATGGTTTTTTTTTAACTGCCTGCCGAACCCATTGTTTTACAGGGGGTTTTTTTTTTTGTTTAAACTGGCTGCCACCATTGTGAAGAGACCGTTTTTTTTTAATATGGCCACATAAAATGCCCACCAAATTTTGTTTGGTGAAGGTGGCGCGTGGGTAAAGCACCCCACCTTTTGACCACCTAATCCCTATTAGGGGAAGGCCAGGCAAAACGATCAATTATCAAACCTAGAGCTTTATTTTTATAAAGGAAAACTGTTTCCTTACAGAAGGCTTTTTTTATTCCACCTTGAATTTAGCTAAGCGTTTTTTTTACTTTTTTCTGGCTTGAAACTTTACTATTGTAAGGCTGTTGTCCCAACTTTAGGAGCAACTGTTTAAAAATCAGCCAAGGCTTGGAGGACAACCGTAAAAAGTTTTTTTAAAATTGTTTTTAAACAATTATTTTAAAGAAGATTTGCTACACCATTTTTTCTTCCAAAAGAAAAAAAAGGCCAAAATTCTTTTTGATGGAAAAAATACATTGGAAAAGGTTGTTTTTCATGGAGTAAACTCCCCCCGGCCAAAACAACCTTTCAATAAGGTTTTTTCACAGCTTGGCACCAAACAGGGCTTACCCCCCCATCCCCCCAAAAAACATTTAATTCTTAAATTCAGAATCAAACCACCCCTGGTACGGGGTTTCCTTTCCTCTGCAACCCTTTGGGTTCCACCATTGATTCCTGAATCCTCACCAAGAGATTCAGTCCCTTTCCCCCTATAGCACACCCTGGCCCTACGGACCACTCCCCTGAAAATCCTCCCAAAACTCAAAAGATTTCCAGTTCCCACTGTAGAGTCCTACAAGGAAAACCTATTCCCTGGTTTGTTTCTCCCACTAGAAAGGAAAGTCAGTCCCCCTTCCCTGGTAGCCTCACCGCCCCCCCCAAACAGAACTCCACTTTTCCAAAAAAAAGCTGCGCCGTAAAAAGTGATAGTTTTTTGCTTCCTCCCCCGTTTTTTGCTTTGTCGACTCCAGCTCAAGCCAACTAGCCAACCCATATTATTTGAGAACACAGAAATGCTGGACCACACCATCAAAACCACCATGTCAGACTACACAGAGAAGCCATTGAAATCCACAAGCATGTGGAAAATTTCAACAGAAAGGAAGAAACCATGAAAATGAACAAAATCTGGCTACCAGTATTAAAAAACTCAAAAATTACAACAGCAAAACAACAGAGAGGAAACAATCAAGGGCAAATAACCTCTCAACAAAAGATTGCCCCAGGCACTGCCAGGCCATCAAATGCTAATCAAGGTGGTCAGTTGAAACATTCACACCTAGCTCCAACAGACAAGAGTCCTTTGTCCCACCCTGGTCATTCCACAGATATATAAGCCCTTTTTCCTAGTTCCAACAGACCTCACTACCTCTGAGGATGCTTGCCATAGATGCAGGTGAAACATCAGAAGAGAATGCCTCTAGACCATGGACATATAGCCCGAAAAAACCTACAACAACCCAATTAACTCTTTGTACTACATAATAAACAAATAGGGTAACATCCACTCATACTGGCTATACATTCAACCTAAAAGATCTGGCAGTGAGAGAATTCCCGACCCCCAGGTTGAGAAACCCTGTCCTAAGGTTTTATTAGTCTTGAATACATCTAACAGGAAACCTTTGAACACGGAGATAAAACTTCATTCTTTCCTTCCCTATACATTTCTTCTCTTCTCCCAGTTTATCTGCAGATGCCATTGCCAAGTTAACCAGATATTTATTTATTTCTTGTTGCTTTGTTTTAAACTTTTCAGGGCAATACCCACTTTTGTGATTTGTATCCGAGGATGTCGCTACTAAAGCTGCTTCCCCAAGATCCCAAAGATGAAGGCACTCAGAGATGCAGACTGGGACCGGCTGCATTTTCTGCCTTGGCTGCCAAGCTGGGAACTCCAGTTAGGATCCCCTTGCCTGCTGGTTGTTGCTTGTGTACCGCTTGGCCTAGACATGATTTGGCCGACGGCTACATACAGCTTGACCTGAAATGCAGAACCCGGGGCCTGAAGAAGAGCCAGCTACACCACCTCACAGTGAGTGTCAATGACTTGAAGTTACTGGAGTGTCATAGACTAAGAAGAGTGACAGTCAAAGTCGTTTTCAAAAACCGCTCTCTGAAAAAATCCACTCCAGAAACCATGATGCAGGAAGTAGTCAAAGACCTGCTGAGAAATACTTATGTTGCCCTTCATCATGTTGTTACGTTTGCCCCAATTTTGGGCAATCCAGTGGAATACATTGAAATATTGTCTACGGACCCTGATGCTCAAGAGGGAGCTGGTTTGGTAACCCCCAAAACCAACATTACCATCAAAGAGATGGTCACACTAGACTGGTATAAGCATTTGATGGAGGATAGTGCCAAAATCCAGGTGGCGGGAATGGATGATGCCAGCAGTTCCTTAAAAGAGATGATTGGCCTGCCGTTGCGCTTTCCAAAAACCTTCCAGAAACTGGGACTTTCTGTCCCCAAAGGCATCCTCCTGGTTGGACCTCCCGGGGTGGGCAAAACACTTCTGGTGAAAGCGGTCACCAAAGAGGTCAGGGCATGCCTGCTTTGCATCAATGGCCCTGTAATCTATGGCTCAAGGCCGGGGGAAAGCGAGGAGAACCTGCGGCACGTGTTTGAAGAAGCGAGAGACTTATCCACTGAAGGGCCAACCGTTCTTTTTATTGACGAGATTGATTCCTTGTGTCCTAAACGTGGAAGTTCAAGTAACGACCCTGAAAATCGTCTGGTAGCTCAGATGTTAACTCTTATAGATGGCACTGGTGGAGAAAATGACATGGTGATCGTCGCAGCAACAAATAGGCCCGATGCCCTCGATCCTGCCCTCCGGAGGCCTGGCAGATTTGACCGCGAGGTGATTATAATTAATTAATCTATATAAATAAAAATGTAATGTTCGTTTGTGGGATTAACAGAACTCCAAAACCACTGGATGAATTGACACCAAGTTTGGACACAAGACACCTAACAACCCAATATATGTCCTTCACTAAAAAAAAAAAAATGATTTTGTCATTTGGGAGTTGTAGTTGCTGGGATTTATAGTTCACCTACAATCAAAGAGCATTCTGAACCCACCAATGATAGAATTGGCCAAACCTCCCACACAGAACCCCCATACTGAAGGCCAACTGTCAGAGTGGGAAGCTTTGTTGTTGTTGTTCATTCGTTCAGTTGTCTCCGACTCTTCATGACCTCATGGCCCAGCCCACGCCAGAGCTCCCTGTCAGCCGTCACCACCCCCAGCTCCTTCAAGGTCAGTCAAATCTATATAAATAAAAATGTAATGTTCGTTTGTGGGATTAACAGAACTCAAAAACCACTGGACGAATTGATACCAAATTTGGACACAAGACACCTAACAACCCAATGTATGTCCTTCACTCAAAAAATTTGATTTTGTCATTTGAGAGTTGTAGTTGCTGGGATTTATAGTTCACCTACAATCAAAGAGCATTCTGAACCCCACCAACGATGGAATTGAACCAAACTTGGCACACAAGACTCCCATGACCAACAGAAAATACTGGAAGGGTTTGGTGGCAGTGTGTACCCTTTGGTTTTGGAGTTGTAGTTCACCTACATCCAGAGAGCACTGTAGGCTCAAACAATGATGGATCTGGACCAAACTCTACATGAATACTCAATATGCCCAAATGTGAACACTGGTGGAGTTTGGGGAAAATAGAATCTTGACATTTGGGAGTTGTAGTTGCTGGGATTTATAGTTCACCTACAATCACAGAGCATTCTGAACCCCACCAACGATAGAATTGGGCCAAACCTCCCACACAGAACCCCCATGACCAGAGTGGGCCACAGCAACGCATTGCAGGGGACGGCTAATACACAATATAATGCAGTTTCAAATCAGAAACATTTCTAGAGGCACTTTCTCCTGACTTTTCGCCTGCTTCTTTGTGAGATCCTCTGAGGATGCTTGCCATAGATGCAGGCGAAACGTCAGGAGAGAATGCCTCTAGACCATGGCCATATAGCCCGAAAAAGCCTACATCAACCCAAACATGTAATGTTCATTTGTGGGATTAACACAATTAAAAAACGACTGGACGAACTGACACCAAATTTGGACACAATACACTTATCAGACCAACAAGTGTCCATCACTCATACAAACACCGAAAAACAAAGCAAAGGAGACTTAAAAAGAAAAAAAATCTCAAAAATACATTATAACGCATGCGCAAAATCACACATATACACAAACACACATACACAAATATCTACACACATACATATATGCATATATACACACACAAAACACATATACACAGAAAGGGGGGAAGGAAGGAAGGAGAGAAAGAGGGAAAGAAGGAGAGAAGGAAAGAAAGAAAGGTGGAGAAGGAAGGAGAGAAGGAAATAAAAAAATGAAAGAAGAAAGGAAAGAGAGAGGGAAGGAAAGAGAAGGGACAAAAGTGAGAAAAAGGGAGGGAAGGAAGGAAGGAAAAAGAAAAGGAAAGATAGAACCAAAGAGCAAAGGAAAGGAAGGAAAGAAACAGGTACAGAAAGAAGAAAGAAGAAGGGAAAGAGAGAAGGAAAGGAAAAAGGGAAGGAAGGAGAGAAAGAGAGAGGGAAGACTGGCCACAGCAACGCGTGACAGGTACAGCTAGTCTATATAAATAAAAATATAATGTTTGTTTGTGGGATTAACATAACTCAAAAACCGCTGGACAAATTGCCGCCAAATTTGGCCACAAGATACCTACTAACACAAGGAGTGACCATCACTCAAAAAAATATATGATTTTGTCATTTGGAAGTTGTAGTTGCTGGGATTTATAGTTCACCTACAATCAAAGAGCATTCTGAACTCCACCAATAATGGAATTGAACCAAACATGACACACAGGACTCCCATGACCAACAGAAAACACTAGAAGGGTTTGGTGTAGTTACTGGGATTTATAGTTCACCTACAACCAAAGAGCATTCTGAATCCCACCAATGACAGAATTGGGACAAACTTCACACACAGAACCCCCAAGATCAACAGAAAATACTTAATGCCATCCAGTCCAATTCCCTTCACCAGGGCAAAAAAACATAATCAAAGCCCTCCTGACAAAGGGCCTTCCAGCCATAGATATAGATAGACATATGTGATTCACACACACAGATATATTATCACAGATTTGAAAGGGACCCCTAAAAGAAGGACTATGATATGTTGCCTGTTCCAGAGTAGGCAAACCAGACAATCTCCACATCAACACTGACAAAGAAACAGCAAGAAATATTATTTACCCACAAACATAAAGAAGTAACATATTAGAAACCAACACTTTCTCATTAATTTTCCAGATCATCAGACTGGGCCAAAGCAACGCGTGGCAGGGGACGGCTAGTACTAGTATAGATTGATAAATACTGCGCTTCACGTTTTCTCCATCATGGCTCACACTTTCAATTTTTTTACACTTTGATACTAAATTAGAAAGCTTTGGGGGAGACTGATGACCTTCAGGGTGATGAATGAGCTTGCAACTAAATCATATAATTATAATAAAACAGTAAATGTCAATAAATTAAATGGGAAGACCAGAATCTATTCAAACCCGACATACAAACTTGCAGGTGTGTGGAAAGACACTCAGAAATTTTCATTCTTTTGATGTTGTCTTAGGTTATCATTGGGACCCCGACCCTGAAACAAAGGAAGTCCATTCTGCAGCTGATTACTGAAAGCATGCCGGTCTCAAATGATGTTAACTTGCTTGAACTTGCAGAAATAACCACTGGTTATGTCGGAGCTGACGTAACAGCACTTTGCAGAGAGGCTGCGATGCAGGCTGTGTTTCGGGATTGTTCAGTAAGAATCCACTTTGAAATATGAGATCTAACTGTCTATATTTTTCCATCAAGATTGTGATTCTTGGGGATTAGTTGTTGTTGTTCATTCGCTCAGTCATTTCCAACTCTTCGTGACCTCCTGGACCAGTCCATGCCAGAGCTCCCTGTCGGCCGTCACCACCCCCAGCTCCTTCAAGGTCAGTCCAGTCACTTCAAGGATGCCATCCATCCATCTTGCCCTTGGTCGTCCCCTCTTCCTTTTTCCTTCCATTTTCCCAAGCATCATTGTCTTCTCTAAGCTTTCCTGTCTTCTCATGATGTGGCCAAAGGACTTCATCTTGGCTTCTACTATCCTTCCCTACCTGTGTGACCGCATCTCTGTATGCGAACCCACACGATCCCTTCAATCATCCGGGGAGGCCCTGCTCTCGATCCCACCAGCATCGCAGGCGCGGTTGGTGGGGACGAGAGAGGGCGCCTTTTTGGTGGTAGCCCCTCGACTCTGGAACTCACTCCCTAAAGGCATCAGACAGGCCCCAACCTTGGCAGTCTTTAGGAGGAGCTTGAAGACGTGGTTGTTCCAGTGTGCCTTCCCGGAATAATGATCCCATAGCACTTTGTCCTCTAAAGCACTTTACACTTTTTAGATCTGCTCGTATGTCCTTCCACAAACGCCACTATCACCTTTCCTCCATGTCCCAGCATTATTTCCATTTTAACTTTACATTTGGCCTTCCCACTGTTTTTAATTGCGTGTTGTCTTATTGATAATGTTGTATATTTTATTGTCTATGTTTTATTTTAATTGCTTGTACTGTTGTTGTTTTGCTTGTATTTTTGTATTCGGGCTCGGCCTCATGTAAACCACACTTAGTCCCTTGGGGAGATGGTATCGGGGTACAAATAAAGTGTTATTATTATTGTTGTTGTTGTTATTATTATTATTATTATTCCCTCCAATGAGCAGTCGAGCTTTATTTCCTGAAGTATGGACTGGTTGGATCTTCTGGCGGTCCAAGGCACTCTCAGAACTTTCCTCCAGCACCACAGTTCAAAAGCGTCTATCTTCCTTTGCTCAGCCTTCCCTAAGGTCCAGCTCTCACATCCGTAGGTGACTATAGGGAATACCATTGCTTTAATTGATACGTTATTCCAACCAGTCATCCCAGAACACTCTAGAGGTGTGATAATAGGTCATTGCCCACACTGTGTCCACATTAGCGTGATCTAATTTTTTATGAATGAGTGATTTCAAGAGTTTTAGCATTAAAAGCAAGCACAACTTTTCTATTTTATATGTATTTCTTCAGGATTCAGTTAACACAATTCATATGTCCGACTTCTATGAAGCTTTGAAAAAGATTCAACCATCATCTTTCCGAAGCGGAATTGGGCTGATGGACTTCAAACCTGTCACCTGGGATCAGATTGGTGGTCTTGAGGATGTGAAATTAAAATTAAAACAGGTAGAACTCTCCAGAAAATCTTAAATGTTCAATTATTATTTCACTTACTGTTTTTGTAGTTCTTCTTCCAAAGTGTTCAGAAATAATACCTTAATGCATGAGCTCCATAAAACAGGATAACCTGTGTGATTGTACTGCAGTCCAGGTGACCATATAAGCCATGCTTTAGGCAGTCCTAATTAAGTTCTGGTAAGCTTCTAATTCACATTCTCCTTCTTTGCATGTGAGAGGGGAAGTATGAAAGCAACTGATTTCATATTATATCGAACAAATCAGTAATACTTTGTTTCTGAAGCTAGAGAAGTGTGGTTGATTTCAACAAAAGTGGGCCAAGAAATCAGGATCAGAAACTATAGTTTGATCCTGGCTTATTTTAACTACTGTATATACTAGAGTATAAGCCTAGTTTTTCAGCCCCTTTTTAGGCTGGAAAAAGCTCCCGTCGGCTTATACTCGAGTCAAGGTTTATTATTTTACTCTGTTATTAGTATTATTTTTATTTCATGTATTATTTTACTCTCTTTATTATTATTACATTTACAGTATTTTACCCTATTATTATTATTACAGTTATTATTTTACACTATTACATGTATTATTTTACTCTATTATTATTATAGTTATTATTTTAATCATTTATTATTACTTTTATTATTTTTCTCTATTTATTACTGTTATTATTGCATTTATTATTTTTCTCTCTTCATTATTATTACATTTATTATTATTTTATTACATTTATTGTTTTACTCTATTATTATTACATTTATTATTTTACTCTATTACATGTATTATTTTACTCTATTATTATTGTTATTATTTTAATATAAATAATTTATTATTTATTACTTTTATTATTTTTCTCTATTTATTACTTAATTTACACTATTTATGATTATTATTACATCTATTATTTTACTTTATTATTGTTGCATTTATTATTTTACTCTATTATTACATTTATTATTCTACTCTATTATTACTGTTATTGCATTTTCATTATTTTACTTTATTATTATTATTATATTTATTATTTTACTCTCTTTATTATTGTTGGAAGGATATATAAGTACATTTACATTGAAGATATGTAATGATTTAATCAGAGTTGGGCAGTCTTATCTCAAATTACAGTTTTATGTAAATATTCAAAAACATTTCACCTCCTGATGCCTCAATTAATGTAATTTTATTGGTATCTATTTTTATTTTGAAATTTACCTGTAGTGGCTGCATTTCCCACCCTCGGCTTATACTCGAGTCAATATGTTTTCCCAGTTTTTTGTGGTAAAATTAGGTGCCCCAGTTTATATTCGGGTCGGCTTATACTCGAGTATATACGGTAATTAAAGTACACAATGGTTGGTTCTAAAGTGAAAATCAAAAATATGTGTGTCTGTAATTGACTGTACACTCAATTCTTTTTCTTTGTATATTTACAGAGCATTGAATGGCCTATCAAATTTCCTGAGGCTTTTGTTAGGATGGGACTGCCCCGTCCAAAGGGTATCGTTTTGTACGGACCATCAGGTTGTGCCAAAACTACACTTGTAAAAGCAGCGGCCACAAGCTGTCACTGTTCTTTTCTGTCTGTGAGTGGCGCAGACCTTTTCTCACCTTATGTCGGAGATTCAGAGAAGATTTTGTCTCAGGTTTGGTTTTGAACTTCAGAATCCATAGCCATTGGGTAGAAAGGAGCACCTTACTCATTGTGCCAAATCAGACTTAAGTCTCATTTGACCAATGAGCCAATTCTTATTTCTTTTCTTGATCTGTTTTCCAAGATGAAAACATAAATTTCCATTTGTTTAGATGCAAAGGGTAAATGTTGTTTAGCAAAGTTGAAGTTTTATAATTGTTTGCCTTTTTTGTTGTTTTTAGGCATTGAATGTTTGCCTTTGTGTCTGTATATGCTGGAATCCGCCCCGAGTCTCCTCAAGGAGATAGAGTGGAATACAAATTTATTATTATTATTATTATTATTATTATTATTATTATTATTATTATTATTGGAGTCCCCAGTGGCACAATGGGTTAAACCGTTTAGCTTAGCTTAGACCCTTAGCTTAGCTTAGCTTAGCTTAGTTTAGGCCCTTAGCTTAGCTAGGGTGGAATACAAATATATTATTATTATTATTATTATTATTATTGGAGCCCCCAGTGGCACAATGGGTTAAACCATTAAGCTTAGCTTAGGCCCTTAGCTTAGCTTAGTTTAGGCCCTTAGCTTAGCTAGGGTGGAATACAAATATATTATTATTATTATTATTATTATTATTATTATTATTATTGGAGCCCCCAGTGGCACAATGGGTTAAACCATTAAGCTTAGCTTAGGCCCTTAGCTTAGCTTAGTTTAGGCCCTTAGCTTAGCTAGGGTGGAATACAAATATATTATTATTATTATTATTATTATTATTATTATTATTATTATGGGAGCCCCCAGTGGCACAATAGGTTAAACCGTTTAGCTTAGCTTAGGCCCTTAGCTTAGCTTAGCTTAGCTTAGTTTAGGCCCTTAGCTTAGCTAGGGTGGAATACAAATATATTATTATTATTATTATTATTATTATTATTATTATTATTATTGGAGCCCCCAGTGGCACAATGGGTTAAACCATTTAGCTTAGCTTAGGCCCTTAGCTTAGCTTAGTTTAGGCCCTTAGCTTAGCTTAGTTTAGGCCCTTAGCTTAGCTAGGGTGGAATACAAATATATTATTATTATTATTATTATTATTATTATTATTATTATTATTATTATTATTGGAGCCCCCAGTTTAAACCGTTTAGCTTAGTTTAGGCCCTTAGCTTAGCTTAGCTTAGTTTAGGCCCTTAGCTTAGCTTAGTTTAGGCCCTTAGCTTAGCTAGGGTGGAATACAAATATATTATTATTATTATTATTATTATTATTATTATTATTATTATTATTGGAGCCCCCAGTGGCACAATGGGTTAAACCATTTAGCTTAGCTTAGGCCTTTAGCTTAGCTTAGCTTAGGCCCTTAGCTTAGCTTAGTTTAGGCCCTTAGCTTAGCTAGGGTGGAATACAAATATATTATTATTATTATTATTATTATTATTATTATTATTATTATTATTATTATTATTATTGGAGCCCCCAGTGGCACAATGGGTTAAACCATTTAGCTTAGCTTAGGCCTTTAGCTTAGCTTAGTTTAGGCCCTTAGCTTAGCTTAGTTTAGGCCCTTAGCTTAGCTAGGGTGGAATACAAATATATTATTATTATTATTATTATTATTATTATTATTATTATTATTATTATTGGAGCCCCCAGTTTAAACCGTTTAGCTTAGTTTAGGCCCTTAGCTTAGCTTAGCTTAGTTTAGGCCCTTATTATTATGCTATTATTATTATTATTCATTATTGGTTAGGCCGAACACCTCAGTACTGGCGACAATGGGTTCGAAATTAAAGACGCATCTATGTTAGCTTAGGGGCTTAGGGAGCGGCTTAGTCTTTAGCTTAGTATTAGATTACAGGGGTAAGCTTTAGTTAGGGTTAGGGCCCTTAGCTTAGCTACTATCTTTACAGAGACGGACTTGCCCTACTCTATGAGGCTTTAATTATTAACGTTGGGGAGATGGTGGCGGGGTATAAATAAATTTTATTTATTATTATTATTATTATTATTATTATTATTATTATTATTTTTGGTGGAATTAAATTATTATTATTATTATTATTATTATTATTATTATTATTATTATTTGGGTAGGAGCCCAGTTTAAATCCATGTTTGAGGGGGTAGCTTTAATAAGATGAAAAGTTTAAAAAGAATGTGCCGCTTAAAAGCTAGTGCTTAACTAAATCATCTTAGTCTTAGGAAAGGGAGTATAGTGTAGGGTAGGATAGAGTAGGAAGGCCTAGGTATGGTTAATGAGGTAGGGAATAGGTAAGTTAGAGGTATGAGGTAAGAGAAGTAGGCTACCTTAAGGCATAGCTTACACTTTGAGCTTATAGCTTGGCATTAGTTATAAGAAACAGAGATTATAGCTAGTAGATAATAACCGCCCTTAAGCTTCAGCTTGAGCTTGTAGTTTAGATGGAGGGGAGAAGTGGCTCGTAAAGTGCCTAAAATAGGCGGGGGGAGGGGGGGGGGGGTAGGGATAGAAAGCTGGGTGGTTCATGTTTTATACCGTAGGGGGGAAGGGGAGTTAGAGTAGTTTAGCGAGAGAGGGGTGAAGGAGGCGTTCGCCTTCTCTTGTTACGGGGCCTTAGCTTGAGTTTAAGCACTGATAGGAGTACGATGGAGCTTCACTTTTCTACATTTATTTCATCTACTATAGCTTTAGATAGCCCCCTGAAGTTCGAGGACAGCCTTCTTCCGTTAATTGTCTGGGTCGAAGAAATCCAGAAAATAGAATGAGAGGTTTCTACGGGGGG
>NW_026844367.1:12084060-12159060 GCF_025583915.1 Anolis sagrei ordinatus
ATGAGCTCCCTCTATCAGCTCCAGCTCCTCATGCGGGGACATGAGAAAAGCCTCCCACAAAGATGATAAAAACATCAAATCATCCGGGCGTCCCCTGGGCAACGTCCTTTGCAGACTGCCAATTCTCTCACACCAGAAGCGATTTGCAGTTTCTCAGGTCGCTCCTGACACGGCAAAAAAAAATTGTTGTGGAGATGAGCACTAATTCTAGAGTCAGACATGACTAGAATTAACGTCAGGGTAAAGCCTTTACCTTATTATTGTGATAGCATCACAATATGCTACTCCTCCATACCTACTGACACAAAGAGGGGAGTGGATGTGGGGCATTTTCAAAGGGACTATTATGTACAATTCAATGTCCATATAATTATTCTGAAACTTTGATTTTTGAAAGCTACGGCTATGTGTCAGTGTCATAATATTAATTGTGGCATGATAAATTAAACTAACTTGCAATTTGGTGCTAATTCAATTTATTAGAGTATTTTCAAGCTTCTCTGTGCATTATTATTTTATTTTTTTTGAGTTGAAGAGTTGATCTGTTATGCAGGTAAAATGTGGCTTCCATAAGTGCAAAGAATAGTGTTCATCTAAGTTTAGAAAATTATGTTGGCACAGGTCAAAACGTATACAAGCACCTTTATTTATATTCACCTTTGCATTTAGTGTGTATGAAAGTGTTCTCTCCATTTTTCTCTTTTTCAAGGTATTTCGACAAGCAAGAGCAAATACACCAGCAATAGTATTCCTGGATGAAATTGATGCCATATTGGGATCCCGATCAGTCGGTAAAACTGATCACGGGGTTCAGGAGAGAGTTCTTTCTGTCCTTCTCAATGAAATGGATGGTGTTGGCCTGAAATTAACTGAGAGAAGAGGGTATAAAGCAGAGTTGGAAGGTGGCAGCAGTAGTGGGGGGGGAAAACAACTTGGAAATTAAAAAGAAGTGATTTTTATTCCCAGGGAAAACCCAATAAAACAATTTCCAATTTATTATTATTGTCGAAGGCTTTCATGGCCGGAATCACTGGGTTGTTGTAGGTTTTTTCGGGCTATATGGCCATGGTCTAGAGGCATTCTCTCCTGACGTTTCACCTGCATCTATGGTAAGCATCCTCAGAGGTAGTGAGGTCTGTTGGAACTAGGAAAGGGTTTTTTTTTATATCTGTGGAATGACCAAGGTGAGACAAAGGACTCTTGTCTGCTGGAGCTAGGTGTGAATGTTTCAACTGACCACCTTGATTAGCATTTGATTGCCTGGCAGTGCCTGGAGCAAACTTTTGTTGAGAGGTGATTAGATGTCCTTGTTTGTTTCCTCTCTGTTGTTGTGCTGTTATAATTTTAGAGTTTTTTTAATACTGGTAGCCAGATTTTGTTCATTTTCATGGTTTCCTCCTTTCTGTTGAAATTGTCCACATGCTTGTATTTCAATGGCTTCTCTGTGTAGTCTGACTGGCAGTTGTTAGAGTGGTCCACCATTTTTGTGTTCTCAAATAATATGCTGTGTCCAGGTTGGTTCATCAGGTGCTCTGCTATGGCAGAGTTCTCTGGTTTTTTTTTTGAGTTAGTTCTGGCAAGGTGCCCTTTCGGTTTCCTTGATTTCCCGTGTCCCTTAGGCACCCCCTTTTCGCGTTTTTTTGGTGGGGTTCCAATGGGAGAACTTTGGTCCCCCCACAAGCTTGCATGGGTACAATACCCGAAATTTTTTAGACGTCCTGCCAGAAAGTGAGAGGAATTCCCCCCCTCTTGTACCCACCTTTTTTGGCGTTTTTAGGTTTTGATTTTTTTTCTTTGGTGGGTTTCACCTGTAGATTAGTTTTTGTAAATGTTTGTGTTTTCCTCGCAATCAGCCTTCCCAAAGGCGGTCCCCTTCCCCAGACCCCACCAAGAAAAATCCACAAAATTGCCTACGTTTTCAGCAAAAGGGAACAAAAGGGCCGCAACCAATTTTTTTCCAAGAAAAGAGATAATGAACCAGGCTGGAATGTTTGTCCCCCAGAGGAAGGGCGACTAAAAATGATCCAGGGTCCGGGTAAAGAAACCAACCTTATGAGAAAAGCGGTCTTAATGGAGCTGGGTGTTTAGCCTGAAATGAAGAGAAGGCTGAGAGGAGATATGATAGCCATGTATAAATATCATCATCATCATCATCATCATCATCATCATCTTTAATTACTTATTAATCGCCCTCCATCCGAGATGCTCCAGGCGATTTACATAGCAGAAATTATACAGGATAAAACACATACATACAAATATTAAAATTAACATGGGTCAAATGCTCTAGTAAAAAGCCAGGTCTTAAGTGCTAGGATAAAATGCCCTAAGTCACGCATGGCTCTCAAATAGGGAGGCAAGGAATTCCATAAGGCAGGGGCAGAAATAGAGAAGGCCCTGCGTCTGGTGCTTTCCAAGTGCACTTCCCTAGGACCCGGTATATAGAGCAAATCGCGTTGGGATGGTCGTGGCAACCTCCGATGATGGGTGGGGAAGGTAGAGACAGTCCTTCTAAATATAATGGGACCCCTGGCCCATAATAAGTTTTTGTTTAAAGGTCAGGAAACCCAGCAAAAATCTTTTATACAATAACCAAACGTACTCACCAATTTGGGAACAAATGTTAAATAATATTTGCCGCAAGCACTGGTGTTTATATGGGCATTTCAATGGGTGGTTTGTTTTTTTTTTGTGAGTAAACCTGGCTTTTGCAGCAAATTTCCTGGACAATACGGAAAGCTTTTCAGGTTTTTGTAAAATAGGAAAGGCCCAACATAACAAGCCCCGTTTTTTTACATAGTCTAAAACCTATAATTTGTTTGACCATGGCAAATGGATTGAACCTGTTTGGCCAGGAGCCCCTCCATCACAGTTTAAGGTGGGCACAGTTTTGGCCCCTTTCGCTTTGTCCGTATATGGAAAAGGGCTTGTTTTTTCTGGCCAGCGCGACCTGATGCCTCCCATCTCGCCAGGTCTGGGCGAATTCACAACTACACCTAGGCTTCTTAACGGTAAGGCCCGATGGGAGAGGGCATCCCACATCAAAAGGTAGTTAAAACGGATGTGGTTTTTTTTATTTTGGACCTTAATCCAGGGGTGGGCCCAATGCCACCAGGAAATCTCCATCCTATGTTCTGAGAGGAGATAATCTGATAGCCATGTATAAATATGTGAGAGGAAGCCACAGGGAGGAGGGAGCAAGCTTGTTTACTGGAACAATGGCTTCAAACTACAAGAAAGGAGATTCCATCTGAACATGAGGAAGAACTTCCTGACTGTGAGAGCTGTTCAGCAGTGGAACTCTCTGCCCCAGAGTGTGGTGGAGGCTCCTTCTTTGGAAGCTTTTAAACAGAGGTTGGATGGCCATCCGTCAGGGGTTCTTTGAATGCAATATTCCTGCTTTTTGGCAGGGGGTTGGACTGGATGGCCCATGAGGTCTCTTCCAACTCTATGATTCTATGATTCTATGATCACAAATTTCCAGCCCAGGATTTTTCATGCAAATGAACCTCAAGTCCCAGAATGCACATCAAAAATGAGCAAGCTTGCTTTCTGCTGCCCTGGAGACTAGTATGTGGAACAATGGCTTCAAATTATAGGAAAGGAGATTCCAGCTCAACGTTAGGAAGAGCTTCCTAGCTGCAAGAGCTGTTCACCAGTGGAACTCTTTGCCGCAGAGTGTGGTGGAGGCTCCTTTGGAGGCTTGTAAACAAAAGCTGAATGGCCATCTGTCAGGGATTCTTTGAGTACAGTTTTCCTGCTTCTTGGCAGGGTCTGGACTGGATGGCCCACAAGGTCTTTTCCGGCTCTATGAGTCTATGAATCCAATATATATTTTCCTTTCAATATAACCATGAAGTTTTACCTCTTTTAATAGCAATAGTTTTTTTCCCCCTTTAATTCTTTTCCTAGCTGACATGATGGATACACTGTAATAGCAAGTTATTCTGAAGCATTTGGGGGAAAGTAGGGTATAAAATTATCCCATTATTATTTAATGTTTTACTATTTCTTTCTTTCCATTTTACTAGCTGGAATTTCAGGAGGTCTTTAATAAAGACGTCGTTGTCGTTGCTGCAACAAATAGACCAGACATGTTGGACGATGCCTTGTTGCGTCCTGGGCGGTTAGACAAGATCATCTATGTTCCACCACCTGATCAAAAGGTATAGAATAAATTCACAGGTGTATTGTCAAAGGCTTTCATGGCAGGAATCACTAGGTTGTTGTAGGGTTTTTTGGGCTATATGGCCATGTTCTAGAGGCATTCTCTCCTAACATTTCGCCTGCATCTATGGCAAGCATCCTCATAGGTAGCGAGGTGACCTCACTACCTCTGAGGATGCTTGCCATAGATGCAGGCGAATTTGGCCTTGATCAGTCATTGGCGAGGGTCTCAGTGGTCTCAGGAAGTGAGTGAAAGTACTGCAGGTCCCATCATCCATCTCCAAATTCTTCCAAACCGCACCAGGATGTAGAGTGGGTCACGCGGGCTCTCTGTGTGAATTGTGATCCTGATCCATCATTGTTGGCAGTTGTAATGGTCTCAGGAAGGGAGTGCAGGTATTGCAAGTCCCATCGTCCATGGTGCATCCTCCTCCAAACTGCACCAGGATGTAGAGTGCGTCATGGAGACTCAGTGTGCCAAGTTTGGTCTTTATCAGTAATTGGATGAGGGTTGCAGTGGTCTCAGGAATTCAGCGAAGGTACTGCAAGTCCCATAATCCATGGTCCATCCCCGGCCAAACCACATCAGGGCGTAAAGTGAATCTTGAGAGGTCTATGTGCCAAGTTTGGTCTAGCTCAGTCTTTGGATGAAAGTCAAAGCGGTCTCAGAAAGTGAGTGATGGTACTGCAAGTCCCATCATCCATGGTCCATCCTCCTCCAAACTGCAGTAGGATGTAGAGTGAGTGAAGGTACTGCAAATCCCTCAGGTCCTTTCCTTTCTCTTCTCATCCACTTGAGAATGTTAGAATGTTTTTTGTTGTTTGTTTGTTTGTTTATTTTTTGTCGTGTCAGGAGCGACTTGAGAAACTGCAAGTTTCTTCTGGTGTGAGAGAATTGGCCGTCTGCAAGGACGTTGCCCAGGGGATGCCAGGATGTTTTGATCTTTTACCATCCTTGCGGGAGGCTTCTCTCATGTCCCCGCATGAGGAGCTGGAGCTGACAGAGGAAGCTCATCCGCACTCTCCCCGGATTCGAACCTGCAACCTGCGCAGAGGGGTTTAACCCTCTGTGCCACAAGGGGCTCCTGTTGAGGCTGGCCAATCAGAAACCATATGCAAATTTCCTTTCTCCTCTCAGCCACTTGAGAATCTTGGAATGTTGTGGCTGGCCAATCAGAGACCATATGCAAATAGTACCACAGTGGCAGCCAATCAGAAAGCTGTCACATACACCTCCTACCGCACATACATACATACAAACACAGACTTTTATTATATATAGAAGATATAGATATAGGTATAGATATAGATGTATTAACAATCCAAATTAGCACAAACTGTGGTTTTTGAACCATGATTTGAAATCCTCATTTTGCAAACTTTTCCAAACCATAGTTTACAGACTGTTTTTACACACCGTGGAATAACGTGAGACAGTAGCCAATGGCCACATTCATATGTGATGCTAACCCATGGAACGAACTTCAACAATGCTCCAAACTTTCTCATCCTCTCATGTAGTTGCAAGTATTTCAGCTGGATTGAGCTTCACAAAATCCTGGTTTCTATTGTTGAATGTTGAAACCAGAAATTCTGGTTAGTTTCAATACAAACTGAGTACCAAATATGGATGATTTTGCAGGTCTTGGCCTTGTAAAGGATGCACAAACAGCCTGACCTTTTTCACATTTTGCATTCTGCAACAGGGAAGGCTTTCTGTTTTGAAAATCTGCACAGAAAAGATCCCAGTAGATCCGGATGTGTCCCTGGAGGATCTAGCAGCTCAAATGAACCTCTTCTCTGGAGCTGACATTGAAAATCTTTGTAAGGAGGTGAGGCCCTTCTTTATTTCATTTCAGTTTTCATTTAAGACGTGTTTACATTACATTAACAACACTGCTTCTTTTCTTCTCCCCATTTTCCATTTATCAGGCTGCTCTATTAGCATTGCAAGAGAATAATGTTCAAGCAACAAGCGTGAAACATCAGGATTTTGAAAAAGCATTGGAGACTGTGAAACCATCGCTAACCCTCAGAGACATAGAATTTTATGAAAATTTGTTTAAAAACCGAGAATGAACTTTTTTAAACAGGAAGGAGGGAAATAAATTGACGTTGACGTAACCAAAGTCTGATAATGGAATGAAAAAAGAATGTGATATTTATTTCTTTAATCAATGTCTGTGTCACTTCTTCAGAATTGGACAAGGGAGCTAATATCTATCACAGCAATTTGAACCTTGATGGTTCATAGGGGAGAATCCACAAAACAGATTCTCCCCTATAAACCATCAAGGTTGTTAAGATCTTCTGGAGGGGCCCTGCTCTTGGTCCCACCACCTTCGCAATCGCGTCTGGTGGGGACGAGGGACAGGGCCTTCTCGGTGGTGGCCCCTCGGCTCTGGAACTCTCTCCCATTGGAAATTAGATCTGCCCCTTCCCTCCTGACTTTCAGAAAGCTGGTAAAATCTTGGCTTTGGAATATAGCATTTGCAGTATGATGATTGAGTCAATAACTGCTGACCACACAGGTGGATGGTGATGAATTTGTGATTTTACTCTGACGACTGGCCTTTTGTAATTGTATGATTAGTATTTTAATATATTTTATGTATTAATGTATTATGATGTTGCTATGTTATGTTTTTTATACTATTTGTGTATGAATCTTCTGCTGTGAACCGGCCTGAGTCCCTCTTCGGAGGTCGAGAAGACCGGGTTATAAAAGCTCTAAATAAATAAATAATAAATATAATTTTAAAACGACTGCAAAATGACTGAATTTTCAGCTCTGAAATAGTGGGCAACCTGGCCTTCACTGGCAATCAGGCTGTCATATGAAAGATAATAAAGGTAAAGCTTTCCCCTTGACATTAAGTCTAGTTGTGTCCAACTCTCAGGCTGGTACTGTGCCGTCACACCCAGACGCTATAAAAATAAACTAAGATGTGCTTCTCTCTTTGTCTGGGCAGACTGCGGGGGTCTTTCTTTAGAAGCTTGAGATTCCCTACTACAGGCTTGGAACAACAAAACAGAATATTTATTTCTCAAAGTCCTTGCAGACTTGGCACAGCTTATTACGAGTTACAAACAAAACAGTCAGTTGGTGAAACAATAGAGATGTTCTTTCTTTCCTTTCCTTTAGTTACTGAGATAACTTTTCCCCAAAAGGCAGAAGAAAATCCTGAGATCTTTTCACCCTAACCCTGAGCTGCTATGGTTTAGAAAAAAGCAGGTTTTTTCCCTATGTATAGCTCAAGGTTAGCTTTGGAGATGAAGTAATGCTCAATATATAACTCAATACCTATTCTATCTTTCTATCTCTATAGTACTCAATAGCTTTCTCTATCTAAATAACTCAATCTATAGCATCTCAATCTTCCTACCTAGTTCTCAACCACTAAATTTATCTTTTTATCTATTTCTCAATTGGGACCACCTTGACTGGTTTGTGCCAGAGTCTTTGCAGTTCGATCTTTAAATCCTCATATCATGTCAGCTTTTCCAGTTGTTTCTCTTCAATCGTGCTTTCACTTGGGAATTGTAACATCAACAATCCATACTTTGTTTTCTAACACGATCGTGAGGTCAGGAGTATTGTGCTCCAAAACTCTTGTCTATCTGAATTAAGAAGTCCCAGAGTAGCTTGACATGTTCATTCTCTGTAACTTTTTCCGGCTTGTGATCCCACCAGTTCTTTGTCGCAGGCAGATGGCGATTGGGGCACAAGTTCCAATGAATCATCTGAGCAATGGTGTTGTGCCTCTGCTTGTAGTCTGTCTGCGTGATCTTGCAGCAGATGAGGATGTGATCTATTGTTTCATCTGCTTGCAGAGTCTACACTTGGGATCTGTTGTCGACTTTTCAATTCTGGCTTTGATGGCATTGGTTCGAATGGCTTGTTCTTGGGCTGTCGGAATCAGGCCCTCCGTCTCCTTTTTCAAAGTTTGTGAGCCACAGCCATGGTTTATTATTATTGTTGTTGTTGTTGTTATTATTATTATTATTATTATTATTATTATTATTATTATTTTAAACACCACAAGATGAGTCCACAGCAGACACTCTACTGGCTGTTGTATTGTATCACACGTCAGACACTTCCCAAGTGTCTAGGACACATTATTATTATTATTATTATTATTATTATTATTATTATTATTATTATTATTTACTGACAAAAAACTGTATGTCACAGCAAATGAGATCTATTTGCTGGATTTCAAATATTATATTATTATTATTATTATTATTATTATTATTATTATTATTATGGCCTTCAGTTTCCATCAGTGCAATTTATTACAGGTGATAATATAGGACTGACTGTCCTAGCAACAAATTTTGTGAAAAACACCCTTGATTCAAAGTTTTGAAAGGCAGGGATGGTTATTTATTTATCGCGTCATCAGCAAGCAGGCATTTGTATTACATTTTAAACAAAAAACAAACGGACAGACAAAACACAGAATTTGCAAGCTTGGTAGTTGATTAAATGTCCTTTGACCAGTATCTGGCCACTTGGAGTGCCTCTGGTGTTGCCGCAAGAAGGTCCTCCATTGTGCATCATGTGGCAGGGCTCAGGTTGCATTGCAGCAGGTGGTCAATGGTTGGCTCTTCTCCGCACTCGCATGGCGTGGATTATTCCACTTTGTGGCCCCATTTCTGAAGGTTGGCTCTGCATCTCGTGGTGCCAGAGCGCAGTCTGTTCAGCGCCTTCCAAGTCGCCCAGTTTTCTGTGTGCCCAGGGGGGAGTCTCTCATTTGGTATCAGCCATTGATTGAGGTTCTGGGTTTGAGCCTGCCACTTTTGGACTCTTGCTTGCTGGGGTGTTCCAGCGAGTGTCTCTGTAGATCTTAGAAAACTATTTCTTGATTTAAGTCATTGACGTGCTGGCTGATACCCAAACGGGATGAGCTGGAGATGTCACTGCCTTGGTCCTTTCACTATTGGCTGCTACTTCCCGGCGGATGTCAGGTGGTGCAATACCGGCTAGACAGTGTAATTTCTCCAGTGGTGTAGGGCGCAGACACCCCGTGATAATGCGGCATGTCTCATTAAGAGCCACATCCACTGTTTTAGTGTGGTGAGATGTGTTCCACACTGGGCATGCATACTCAGCAGCAGAGTAGCATAGCGCAAGGGCAGATGTCTTCACTGTATCTGGTTGTGATCCCCAGGTTGTGCCAGTCAGCTTTCGTATGATATTGTTTCTAGCACCCACTTTTTGCTTGTTCAGGCACTGCTTCTTGTAGGTCAGAGCACGGTCCAGGGTGACTCCCAGGTATTTGGGTGCGCTGCAATGTTCCAGTGGGATTCCTTCCCAGGTAATCCTCAGAGCTCGGGATGCTTGTCTGTTCTTAAGGTGAAAAGCACATGTCTGTGTTTTAGATGGGTTGGGGATCAGCTGGTTTTCTCTGTAATAGGCAGTAAGAGCACCTAGAGCTTTGGAGAGCTTCTGTTCTACCATCTCAAAGTTCCCTGCTTGAGCAGTAATGGCACGATCCTCAGCATAGATGAAACTCTCTGTCCCTTCTGGCAGTGGCTGGTCATTTGTGTAGATGTTGAACATGGATGGAGCAAGCACGCTCCCCTGAGGCAGGCCGTTCTTCTGTTTCCGCCATCTGCTTCTCTGGCCCTGGAACTCAACAAAAAAGCTCCTGTTTTGTAGCAGGTTTCCTATGAGGCAGGTGAGACGGTAGTCCTTTGTGATACTATAAATTTTTCTCAGGAGGCGGCGGTGGTTTACGTTCCCAGGAGGAGGAGGCGGTTTACATGCGCCTGGTGAGCTTTTGTCTTTCAAGATACTCTTGAAACATCTGAAAAGACCAAAGGCTCACAATCCCGGCCTTAAACCTTGAAACAAGTGTGGTTTTCTACATTGTTGGCTCACGGTTTGTTTCCAGGACAGCGAAAACAATAGCTTGTGCAAACAGAAATATAAAACTTGAATGGCAAACACATTGCATCCTACCTTCTTTTCCATGGTTACTCAAAGAAGCACTGAAGGTACTCGAGATGAGCTGTTTACAGCATCGGTTATGACACTATAAAAGATCTAAGCTCATAAATAAAACATATTTTTATTGGCGCCACTGTGACCAAATACATACAGATCTCAGGCAGGACGGTATTGACAATTTAGAGTTAAATAGTAGAGTGAGACCATTTAGAGCAGGCATGGGCAAACTTGGGCCCTCTGGGCATTTTAGACTTCAACTCCCACAATCCCTACCGGCTGGGAGTTGAAATCCAAAACGCCCGGAGGGCCCAAGTTTACCCATTCCTGGTTTGCAATACTGACAGAGCAACTTCTGTATGTTTTTCTTTTGTTTTTGGGTTTTTTTGTTGTATTAGGAGCGACCTGAGAAACTGCAAGTCACTTCTGGTGTGAGAGAATTGGCCGTCTGCAAGGACGTTGCCCAGGGGACGCCTGGATGATTTTGATGTTTTATCATCCTTGGGGGAGGCTTCTCTCATGTCCCCGCATGAGGAGCTGGAGCTGATAGAGGGAGCTCATCCGCCTCTCCCCGGATTCGAACCTGCGACCTGTCGGTCTTCAGTCCTGCTGGCACAGGGGTTTAACCCCCTGTGCTACTGGGGGCTCCATACTTGTGTATGTTATGATTTACTTATGGAAAATTCAATTTCTGGATGTAAAATGAGACGACACAGCGTGTACCATTCTTATAGGTTTTAAATTACGGTTCTGAATTGCTTTGCATCTCAATCAAGAGAAAAAGGAAGCAAACGTAATCATCTCATCAACCTGAAGGACAAATGTGAGAGCTGTTCAGCAATGGGACTCTCTGCCCTTGATTTCTGCTGCCCTGGAGACTAGGATGCAATGGAACAATGTCTTCAAACTACAAGAAAGGAGATTCTTATTTCTCCTGAACATTATTATTTCATTATTGTTTACACCTGAACATTATTATTTCATTATTGATTATTTCTATGACAGAACCCATTAGGAACTGCCATTTATAATGAAATTTTGCAAGTTTTATTACAGTTCTGAAATTTTCACCACCAGAACTTTAGCAATCCTGTAGAAGCAAAGCACCAGCATCTCCTAGTTTTTACCACCAGAAATTTAGTTTTGTAAGTACTTTAGAACCATTTAGAACCATGAATTGCACATGCCTACTATTTACTCAAGGTTTATTTTTGCTCTCAGTAGACGTAAGATGAAGACGCCTTATTTTGTGTTACTTACAAAGACTATGTAAGTTTCTTGCATTGTTTGATTTTTTCATTCAACACTATGTTTCATCTTTGCTGTGTAAAGATTTTTCTGTTCGTTTTTCCTCTTGTCCTTTGCGACCGCATCTCTTACCATAAACCTTCATGATCTCTTCGATCCTCTGGAGAGGCTCTCCTCTCGCCCCTTTCACAGGCACGACTTGTGGGTACGAGGGAGAGAGCCTTCTCCGCTGTGGCCCCCCTGATTCTGGAACTCATTACCAGGTGAGATTAAGCAAGCCTCTACCTTAGCAGCTTTTAATAAAGTGTTAAAAACATCCCGTATAGAGTACTGCAATGCTCTCTATGTGGGGCTGCCTTTGTCCGGAAGCTTCAAATGATCAAACGGACAGCAGCCAGGTTGTTAACAGGAGCGGCACTCAGGGAGCACACAACTCCCCTGTTGCGCCAGATCCATTGGCTGCCAGTTTGCTACCGGGCACAATTCAAAGTGCTGACTTTAGCCCTTAAAGTCCTAAATGGTTTTGGCCTGGTTTGCCTGTCCAAACACATCTCTTTCCTATGAACCATCTAGGTCAGCGTTTCTCAACCTGGGGGTCGCGACCCCTAGAGGGGTCGCGAGGCAATTTTCGAGGGGTCGCAATATGGCCTCCTTAGGCCCCGCCCCCTCCACCTCCCTAGAATGGCTGCCGGGGCCCCTCTGCCAGTTTGGATCTGAACCGAACTACCAAACTGAGCCCAAAAAGCAGCACGGGGGGAGGGGGGGAGGAGGGAGCAAAGAGGTCCACCGCTGCACTCCCCCTGCCTTCCCTGCAGGCTGTGGGGCAGGCCGAGCTTCTGGCACGAAAACTCAGTGCGGGGTGGGGGGAGTGAAGGGTCCGCTGCTCCTCCCCACAGGCCGCGGGAACTGGAGCCACGTGCAGCAATGGAGGGCGATCCTCTGGAGAGGCTCTCCTCTCGCCCCTTTCACAGGCACGACTTGTGGGTACGAGGGAGAGAGCCTTCTCCGCTGTGGCCCCCCTGATTCTGGAACTCATTACCAGGTGAGATTAAGCAAGCCTCTACCTTAGCAGCTTTTAATAAAGTGTTAAAAACATCCCGTATAGAGTACTGCAATGCTCTCTATGTGGGGCTGCCTTTGTCCGGAAGCTTCAAATGATCAAACGGACAGCAGCCAGGTTGTTAACAGGAGCGGCACTCAGGGAGCGCACAACTCCCCTGTTGCGCCAGATCCATTGGCTGCCAGTTTGCTACCGGGCACAATTCAAAGTGCTGGCTTTAGCCTTTAAAGTCCTAAATGGTTTTGGCCTGGTTTGCCTGTCCAAACACATCTCTTTCCTATGAACCATCTAGGTGTTTTAAGATTGTCCGGAGACACCCTGCTCTCGGTCCTGCCTTCCTCGCAGATCCAGTTGGCGGGAACAAGAGACAGGGCCTTCTCAGCGGTGGCCCCTCGGCTATGGAACACTCTCCCTAGGGACATTAGATTGGCCCCCTCCCCCTTGACATTTCGAAAGAGTTATTTGAGCAGGCATTTGCAGATGCAGTATAACTGATTGAGACTCATGAAATGACATGACGATGCGAGGGAAAATGATTTTAACAATGAGAGGCTGAGATTTGTATTTTATGGTTTTGTTTATTGTTTTTACATGATTATTTTATATGTAATTATTTTGACTGTATTTTATTTTGTGGGGCATTGATTGCCAAATGTAAACCACCTCGATAAATATATATCCTTTTATAAATATAAATAATATAAATATATATCCTTGTATAAATATGTGAGAGGAAGCCACAGGGAGGAGGGAGCAAGCTTGTTTTCTGCTTCCCTGGAGACTAGGACGCGGAACAATGGCTTCAAACTACAAGAAAGGAGATTCCATCTGAACATGAGGAAGAACTTCCTGACTGTGAGAGCCGTTCAGCAGTGGAACTCTCTGCCCCGGAGTGTGGTGGATGCTCCTTCTTTGGAGGCTTTTAAACAGAGGCAGGATGGTCATCTGTCAGGGGTGATTTGAATGCAACATTCCCGCTTCTTGGCAGGGGGTTGAACTGGATGGCCCATGAGGTCTCTTCCAACTCTTTGATCCTATGATTCGAGTCGCCTTCGGGCTGAGAGGGGCGGTATACAAATATAGTAAATAAATAAAATAAAATAAATGGTGGTGGGGTATAAATAAAGTTTACTATTGTTATTGTTATTATTGTTGTTGTTGTCTGTGAGTCTATTGCATTTGGACTTTGGGTGCTGGGTAAAATCCGCTGCTGCGCAACACAAATTACTGCAAGCAAACACAAAAAAAACTAATGAAATAACAAAATAAAAGTTTATTAGAATTAGGAACACTTTCTCTCCCTCTGTTTAGCCTTAACACGGAACAGTCCAGCAGTTACAATGAAGTCTAAGAACAGTTATGTCCACAGCATGAGGTGCTCTCTAGATGGAAGAGGAAAACGAGAGGATTACAAGTTCATCTGTCAGTCACAGCCATCCGATTGTCTTCCGACCCCCACTCCAAAAAAGCGCTGGATTTACAGGGTCCTCCTGAACCAGGTCCTCCAAAGAGCACTGCTCTCGCCTCACACAATAACTGGTTTCTAATACAGCAGTATTGTACTAAAAAACATTTCAGGGTTAACTGGTTCGAACTGAAAAATTAAGACTGCCTGATACATACACTACCAGAGGACTCCTCGCACCCCCCACAAAAAAAAAGCTGCGGTGAATTATGTGAAACAGAAGAAAGCGGGTGCAAAATGCAGACTGTGCGCCGCTCTCCTGCTTTTGCGCCTGTCGTTCAATCATGATACCTAACATGAAATCATTATTTTTCGCATATTGCACCAACCAAAGCTTGAGAGTAGCATCTTCATTGCCAAGTATTTGCTTTAGGGATTACTTGAAGGGTAGAAAAGAAGAAAGGGGTGGGGGGCGTGGTTTCAGAACCAACGAGCAAGCCTTTGCAAGAGTTTCAGTGTCCAAAATCCACTCAGATTGGCAAAGCCTTTTTAAATCACCCCTCCAAAAAAAAAAAAAAAAAAAAAAAGGACAAAGTGTGCCATCCTCAATGCGTGAAGATGCGGCACATTTTATATACAGTTTGGTTTGTGTGATTTGTTTATAAACGGAAAATGGGGTGATAAGAGCAAGGTGTTCGGAAAGATGGGGGTTCGCAGGGAGGGGCGGAAAGCATGGACGCATTCATCCGAGATACACATCCAACACAGCACGGCCACCAGTTCCATCAACCCAGTTCCAGGCCAAAACAAAAGGAAAAAGAAGAGAGGAAACGGCGACGAGTTAGAAAACCTGATCGGGAAGTTTTCAGTCAATCTTGGGCAAAAAGAAAATCTGAAGAATGGTATTCGAGCACTCAACTTAGAGCAGAATTCTCATATATATCCCTCTGAAGGAAGCAATATTTCTTATTCATGTTCAGCTTTACTGGAATACCTTTTTCCTCCTAACAGCTTTGAAAGGGGACCTACGAGCAAGGAAATAAGCCCTGTCACGCATTAAAAAGAGATGCAAAAAATGAAGATCTGCCTAATCATTCCGTTATACAAAGCAAGAGTTACTTCAAGAGCCTGCACTCATTCAGTAAAATATTATTTTCCTTTTCCAAACATGTAACCAACTCTCAGCCATTCTCTTCAATTCTGGCAAGCCTTTGCTAGGTGGCACAGAACGGCCGACGTTCCAAAAACGACAATCTAAAGCAATCCTAGAATATATTGCCAAAGGCTTCCATGGCTGGAATCACTGGGCTGTTGTAGGTTTTTCCAGCTATATGGCCATGTTCTAGAAGCATTCTCTCCTGACATTTCACCTGCATCTATGGCAAGCATCCTCAGGGGTTGTGAGGTCAAATCAACCCCTGAGGATGCCTGCCATAGATGCAGGTGAAACATCAGGAGAGAATGCTTCTAGAACATAGCCTTATAGCCCAAAAAACCTAAAACAACCCAATCCTAGAATATGCTGAATAGATTTCCCTCCATCTTGAAAAAGTAATGAAAAAGTGGCTTGAACGTCGACACATTATCTCCCTCTCTCTTTTCTACTCCTTGAACTGATCTTTTTTCTTTCTTTCTCAACTCGAAAGCATAAACACTGCTGCGGTGGGAAAATAAGAAAACCACAAAAAGATCCCGTGCTGTTTTGGACTCTAAAGGACTACACGCACTTGAAACGCAGTCCCCCCGATTCTCAGCCTCCGAAACAAACAGCCTCATCTTTTGTTGTTTTTGACTCTAAAGGACTACATGCATTTGAAACGCAGTCCCTGTTCCCATCAATGGGAGGAAAATACCCAACGACTTCAGCAACTGCAGGCCTTTGCAACTAGATAGGAACATTCACAATGCCAGGCCTTTCCCCCCCTGACTCTCAGCCTTTGAAACAAACAGCCTCATCTTTAGTTGTTTTGGACTCTAAAGGACTACACACGCTTGAAACTCAGTCCCTCTTCCTATCAATGGGAGGAAAATACCCAACGACTTCAGAAACTGCATGTCCTTGCAACTCAATGGGAGCATTTGCGACGCCAGGCCCCCCCCCCCCCCCCGACTCCCAGCCTCTGAAACAAACAGCTGTTTTGGACTCTAAAGGACTACATGCGCTTGAAACGCAGTCCCTGTTCCCATCAACGGGAGGAAAATACCCAACGACTTCAGCAACTGCAGGCCCTTGCAACTACATAGGAACATTTGCAACGCCAGGCCTTTCCCCCCCTGACTCCCAGCCTTTGAAACAAACAGTCCTATCTTTTGTTGTTTTGGACTCTAAAGGACTACACGCGCTTGAAACGCAGTCCCTCTTCCCATCAACGGGAGGAAAATACCCAACGACTTCAGCAACTGCATGTCCTTGCAACTCAATGGGAGAATTTGCAACGCCAGGGCTCCCCCCCCCCGCCCCAACTCCCAGCCTCCAAAACAAACAACCCCATCTTTTGTTGTTACAAAACCGACGAGACAAAAGCGACAAGGAATGTTCCATTTGAGCACTTCGACCCACAGAGAAAATGTCCTAACGCTTTCCTAAGGGATACCTGACATGCATGGAAATGGGAAGAAGGATGAGCAAGAAAGAATGGCTATTCTGAGCAAAAAGGGGAAAAAAGAGAAAGACAAAAAGCAGCCGGAATCACAACATTTTCGTTTCCAAAGGCTCAACGCACACCAAAGTCAATTGCGTTTGCGTCCGGGGGAGGGGAGCCGGAAGTGCAAATGGGACAGTGTCCGTTGCCAGCAAGGAACACACCCAAACCATGAAAGGGTTGCGAAGGAGCTGCAGTTAAGAGGAGAAAGAAACCCAAAAACGCCTTGGAAGAGCGAAGAGGAACGAAGAGGGAAAGAGTCTCGATACAGCGGCACAGGTCGTCGTCGCCCTGCCCTCCCCGTCCCCAAATCGAGAGGTCAAAAGCAAACTGAAAGAAAAATGCACAGCAAATAGACATCTTGAAGATCTTTAAAGAATAAATATTTTTTTCGTAATTAAACATTATGCAAACACGTGCCACGCTTGCTCTTTTTTTTGTCCATGCATATGCGCTATTTACAATTTTGAAAAATACTGTGTTGTCCTCTTTGTTTGTATTTTAAAAGTCATATACAAAGTTTATTTATTTTTTTCCTTGCCGTGTGCCCCTCCTCCCCCGCCCCCCCAATCATCCCACAAAATCCTCTTTACAATTAGCCAAACGACATTCACCCATGAACCGGTGCATGTGTGAAAAGGGAAAGGGAGGGAGGGAGGGAGGGAGGAAGGGAGGGAGGGAGGAAATCTCATACCAAAGTACATCAAAATGGCTGGTTGGACATGAAAAGCAGTGTCAAGAAAACTGTTTTAAATTTCATCTGTAATACGCATAGGAGAAAGGAGGAGAGGGGGAAGTCAGCTTGGAGAATGAAGCTACGTTACAAGTTAAAGTTGGAGGGTTGACTCTTGTTTTGTTTTCTCTTCGTGCGTCTGTCACACTTAACTGGCCACCTAGAATACTGTTGTACAATGGTTTAGCTACCTTTTTTTATTACAATATAATTTACTTAAATTCTTTTCTCCATTTAACAAAAACAGAATTCCGGTACTACAGACCAGCGGTGTAATAGGCGTTGTGCCCCCTTTTTTTGTTTGTTTGTGTGTGTGTTTTGCTTTTTTTTTTTAATCGCATGAGCACTCTAGATGGGAAAAAAGGTTTTCAGAGTTCGCTTTATGCAGGCCCCTTTCAGTCCTCAATGTACTCCCACAGGTCCTTCTCATAGCCTTCGTGCACGTGCTGCAACAAGACCCGCCGCCGGCTCTCACAGTATCTGCAAAAAGGGGGGAAAGGAGGGTTAGAGCCGAAGGTCAGGTGGTATTTTGCAAAGCAGTTCTGAAGGCAATGCACGACGGCTAATACGCGGAGACAACGGAAGAGTCAACAATGCCTCACTAAATATTTATTATTATTATTATTATTTAGGCACTGGCTGCAGTGCCTACAGACCTTGGTCTGCACTTAAACACAATCGGCGCTGACAAAATTACCATCTGTTAGCTCCAGAAGGCCACCTTACTAGGATCTGCACACATTATTTGCCGATACATCACACAGTCCTAGACACTTGGGAAGTGTCCGACATGTGATCCAATTCAACAGCCAGCAGAGTGTCTGCTGTGGACTCATCTTGTTGTGTTTCAAATAATATAATAATAATAATAATAATAATAATTTTATTAACAGATCGAGTAGATTGTACGTTTTCCGGGCTATATGGCCATGTTCTGGAGGCAATTTTTCTCCTGACGTTTCGCCTGCATCTACGGCAAGCATCCTCAGAGGTAGTGAGGTCTGTTGGAAGTAGGAAAAATGGGTTTATATATATATTCCTACTTCCAACAGACCTCACTACCTCTGAGGATGCTTGCCATAGATGCAGGCGAAACGTCAGGAGAAAAATTGCCTCCAGAACATGGCCATATAGCCCGGAAAAACCTACAACAACCCAGTGATTCCGGCCATGAAAGCCTTCGACAATACATTATTATTATTATTATTATTATTATTATTAATAATAATAATACCCGGCCACCATCTCCCCAAAGGGGACTCGGGGCAGCTAACATGAGCCCGAGCCTGAAAATACAATACAGCAAAATAAAATACAAAACAACTAAAAATTACATCACAAAAAAATACATAAAGTAACAGGGTAACAAAAACTGTGCAAAATAACATAATGAAAAGCCCACTCGCCCAACAGGCTGTTCCGCCTTGCTTTTGATGAATGAACAATAATCCCCATGCCATGACCGTCCCAGTATATACTCGTCTTCTTGATGCACATCACCTTATTCCTAGCAAGTAATTAAACTCCACAGCTTGTCCCTCCTGTACCTCCCACTAGTTAAATTGTTTAGGTTATCCTATCTTGTCCTATATCCCTTGTTTTTATCTTCGCACTTTGGCCCAGCCCACTTTGATTAACTCCGTATCTCTAAACTTATTTTTACTTTATACCCGGTGTTATATCCCATTGTGTTATCTCCTTTTATTGTTTCTATGTTATTGTTTTATGGTTGTACTTTTTTCTATTTTGATTTTAATTTTAATTATTATTTGCTGTATGTATCTTATTTGTTTACTGTATCCGTTGAGCTTGGCCTCAGGTAAGCCGCTCCGAGTCCCTGAGGGGAGATGGTAGCGGGGTATAAATAAATTTTAATCTATATAAATAAAAATGTAATGTTTGTGGGATTAACAGAACTCAAAAACCACTGGACGAATTGACACCAAATTTGGACACAAGACACCTAACAACCCAATGTATGTCCTTCACTAAAAAAAAAGATTTTGTCATTTGGGAGTTGTAGTTGCTGGGATTTATAGTTCACCTACAATCAAAGAGCATTCTGAACCCCACCAACGATGGAATTGAACCAAACTTGGCACACAGTTCTCCCATGACCAACAGAAAATACTGGAAAGGTTTGGTGGGCAGTGTCCTTTGGTTTTGGAGTTGTAGTTCACCTACATCCAGAGATCACTGTGGACTCAAACAATGATGGATCTGGACCAAACTCTACACAAATACTCAATATGCCCAAATGTGAACACTGGTGGAGTTTGGGGAAAATAGAGTCTTGACATTTGGGAGTTGTAGTTGCTGGGATTTATAGTTCACCTACAATCACAGAGCATTCTGAACCCCACCAACGATAGAATTGGGCCAAACCTCCCACACAGAACCCCCATGTGGGCCACAGCAACGCGTGGCAGGGGACGGCTAGTAGTAGTAGTAGTAGTAGTAGTAGTAGTAGTAGTAATAATAATCCCCTGGCATAACCCTATAATCCAATTTCTATGCGTTGAGCAAAGAATCACGCTGCAGTGACTACATGCGCCTACTGCAATACTGCATTTCATTGCTTAATAGTCACCAACGCATAATAATCACATTCCCATTCCGCAAAATATGGTATGTGGCAAAATATGGTATTCTCCCTAGAAATAAATGTATTATTATTCTGTGAATTTTAACCTGCATTGTATTGGTGTTGGCCTTGGGTGTATTTTGGTATATGGGTTTTAATAGTGTTGGGTTTGATCTGCTTATTTTAACTGAGTTCTACTCTGCCTTGAGCTATAACGAGAGGTGGGAAACAAACATAATTTGAAGAGAGAGGGGGGCAGAAGACAGTTCCATCTTGTTTCCTGTTCTTTACTAATAATATAATATAAAATAATGTTATCTAATATATTGTATATATATTTATAATATTGTAATGTAAGACAATATAACACTACTAATATTAATACAATATTATAATTATATATTTATATTACATGTAATATTACTAATAATATTACAATATAATGGTATAGTACAATATAGTAATATTTAGTTATGTATTTGTTTACAGCATTTATATTCCTCCCTTCTCACCCAGCAAGGGACTCAGGGCAGATTACAGTGTACACATATATGGCAAACATTCAATGCCAATTTAACATACAACGTATACAGACATACACAGAGGCTATTTAACTTTTTCTGGCCACCGGGGAGCTGTCGCTTTCATCGTCCATCTGCGACACTGATGAAGTACTTCCGCATTCCCCGCATGCTTTTGCTGGAGTGCTTTGCTGGAGTCTTTTTTATGGCCTCATAAATTAGTTAATTTAGCCTCCCCACACAAGGTGGTACCTAATTTTCCTACTTGACAGATGCAACTGTCTTTCAGGTTGCAAAGGTCAACAACAGGCTACACACAATTGGTTGGAAACCCACTCCAACCCGGGCTGGCTTCGAACTCATGACCTTTTGGTCAGAGTGATCTTAATGCAGCTGACACTCAGCCAGCTGCGCCACAATCCCGGTAAAATATAATACTGATAATGTACAATGCTAATAATATAATATATTGTATGTATATATATCTTGTAAGCTGCTCTGAGTCCCCGTCGGAGTGAAAAGAGCGGCAAATAAGGCTTGTAAATAAATAAATAAAATGGTCAAACTCTGCCAGATATTTTCCACAGAACAGGGCTCATCAGGTGTTTTGGACTTCAGCTCACAGAACTCCTGACCATTGGACAAACTGGGTAGGGCTTCTGGGAGTTGGAGTCCCAAACACCTGGAAGGAGGCAGGTCATACAGACCTGCCATAGTCTCACACTAGAGCAAGCATGGGCAAAAACTTGGGACCTCCAGATGTTTTGGACTTCAACTCCCACTGCACAATTCATAACTGCACTAGAGGATCTACAGATTTCCATGGAGAACTTGTTAATCCTCAAAAGTAAAATCTGCAAATGTGGAAAACCAACCATCACTGTGTATAAGAACAGCTTAAATGATTACCTGTTGAAGTTATAAGCATGGTTATGGTGCCAGAGCGAATGGTAGGAGTTGTAGTTAGTAATAATATCCTCACCCTCAACCAATACAAACCAACCAACCAAGCCCCTGTCCTCAAAAATGCCCCATGCCACGCCTTGCCACTACAATGGTACTTTTTGGGACTTCTTTGGAAACAGAGGAAAGAGCACGATCTGAAAGAGGAGTGTACCTGTACTTATCTTGCACTTTCTGCTTTATGTCTTGCAGTGAATCTTGGGATATATCTCGTTCCAGATACCCAGAAAGGACCTCGGTAGCATTTTCCAAATCTGCCTGATTATTCTAGAAAGGGGAAAAAAATAAGACAAACACTAAAAACTAGGCAATTTTGAATCAAGAGACAATAGGGGGAAAAGAATGATGCTGGAAGAAAAGCTGAAACACATTTCACGATAGTCTGAAACTGGATAGCCAGGAACATGCAAGGAGAAGAGAAATCCAGGGTGGGTGAGCCACCACTGCAGGCCTTTCTGCCCTTCCAGGCAACACTCAGACCCTTTACGGTAGACCCAAAACTGGGCAGCAAGACACAGACTTTAGTAATGTGTCTCATTTGTGCTTTTTTGTGGTTATTTGATCTCCAGCAAAAATAGTAGACTTGATGTCCTCCAGCTACTATTTATCACATCAGACGCAAATTGCGGGTACAGTTGAAATGTATTTAAAACACAAACAAAGTTATACTAAATGTCCTTTGACCAGTAGCTGGCCACTTGGAGTGCCTCTGGTATCACTTTGAGAAGGTCCTCCATTGTGCATGTGGCATTGTAGCAGATGGTCTGTGGTTTGCTCTCCTCCACACTCACATGTCGTGGATTCCACTTTATGGCCTCATTTCTTAAGGTTGGCTCTGCACATCGTGGTGCCAGAGTGCAGTCTGTTCAGAGCTTTCCAAGTCACTCAGTTTTCTGTGTGTCGGAGGTGTTCTCATCTGGTAACCGGGTTTCAGCCTGCCACTTTTGGACTCTCGCTTGCTGAGGTGTTCCTGCGAGTATCTCTGAAGATCTTAGGAAGCTATTTCTTGATTTAAGGCGTTGGCATGCTGGCTGATACCCAAGCAGAGGATGGGCCAGAGATGCCACTGCCTTGGTACTTTCATTACAGGCTGCTACTTCCCAACGGATGTCAGGTGGTGCGATACCAGCTAAACAGTATAATTTATCCAGTGGTATAGGACATATCCAGTGGTATAGGACATAGACAGCTTGTGATAATATGGCATGCCACTGTTTTAACGTGGTGAGATGTATTCCACACTGGGCATACGTATTCAGCAGCAAATTCCAAAAAAAAAACAAAACAACGGAGTACTTCCTATTAGGAATTACTGACGGGGACATTAAAATAGACTCAAATGAAGATATTTTGTTTATATATCTAACGGCAGCCGCTAGGATACTATATGTGAAAGTTTGGAAACAGAAGGAAATACCGGAAAGGGACCAATGGCTAATAAAAATAAATGAAATTAAAGAAATGGATAAATTAACTTTCTTATTAAAGAGGAAAAGAAGTAACCCAATTAAACAAACAGACTGGTCACAAGTGGAGAAATATATAGAAAAAAGAAATAGAGGAAACTGATACTGAACTATATAATAAGTGGATACAAGAGTGGCAAAACCCCGGGCTTCAATATATTTTTCTCTTTTCATTTTTTATAACTTGGAAGATTTAATGGACTATAAAGTTGAACTCGCGAAGAATCAGAAGAAAGTCACGAACTGTTTTTTTCTATTTCTATTTCTTCTTTTTCATTTTCTTTTTATTTCATTGTTTCCTACTTTTCTTTAAACAGAATTGTTCCCGCTCTTTACTTAGAATTATCTCAAAGTGCTGGCGTTGGCCTTTAAAGCCCTAAACAGTTCCGGCCCAAGCTACCTATCTGACCGCATCTCTGCCTATGAACCCACCAGGACTTTGAGATCTTCCGGGGAGGCCCTGCTCTCGATCCCGCCTGCTTCTCAAGCTCGGCTGGCGGGGACGAGAGATAGGGCCTTCTCGGTGGTGGCTCCTCGGCTGTGGAACGCCCTTCCTACGGACATTAGACTAGCACCATCTCTAATGGTATTCCGCAAAAAAGAGAAGACCTGGCTGTTTGAGCAGGCGTTCCAATAATTAGTGCAATGATTGGTTAATGAACACTGGAATGGAACAATGGATGACGAATCTGGAACATGTTTTTGATGACGAGACGACAGTGAATGGGTATTGTAGTAACTGTTTATTAATTGTGTAATGTGTTAGGTTGTTAACTGTTTCTATACTGTAGCACTGAATTTTTGCTGTTCGTATTTGTTGTGAACCGCTGTGAGTCGCCTTCGGGCTGAGAACAGCGGTATATAAGTAAGGCAAATAAATAAATAAATAAATATATTTACTTACTCTTTAAATATTAAAATAAAAATGTAGTTCAAAAAAAATTACAAAAGTATGATTTTACATAGGATTTGAGCCTACTGGAAGAGAACCTTGTAGAACATCTCTGAAGAAGAATCCACTTTTGGATGACAATGTGTGCCTCTGCCCTTCACCCAACAGAGTCCCACCACTGTCACGAATACCACGGATGGATAGGAAGAAGAGACATAAATGCATACGCGTTCCAAGATGCCCGGCTGCCCCTCCTTACCTCAAAGATAATGGACTGGTTATTCTTTTTGAGGTAGAAGGCAAAGACATAAGTGTACATGAGTGTGGCACGACACTGGCAGAGGACATCGACTGCTTTCTTCAGGAACTGGACCTCGATCCAGGACATGTTGTGCTGCTGCATCTCCTCCATTTTCTGCTTGACTTGGGCATAGAGTTTGTGCTCAAAACGCAGGCTCTGCATGTGGTTCATGTAACGGTTGCAGTAGAAGAGGTACCTCTGCAGGGCTGCTCTGGATCGCTGCGTTAATTCCCATTAGGGGGAAAAGGGAAATCAATAGTTAAAACAGAGTAATACCAGGCAGGCCGCACCATCAGATAGATGCTCGAGGCAGAGATTGGTCTCGCAATACAGGAACGAAAAGTCATTCTGTCTAGAACAATACAGAGTCCACATATGGATTTGGAACAAGAGAAAATCCTGATTCAAGCCACGGAATTCCTTGGTGACCTTCTACTGACCTCACTCTCTCTCAATCTAGACCAGTGTTTCTCAACCTGGGGTCGGGACCCCTGAGGGGGTCGCGAAGGGGTGTCAGAGGGGTCGCCAAAGACCATCAGAAAACACAGTATTTTCTGATGGTCATGGGGATTCCATGTGGGAAGTTTGAGTCAATTCTATCATTGGTGGAGTTCGGAATGTTCTTTGATTGTAATGAACTATAAATCCTAGCAACTACAACTCCCAAAAGTCAAGGTCTATTTTCCCAGTGTTCACATTTGCACATATTGAGTATTTGTGCCAAGTTTGGTCCAGATCCACCATGCGTGAGTCCACAGTGCTCTCTGGATATAGGTGAACTACAACTCCCAAACTCAAGGTCAATACCCACCAAACCCTTCCAGTGTTTTCCGTTGGTCATGGGAGTTCTGTGTGGCAAATTAGGTTCAAATCCATCGCTGGTGGAGTTCAGAATGCTCTTTGATTATAGGTGAACTATAAATCCCAGCAACTACAACTCCCAAATTACATAATCAATCCTCCCCCAACCCCACCAGCATTTACATGTAGGTGCATTGGTATTTGTGCCCAGTTTGGTCCAGTGAATGAAAATACATCTTGCATATCTGATATTTACATTATGATTTATAACAGTAGTAGAATGACTGTTATGAAGTAGCAACAAAAACAATGTTATGGTTGGAGGTCACCACAACATGAGGAACTGTATTCAGGGGTCGCAGCATTAGGAAGGTTGAGAACCACTGATCTAGACTATGTTATTGTGAAGCCAATGGGATGTTGGTCTGCATCAATAGGAATCTAGTGTCTAGATCGAGGGAAGTCATGCTCCCCATGCTCTATTCTGCCTTGGTCAGACCACACCTGGAACCACACTGTGTCCAATTCTGGGCACCACAACTGAAGAGAGATATTGACTCTAAGATGAAATGTGTCCTGAGAAAGAGGGTTACTAAAATGATCAAGGGTCTGGAGAGCAAGCCCTATGAGGAGCTTCAAGAGCTGGGAGATGTTGACAAGCTGGAATATGTCTAGAGGAGGGCAACTAAAATGATCAAGGGTCTGGAGAACAAGCCCTATGAGGGGCGGCTGTTTTATTGTATTCTTATGTTTTAATTGCTTTGTTGCGATATTTGTTTTGTGTTTTTGGTTTTATTTAATGCATTACTGGGTTTGACCTCACGTAAGCCACCCCGAGTCCCCTTCGGGGAGATGGTGGCGGGGTATAAATAAAGATTATTATTATTTGAAACACAACAAGATGAGTCCACAGCAGACACTCTGCTGGCTGTTGTACTGGATCACATGTCGGACACTTCCCAAGTGTCTAGGACTGTGTGATGTATTGGCGAATAATGCGTGCAGATGCCGGTAAGGTGGCCTTTTGTAGCTGGCAGGCGGTAATTTTGTCAGAGCCGATTGTGTTTAAGTGCAGGCCAAGGTCTTTAGGCCCTGCACCCAGTGTGCCGATCACCACTGGGACCACCTTGACTGGCTTGTGCCAAAGTCTTTGCAGTTTGATCTTTAAATCATCATATCGTGTCAGCTTTTCCTGTTGTTGTTGTTGTTATTATTATTATTAGTCCTCCAGTGCAATTCTATGGCCAACTTCCTGTGAAGTCGTGCTGCAAGACTTAAAAATTATTAGAGAGGTGTTCTCTCAGGCTTTAAAAAAATGGCATTTTCCCCTTTGGAGGTTTTCCACACTTGCGGTGGTCTTGCGCTAACCGCAGCAAATGTGGAGGGCTGAGTATAGTGCTCAACGTTCAATGCGAATGGAAAGACAATTCAAAGTGTCTTACAGAATTTCACATGATCTTGGTCAGCAAGAGTTATGGACTCACCTCTTGGGCATCTCTTGCTGCCTTTGCATCATCCTCATTGTAGCGGTTACAGTTGTACCTGAAAAAGTATTTTTGATCAACACATAGATTTTTAGGAGTTGCCATGCTCCATTTTTATCCCTCTGAAATATTATTCTTTCCCCAGTATAGAACATAAAATTAATCACAACACATTTGGCAGCCTCTAGGGCAGTGTTTGTCAACCTGGGGGTCAGGACTCCTGGGGGGAGGGTCATGAGGGGGGTTTTCAGAGGGGTCGCCAAAGACCAACAAAAAACACCTATTTTTGTTGGCCTTAGGAACCCCTTTAGCAGAGAAGGCTAAAGAGATCTCTCCGCCTGTCCTCATCTTCATTTTTGGAAACAGGTGGTGAATCTGGGTTGTTGTAGATTTTTCGGGCTATATGGCCATGTTTTAGAAGCATTCTCTCCTGACGTTTCACCTGCATCTATGGCAAGCATCCATAAGATGATTGCCATAGATGCAGGGGAAACGTCAGGAGAGAATGCTTCTAAAACATGGCCAAATAGCCCAAAAAACCTACAACAACCCAGTGATTCCAGCCATAAAAGCCTTCGACAATACAGATGGTGAATCCTCTGTCTGGCCAGCCTCTCAGCCAAGGGGAGGGCTGTTTCTGAGACTCCAAGCGGGAAAGAGAGAGCAGGCGTGCTTGGCACATAGCAGGGTGGTGTGCATGTGCGTGTGAGGGAAAACATGTGAGGATGGAGGGAGGCTTGCACCAATGAGTCCTTTCACAGCATGGGGATGCTGTGTGGGAAGTTTGGCCCAATTCTATCGTTGGTGGGGTTCAGAATACTTTTTCATTGTAGGTGAACTATAAATCCCAGGAACAACAACGCCCAAATTTCAAGGTCTATTTTCCCCAAACTCCACAGGTGTTCACATTTGGGCATATTGCGTATTCATGCCAAGTTTGGTCCAGATTTACCATTTTTGAGACCCCAGTGCTCTCTGGATGTAGATGAACTACAACTCCAAAACTCAAGGTCAATGCCCACCAAACCTCTTTCATTGTAGGTAAACTATAAATCCCAGCAACTACAACTCCCAAATGTCAAGGTCTATTTCTCTAAACTCCACTAGTGTTCACACTTGGGCATATGGAGTATTCGTACCAAGTTTGGTCCAGATTCATCACTGTTTGAGACCACAGTACTCTCCGGATGTAGGTGAACTACAACTCTAAAACTCAAGGTCAACGCCCACCAAATCCTACCAGTATTTTCTGTTGGTCATGGGAGTTCTGTGTGCCAAGTTTGGTTCAATTCCATTGTTGGTGGAGTTCTGAATGCTCTTTGATTGTAGGTTAACTATAAATCCCAGCAACTACAACTCCCAAATGACAAAATCAATCCCAACCCCACCAGTATTCGAATTTGGGCATATGGGATATTTGTGCCAAACTTGGTACAGTGAATAAAAATACATCCTGCATATCACATATTACGATAATGCTTGCGGAACAGAACAGTCCAGTTTTTCTGCCCCTAATAAATACAGACAGAGGAACTCTTTCATGCTCACAGAATATATACTACTTTGTCCTTCTGCCTCTACAGAACATCTTTTATGTAGGTCACAAGCATAAAATAAAGTGCTACCAGACTCACCAAGGCAAGTTCAAAAAACATACTTTGAAACCTACCAGGCAGACCCATGTGGCTCCCAAGGGCCGAGACACACCCAGCAAAACTCTGCTTTACAATTCTGATTCCGACAGACCATGTGATTGCAGCCGCCATCCTTTTCGATGGTCACGTGGCATTTAGGGCATTCCTGCAAAGGGAAAGAAGGCTGGTAAGAAGGCATGCAGCAAGGAACTCTCTGCCAGGGGAAGTGCAGACACTTCATGCATTTGAAGCAGGGACTCTTCGAAGATACATTCCCTGTTGTTATGCTAAGTCAGAAGTGACAAACTTATGTATCTATTTATTTATTTACGGCATTTATATCCCGCCCTTCTCACCCCAAAGGGGACTCAGAGCAGCTTACAAGATATATATACAATATATTATATTATTATCATAGCACAATATCAGTATTATATATTACTATATTGTGCTATACCATTATATTGTAATATTATTAATATTGTTACATATAATATAAATATATAATTATAATACCATATTATTATTATTATATTGCATTACATTATAATATATTACAATATATTATATTATATTGTTATATATTAACTGTTATAACTGTTTTAATTGCTGTTTATATATGTCTATCTGTATTATTGTGTAGGCATAGAATTGCGCCTTTTGTAAGCCGCCCTGAGTCCCCCCTCGGGGGTTGAGAAGGGCGGGGTAGAAATGTGTGAAATAAATACATAAATATATTACATTACATTACATTATTAGCATAGCACAGGAGACAAGGTGGAACTTATGGCCCTACGGATGTTTTGGACTTAGTGCTCAAAATCTCTGGACAAGCTGGCAAGGGCTTCTGGGAGTTAGGAGTCTGAAACATCTGGAGGGCCACAAGCTTGACATTCCTGGCCTAAGCAATCAAGTGCAAAAATTCATCCTTATAATTCAGCTGCTCTGCACACAAAACATCCCTGGAATCTGTAGGTAGGGAAGGGAAATGCTCCTTTCAGAAATCCTGAATATAGATACTGCATAGCAAGGATAAGGATCCTTAACCCTCCAGATGTTTTGAATTCGAACTCCTTGAAACCATAAGTTGCATAGCTAATAAGGGACTGTGAGCTGTAAAATACAAGACCCAATGTTTCCCGAAAACTGTAATAATAAAGGCTTCCCCTGACATTAACTCTGGGGGGCGGTGCTCATCTCCATTTCTAAGCTGAAGAGCCGGCGTTGTCCATAGACATCTCCAAGATCATGTGGCCGGCATGACTGCATGGAGCGCCGTTACCTTCCCGCAGAAGCAATACCTATTGACCTACACACATTTGCATGTTTTCGAACTGCTAAGTTGGCAGAAACTGGGGCTAACAGCAGGAGCTCACCCCGCTCCCCGGATTTGCACCGGCAACCTTTTGGTCAGCAAGTTCAGCGGTTTAACCTGCTGCGCCACCAGGGCCTCCCAAGGAATTGTATATCTGGTGGCAATTGCACACAGGCACAATTGTCATTTTTTGTCCAAAGCAAAACATCTTCATTCAGTTTAAGGCTACAGAGAAGGAATTGTATAAAAGGTAAAGGTTTCCCCTTGACATTAAGTCTAGTTGGGTCCAACTCTCGGGGGGCAGTGTTCATCTCCATTTCTAAGCCGAAGAGCCGGCGTTGTCCATAAACACCTCCAAGGTCATGTGGCCAGCATGATTGCATAGGGCACTATTACCTTCCAGCCCGAGCAGTACCTATTGATCTACTCACATTTGCATGTTTTTGAACTGCTAGGATAGCAGAAACTGGGGCTAACACCGGGAGCTCACCCCACTCCCCGGATTTGAACCTGCAGCCTTTCAATCAGCAAGTTCCGCAGCTCAGCGATTTAACCCACCGCACCACCAGTGGGCCCAAAACCTGGCATAGATAATACATTACTAGATGGGCCACTTGGCCTGGCCTGATAAAGGAGCTTATGTTTCCTACCACATTTGGAAGTACTACTATAGATACTCCCTAGCCGTCCCCTGCCACACGTTGCTGTGGCCCAGTCTGTATATGTATTTTGTGTGTGTATATATTTGTGTGTATGTGTATATGTGGTTTTGCACATGCGTTGTAACACAATTTTTATTTTTTGGCTTTTTAAGTCTCTTCTGCTGTATTTTTCAGTGTTTTTATGAGTGATGGTTACTTGTTGTTCTGATGGATGTGTTGTGTCCAAATTTGGTCTCAATTTGTCCAGTGGTTTTTGAGTTATGTTAATCCCACAAACGGACATTACATTTTTATTTATATAGATGTATTAGGTTGCCTCAACAAACCAATGCAAAAAACGTGGTTGGACTTATCCAGGATGGACTTATTTAAGGATCAATGCGAGGTTAATTCTTACCAGAGAAGGAAGGATCCCTTCTCTGAGTGGCCAAAGGCAGGAGAAAACCTAAAGGAAATATTGAACCTACAAGAAACATTAGGGGAAAACTGTATCTCCATTATTTACATGGGGGAACTATGCTTCACTATTCACAAAATTTTGTGTAAGATTTGTCAGGGAACTTCTTCGTAGCTCTCAGTGTGAATTTTTTTTCTATGACTTTTGGGAGAAATTGAAACCACCCAACCTTTGTATTTGCTGCAATCCAATTAGAAGTTTCACTGTCGTCATCACACTTCTTAATCCACTTCTTTAACCACTGTGAAGAAACAAGAGTAGAATGGTTCCAGAGCCATTATAGTTTATCTCTAAACATGGATGCATATTTCATAGCTCATGGGCTATGTAAACAAAACAAAAACAACAACAACATCAAGATACCGAAACTGACAAACAACTGCTCATAAACTGGGTGGAAGCTGAGTAAACAATTAGCTAAGTGAACACAATAGAAAAGGAAATGTCCAATCACAGAGCAGCCAATACTGGCAATATTCTGTCATTCCATAAAAGGGCTTCCAGATATAAACAAACATCTGCTCAACCTGTAATTTAAAATAAGGTAATACGAGGGTTGAATGAAAATTAATGCCTCCACCTTCGTAACTCCTCAAGATGGCAGTACTGGTATGCGGCAGGTACTGGCTTGTTCAGTAGACGCTCCTCTACAGTTCCATTTTGGCAGGAAGCCTTAGCAGAAAAAGTAATGCCTCCACCTTCGTAACTCCTCAACAGATGGCAGTACTGGTATGTGGCAGGTACTGGCTTGTTCAGTAGACTCTCCTCTACAGTTCCATTTTGGCAGGAAGCCTTAGCATTGAATGTTTGTGTTGTTAAAGTAATTTTGGCAGGAAGCCTTAGCATTGAACGGTTGTGTTGTTAAAGTGCGAAGTATGGAACCCTGTGCAGACGGTTGGTCAATGCGACTTAAGCAACGTGCAGTCATTGAATTCTTGACAGCAGAAGGTGTCACCCCAAAGGAGATTCATCAGAGAATGCAAGCTGTTTATGGGGATTGTGTTGATGTGAGTACTGTGCGTCGTTGGGCGAGTAAGTTTAAAGATGTTGAGGTGACACCTTCTGCTGTCAAGAATTCAATGACTGCACATTGTGCTTAAGTTGCATTGATTGACCGTCTGCATACGGTTCCATACTTCGCACTTTAACAACAACTGTTCAATGCTAAGGCTTCCCGCCAAAATGGAACTGTAGAGGAGAGTCTACTGAACCTGCCTCATACCAGTACTACCATCTGTTGAGTAGTTACAAAGGTGGAGGCATTACTTTTTATTCAACTTTCATATGATATCTAGTCTGAGAGTTGAGATGTATAAAATAATAATATAATAATAATAATAATAATACATTATTATTTATATTGCGCTTTCTCCCCCACAGGACCCAAAGCAGCATGCCACATATTAATATCATGTAAACAACAATCCAAATACATTGATAATAAGTATAGAACATCCTTAAATAACAATTTACAACAACAATAATATAGGGTTGTTGTGAGTTTTTTGGGCTGTATGGCCATGTGGTAGAAACATTCTCTCCTGATGTTTCGCCTGCATTTATGGCAGGCATCCTTAAAGGTTGTGAATAAAATCTGGCTACCGGTATTAAAAAGCTCTAAAATCGTAACAGTAAATAGAGAACAACACTAAAAAAACAGGGGAATTCCAGACAAGAAACAATCAGGGACAGCTAATCACCTCCCAACAAAGGATTCCCAAGGCTGTAAGAAGCCAGACCTTGAAACTGCTAGGCCATGAAATGCTAATTAAGGTGATTAATTTCAACATTGACATCGACCTCAAACAGAAAAGAGTACTTTCTCCTACCCTGGACATTCCATAGATATGTAATTCCCATTTTCCTAGTTTCCAACAGTCCTCACAACCTCTGAGGATGCCTGCCATAGATGTGGGCAAAATGTCAGGAGGGAATGCTTCTGGAACATGGGCACAGAACCCGGAAAACTCACAACACCCCAGTGATTTCAGCGATAAAAGCCTTCAACAATACAACAATAGTATACATTCACATTTTGTGGCATCCTGTCAGATAATATTGCACTTTGTTCCAGTCCATAAATGTTCTTGACTTCCTGCATTGCCACTGAAATAGTTAAGCAGGAAATTATATTGTTTTGACTCTCGACATACATACAATTGGGACAGAAAGACAATTGTACTCACCTTGCACTTAACAGGATCATGCCAGTTTTCACCACAGTTAAAGCTGTATAAAAACAAAAGGGCGAGTGTTGCATATCATAATCCACAGGGAAGCAGCGCCAGAACCTGGAAGATTCTCTACTGCAGTGATTCCGCAGATCTTTTGGCCTTCAACTCCCAAAAATGCTAAACTTGTTAGGATTTCTGTAGGCCAAAATACTTGGGAACCCACGGGTTGAGAACTACTGCTCTAGTGTATGCCTCCATTATGAACCCATCAAATAGCGGATAAAGGAGGCACGGGCAAACTATGGCCCTCCAGGTGTTTTGGACTTCAATTCCCACAATTCCTAACAGCCATCAGGCTGATAGGAATTGTGGGAGTTGAAGTTCAAAACACCTGGAGGACCGAAGTTTGCAAATACCTGCTATAAAGCAATGTACTATACAATTCCCATGTTTGCAATCCAAGCAATGCAGCAAAAAGAAAGGGGGGGGGGGGGTGAAGGGACCAAAGAAGGAATGGCTTTGTCAGCCCTGAGCAGGCCATACAGTGTTCCCTCATTATTTCGCGGTTCACTTACCGCAGATTCGCTATTTTGTGTTTTTTAAAAAAAATAAAGTAGTGAGGGAACACTGTAGCAAGGAGGGAAGAGCTGCCCCCTCACCTTCTTTACCTTCCTCTTCCTTCTCCTCATCGCCGCTTGGGCCTCGCGCCGCCTCTGCCAGCTCCTCAATCACGGGGCCTAAGCAGCGGCAAGAATCCCAGGCAGCGATGAGGAGGAGGAAGAAGAGGAAAGTAAAGTGGGTGAGGGGGCGGTCTTTTCCCCTCCTTGCCCCCTTTGCCTTCATCTTCCTGATCCTCATCACTGTCGGGGCGACGAAGAGTAGGAAGACGAAGGTAAAGAAGGCGAGGGTTGGTCTTTGTCCCTCCTCGCCCCATTTACCTTCGTCTATCCTGCTCCTCATCGCTGCCGGGGCAATAAGGAGCAATAAGGAGCAGGAAGACAAAAGTAAAGAGAGTGAGGTGGCGGTCTTTTTCCCTCCTCACCACCTTTACCTTCATCTATCTTGTTCCTCGTTGCTGCCAGGGCGGCAATGAGGAGCAAGAAGACAAAGGTAAAGAGAGTAAGGAGATGGTCCTTTCCCCTCCTCACCCCAGTTACCTTCGTCTTCCTGCTCCTTGTCACTGCCAGGGTGAGGCGGCGGTCCTTTTTCCTCCTCGCCCCCTTTACCTTTGTCTTCCTGATCCTCATCACTGCTGTCACTGCCAGGAGCAGGAAGACGAAGGTAAAGAGGGCGAGGGGTGGTCTTTTTCCCTCCTCGCCCCCTTTACCTTCGTCTATCCTGCTCCTCGTTGCTGCCGAGGCGACAAGGAGCAGGAAGACGAAAATAAAGAGGGTGAGGGGGTGGTTCCCCCCCCCCTCGCCCCATTTACCTTCGTCTTCCTACTCCTCATCGCTGCCAGGGCGAGGCGGCGGTCTTTTCCCCTCCTCTCTCCCTTTACCTTCGTCTTCCTGCTCCTCATCACTGCCAGGGCAAGGCAGTGGTCTTTCTCCCTCCTCGCTCCCTTTACCTTCATCTTCCTGATCCTCGTCACTGCCGGGGCGACGAGGAGCAGGAAGACGAAGGTAAAGAGGGCAAGAAGAGGTCTTTTTCCCTCCTCGAACCCTTTACCTTCCTCTTCCTGCTCCTCGTTGCCGCCAGGGCCTCTTGCCACTGCTTGGGCCCCGCAACACCTTCACCGCCTCCTCAATCGCAGGCCCAAGCAGCAGCAAGAGCCCAGGCGGCAACGAGGAGGAGGAGGAGAAAGGTAAAGAGTGTGAGGAGGGGAGGGGGCATCCCTACTTCATGGTTTTTCATTAATTGCGGGTGGTCCTGGGATGTAACCCCAGTGATATGTGAGGGACCACTGTACTCAGCTCATGGAAAACAACTGTGTGGGCCTGTCTTCTTAAAAATTATAATAATGAAAGTAGTTCGCCACTAAGTTGCCGATAAGGCTGAGAAAGGCGATATACAAATATAGTAAAGAAATAAAGAAATAAAATTTCAAGAGGATCTATGAGTATAGTTAGTGCAAACTGACTTTGGAAATCGGAAACAACCAACGGACATAATGCTTTGCTTACCAAAACTGACGGCCACATTTACAGCGAACAGGCTTAGCATCAGGATACTGAACTTTAACAACATGGTGGCAATCTGGAGCAGGACACCATTTTAACAGTCGATTGCACTGAAGAGATAAAATGGGAGATCTTGACAAGGAGGACATCCAGAAGAAAAGATGCAGCCCTACACACACATAGCCGCTAAGTCTTATTATGCAGCAAGACTTGAGTCAATAGGTGTTAAGTGCAACAACAAGAGATACTGGATGATAGGACAGCCCTTCCCTTCCATATTCCCATCAGTCTCCTGTGGGCCAAAGTATCATTGCAAACTCCCATGTTGATACAAGGAAAGATCATCAGCCTCACCTCTTACTAACACCCAAATTCTGAAAAGTACAAAGACCATTTCGCAGAATTAGTTAGCGAGTCCTGGATGTTCACCTAACAGAAGCTACTTCGATTCCACTTAGTCTCTCATCACATTGACTACAAATAATGCAAACTAAACCTAATAAATGTACGTGGAATCTTCAGCTGAGCTTTTGATAAAATTAATATCTTTTGCTCAAAATTTGCCCAAACTTAATTGACTGCATTTAAATACATGCTGCAATAGACGGGAATAGTGACAACTCCTCAAACAGTCAGACTCCTCCATATACAGTTTTTAAATTAATACTTACCTCTACAAAACTATTAGTTATTAAATGCTGGTACTTTAATTTAACTTTGGAATCTGTGATCAGGCGCCTATAAAGAGAGAGAGAGAGAAATCACTGAAGACACATTTGGGCACTCAAGAAGTCAATGCTTCACACGTGTGTTTATTTCATAGATCATACAATCAGAGTGACAAGAGATCCAAGTGCTGGCATTATTATTTTTCATTACATTTATAGTCCACCTTTCTCAACCATATGGCGACTCAAGGCGGGTTACAGATTGATTTCATGACCGCATTTAAGGCTTTTGGTAACCCTAAACCTATCAAGATAGCGATTTTTTTTCCATGCCAGGAGCGACTTGATAAACTACAAGTCATTTCTGGTGTGAGAGAATTGGCTGTCTACAAGAACGTTGCCCAGGGGATGTTGCCCAGATATTTGATGTTTTACCATCCTTGAGGGAGGCTTCTCTCATGTCCCCATATGGGGAGCTGGAGCTGATAAGAGGGAGCTCAACCTGCTCTCCCCGGATTTGAACTGCTGACCTATCCTGCCAGCACAAGGGTTGAACCCAGGGGTCCTCAAACTTTTCTAACAGAAGGCTAGCAAAAAGTTGGAAAAAGCTGTTGGTAATAGACCAAAGCACCTTTTAAAGCAGTGTTTCTCAATCTGGGGGTTGGGACCTCTAGGGAGGTCGCGAGGGGATGTCAAAGGGGTTGCCAAAGACCATCAGAAACACAGTATTTACAGTGGAGCATGGGGGTTTGGCTGAACTGTATCACTTGTGGGCTTCACAATGCTCTTTGATTGCAGGTGAACTATAAATTCCAGTAACTACAACTCCCAAATGTCAAGGTCTAATTTTCCCCAAACTCCACCAGTGTCTACATTTGGGCATATTGAGTATTCATACCAAGTTTGATCCAGATATATCATTGTTTGAGTTCACAGTGCTCTTGAGACGTAGGTGAACTACAGCTCCCAAACTCAAGGTCAATGCCCACTAAACCCTTCCAGTATTTTCTGCTGGTCATGAGAGTTATGTGTGCCAAGTCTGGTTCAATTGCATCATTGGTGTTCAGAATGCTCTTTGAATTTAAATGAGCTATAAATCCCAGCAACTACAATTCCCACATTACAAAATCAATCCCCACCCCCAACCCCACCAGTATTCAAATTTGGGTGTATTAGGTATTTGTGCCAAATTTGGTCCAGTGAATGGAAATACATCCGGCATATCAGATATTTACATTATGATTTATAATATTAGCAAAATTACAGTTATGAAGTTGCAACAAAAATAATGTTGTGGTTGGGGGTCACCACAACATGAGGAACTGCATTAAGGGGTCACAGCGTTAGGAAGGTTGAGAACCATTGTTTTCAAGTACTGCAAACATCAAGAAATGAAGCATCCGGCATTATATTCCTGAAATGGATTACACAATGTAACTGACTAATACATGTACTACAAGGGAGTTGAGACCAAGAACTTGATTTATTGGGTGACCTAATTGCTCTTCAAAATCCTCTTGCTCCAAGCCTGTGAAAGTAGCTATTGAGAACTTCAATGTTCTGCAACTTTATGCATGACTCTTTACAGGCTTTAAAGGCCAACAGCCCATTAACGTCCAGATGGGAACGGATGCTCTCTGACGCACGATGTCCTTACAGACCAAAAAGTGGGGCAAATAAGTATGCAAGCCACACAACAATGCAGACTTTTTATTTGTTTGTTTAAAGCATGACTCAGTGGCTCATGTTTCTATGGCTCATAAACGTTACCACTCCTTGAAACCAAAGGAACTAAATGTACTTCCTCTGGGCGATCAGGTATTGTTAATATCAATACCCTGCCATGAAAGACCTTGATTTTGACATCTTGTAACCCACATTCCTGTTCCTTTGTGTTAGAGCACACACTGCAAACACAGAGGTGAAGGAGATGGCAGTGAAAACCACACTGTAGTTGCTACTACACAAATATGGGAGGAGGCCATTGATGATGAGACACCCACAGATGCAAGCGCCCTTGATTGACACAAAAGCTGAAGCAACTTTGAGCAGAAGCTTGTAATTAGGATTTAAAAGAGGAAGCAAGCTTGATCTGAAAACACATCTCAACTGTCATACTTACATAACTGTATTGTCATCCACCAAGATATCACAGCCATGAGCAGGGCATGAAATTGTCTGGTGAGGATCGAGCAGGAGACAGAGAAAAACAGAAGGATATTGGATTACTTTGGTCATCAAAGAGGAACCTCCAAAGAACTGTGTATACTCAAAAATTATAATAATAATAATAATAATAATAATAATAATAATAATAATAATAATGTATTGTCGAAGGCTTTCATGGCCAAAATCACTGGGTTGTTGTAGGTTTTTTTATTTGTTTGTTGGCCATGTTCTAGAGGCATTCTCTCCTGATGTTTCGCCTGCATCTATGGCAAGCATCCTCAGAGGTTGTGAGGACCTCTAGAACATGGTCATATAGCCCAAAAAAACATGGCTATATAGCCCGAACAACAACCCAATAATAATAATATAATAACAACAACAATCTTTATTTATACCCTCTAGAGCAGGGGTCCTCAACTTTTTAAACAGAGGGCCAGGTCACAGTCCCTCAAACTGTTGGAGGGCTGGATTATAATTTGAAAAAAACATGAATGAATTCCTATGCACACTGCACATATCATATTTGTAGTGCAAAAAACACTTAAAAACTATACAATAATTAAAATGAAGAACAATTTTAACAGCTATAAACTTATTAGTATTTCAATGGGAAGTGTGGGCCTGGTTTTGGCTGATAAGATAGGATTGTTATTGTTGTGTACTTTGAAGTCATTTCAGACTTAGGTTGACCCTGAGCGAGGGCTGGGTAAATGACCTTGGAGGGCCTTATCCGGCCCCCTGGGCCTTAGTTTGAGGACCCCTGGGCTAAACAAGTTTAAAACAATAATAATAATAATAATAATAATAATAATAATAATAATAATAATCTTTATTTATACCCCGCCACATCTCCCCAAGGGGACTCGAAGCGGCTTACATGAGGCAGTACATTACAGCAAAATAAAATACAGATCAACAAGAAATAACATCACAACTGACTAAATAAATCATTCAAGTAAAATAAACAGTGCGAAATAACACCATTTCTACCACCCAAGATGGCTGTAACACCTTAGCAAACCAAGAGCTCGGTCTGAAAAGTCTAACCCAGGGGTAGAAACAATGGCTTAATTTCAAAACCTCTCTGCAACTGATTAGTTCAGACTTCTAGCAATAACTATCTAGTCCTCTTTTGGTAGGGCGAGGCAGAGAGAGTCTGTGGATGAGGCAAATGAAGAGAGAATGAATATTTCATTAATCTATCACAGGAACTAGTGACCCTCTAGCTAAGGTTGCCTCATCAGGAAAATCTTCCAGTATATTCCTCAGAAAATATGCAATCTTCTCAAACAGAAGGGGGAAAGTGGCTTCCTAGACCATGACTCGAAAACCCACTGCAATATAAAACATTAACTGTGGCTTCAGGAGTTTCAGTTAGCCAGAGCCAAATATTTGTGGTTCAACAAATATCCCACTTAGACAGAAAATAGAAAATAATAAAATTCAGCGTATAATTGTATAAACTTGTACACTCTTGTTTTGTAAAATACATTTATATTTTAACAAAAAAATCATTGTTAGTATATGTAATTTTCAAATGTTTACAGCCACATTTTGTTCCTTTGGTTTAGATCCCTCTAAGTAAAAAGCCTGTATCTCTAAGGAGAACAAGTGTCAAGTTTATAACTTTGTAAGTACCTTTAAATATGTTAGCATAGAATGTCCAGTGGATATATTTGCAGCAAGTGTTGATGTATATAATAAGTGTTAAGTTTATAACTTTGCAAGTATATTCAAATGTGAATGATTGTACAAAAACCCATATAACATTGTTTGTGATTACTGTGATTTTGAACAGTATAACAAGTTTATACAATTATACGCTGAATTCTATTATTTTCTATTTTCTGTATAAGTCCTGCACCGTCAACAAGCACGGTTGGTGGGGACGAGGGAGAGGGCCTTCTCGGTGTTGGCCCCACATCTTTGGAACGCCCTCCCCAGGGAGATTAGGCAGGCCCCCACACTGCCCTTCTTGGGTGTTCAAACAAGCTTACAAGAATGCTTAGTCTCTAGTTCAGGGGTCCTCAAACTTTTTAAACAGAGGGCCAGGTCACAGTCCTTCAAACTGTTGGAGGGCCGGATTATAATTTGCAAAAAACATTAATTAATTCCTATGCATAACACTTTAAACAAGTGTAGTGCAAAAACACTTTAAAACAATACAATAATTAAAATGAAGAACAATTTTAACAAATATAAACTATCTCTGATGAGATAGGATTGTTGTTGTGTGCTTTCAAGTAATTTCAGACTTAGGTTGACCCTGAGCGAGGGCCAGGTAAATGACCTTGGAGGGCCTCATCTGGCCCCCGGACCTTAGTTTGAGGACCCCTGCTCTAGTTGTTCTAAGCAATAGTTATCCAGCATTGCACTTCTTCCCATGCCCTTGTTCCATGGTTTCAACTTTGCACATTCCCTTGTCCTATTGTTTACAGCCTGGCCACATTTACAGTAGTTTATTGCCATTGGTTATTGAGTGCTGTTTTATTAAGTCTTAAGTTGTTGTTTTATATGCCTATATATTTTATTCTATTGTATTTTAGATTGTGTCTTATTTTATGTTCTGTTTTGTAAGATGTGTAAGATGCCCCAAGTCCCTTCGGGGAGATGGTCGTGGGATACAAGAATAAAGTTGTTGTTGTTTTTTATTATTACCCAAACCCAGGCAGGAAGCTGGGAGAAAGTCTAAAATTCAAAAGTGAAATGCTTACAGCCACATGTGTGAACCCAATGTTAAATCACTTTTCCTCCAAAGACAGATAGATAGATAGATAGATAGATAGATAGATAGATAGATAAACAATGAAAGAAAAATGTGTTTTACCTGTCCCATGCCTTCCTCCATTATTTTGGTAGTTAAATATTCACTCCAGCACTGCATGCAAAACTTATGTCCACACTCCAAGCCAGTGAAATACTACAAAGAAATGGAAGGAAAGAGAATGCTATAAATAATTCTTGGCTCCTGCGTGAGCAACTTCTCTAAATACCAGCCCCTTCTCTGTATATCATCAATGATTCAGCACTTTTCTTGCAGCTTTTCAAGCACCCACGAATCTAGGCATATTTATTCCCTGAGCCAGTAGTCTTATCTCCTCCCACATCTAGTTTCTGTTTTGATTCTAAGTCCAAAGTATACCCATCATAGACCATGACATAAAAGATCACAATTTAGAATTAGAGAAGGACAAGATACATAGATCTCCAATCCAGAAGTTACAATAGTGCAATATGCCAAAACAGCACCAAGCCACCTTAATAATAATAAACTTTGATTTATATTCCGCCACCATCTCTCAGAGGGACTCGAGGCGGCTCACAAAACACTCAAGATGTGACATGCAAAATACAGCAAGTGCAAAACAAAACATATGAGTACACAATATACACAACATCATAAATTTAATAAAAACAATAAAATACAACAATTTAAAATACCTTCTAAAACATATAACATGGGAGCTGCGATCCAATAACATAGAAAGCCTGTATGCTACCAAAATACGTCCTAGAACAGCGTTTCTCATCCTGGGAGTCGGGACCCCTGCGGGGGTCACGACGGGGTGTCAGAGGTGTTGCTAAAGACCATCAGAAAGCACAGTATTTTCTGTTGGTCATGGAGGTTCTGTGTGGGAACTTTGGTCCAATCCTATCATTGGTGAGGTTCAGAATACTCTTTTGTTCTAGGTGAACTACAACTCCCAAATGTCAAGGTTTATTTTCTCCAAACTCCACTAGTATTCACATTTGGGCACATTGGGCACATTGAGTACTCATGCTAAGTTTGGTCCAGATCCATCATTGTTTGAGTCCACAGTACTTCCTGGTTGTAGGTGAACTATAACTCCAAAACTCAAGGTCAATGCCCACCAGACCCATCCAGCATTTTCTGTTGGTCATGGGAGTTCTGTGTGCCAAGTTTGGTTCAATTCCATCATTGGTGGAGTTCAGAATGCTCTTTGATCGTAGGTGAACTATAAATCCCAGCAACTACAACTCCCAAATGTCAAGGTCTATTTTCCCCAAACTCCACGAGTGTTCACTCTTGGACATATTTGAATATTTGTGCCAAGCTTGGTCCAGATCCATCACTGTTTGAGTCCATAGTGCTCTCTGGATGTCGGTGAACTACAACTCCAAAACTCAAGATCAATGCCCACCAAACCCTTCCAGTATTTTCTATTGGTCATGGGAGTTCTGTGTGCCAAGTTTGGTTCAATTCCATCGTTGGTGGAGTTCAGAATGCTCTTTGATCGTAGGTGAACTATAAATCCAAGGAACTACAACTCCCAAATCACAAAATTAATCCCCCTTCCCAATCCTACCAGTATTCAAATTCGGGTGTATTGAATATTTGTGCCAAATTTGGTCCAGTGAATGAAAATACATCCTGCATATCAGATTATTTATATTATGATTAATAACAGTAGCAAAATTACAGTTGTAACATAGCAACAAAAATAATTTTATGATTGGGGGGTTACCTCAACATGAGGAACTGTGTTAAGGTGCCACAACATTAGGAAGGTTGAGAAACATTATCCTAGAAGCATCTTAGCCTGATCAAGGAAGACCATTGTTAAGTTCTTATGCTTCGTCTCAAAAACACTGAACTCTCTGGAGGAGACAATATTTCTGGCTTTTTACAAGTCTTTTGAAGTTGACTGTAGCATCAGCATTTTGGCGCTGAGCTTTTCTCTATTCTGCAAGCAATGTGCTGAGCATCAAAGTGACATTCATAAAGCCATGCCATCCTACATGAGCAGCTCTACTTGTGTTTGGCCAGCACCCGCATACATAGCATTTCCTAAGAAGTTTCCAAGCAGCAGAGGCCTGATCACAAGACAGTAAACAGAGACAGAAGGGAGGGAAATGAAATTAGGAAATGTTTAATGAGGGGGAAAAACAAAGCATCACTAATGTCTATTCATAAGCTTTCCTCTACTTCAGAAGGAAAATGTAAGCTTGGATAGGTATTTCCAATTGCTCAGTTGCCACAATTTTTCTTCCTCATTTTTCCAAAATATTTATCCTTAAGTCAGTGTTTCTCAACCTTCCTAATGACACGACCCCTTAATACACGTCCTCATGTTGTGGTGACCCCCAACCATAATATTATTTTTGTTGCTACTTCATAACTGTCATTTTGCTACTGTTATGAATCATAATGTAAATATCTGATATGCAGGATGTATTTCATTCACTGGACCAAATTTGGCACAAATACCCGATACGCCCAAATTTGAATACTGGTGGGGTTTGGGGGTGGGGTTGATTTTGTCATTTGGGAGTTGTAGTTGCTGGGATTTATAGTTCACCTACAATCAAAGAGCATTCTGAACTCTACCAACAATGGAATTGAACCGAACTTGGGACACAGAACTCCTAAGACCAACAGAAATTACTGGAAGGGTTTGTTGGGCACTGACCTTGAGTTTTGGAGTTGTAGTTCCCCTACATCCAGAGAGCACTATGGATTCAAACAACGATGGATCTGGACCAAACTTGGCACAAATACTCAATATGCCCAAATGTGAACACTGGTGGAGTTTGGGGAAAATAGACCTTGACATTTGGGAGTTGTAGTTGCTGGGATTTATAGTTCACCTACAGTCAAAGAGCAAACTTCCCACACAGAACCCCCCATGACCAACAGAAAATACTGTGTTTTCTGATGGTCATTGGTGACCCCTCTGACACCCCCTCGCCCCCCCTCCCCACGGGGTCCCGACCCACAGGTTGAGAAACACTGCCTTAAATTATATGTTACCATATTGAAATAAAAACTGTAAATGCTTGGAATTTAATTCACAGTGTCCAATGGCCTTAAGCATCTTTAAGCACAACTGGCTTCAGTGGAAAGAGATTCAGATATATAATTCATGCTCCTGCCAAAACAAAAGGGGGAAGTGTCCTACTTTAGACAAACCTTCTTGGAAGTGAGTCTGACAAAACTAAGTGGTTCTTATTTCTGATCAGATTCTGCTCAGGTAGCTCTTTTGAATGACAAACTTGTCTCAGAACATAAAAATAACAGACGGAATACTTAAGTCAAAAATCTTAAAAGGTAAGGACATCTTTCTTCAACTTGGCATCACTCAGAAGAGATGGACTGCAATTCTGATAATCCCCAGATAGCACAGTCATTGTTAATGTTGTGTTGGGAGGAAGTGAATTTTAGCTCCTCATAAGACTGCCGGATTACAATATGATGATATACCACGAAAAGCAAGGAAAGAAAGGCACAAAGAGAACCCATTTTTAAATTGGTAGAAGGAAAGTAATGACTTTGCCTGGGTGAGAACACGTGACAGAGAAAACAAATTAAAACGTACCATCTTATGATCTGGTACTTTATGGTATTTTAAAATACAAGGAGATTCCATATTACAAACAAGATAGGTTCTGTAGGTTTGTTCTTAGGTTGAATTTGTATGTAAGTTGGAACAGGGACATTTTTAAGTATAGACTGAAATATCTTTATGCATATTGAAAATATTCCTGACATTTATTAACTGAAATCTTAGCTTGTAAAACGATTAGAATGTAGATTCATTAAAAATATTAAGTTGCTCATCGTGTTGTGACTCAAAAGTGTCTGGATTTAGACATAATATCCTGGTATGCAACAATGTGATTAATTGAGGCTTGTGCAAAAATAACATATGATTTGAGATTCAAGCGTTAGCTGGCCAACCCTCGCTTCAAGCCAACAGGCAAATTGAAGGCAGATACACACAAAAATAGACGCTTCCGATGAAAACTGGATACTGTTTATACTGTTTATACAATTTTTTTTTTACAATAGCTTCTTAGTTAAAATCCCACATTATCTGCTTTGGACTGGAATATATGTCAGTGTGGACTCAGATAACCCGGTTCAAAGCAGATACTGTGGGATTTTCTGTCTTGATATTCTGGGACTAGCTGTCCCCTGCCACGCGTTGCTGTGGCCCAGTCTGTGTATATGTGTTTTGTGTGTGTATATGTGTGCGTGCGTGTATATATATATATATAGTTTTGCACATGCGTTGTAATGTGTGTATATATGTGTTTATTATTATACGTTTGTATGTATTTGTGTATTTATGTTTATATGTGTATATGTATATTGTGTATATGTGTGTGCTTGTATATATGCATATATATGTGCATATATATGTGTGTGTATGTATATGTAAGGGTATATGTGTGTGTATATTTGTGTGTGCTTGCGTATAGGTATATGTGTGTGTGTATCTGTATGTATGTGTGCATGTGTATATGCATATGTGTGTGTGTGTATAATGTATATGTAGGTATGTATATGTGTATATTTGTGTGTGTCTGTATGTATGGATGCTTGTGTATATGTGTATGAACGTATTTGTATATGTATATATGGTTTATTTTTGGGGTTTTAAAGTCCATTCTGCTGGTTTTTGTGTGTGTATGTTTTTAGGGGTGATGGTCACTCGTTGGCCTGCTAAGTGTATTGTGTCCAACTTTGGTGTCAATTCGCCCAATGGTTTTTGAGTTATGTTAATCCCACAAACGATCATTACATTTTTATTTATATAGATATAGGGAAGTGGAAGGGCCCTTAGTTCTGTATCACATACTTAGTGTCTTGGTGTTAATTTGTTTCTAAAAGGTCTTCTATTAGTTTTTAATACACATACCTGTGTGTATTGTACACAATCAATAGAAATTGGATTAAAAGATGGAAGCATCATGTTCACTATGGGAAAATAAGCCTATGGGTCACACGATTCCCACCCCAATTTAGATTTTAATTCATTGTATACAGAAAATCCATAAGAGAAAAGGTAGCTAGACATCAATTCTCTTCTGATTTGTTGACAGAGAAAGGCCAAGCACATTATTTTGATTCTAACAGATGCCTACGAAAACCGCCAGCCGTGAAATCACCAATTATCTTCCATACCAACTCACACAGCAACTACATTTTTGATGTCCAAAATCAACACAGCCATCGCACTGGAATTAGAAACGACGATTTACCATTCTGAAGGCACTCACCGAGTTAGGATAGTTCAGATAGCAGATCTGGCAAGGCATATCCTGCGCAGATGACCTTGTGTTCATTTGACGTGTTCGAGACTTTTTACTGGGATTAATTACATGACATTCTGCAAAGAGCTTCTCCAGGTTGCCATCAAAGTACCTGTTGTTTTAAAGGCAAATGAGAGCAAATATATTAAATGCAAAAAATGCAAAAAAGCACGTGCAAGTGTAGGAATTAAATGCAAAAAATGCAAAAAAGCACTTGCAAGTATAGCAATTAAATGCAAAAAAGCACTTGCAAGTGTAGGAATTAAATGCAAAAAAAAAAAAAAAAAAACAAACACTTGCAAGTATAGGAAGTCACAGGAGCAGGCTTTCCCCTCCCATGGCTTTAAAACCACTTTAAAACTAGCTAATGCTGTTCAGAATGTACAGCTGAGTCTCAAGAATACAATAAATGTGCTTTTTGTACACAGAAGAGCCAGCACTTGGATAAATAACATCAATATACAGAAGCCACCCAATCTCGAGAGAGACATACATTCTTGTAGTACGTGTGCCCTGCATACATAATCTCTTGGGAACAGCAGGCTTCCCATAATCCCACCCCTTGACTTTTCAAAACCTAGCCCTCATCTTAACCTTGTGTATCTTCCAGCCTGTTGTCTGATTTCCCTTATCATGGACAGCTTGTGAAGCTGGAGCGCAGCATTTCTTTCACGTACAGCCATTTATGCCACTAGAATACAAAATTATCATAGATGACCAAGAACACTTGTCAGTCAGTGTACGTTGCTTACCTCTCCATCAGCTTTTCTTTATCCCAGTTGAAATGACTAAGGAGTATCCTGGTAATAGTTGCTGGATTCTACAAAAAAGAAGGGAAATACCAGTGTCAAGGAGATATCCGCAGCAGCAAATATAAGATGATATTGAAGCTTATTATCCTACCCTATTGCTAAAGATCTTGGAGAAGTTTGCACAATTGAACATGGGTTCCATAATCACTACATCTTCTAAACCAGCGTTTCTCAACCTGGGGGTCGGGGGTGTCAGAGGGGTCGCCAAAGACCATCAGAAAACACAGTATTTTCTGTTGGTCATGATGGTTTCTGTGTGGAAAGTTAGGCCCAATTCTATCACTGCTGGGGTTCGGAATGCTCTTTGATTATAGGTGAACTATAAAACCCAGCAACTACAACTCCCAAATGGCAAGGTCTGTTTTGCCCAAACTCCACCAGTGTTCATATGTGAGCTGAATTGTATCATTGGTGGGCTTCAGAATGCTCTTTGACTACAGGTGAACTATAAATTCCAGTAACTACAACTCCCAAATTTCAAGGTCTATTTTCCCCAAACTCCACAGGTGTTCACATTTGGGCATATTGAGTATTCGTGCCAAGTTTGATCCAAATCCATCATTGTTTGAGTCCACAGTGCTCCCTGGATGTAGGTGAACTACAACTCCAAAACTCAAGGTCAATGCCCACCAAACACTCCCAGTACTTGTTGTTGGTTGTGAGAGTTCTGTGTGCTAAGTATGGTTCAATTCCCTCGTTGATGGAATTCAGGAATGCTCTTTGATTGTAGGTGAACTATAAATCCCAGCAAATACAATTCCCAAATGACAAAATCAATCCCCCACAGCCCCACCAGTATTCAGATTTTGGGCATATCAGGTATTTGTGCAAAATTTGATCCAGTGAATTCATCCTGCATATCTACATTACAATTCATAACAGAAGCAAAATTAGTTATGAAGTAGCAATCAAAATAATTTTATGGTTGGGGGTCAGCACAACATGAGGAACTGTATTAAGGGGTCGCAGCATTAGGAAGGCTGAGAAACACTCAACCTTCCTAAGGTACGATGGGACACTTTCACTCTAACTAAGCACAACTCCTCAAACCCAGAAGTTAGTGTGAATTGCATTTTAATGGCCTGAAACTAGGGCAGAAAAGAGCAGCCCACCTCCTCCAAGGTGAAATGAAGCACCTAAACTGGGCTCTATTGGCCAATGGATACTCCATCACAGACATCAGAAGAGCTGCAAAGCCAAGAACAAGCCACGAGACTCAAGACAAAGATCCACCCAGAGGAAAAGTGTTCTTGCCATACATCAAGGGAACCACTGACCACATAGGGAAGCTGATAAGGAAACACAACATACAAACTATCTACAGACCCACCAAGAAAATCCAACAAATGCTACGTTCAGCAAAGAACTCCGCTGCAGGAGTCTACCATATACCATGCAGTTGTGGACAAGTCTACAGAGGAACCACCAAACGCAGCAGCATTGTCCAAACACGAAACAAGGAACATGAAAGGCACTGCAGACTACTTCAGCCAGAGAAGTCAGCTATAGCAGAGCACCAACCTGGACACAGCATATTATTTGAGAACACAGAAATGCTGGACCACTCTCACAACCACCATGTCAGGCTACACAGAGAAGCCATTGAAATCCATAAGCATGAGGACATTTTCAACAGAAAGGAGAAAACCATAAAAATGAACAAAATCTGGCTAGCAGTATTTTAAAAACTCTAAAATCAGGACAGTAAATAAAAAGCAACACTAAAAAAAACAAAAACAGGGGAATTCCAGACAAGAATAAATCAGGGCCAGCTAACACCTCCCAACAAAGGATTCCCACAGGCAGCAAACAGCCAAGCATTGAAGCTACAAGGCCATTAAATGCTAATCAATTTGCAACATCCACACTTGCTTCAAGCAGACAATAGTTCTTTCTCCCACTCTGGATATTCCAGATATAAAAACCTTGCTAGCCTAGTTTCCAACAGACCTCACAACCTCTGAGGATGCCTGCCATAGATGTAGGCGAAACGTCAGGAGACAATGCCTCTGGAACATGGCCAGACAGCCCGTAAAACTCACAGCAACCCACCCCAAATATTGTTTAAAAATGCAATTTATCATCATGTAATACCTTTGCTGAAGAAATTATACTGACTTCATATTTGCTACCAGGCTTGGTTTAAGGTTTGGCAGTATTGTACAAAGCCCTGCTAACTTGGGACTACAAAGTCTCCCTTGACTATCTGCCCAGTGCCTGAAGTCATCTGAAGAGTCATTCCTTCTGATTCTGCATTATTTGAAAACCTCCCAGAACACAGTTCTATTTCAAAGTATCAGCTCCGGTTGTGTGTGCTTTGCTTTTAACATCAACTATGGGCATTTTTATCCAAGTAATCCTGCAATAACAAAATGAWCAGCAACAGATTTCTTACATATCACCATTAAACACACTTTATAGCATAATATAGGCAGACTTGTCTATCACAGGGTTGTTGTAGGTTTTTTGGGGTATATGGCCATGTTCTAGAAGCATTCTCTCCTGACGTTTCGCCTGCATCTATGGCAAGCATCCTCAGAGATCGTGACCTCTCGACCTCTGAGGATGTTTGCCATAGATGCAGGCGAAATGTCAGGAGAGAATGCTTGTAGAACATGGCCATATAGCCCTAAAAACCTACAACAAACCAGTGATTCCYGCCATGAAAGCCTTCGACAATACACGCACCACATAGTTTTTCATATGTATGTCAGATCAAGAATAGGGCTCCACAGTCACCTACGGACCCACCAGAACACTGATCCTGGAAGACTATCCTACTCYGTCAACGAGGGATTGCCTATATAGAGACATATATAAACATAAATATGCAGTGCACTGTATATGTTGTGTATATGTGTGTGTTATGTATAGTATACTGCATATTTATATTTATATAAAGTTATATATATGAAAAACTATGTATATATCTTCCTACTTGTGTGTGTTGCATTTATATATTTGATACTATATATACACACACACTCTATATGTGTGTGTGTGTGTGTCCCAAAAGTCCCCATACATATGAGAAACTGTAGCAAAATGTCAATTTACAAAATATTGATTGCAATCTTTTGCTAATATAAATATAGTCTATTTTAATTCACAACCTCTGAAGAAGCCTGCCATAGATGCAGGTGAAATGTCAGGAGAGAATGCTTCTAGAACATGGCCATATAGCCCGAAAAACCTACAAGAACACAGTAATTCCAGCTATGGAAGCCTTCAACAATATATTGTCTATCCTAGTTCAAAGCAAACTCATTCTTTCCACATTGTTTTTTCTCCAAAATTTCAAACCTCAGTTTCTCAGCTCTGCTGGGAATTTGCCTGTCTCCAGATTCTTTTCTATCTGTTTCTTCTCATCCTAACGTAAGCACACAACCCTATTACCTCTCCGCCAGATATACCTTCTAGAAACAGTGCTTCATTAGGCCAGAAGACTTATCTACAGGAAGTTTCTGGGAATTATAGTTTGCCATTGTTCTCAGATTCTGTCAGTGTGCTGCTGGAAAGTATATTTCTGAGAGGGAATGAAATGGGGCAGGGCAGCTAGGAATGGCCCAAGTTTATTTATGAGCCTGGATGAAATTCAAAAGGTATTTTGGCTCAGTTCACAAAAGCTTTTGCAAACCCCACCCTACCCAAACTGCAACATCAGAGGTCCTGGCATTTGTGGGCAGAGGCTCAACTGGAAGTCCAACCAGACAACAGTGCTCATGATGACCAATCTTTTAAGAAGTATTCAAGAAAGGCTAGTTAGGTCTTGTCTTTTTCTCTCTCTCACACACACACACACACTTGAATAAGCAAGCACCCAAATGCCAGACGCAGGAATTTTTAGCACAATGTTATCTGGGATTAGAGTTAGCCCATGAGATGACAAAGATTTAAGAGAAAAGCGCATGGCATTCTTCAGCTACCTCGCCCCCAAATTCATAACATGTTTAAAAATTCTTAACAGTTGTCTGAAGCCCAGAGTAATTTTCTAGGAGAGCACTGGAATACAGGATGGGTGAAATATGCTGTACCCTGAGCCTGAAACAGGAGGGAGAAAGAGAGTAACTTCTGTTCTTTTGGGAACAAAGATTTTGATGTAATAACTAGACAGGATTTAGATCTATTGTCAACATCTGCTAGGTGTCTCTTAAAACAGCCAATACAGTCCAAACACTGCAACGATTACTCGATAATTTCATTTTAAAATTGCATACTATTTTTTTATTAATTTTTTTATTGAAAAAGATTTGGACAACACCAACAAATAGACAAACAGGACTAAACAGGACAAATAACTTACATACATACAAGTTAAAAGAGCTACTATTATTATTGGTTGAATACTTCCTTCCGTATATATTACATTCTTACATACATTATCCTAATTTCGCAATTCATATTCATCCCTATCTATTTACCTACTTCTCTACCTACTTACCTAACCCCAGCCTCGCCCCCCACCCCCCTTTACCCTATGACATTGCACATACTTGATATATATATACATATATACATATAAATTTCCCTTAACTTCCAGGATTTCCTAGCGAACATATGTTTGGTTTCATTTCTAACTTATCTTAATTAAATGGTTGGTAAAGGTAGTCATGATTAAGTGGGCCAAAATGGTAGGACACACAATCACCATGTCAGAATGGGAGGAGGTATGGACAAAGAAACTGAAATATGTGTATGCCACAGAGATCAAAGAGAACTTGGTAAAGATGTTCTACCTGTGGTATCAAACCCCAGAAAAAATAGCGAAGTATAGTAAGGGAAGGATTGATAAAAAGTGCTGGAGATGCCAAAAGAAAGTGGGAACATTTAAACACATGTGGTGGGATTGTGGAGTCGTTAGAGAATTCTGGTCGGAGGTACATAGAAAAATGGAAGAAAATTGCATACTATTGATTGCAATAGTATATTAACTATTGGCCATTATTCTAGGATCACAACATGGTGGTTCAGCATATATTTTCACGCAGAAAATGCAAATATACCTTCCTGGTACATCCATACCAAATCATAGATTCATAGAGTTGGAAGAGACCTGGTGGGCCATCATCCAGTCCAACCCCATTCTGCCAAGAATGGCTATCTAGCCTCTTTTTAAAAGCCTCCAAAGAAGGAGTCATCATCACACTCCGGAGCAGAGTTCCACTGCTGAACAGCTCTCACAGTCAGGAAGTTCTTCCTCATGTTCAGGTGGAATCTCCTTTCCTGTAGTTTGAAGCCATTGTTCCACATCTTCTTCATTGAAAAACTTTAGCAAAATGTCCTATAGCAGGATGTCCCTCCCGCACAAACCACGTTTTTGCAGTTTAATAAACTTTTTCCATGTTTTTATGATAGGACCAATTAGGAAATGATATTTAGAATCATAGAATCCTAGAGTTGGAAGAGACCTCGTGGGCCATCCAGTTCAACCCCATTCTGCCACAAAGCAGGAAAATTGCATTCAAAGCATCCCCGATAGATGGCCATCCAGCCTCTGTTTAAATGCCTCCTAAGAAAGAGCCTCCACCACACTCCAGGGCAGAGAGTTCCACTGCTGAACAGCTCTCACAGTCAGGAAGATCTTCCTCATGTTCCTTTCCTGCAGTTTGAAGCCATTACTCTGGGTCCTTGTCTCCAGGGCAGCAGAAAACAAGCTTGCTCCCTCCTCCCTATGACTTCTCCTCACATATTTATACATGGCTATCATGTCTCCTCTCAGCCCTGTCTTCTGAAAGCTAAACATGCCCAGCTCTTTAAGCCACTCCTCATAGGGCTTGATCTACAGACCCCTGATCCTTTTAGTCGCCCTCCTCTGAATATACTCCAGCTTAGAGTCAACATCTCCCTTCAATTGTGGTGCTCGGAATTGGACACAGTATTCCAGTTGTGGTCTAACCAAGGCAGAATAGAGCATGACTTCCCTGGATCTAGACACTTGACTCCTATTGATGCAGGCCAAAATCCCATTGGCTTTTTTAGCAGCTGCATCACATTGTTGGCTCATGTTTAACTTGTTGTCTGTGAAGACTCCAAGGTCTTTTTCACATGTTCTGCTGTTGAGCCAGGCATCCCACATTCTGTAATTCATTTTTTCTGTCCAAGTGGAGTATCTTGCATGTGTCCCTGCTGAACTTCATTTTGTTAGCTTTGGCCCATCTCTCTAATCTATTAAGATAGTTTTGAATTCTGCTCCTGTCTTCTGGAGTATTATCTCTGCCTTCCAATTTGGTGTCCTATGCAAACTTGATGACCATATGCATTTAAGAGCTAGCACAAATTCCTGTTTGAAATCAAATCAGTATATAATGCAGATGGACCAAAGACCTGGCTTCATATAAGGTAGCTTCCAAGATAGTCTACTTGTAAAATACATGCCAATACTTGTTTGTTTTAGATTTTTTATGCAAAAAAATGGGACTCAATTACAATATACATGTAAATAAAATTTTAATCCAGTACCATTCAGAACAATATGTATTTTATAAATAAATGTTTTAAAAGAGAATGCTAATAAATGGATATTTTAATAAAAGATTCATTGCAAGTCAATCCACTAAATTATTCTGCCTAAAATCTTGAGAAATGTCAGAATAAATAATGCAAGTAACCTCAGTAAAATATTCTGGTCTGCAAGGGTTAATGCAAGCAAAGGAGAAATTTTATGCATGTTTTGAAAATATTTGCAGCCTACAACCAAACCCACGTTAACTCCAGGCAGCTTATTCTAAACCCTGAGAGCGCAACATGTTACGTAACACCTTTCTACTTAGGTCCCTGCCAGTGTGATAACATGTGTGTCCTGTTGCCCTAAGACTGCGACTGGCCCAAAAAAACACAGCTGTCCCACTCCTGCAGGCTACCCTCCTGAAGTTAAAAATACACCAAGGATTTACAAGTCGCTTATACACACTGCAAGCAGCAGTCTCAGTTGACAGTCTCTGTCTCTGGAATGCCTGCCACAATTGGTATGTAATTGAAATATCCACACTTAAAGTGTATTTTAAAGTCTGTTTAGCAGCACAAGGCTCCAAATATCTCACAATGGATTTTACAATACAATTTGGCTAAGGATGACATGGGAAATGACTTCAACATTTAATGTATAAACGAGAAATTAATGATCTGCAGAACAATCAATTTATTTAAAGGTGTGTCATGGAAGAGTTAGAGAAAACATTCCCTTTACTTGAGTTTAAGAATATATCTATCAGCATGGTTTGCTCTCTTTCACTGTTTACATTTGCACTTTGATATAATAGGCTTTATTAAAAGGTAAGATGAAAACTTAGTCCTCTTTCATTGTTGAATCTACACAAATAGGAAGCTGTTTTCTGAGCTACAAAGATATATAAATATGCATTTATATATGTATTTGAGTTTAATGTGAGTATGAACATTTGAATAAATTGAGAAAATGTATTATTTCGAAACATACCATGTACTATCCTTTAGTTTATACTTATTGTGACATTTTGTTGTTATAATTAATATGTTTATTACTGTTTTATTTTGTTTATGTATCATGATTTGCTGACTTGTTGGTTGACGAATTTTGTTGTCTTGGTTAGTAGGGTATTACAGGATTGAGGCAGCATAACTTCCTTTTTTAAAATGCACGCCATTCAGTCGGTTGAAGACGTAGCGGAGCACTAGTGGTCTCATTCGAGAGGCGGGAGTATGAAGTTTTGTCCTGACATGGTTCAGTCGCCATCACGCATTGGAACAGTGAGGCACGTGCTTTCGCCGTTGAGGCCTACTTTTTGAGCGGATTTGGAATGGCCGGTCCGCTCTCTAGATTTGGCCCCTTGTGATATTTTTCTATGGGGTTTTTTGAAATCCCGTGTTTATGAGAACCATCCAAGGGCCCTACAAGATTTGAAGACCAACATCCAGGAAGAAATTGCCAACATAACGCCTGCTATGCTGGCAAGAGTCATGACAAACACCAGAAATCGGTTTACTCAGTGTATGGCGAATGGAGGACGTCACCTACCTAATTTGATCTTCAAAACTACGTAAAACAAAACTTTAGGTATGCGCCTACATTATAAAAAAAATTCTGATTCATACAATGGGTTTTATTAAGTTTTGAAAAAGGAAGTTATGCTGCCTCTCCCTGTATTATGATACTGTATTATTTCTGTTGTGAGCTTCCCGGAATCCCTTTGGGGAGAGGGGGTGGGTGGGATATAAATAAACTGTTGTTGTTGTTGTTGTTATGATATGATTACTATTATTTGAAAAACATATACAGTAAGCATCAGTAAACATCAATTAGAAACAAATCATACCCCCATAAATGTCTTTAAGGACAAAAATCTACCGATTAACATTCATCTAATGGGAAGACGACCTCAAGAGATAAACCAAGAATGTCCAATGTCCACTTTTTTAGAGATCGAGATTTCTCAATGGATGACTCAGTTCGGAAACCTGAAGACAATGGTGTTTCAGTAATTCTGCAATACTAAACAGTGGCATGGCCATCTCCAACCTGTGTGTTCAAGTGCTAATTAAACATGAACACATGCTTCCATGCAAATTAGTTAAATGGCTCCCCTCTTACTTATTATACACCACCACTGACACAGTTCCTGGTGCTAAGCAAGTAAGTCCAGTACCTATTGTCAACAAAGATGAACAATTTACTATGGTGTCACTTGCACAACAACCATAAAACATCATTAATTTTAAATTACTTCCTTTCCCTGAATACAAGTAATGTTAACTAGGTTAAAGCTGTTCCAAACAAAACAAGCTAGGTCAGTCCTCAAAAAATCCAGTTTATTAAAAGGACACACTGATCAGAGAACCCAACAACAAGTGACCAGGGCTAGGAAAAGTTACTTTTGCAACTATAATTCTCTTAATTCCCCCCAAGGCAGCAAGGCCAGTAGACTTGTTAGCTTGGAATTTCAGAGCTGTAGTCCAAAATAACTTTTCCCAAGCTGTGGCAGAAGCTGGCAGGCCAGACACTGTTTAGACAGCTAACCAATCTTGTTTTCACCTTGGAGTTTTGGGACGTTAATGTGCCAAACGCCTATTCCTTACCATGTGTTCACACTACCAACCAGATAAAAATTATATTTATGATATCGAGCTGCTTCTAAGGAAGAAGAAATGCAGCTCATCCACACCCACTATTACTCATACTTTGTGAACTAATATCCCAACCTTACTGTATGAAAATAAAAATTTGGCCATCCTCTTGTGTTAAAGAAGCTTCAAATAACTAAGAGTCTTTGTATGGGCCCTCACTTCAAAATAAAACATTTTGAACATCAGAATCTATAACAGTCTTCTTTATGACTATGAGTTTGCAAGTATTATCAATTCCAAACAGCCTGGGTGAGAAGGAAGAACAGCTAGTAAGACAAGAGTCTCAATTATTGGCCTGAGTTCACTACTTCTTCCATTCCTACTTCTAACCACCATGCTGAAGATCCTTAAAAGCAGTAGGTCCCAACCTGTTGCCCATGGACCACCAGTGGTCCACAAGATTTGACGATGGAACTGGACAATGCATGACAATAAGGAGACGCTAATTATGTTGTTTTTATTGCTTGTTGTGTTTTATGTTGTTTTAATGTCTAATTTGTACTATGATATTATGTATACTGTTTTGTTGGAAACCGCCTTGAGTTGCCGATAGGCACAGTAAATAAATAAATAAATAAATAATATTATTAGCATAGTACAATATCAGTATTATATTATACTATATCATTATATTGTAATATATGTATTAGTACTAATAATAATATTATATTAGTATTAGTATTATATTGTATTACATTATATTATATGAATATACAATATATTATATTATATTAAACTACAAACTAAAAACCCCAGAATTCTGCAGGAGACAGCAGCCAGATTTAAATTGGATTTATTCTCTAGTGTGAAGAGGTCACAAGAGGTAGTAATTTATTCCTGCTTATTCCTGGGGAAAGCTGTCTTTCAAAGCACAAAAAGAAACCCAGGACACTACCTAAAAATGCCCTCTGTGGGAGACTAGGAAGAAAACAGAGACAAAACAGAGGTGGGGAAAGAACACTCCTCATAAATCTCCAAATGCTTAAAACATTGTTTAAATATTTCTGGAAATATTTAGGGATTTTTTTAAAACTAAAAATTACCTCCCCAAAACCTAAACAAATGATTTGCTTGTTCCACACAACTCAAAATTGCCCCATCCCACATCTAAATGGGAAAAAAAGCCAACAAGCAATGAAAAGTCTGACTAGAAGTAGCGTGACATCACTTCCGGTGTATCCTATAGAGCAATATGCAAAGGCCACAATGGGGAAGGGAGAAGTGCTCTGTAGTTGCCTACTCCTGCCTTAAAACCTTCCTTAGTAATGAAGAGACATATGGTATGTTTCTGGGTTATGTTCACCTGCTCTGAACTTTCCTGAATGCCAAAGCTTTCTTTAGCTCATGCACCAACTTGAATTTGTGCAGAACTGTTATTATTGCAGGTTAAGCTTTGGCAAAGCCCTGGTGTGTACACCGAATATCCCCCCTCCCCCCAATCCCAAATAACAAATAATAGAAAGCAGTTTACCAAATATGGTCACTAAAACCTAGTGGCAAAGGACTGAAACAGGGAGCAGTATATGCTTCCAAAGGGAATAGGACTTGAACAAAGAGTGTTTTGCCTGTGCTAAAAATGACTTCTAATTCCCATCACATGTATAAGTTGCTTAAAGATCTGTCTGAATCTATAAAGCAAACAACAAATGCATATTTTTAAAATAAAAGCTTCTTGAATATTCTATTCCTTCATTTAGAAGGATTCCTTGTTAGCCAAACAACATGTAAGCATAAAGGACCTTTATCACTATAAAACTTAAGCCCTGCCTAAGGTATTATCGACATTTGGAACAATTTTTTCAGTTAATTGGACAAGCAGGGATGCAGTGTCTAAGAAGACATCTTCCAGTGTCTCTAAAACTATAGCACTTGCAAAGATACAGTTTTGTCTTATGTCTGTTATAACAGGCTGTGCTTTTTATTAAATTTTAGTTTGTTATAATTCGTATTTATATGTTGGCTTGTATAAATTTTATTAGTATGGATGTATTGTTGTGTTCAGGCATTGAATGTTTGCCTTTTATGTTTGGAATCCACCTTGGATCCTTCTGGGGAGATAGAGCAGAATATAAATAAAGTTTTATTATTTTTTTATTATTATTATACACAAATATACACACATCCAAAGGCCTGGTGTGGTATGGCATTTTAGAGATCAAATGCACAAGTTTACAATCGATGTGAGTTTTATTATCACACACAAAAAGGCTGGGGTTCAAGCTAGCCCAGGCATGGGAAAACTTCGGCCCTTCCAGGGAAAAGGGCCCGAGGCCAGGCTTAAGCAGCTGAGAGCGAAAAGGAAAGGGCCTGAGGCCACGAATTGTGGGAGTTGAACTCCAAAACACCCAGAGGGGTGAAGTTTGCCCATGCCTGAGCTAGCCTCACAACCCGGTCCACTTCGAATTCCCACTGGACTGCAATTTCTTTTAACGGCTAGGGATAACAATAAATTTCCATTAAACGTTATCCCTGCTTCTTTCAGTTGTAAAGTGTCATTCTTGTTTTGTGTGTGTGTGTGTGTGTGTGTGTGTGTGTGTGTATATATATATATATATATATATATAAAAACAGGTCATATGCCCAATATCTCATGGCTGCCTGGTTCTTGATGCTCTTACTTTTATGTACCCCTTTCTCTCACTTATATAAGAAAACCTCTCTCTCTCTCTCTCTCTCTCTCTCTATATATATATATATATACAATAACAACTGGTTGGCAAAACCACTGGGTTTTTTATTATTTGGGCTTGGCCTCATGTAAGCCACTCTGAGTCCCCTTTGGGGAGATAGTGGCAGGGTATAAATAAAGATTATTATTGTCGAAGGCTTTCATTATTATTCTCTCACACCAGAAGCGGCTTGCAGTTTCTCCAGTCGCTCCTGATACGACAAAAAAAAAAATTATTGTACTGACACAAAAGCACAGTATGTCACAGCAAACGAGATCTATATGCTGGATTTCGTATCACAAATTATTATTATTTATTCTTGACAAGAGACTAAAAAAGGTATCCTATTCAAATGGCATGTTGCTGCACAGGAATGTTCGAAAACAAGGATCATGTGCTCCTTTACTGCAACTCCCATTGCTATAGATCAGTAGTTCTCAACCTGTGGGCCCCCGGGTGTTTTGGCCTACAACTCCCAGAAATCCCAGCCAGTTTACCATCTGTTAGGACAGTGGTTCTCAACCTGGGGTCCCCAGATGTTTTTGGCCTACAACTCCCAGAAATCCCAGCCAGTTTACCAGTTGTTAGGATTTCTGGGAGCTGAAGGCCAAAAACTTCTGGGGACCCCAGGTTGAGAACCACTGTGTTGTCTGGGAGCTGAAGGCCAAAACCTCTGGGGACCCACAAGATGAGGACCACTGTTATAGATCATTTGGCTAAGACTGATGAGAGCTGCAGTACAGCAGCAGGAGAAGAAAAGTGCCCCCCACCCCAACTTAAACCCTGGAGATGCCTCCTTGCACTCATGGCTACTTGGAGGCCGCATGAATCTCTGCTGCAATCAGGCCTGGCCAAAGGTTTGCAACAGCTTCCCATTCGCCTCGCCCCTTTTGAGCAAACAGAACTAAGTGCTAAAGAGGAGTGGAGTAAAAGAAAACAAGAGAGAGAGAGGAGAGGGACCAGAACAAAAAGATGCAAGAAAAAGGAGGAGGGGAGGGAGGTGTGAAAAGGGAGGAAACATTAAAAAAGGGGGTGATGAAGGGGCAGAAGAAGAACAAGAGAGAGAGCTGGGGAGGAAGAGGCAAATAGGGGCAAAGTGAGAAGATACAAGGAAAGGAGAATAATAAAAAAGACAAGGGAGAGAGAGGTGAAAGGGTGGAGGAGTGAAAACATGTACGGAAGGGATAGCTTGAAGAGGGGGGGAGAGGTAGATGGAGCCCCCTTCCACACAGATATATAAAATCCATTTAACTGAATTATATGGCAGTGTGCACTTAGATAATGCAATTCAAAGCAGATATTGTGGATTATCTGTCCCTATGGAAGGGCCCAGAGGCTGAAGGAAGAGATTCCAAGGAAAGGAGAGAGGAACAAGAAGGAGGGGAGAGGTGAAGAAGAGGGTAGGGACCTGAAAACCTGGATGTTTTAAAAAAAAATGATTAGTCCCCAGGCCCAAGGTTGTCAGTACTCTGTTCTGCACTTTGTCCACTTCCCCAGCCCTGAAATACACTGTTTGCAGAATCCTTTGCCCAGCCCTTTTTCAGTTGATCATACCCATTTTTTAGACCTAATCATGTTTATTGAACCTTGTCTGATGGACGTATCATTGCAATTGGTTTAAATTTTATTGTTGTGTTCTAGTAGGATTTTTGTTGTCTTTGATTATTTTATTTTAATCAGTTTGTATGATTTTCTTCTTGGAAATTGAATGTTTTGCCTTTTATGTTGGAAACCGCCCTGAGTCCCTTCAGGGAGATAGGGCGGTATACAAATAAATTATTATTATTATTATTATTACTACTACTACTACTACCTGTCCCCTGCCATGCATTGCTGTGACCCAGTCTGTGTATATGTGTTTTGTGCTTGTATATGCGTGTTTATGTGTGCGCATATATTTGTGTTTATATGTGTGTTTGTGTATATACATGTGGTTTGCTCATGCGATGTAATGTACTTTTATTTTTTGGCTTGTAAAGTCTCCTGTTGTGTTTTTCAGTGTTTTTATATTTGTGTACATGTGTATGTATGTGTATATGTAGTTTTGCACATGATTGTAATGTATTTTTTTTTTGCTTTTTAAGTCCCTTTTGCTGTGTTTTCCAGTTTTTTTTATGAGTGATGGTCACTTGTTGGCCTGAGAGGTGTATTGTGTCCAAATTTGGTGTCAATTTGTCCAGTGGTTTTTGAGTTATCTTAATCCCACAAACGAACATTACATTTTTATTTATATAGATAATTATATTGAAAAGATGATGAGAAGGGACCAAAGAAGAAAAGAAAAAAGGGAGGGAGGGGGGAAGGACGAGATGAAAAAAGAGGAAAGAAGAAGAAAAGAAGGGAACGACTGGACAGGCAAAAGGCATGTGAGGAAGTAATAGAATAAAGAGCAGCGGTTTCCAACTTTTTTTTTTGGACCAGGGACCACTCTTCAACATTAGTACCAAAAGGGTTACGAATCAGTTTTTGATCAACTTTAGATTTGGTTTGGTTATTTGGGTTGCTAATTCAGAAAACAGAATTGAATAGACTACATCAGCTCGAGTTCCTGATACAAAAACTAAGCCATCCCGTTGTCACTATCTGCTCACCCACAAAAAACTGTATCTATCTATCTATCTAATGAAAAATCCAAGTCTGACATGGACTTCTTTGGTGATTTCCCCCTATTATTTTCACTGTGGAATAATCTAGAGCTGATGTGGTCTATCCAATGCAATTTTCTGAATCAGCACCCCAAATAACCCCAGGAACAGGCCTAAAAACAAAAACACTGTTGCCTTGGAACTATAAGAGGGTTTTGCGAGACCAGTTGCTTTAGTTGCTGATACAAAACATATACCATACAGTACTCGCCATCTGCTTGCCCACAGAAAACCATATTTAATAAGCTACAGTACTATAAGAGGGCATTTCAAGACTAGTCGCTCTTGTTGCAACGGGGTAGTAATGGTGAGGTCACGGACCATGTTTCAGTTCTTGAGGACCACTGGTGGTCAATGGAACACAACTTGGGAACCACAGATAAAGAGAAAGGGGAGTGAGAGGGGAAGGAGGGCTGAATGGAGAGATGCAAAGAAAGAACAATACAAGAAGAGAGGAACAAAAGAAAACAACAGGAGATGAGATGCACCAGGTATTTTGGACAACAACTCCCACAATTCCTATCAATCTGGTTTAAGAGTGGGATATAAATAATTACAAGGAGAGCAAAGAGATGCAGGAACAGGAAGAGGAGAAAAGAGCTGAGTAGGAGAGAAATAAACAGAAGGAGCTGAGGTGCACCAAGTATTTTGGACAACAACTCCCACAATTCTTATCAACATGGTTTAAGAGTAGGATATAAATAATTACAAGGAGAGCAAAGAGATGCAGGAACAGGAAGACGAGAAAAGAGGTGAGTAGGAGAGAAATAAACAGAAGAAGCTGAGGGAGAGGTTAGAAAAGGCACCAGATGTTTTGGAATACAACTCCCACAATTCCTATCAATCTGGTCTAAGAGTGGGATATAAATAATTACAAGGAAAGCAAAGAGATGCAGGAACAGGAGGAGAAAAGAGGAGAGTAGGAGAGAAAGAAACAGAAGGAGGTGAGGGAGAGGTTCAAACAGGCACCAAGTGTTTTGGACTACAACTCCCACAATTCCAATCAGTCTGGTCTAAGAGTGGGATATAAATAATTAGATTTATATTATTTATAGGAAAGAGATGAAGGAAGAGGAGGAGGAGAGGAAGAAACAGAAGGTGGTGAGGGAGAGGTTCGAACAGGCACCCAAATGTTTTGGACTACAACTCCCACAATTCCAATCAGTCTGGTCTAAGAGTGGGATATAAATAATTAGATTTATATGATTTATAGGAAAGAGATGAAGGAAGAACAGGAGGAAAGAGGAGAGTAGAGAAAGCAAGGGAGGATGGGAGGGAGAAGAAAGGTGTGCCTGGAGGAGGAGGTACCATGTCAACCCTTCTGTTCAAGGAGCTCCACTGGCTGCTGTTTATTTTCCGAGCCCAATCTAAGGTGCAGGTGCTTACCTACAAAGCCCTAAACGGTTTGGGACCATCCTACCTGCGTGAACACATCTCCGTGTATGAACCCACGCGCTCACTTCATTCATCTGGTGAGGCCCTGCTCGCGATTCCGCCTGCGTTGCAGGCGCGTCTGGTGGGGATGCGAGACAGGGCCTTTTCCGTGGTGCCCCCCCCCCCCCCCCCCCCCGACTCTGGAACACCCTCCCCAAAGATCTTAGACAGGCCCCTACGTTGGCAGTCTTTAGAAAGAACTTGAAGACCTGGCTGTTCCAATGTGCCTTTCCATAATAGGAATCCTCCAACAACAAGTCCCAGAAGCACTTTATTAGAAATTAAGATTGCTGGCACACTGAACTTACCCCATTATCCTACATATCACCTGTCACATCAGCACTTTTAATCTGTACCCAATACTCTGGCCTGGCCCAGTTTTATTGTGTCTTGGTGTATTGTCTTATTGCTTGTTGTTTAATATTGCTTTACTGTTTTTAATTTGCTTTAGGTTGTGTATTGTTATGTTGTGTTTTGAGGCCTTGGCCTTTGTAAGCCATATCGAGTCTTTCGGGAGATGCTAGTGGGGTACAAATAAAGTTAATAATAATAATAAAATAATGTGTTTTGAACTACAACTCCCACAATTCCAATCAGACTGGTTCAAGAGTTGGATATAAAGAATTAGAAGGCTAGGAAAGAGATGCAGAAAGAGGAGAGTAGAGAAAGCAAGGGAAGGTTGGAGGGAGAAGAAAGGCGTGCCTGGAGGAGGAGGAGGTACCAAATGTTTTGGACTACAACTCCCACAATTCCTATCAGTCTGATTTAAGAGTGGAATATAAATAATTAGGATAGGAAAGAGATGTAGAAAGAGGAGGAGAAAAGAGGAGAGTAGAGAAAGCAAGGGAGGATTGGAGGGAGAAGAAAGGCGTGCCTGGAGAAGGAGGTACCAAGTGTTTTGGACTACAACTCCCACAACTCTCTGTATGTTTTGATATGGTCAAAATTGACTAATCAATAAAGAATTGTGGAGTGTCACAACTCCCACAATTCCTATCAGTCTGGTTCAAGAGTTGGATATAAAGAATTAGAAGGATAGGAAAGAGATGCAGAAAGCGGAGATTAGAGAAAGCAAGGGAGGATGGGAAGGAGAAGAAAGGTGTGCCTGGAGGAGGAGGTACCAAGTGTTTTGGACTACAACTCCCACAATTCCTATCAGTCTGGTTCAAGAGTTGGATATAAAGAATTAGAAGGATTGGAAAGAGATGCAGGAAAAGGAGAGTAGAGAAAGCAAGGGAGGGAGGGTTGGAGGGAGAAGAAAGGCATGCCAGAGGAGGAGGAACCAAGTCTTTTGGACTACAACTCCCACAATTCCTATCAGTCTGGTTCAAGAGAGGGATATAAAGAATTAGAAGGATAGGAAAGAGATGCAGAAAGAGGAGAAAAGAGGAGAGTAGAGAAAGCAAGGGAGGGTTGGAGAGAGAAGAAAGGCATGCCTGGAGGAGGAACCAAGTGTTTTGGACTACAACTCCCACAACTCTCTGTATGTTTTGATATGGTCAAAATTGACTAATCAATAAAGAATTGTTGTGTGTCACAACTCCCACAATTCCTATCAGTCTGGTTCAAGAGTTGGATATAAAGAATTAGAAGGATAGGAAAGAGATGCAGGAAAAGAAGGAGAAAAGAGGAGAGTAGAGAAAGCGTGGGAGGGAGAAGAAAGGCATGCCTGGAGGAGGGGGAACCAAGTGTTTTGGACTACAACTCCCACAATTCCTATCAGTCTGGTTCAAGAGTTGGATATAAAGAATTAGAAGGATAGGAAAGAGATGCAGGAAAAGGAGGAGAGAAGAGAAAGCAAGGGAGGGGTGGTTGGAGGGAGAAAGGCATGCCTGGAGGGGGAGGAACCAAGTCTTTTGGACTACAACTCCCACAATTCCAATCAGTCTGATTTAAGAGTGGGATATAAATAATTAGAAGGATAGGAAAGAGACGCAAAAAGAGGAGTTGAGAAAGCAAGGGAGGGTTAGAGGGAGAAGAAAGACGTGCCTGGAGCAGGAGGTTCCAAGTATTTTGGACCCCAACTCCCAGAATTCCTATCAGTCTAGTCTAAGAGTGGGATATAATTACAAGGAAAGCAAAGAGATGCAGGAACAGAAAGAGGAGGAGAAAAGAGGAGCGCAGGAGAGAAACAAAAACAGAAGGAAGTGAGGGAGAGGTTCGAACAGACACCATGTGTTTTGCATTTCAACTCCCACAATTCCTATCAGTCTGGTCTAAGAGCGGGATACAAATAATTAGACTTACATTATTCATAGGAAAGAGATGAAGGAAGAGGAGGAGGAAGGAGGAGAGTAGGAAAGAAAGAAACAGAAGGAGGTGAGGGAGAGGTTCGAACAGGCACCAAGTGTTTTGGACTACAACTCCCACAATTCCAATCAGTCTGGTCTATATTATTTATAGGAAAAAGATGAAGGAAGAGGAGGAGGAAAGAGAAGAGTAGAGAAAGCAAGGGAGAGTTGGAGAGAGAAGAAAGGCGTGCCTGGAGGAGGTACCAAGTGTTTTGGACTACAACTCCCACAATTCCTATCAGTCTGGTTTAAGAGTGGGATATAAAGAATTAGAAGGATTGGAAAGAGATGCAGGAAGAGGAGAAAAGAGGAGAATTGAGAAAGCGTGGGAGGGAGAAGAAAGGCATGCCTGGAGGAGGAGGAACCAAGTGTTTTGGACTACAACTCCCACAATTCCTATCAGCCTGGTTCAAGAGTTGGATATAAAGAATTAGAAGGCTAGGAAAGAGATGCAGAAAGAGGAGAGGAGAGAAAGCAAGGGAGGGTTGAAGGGAGAAGAAAGGCGTGCCTGGAGGAGGAGGTACTAAGTGTTTTGGACTACAACTCCCACAATTCCAATCAGTCTGGTCTAAGAGTGGGATATAAATAATTAGATTTATATTATTCATAGGAAAGAGATGAAGGAAGAAGAGGAGAAAGGAGGAAAGTAGAGAAAGCAGGGAGATGGGGGGGGAGAAGAAAGGTGTGCCTGGAGGAGGAAGCACCATGTGTTTTGCACTACAACTCCCACAATTCTCTGTATGTTTTGATATGGTCAAAATTGACTAATCAATAAAGAATTGTTGAGTGTCACAACTCCCACAATTCCTATCAATCTGGTTCAAGAGTTGAATATAAAGAATTAGAAGGATAGGAAAAAAATGCAGAAAGAGGAGAGTTGAGAAAGCGTGGGAGGGAGAAGAAAGGCATGCCTGGAGGGGGAGGAACCAAGTGTTTTGGACTACAACTCCCATAATTCCTACCAGTCTGGTTCAAGAGTTGGATATAAATAATTAGAAGGATAGGAAAGAGATGCAGGAAAAGGAGAGTAGAGAAAGCAAGGGAGGGAGGGTGGGAGGGAGAAGAAAGGCATGCCTGGAGGAGGAGGAACCAAGTGTTTTGGACTACAACTCCCACAATTCCTATCAGTCACAACTCCCACAATTCCTATCAGTCTGGTTCAAGAGTTGGATATAAAGAATTAGAAGGATAGAAAAGAGATGGAGGAAAAGGAGGAGAGTAGAGAAAGCAAGGGAGGGAGGCTGAGAGGAAGAAAGGCGTGCCTGGAGGAGGAGGAGGAGGACGAGGCCTCCCTCCTTCCTTCCTTCCCTCCATCCATCCTTCCTTCCCGCCGAGGAAGCGCGCCCCCGCCGCCCCTGCGCGCGCACCTGGATGACCTCGTTGACCTCCCGGATGCACTCCACCATGTGCTGCAGGATCTGCTCGGCCGTCAGCACCTCGTAGCGGTAGTCCTCCTCCTGGTCGTGGCCTAGTCCCCCTCCGGAGCCGGGCCCGCCCAGGCCGCTGCTTCCCCCGAGGCCCCCTCCTCCTCCTCCGCCGCCTCCTCCTCCTCCGGGCCCGAGGCCTCCCCCGCCGGTCTCTCCGCCGAGTAGGCCGTCCCTCTCTCCGCCCACGCCGGGCTCGACCAGCTCCACCTCGCCCAGGTCCAGGTTGCCGTCGTCGGGGTCGTCGTCGGGCTCGTCGTCGTCGTCGTCCTCCTCAGCGCCGCTGTCCTCGCTGCACTCCTCGTCCTCGTCGAACTCGTAGTTGTAGCCCTCGTCCGAGTCCATGGTGGCGGCGAGAAAGGGGAGGAGGAGGAGGCCGCTGAGGCCTAGGCCGAGGAGGAGGAGCGAAGGCGCCGGGCAGGCCCCGGCTAAGGGACTGACGGGAGGAAGGGAGGGAGGGACGCGAGGGAGGGCTGCGGCCTAGCCCGCCTTCCTGCCTGCCTGCCTTCCTTCGGCGGAGCGATTCCCCAAAGCCGCCTCCTCCTCTGCCAGGCGCCGCTGAGCCAACAAAGGGACGCGTCCGGCCCGCTCCGTCACCTCCACGCACGCACGTCAGCGCGGACGGCGACGCAACCCCACGCCGCGTGTGACGTCACGACGCCGCCGCGCCGAAGGGCGGGAAGGGAACGCAACACGCCCCGCCCCCTTTCGCCTCCGCGATCGCAGTCCCTCGGCGGCCATCTTGAGTGTGGCACGAAAGGGAACCACCAGCCTTCCTGTCCGCCGCCATCTTGTGGAGCCCGAGGGCGCGCCTTCTTCAAGCGACTCTCAGGAAGGGAGGGGCTGCGGACCGCCATCTTGGGTGTGGCACAGCGAAAGGGGATCACATTTATAAATTGGCATGGGGAAAGGGCCTTCGGGGAGTTGGCTTATTGTATATATATATTGATATATATTGTATGCATATACATATATATGTGTGTGTATACATATATATTGTCTGTATATACAATATTTATTACATATATATATATATGTATATATATGTATATATATGTGTGTGTGTGTGTGTGTATATATATACACACACACATATATACATATATATATATATACACACACATATATATACATATATATACATATATATATATATGTAATAAAGGTACAAAGCCCCAGCCATAGATAGAGATAGATAGGATAGATAGATAGATAGATAGATATGATTCACACACAGAGAGATATAGTATCATATATATATATATATATATATATATATATATATATATATGTATGCTCTGTACATAATGAGTACCTTAAAAACAAAAGAACCAATGAACGAAATCACACCAAATTTGGCAACAAAACGTCTCACAACACAAGGAGTGACCATCACGCAAAAAATTATGATTTTGTCATTTGGGAGTTGTAGTTGCTGGGATTTATAGTTCACCTACAATCAAAGAGCATTCTGAACTCCACCAATTATGGAATTGAACCAAACTTGACACAGAACTCCCATGACCAACAGAAAATACTGGAAGGGTTTGGTGGGCATTGACCTTGAGTTTGGGAGTTGTAGTTCACCTACATCCAGAGAGCACTGTGGACTCAAACAATGATGGATCTGGACCAAACTTGGCACAAGCACTCAATATGCCCAAATATGAACACAGATGGAGTTTGGGGAAATAGACCTTGACATTTGGGAGTTGTAGTCACTGGGATTCACAGTTCACCTACAATCAAAGAGCATTCTGAACCCCACAACTGACAGATCAGGGCAAACTTCCCACACAGAACCCCCATGACCAACAGAAAATACTTAAGGCCATCCAATCCAACTCCCTTCATCAGGGCAACAAAACGTAATCAAAGCCCTCCAGACAAAGAGCCATCCAGCCATAGAGATAGATGGATAGATAGATAGATAGATAGATAGATAGATAGATATGATTCACACACAGAGAGATATAGTATCATAGATTTGAAAGGGACCCTTAAAGAAGGACAATGATATGTTGCATGTTCCAGGGTGGGCAAACCAGACACTCTCCACATCAACACTGACAAAGAAACAGCAAGAAATACTGTTTACCCACAAGCACAAAGACATTACATATATTAGAAACCAACACTTTCTCATTACTTTATTACTAGATCAACAGACTGGGCCACAGCAACGCACAGCAGGGGACAGCTAGTGTGTGTGTGTGTATATATATATATATATATATATGTTGTGTTCATATATAGGTATGTATAGTATATTGCATATTTATATACAGACATAGATATAAATATAAATGTCTATATATAGACATATATATGAAAAATGTGTTTGTGTGTATATATGTGATGTGTGTGTGTATATACAACATATATATGTATATATTATGTGTGTGTGTATATATATATCTATATATATGTATGTATGTATGGTATACTGCATATTTATATTGATATATAGACATATATGAAAAACTATATGATATACCGCCTCTCTCAGCCCAAAGGCAAGTCAGGTTGGTCTAGTTTCTCATGTGCGTATATATGTTTGTGTATATAGAAATATATACTCGAGCACACAACATATACACAACACATATATCACGCAACACATAGCTTTTCATATATATATATATGTCTATGCGTGACCGCATCTCCGTGTATGAACCCACGCGTTCACTTCAGTCATCTGGAGAGGCCCTGCTCGTGATCCCGCCTGCGTCGCAAGTGCGCTTGGTGGGGACACGAGACAGGGCCTTTTCTGTGGTGGCCCCCCGACTCTGGAACACCCTCCCCAAAGATCTTAGACAGGCCCCTACATTGGCAGTCTTTAGAAAGAACTTGGAGACCAGGCTGTTCCAATGTGCCTTCCCAGATTAGGAAATCTCCAATACCAAGTCCCAGAAGCACTTTATTAGAACTAAGATTGCTGCACATTGCACTTTGCACTTACCCTATAAGCCTTATATACCACCTGTCACATCAGCACTTTTAATCCTGTACCCATTACTCTGGCCTGGCCCAGTTTTATTGTGTCTTAGTGTATTGTTTATAGCTTGTTGTTTATATTGCTTTAATTGTTTTAATTTGCCTTATTGTTATATTGTGTGTTGAGGCCTTGGCCTTTGTAAGCTGCATCGAGTCCTTCGGGAGATGCTAGCGGGGTACAAATAAAGTTTAATAATAATAATAATAATAATATGCATAAATATGCAGTATTATATATACCTATATATACACTCAACATATATATACACACACAACACAGCTTTTCATATATATGTCTATACATAAATATGCAAAATACTATACATAACTATATAAACACTCAACATATATGCATATACACACAACACATAGCTTTTCATATATATGTATATAAGTGCAGTATTCTATATATTTATATAGAATCACGATATATGTGTTATGTGTATATGTATGCATATGTTTTGTGTATATATACAGACATATACCACACATAAACACACAACACATAGTTTTTCATATATGTCTATATATAGACATTTATATTTATATCTATGTCTGTATATAAATATGCAGTATACTATACATACCTATATATGCACACAACACACACAGACACACATATATATATATATATATATGTATACACAACACAAAACACAGTTATTCATCTATGTCTATATATAAATATGCAGTATACCATACATATATATGTATATAACACACACCATATATACACACAAACACATTATTTTTCATATGTCTATATAGACACATATATAGACATACATATGCAGTGCACTATATATGTTGTGTATGTGTATATGTGTGTGTGTTGTGTATAGTATATATGTGTGTTTATGTATATTTATACACTGCATATTTATATTTATATAAAGCTATATGTATGAAAAGCTATATATATATATATATTTCTATTTTTGTGAGCGTTGCAATTATTTATTTGATGCTCTCTCTCTCTCTCTATATATATATATATATGTATACACACACACACACACACACATACTATGTGTGTGTGAGTCCCAAAAGTCCACATACATATGGGAAATTGTAGCAAAAGGTCAATTTACAAAATATTGATTGCAGTCTTTTGCTAATATAAATATAGTCTATTTTAATATTTGCATCAAAGGATATGCAACATAATATATATATATAAATACAAACTATATAAATGCTAAATGTATATTTATATAGTATATAAGTACTAAGTGTATATTGCTATTATACATACAGTATTTACATACAAAGTATATAAATAGTATGTGTATATTCACACATACGCGCACACACATACACACCAGTACATATAATCTACTTAAAATATGTAATCTGAGTGTTAATTTTTCCTATGTGTGCTGTCGCACGCTGGGCCTGTGCATATGACTGTAGACAGGACATAAATTCTGTGTGCCCAATGGGATGCCGGGGCTGCCTCAGATTAAAGGCTCTTAGATTTCCCCCAAACAGAGTCTTTAGATTGCTTAAAGTAAATCCAACAAAGTTCTTTATTGATGAAAACAAACAGGTACTTTCAAGCTTTCTTAACAGTCTATTGGCTCTTGCAATCTTGTTCACTGGGAACAGGCACTATCTTCTTAACTGTAATTAACTAATGAGGAAATACTTAACTTCTAATCTCGGCAGTCTGTACTTGCCTCTGTTGGCGTGGAGCCCCTGCACCCAACTGCGTCTGGCTTCCGCGAGCGACCCATACCAAGCAGAGCTTTGTAGACTTCCAGGGGAAAAGAAGGAGTTCAGGTTTCCGTGATGGCTGGCTGAAGTCCTTGAGCAAAGGAGCTGTAAGGCTGTATGATCCTCGGCCAAGCTGTGGGCTGTATAACCCCTACCAAGTTGTAGGCTGTATATCTCCCCAACCAAGCCGTAGAAGACGAAGCTTTCTACAGGAGCTCTTGGTTTTATGTCCTGTATGGAAAGCTTCTCTGCGTGGACTGAACTGGCTCCTATTCCCTCCAAAAACCCCAAAAGGGGGTGGGGCCAGGGAACCTAACTATAATTGACAGGTGGCTTGCCCTATGATTGCAGCCAAAAGAAGCCACCTATCTGCAGAGTCCCTGAAACTTAGGACTGCAAACAAATATTAAATGCAAAGCAAACAAAATTGGAGCTCCTGGTGCAGCTGTACCTGCATGCTATGCATGGGGACTTTTGGGACACTGAGTACACATGCATATGTGTGTGTGTGTGTGTATTCGCACACACATTCAGAAGCATTGTTCTTTCTGACTCAGTGCATGTGATTAACTTCCCTTAAGGGCTGAGCAATAAGGTGCTGATCAAGGACTACTGCTTTTCAAGAAACGAAAGCCCTCAACTAGATCCACAATGGAGGGATTTGTTTGTTTTCTAGAATGTAAAGAGACGACCACCGTGACTTGATAGTAAAGGACGAGTCTGTATGTACCTTGATGGCCAGCGGTCAAATCACTAGTCACCAATTACACAAACAACTGGAACTTATATCTAATTTATTAGAGCCAAATACCAAAATATTCTCAGAAGCGTCCCATCCATTATTCTCTGCTTCCTTTGTGCTCTTGCATTTTCTACCATGTGATTATGTTCTTCTTGCATTCCCTATACACTTCCACTCACTTTCTGGTTCTGAGCCATTTCATAACTGGCAGACACTGTATTGGGTCTTAAGAGCAAGGGGAAGCTGAGTCATTTCTAGAACGATGGATGCAGATTTCCTGGGAGGGAAATAGGACTATGCTCGACTTTGTTTACTGATGTCCACACCATAGAAAGTGCATTTAGCAAGGCAGGCTTCATTAGTCCTTAATAAGACATCTATCTGCCTCTTAAAAACAGTTCTACATTGCAGCAACCTATGTGAAGCAATTAAACTGTCTGATTTTGGCCCCATCTGCACTGCCATATAATGCAGGTTGAAACTGCATTATGTGGTCAGTGTCATTTCACATAATGCAGTTTAACTGCATTGAATGGCATTCAACAGACTACACTGACCATATAATTTATTTATTTACTATATTTATATACCGTCCCTCACAGCTCGCAGGCGACTCAGGACGGTTTACAATTGGTATCAAGATCATAAAAGAGGTACGATCATAAAAGAGGTCTATAGAGGTACGATCAGCCTCTTCGCTAATGGTGTTTAGGAAGAGATTGAAAACATGGTTGTTTAAACAAGCATTCGGCTAATCTGTGGCAATCGAATCTTGATGACTAAGGACAGGAAAATATGGACAACGAATTCTGGATTAGGATTTTAATTCAAGATATATGGGATTATTATTGGTGGCCCAATAATCTGTACTGTATGTGTATATGTTTTTTAAATTGGAGATTGTTTTTAATTGCTGTAAACCGCAATGAGTCGCCGATCCAGGCTGAGATATTAGCGGTATACAAGTGTATTAAATAAATAAATAAATAAATAAATAAATAAAATACCATTTCAATACAATCAAACAATTGAATAATAAAACCGTAGCAGAATCAATAAAATACATAAAAACATGTAATAATATATATAAATAATGCAGTTTCAGACTTTTGAGGCCTTTTTATTTAACTTTATAAAAACATTTATTTTTATAAGGCCATCTACAAGACCCAAAAGAAAACTTAGGGTGCAACTACACAGAGAATTAATACAGTTTGATGTCACTTTAATTACATGGCTCAATGCAAAGGGGGTTCTGGGATTAGTCGTTTTGTATGGTGAAAGACCTTGGATAACTACAACTCCCATAATCCCATCACATTCATCCATTGCAGTTAAAGTAGTGTCAAGCTGCATTCATTCCACATTGCAGACACACCCAAAAAGCCACAGTTTAGGTGAAAATGTAGATCTGGATTCCTTTTTTAATTGGTCTGTGGCTGCTAGAATAGTCTACACAAAGTACTAGAAATCTGGTGTAATTCCAGGAATGGCAGCATGATATATTAGATCAGGCTGTTTCACAGCTCTAATTAAATTAAGTCCAATTATGAGAGCAAGCCAGGAAGAGAAAATGTGTGCTAGGCTGGAGCAACCATGGAAATAGATTAAACAAATTATAATAATGGACAATTGTTTTCGTTGATATAAGGAGGAGGCAATGCAGCCGTTATTTGCCTATTTACTCTGTTGTGGATTTCTTCCTGGTAATTATGATTTTTAACCTATCACATGTCCATGAAGCACAATTAAAGCCCTCGCAGACCATGCAAAAAGAATCGGCGAATCCCACCTTCTGCAAGGTGAACTGAAGCACCTAAACTGGGCTCCACAGGCCAATGGAGACTCCACCACAGACATCAGAAGAGCTGCAAGACCAAGAAAAAGACACGAGAGTGAAGACAAAGATCCAACCAGAGGAAAAGTGTTCTTGCCATACATCAAGGGAACCACTGACCGCAGAGGGAAGCTGATCCAAGCAACTACAACTCTCAAATGTCAAGATTCTATTTTCCCCAAACCGCCAGTGTTTACATTTGGGCATATTGAATATTTGTGTAGATTGGTCCATTGTTTGAGTCCACAGTGATCGCTGGATGTAGGTGAACTACAATTCCAAAACCACACTGCCCACCAAACCCTTCCAGTATTTTCTGTTGGTCATGGGAGAACTGTGTGCCAAGTTTGGTTCAATTTCATCGTTGGTGGGGTTCAGAATGCTCTTTGATTGTAGGTGAATTATAAATCCCAGCAACTACAACTCCCAAATGGCAAAATCATTTTTTTTGAGTGAAGGACATACATTGGGTTGTTAGGTGTCTTGTGTCCAAATTTGGTGTCAATTCGTCCAGTGGTTTTTTGAGTTCTGTTAATCCCACAACGAAAATTACATTTTTATTTATATAGATTTACTAGCCATCCCCTGCCACACGTTGCTATGGCCCAATCTGGTGATCTGGAAAATGAAGTAATGAGAAAGTGTTGGTTTCTAATATATGCAATTTGTTTAAGCTTGTGGGTAAACAGTATTTCTTGTTTTTTTGTCAGGTTTGCCTACTCTGGAACATGCAAAATATAATTGTCCCTCTTTAGGGGTCCCTCTCAAATTTATGATACTATGTCTGTAATATACATATGTGTGTGTGTGTATCTTATATCTATCTATCTATCTATCTATCTATCTATCTATCTATCTATATCTATCTATGGCTGGATGATTCTGTTAGGAGGACTTTGATTATGTTTTCTTAACCTGGTAAAGGGCTGAACCGGATGGCGTTAAGCCAGCATTTTTCAACCTGGGGGTTGGGATCCCGGGGGGGGGGGGGGGTCACAAGGGGGTGTCAGAAGGGTCACGAAAGACCACCAGAAAACATATTTTCTGTGGTTATGGGGGTTCTGTGTGGGAAGTTTGGCCCAATTGTATTGTTGGTGGGGTTTGACTTTAGGTGAACTATAAATCCCAGTAACTACAACTCCCAAATGTCAAGATCTATATCCCCCAAACTCCATCTGTGTTCATATTTGGGCATACGGAATATTAGTACCAAGTTTGATCCAGATCCATCACTGTTTGAGTCCAAAGTGCTCTCTGGATGTAGGTGAACTACAACTTCCAAACTCAAGGTCAATGCCCACTAAACCCTTCTAGTGTTTTCTTTTGGTCTTGGGAGTCCTGTGTGCTAAGTCTGGACTAATTCCATCATTGGTGAAGTTCAGAATGCTCTTTGATTGCAGGTTAACTATAAATCCCAGCAACTACAACTCCCAAATGACAAAATCAATTTTTTTGAGTGATGGTCACTCGTTGGCCTGATAGGTGTATTGTGTCCAAATTTGGCGGCAATTCGCCCAGTGGTTTTTGAATTTTGTTAATCCCACAAATGAACATTACATTTTTATTTATATAGACTTATTTATTTCGAACATTTTTACCCCGCCCTTCTCAACCCCTGGGGGGACTCAGAGCGGCTTCCAATTGACAACAATTCGATGCCTCATAATAAAATACAAAACACCAATAAATATAATTGTTAAAAGCATAAAAACATTACAACATAAAACATGAAAGCAATATACTTACAGTGTATTGAGCTATTACTAGTCTGGTATCCATTTATCTAGCCGTATACTATGATTGAGTTTAACTTATCCATAATCCATTTGCAAGCCATTGTCAACATTGTCA
>NW_026844367.1:12164060-12214060 GCF_025583915.1 Anolis sagrei ordinatus
CACATGTATGCATACGCTATATATATACACACACACTATGTATGCATACACAATATATATACAATATATACATGCATACATATATATACACATGTATGCATACTCTATATATATATATACACACACACTATATATGCATACACAATATAAAAATATAATATATGCACACATACATATACAATACATATGCATACGTACATATATACACATACATGTATGCATATACTATATATATATATACACACACACTATATATGCATACACAATTATATGTGTGCACACAATACAATACAATATATATACACATATACAATATATATGCACATTATATATGTATATACACACACTACAATATGTATATACACACACTACATATGCATACTATATACACCCACACACATATACACAATATGCATACATACAATATATATATGTAAATACACACTCACCCTACACAGCTACTAATTCTGGATCGCTTGTGTGTGTGTTCTGTAGACATGTGTGTTGAGTTTCGTTTCCCAAAAGGTACCAGATCTGTAGAAATTGAGCATTGAGTTATAGGTGGCAGCACATTGTGGGCAAGTGAGTAGAATATTATGTGCGGAGCTCTCAGAATATGTCAAATCCCTTCGGGACAGGGCTTGAAGGAAGAAAGGCATTTTATAGCCAAGCATGCTCATCCTCAGCACATTTGGTTTGTAATTCCTGAGAAATCTGTTCAAGTGTATTTGATACTTTTTGGAAACAAGCCCTACAGATCCATAAGTAGATAGATGTGTATGTATATATATATTGCATTCCCTCCCCTCCCCATATGTGCCCATCCTTCACAGCTTCCAATTATGAATTATTATTGATATATTGCACCCTCTTCAGAGCAATCTGTTTGTTTACCTCTTGCAATAAAGTTTCAGATTGCCCCTATTCCTACTCAAGGTGTTTTGTTTAGCTTTGAGCCATCCTTCCTTTCAAAGATTCTTCTGCTCAGCTGCAGAGGAAAGCAACTCAACTTCTATATAACTTTTTTTACTGCACCATTGGTGTCCTTGATACTTTGCACAGTTGCATGGATAAAAGTACTTGCCTTATCACATTGCCTTCAAGGAATTTGTACCAGGGCTTGGGGGGGGAATATTTTTATGGGCCATGGATTCTGGAGGATTCTTGATACTGTAGTCCAGAAAATACACGAAGCTTTGTTTGACAAGCAACCGAGGACATAATGCAAGCAACAAAAGTGTGGATGTGGCAAGAGGTTGGTCTGGGAGATGAGCAGTTATTTCAGCTAAACTCAGTTAGTTCCTCATTCCCCTTTTTCCAGATGAGGTTACCTTGCTCTGAGTGGGGACACTGACAAAGCTTTCAGTTTCTCAAGATGGCTCCATTTTACTCCTGCTATGAAAAAATGTTGATATTCCAGTCTCCCTTCACCTATTAGACTTCGTTGCCAGAAAAACTATGGGGTAGATATACACACACACACACACACACATGTGCGCGCGCGCGCGCTAGCGGTCCCCTGCCACCCGTTGCTGTGGCCCAGTCTGGTGATCTGGAAAATAAAGTAATTAGAAAGTGTTGGTTTCTAATATATATAATTTCTTTATGCTTGTGGCTAAACAGTATTTCTTGCTGTTTCTTTGTCAGTGTTGATGTGGAGATTGTCTGGTTTGCCTTCTCTGGAACATGCAACATATAGTTGTCCTTCTTTAGGGGCCCATTTCAAATCTATGATCTGTGTGTGTGTGAATGATATCTATTTATATCTATGGCTGGATGGTCCTTTGTCAGGAGGGTTTTGATTACGTTTTCTTGTCCTGGTGAAGGGAGTTGGACTGGATGGACTTAAGCATGGGGGTTCTGTGTGAGAAGTTTGCCCCAATTCTGTCGTTGTTGGGGTTCAGCCGAGGAACTGGCACAGTCAGAGCCAGAAAGCTTTGGTGCTGCAGATACACAAATCAGAGACGCGGGTTCAGCATGCTCTTTGATTGTAGGTGAACTATAAATCCCAGTAACTACAACTTCCAAATATCAAGGTCTGTTTTTCCCAAACTCCATCTGTGTTCATATTTGGGTATATGAAATATTCGTGCCAAGTTTGGTGCAGATCCATCATTGTTTAAGTCTACAGTGCTCTCTGGATGTAGGTGAACTACAATTCCCAAACTCAATGTCAATGCCCACTAAACCCATCTAATGTTTTCTGTTGGTCATGGGAGTCTTGTGTGCTACGTTTGCTTCAATTCCATCATTGGTGGAGTTCAGAATGCTCTTTGATTGTAAATAAACTATAAATCCCAGCAACTACAACTCCCAAATGACAAAATCAATTTTTTTGAGTGACGGTCACTCCTTCGGTTAGTTGGTGTCTTGTGGCCAAATTGGTGGCAATTCGTCCAATGTTTTTTGAGTTTTGTTAACCCCACAAACAAACATTACATTTTTATTTATATAGATGTGTAGAGGCTCATCTACACTATTGAATTTGGAGCCCCCGGTGGCGCACTGGGTTAAACCCTTGTGCCAGCAGGACTTCTGACCGAAAGATCGGTGGTTCGAATCTGGGGAGCGGAGTGAGCTCCCATCTGTCAGCTCCAGCTTCTCACATGTGGACATGAGAGAAACCTCCCGCAGGATGGTAAAACATCCAGGTGTTCCCTGGGCAACATCCTTGCAAAGGATGTTGCCCAGAAGCGATTTGCAGTTTCTCAAGCTGATCCTGACACCACTATTGAATTAATGCAGTTTGATGGCACTTTAACTGTTGTGGCTCACTGCTATGGAATGCTAGGAGTTATGGTTTGGTGAGGCTCCATCACACTTTGGCAAAGAAGGTTAAAGGCCTTATAAAAATACAGCTCCCATGATTTCGTAGCACTGAGATATGGCAGTGAAAGTGATGTCAATCTGCATTAATTTGACATTAGTTCATCCTTCTGTTTCTCCATGTCTCTCTATCTTTCAGCTTCAGACATATTGTTGGGGGAAAGTAGGGAGGAGGGAGCACAATCCAGTCTAAGAAGCCGCATCAATAGGAGTCTAGTGCCTAGATCCAGGGAAGTCATACTCCCCTTTGTTAGACCACACCTGGAATCACACTGTGTCCAGTTCTGAGCACCACAATTGAAGGGAGATGTTGACAAGCTGGGACATGTCCAGAGCAAGAGGGTGACTCAAATGATCAGGGGTCTGGAGAACAAACCCTATGAGGAGCGGCTTCAAGGGCTGGACATGTTTAGCCTGAAGAAGAGAAGGCTGAGAGGAGACATGATAGCCATGTATTTATACATTTTATTTATTTATTTACAGGAATATAAATGCTGTAAATAAATAAATAAAATAAATAAATGTATAGATATGTAAGAGGAAGTCATAGGGAGGAGGGAGCAAGCTACTTTGGAGACTAGGACTTGGAGCAATGGCTTCAAACTACAAGAAAGGATAGATAGATACGTTTTATTGATTGGCCTATTGGCCGTATCAAAACATTTAACACATAACACAATTAGCACATAGTCATACATAGTACAAGAAAGGAGATTCCATCTGAACATGAGGAAGAACTTCCTAACTGTGAGAGGCGTTCAGCAGTGGAACTCTCTGCTCTGAAGTGTGGTGGAGGCTCCTTCTTTGGGGGCTTTTAAACAGAAGCTGGATGGCCATCTGCTGGGGGTGCTTTGAATGTGATTTTTCTGCTTCTTGGCAGAATGGGGTTGGACTGGATGGCCCATGAGGTCTCTTCCAACTCTGATTCTAAGCTGACTTCAAATAACAGATAAATGCAGATGTCTGTTTTGAAATTGCACTTTAAGAATTTTATTCTGGATGGCTTCCTGTTAATTGCAAAAGAATCGCCTTGGCCAGGGTGGTTTGGGATTATTTTGCTGTTGTTGCAAACATAACAGCTGTACAGAGTTTCTGTTTCAACCAAAGTCCAGTAATGACTAATAGGTTTATATGGAGGACAATAGGTGGGGAAGTAAGGGACGGGAGCGTTCTCTTGTTTTTCTGAACTATCAGATTGCTCCTAATGTATGGTAACCTTAAGGTGAACCTTTCACAGGATTTTCCTGGCAAGATCTGTCCAGAAAAGGTTTCCTATTGCCTTCCCGTGAAGCTGAGAGAGTGTGACTTGCCAAAAGTCATCCAGTGGGCTTCCACTACTGAGTAGGAATTTGAACCAGTACTTAAACAAACACACTATGCTATGAGGGTTGAATGAAAAGTAATGCTTCCACCTTCATTATTTGGGTTTGGATGGGAATATTTTAATAAATCAAACGCAGAAACAATCCTTAGAATGTGCTCTTTAACTACCATTATTCACTTTGACATAATCACCAGACAATTGGATACATTTCTGCCAATGGTGAATAAGTTTTCTGAAGCCGACACAGAAGAAGTCAACACTCTGTTTCTGCAACCAATGGCTCACCATTCTCTCATCCTGGGTACCCATTGTGTACAGATCTTCCGATAACCAAGCGAAGCAATAATGTGACCCACATGTTCTTGTGAAATGCCGATTATGCTTGAAATTTCTCTTTGAGTGATACGACAACCGTATCTGTCAACCTTTTGCTTGTGAAACCCGGTGGTTGCTGTCACAGGACGTCCAACTTTTTGTTTGTCACACAAGTCAGATGTTCCCACCTCAACATCTTTAAACTTACTTGCCCAGCGACACACAGTACTCGCATCAACACAATCACCATAAACAGCTTGCATTCTCTGATGAATCTCCTTTGGGGTGACACCTTCTGCTGTCAAGAATTCAATGACTGCAGGCTGCTTAAGTCACATTGAACCCCGTGACTGTCTGCGCAGGGTTCCATACTTCGCACTTTGACAACACAACCGTTCAATGCTAAGGCTTCCCACCAAAATGGAACTGTAGAGGAGAGTACTGAACAAGCCAGTACCTGCCGCATACCAGTACTGTCATCTGTTGAGTTACGGAAGTGGAGGCATTACTTTTCATTCAACTTGTGTGTGTGTGCGGCAGGAAGTCTCTCACCACTTGGCCAGGTGGCCAACTGGCGGCAGACCCTGCCCCGCACCTGGATCGGCCAGGGCCCGCTTCCCCACCTCGCATCAGCAGCCTTAGCAGGGCTGCCCTGGTCCTCCACAGGGCTCCATGGCTGCTGGGGCAAGGTGGAGAAGCCTGCAGGCTCTGTCCCTGTATCGACCAGGGCCGGCTTCCCCACCTCAATCCAGCAGCCACGGAGCCCATGGACTCGCTGTTTTGCAGTTAGTATTTAGAATATTAATTCTAAACCCTAACCACGAAACAGCGAGTCCGCAGAAAGCAAAACACGAAACAGCGAGGGAACACTACTTCCTTTTTGTCCATCCCATCTTAATGACAGAACAAAGCCTGAGATGATGCATGCAGCAATAGTTCTCACCCTTTGTCCCTCCAAATATTTGGGATTTCCAACTCCCAGAATCTCCTGATCATTGACAGAAGATGACTTTGACTTTTGAGGAGTAGATGGCCAAAACATCTGGAGGGTTCAAGGTTGCAAATGTATTGCATGGAAGGCAATTCTTCGGGTCTTTTAAAGATCAGATACAGCCCTTTTGAATGGAAATGTTTGACTGGGCAAAAGAAGAGAAAACTTTGAACTTCCTTACAGCCCGAAAAACGTACAAGCCAGTGATTCTAGCCATGAAAGCCTTTGACAATACTTTGAACTTCCTTGCTTATTTCCCAGTTGTGTTTTGCAGGCAAGGACCACTCTGGTGTCCCCGTCTGCCCCAATCTTCTCGTCTCTGTCGCAGAGCCAGGTTGCGATGGCTATCCTTCGCTGGACTCCCGAGAGAATTGTAAGTAAAGTTCTCCTTTTGCAATACTGTATTGGCGTAGCTGTGTTCCTTCACAATAGAAGTGTCCAAGAATTGCGTCTGTGTTGGAATACTAGGAGGGAACAAGAGTGACCATGTAGGCGAATTAATAAGTGCATGCATCCTATCTGGGTGGCCCTGGATAGGATGCATGCATATTATTATTATTATTATTATTATTATTATTATTACTATTATTACTATTATTATTATTATTATCATCATCTTTCAACTGCAAAAGGCCACCTTACTTGGATCTGTGTGCATCATTTGAAAATACATCACACAGTCCTAGATGCTTGGGAAGTGTTCGACTTGTGATTTTGTGATACAAAATCCAGCATATAGATCTTGTTTGCTGTGACATACTGTGTTTTTGTGTCAGTAAAATAATAATAATAATAATACTTTATTTATACCCCGCCACCATCTCCCCAGGGAGACTTGGGGCAGCTTACATGAGGCCAAGCCCAGCAGTACAACAATGCAAATGTACAACATAAGAATACAGCAATAAAATATTTTTAAAAATACAAGAAACATTATAAATAAACACATTAGACCATATAAAATCACAATATTTGAACACAGAAAATTAATCATAGTGGGCAGGGCCGGTTGCAAGGATTAAAAGTTTAAAAACACTGGGCGAGAAAGAAATATAATGTATCTGGAAAGGGTGGGGGGCGAGGGATGAAGTAGGATTTAATTGCACTAACAGCCAAAATAAAGTGCTTCCGAGGGCATTTATGCAGAGATTGGTCAGGTCAGGGGATTATTATTCATTAATTCATTGAAGGCACACTGGAACAACCAAGTTTTCAGGCTCTTCCTGAAGACTGCCAGAGTGGGGGCTTGCCTAATTTCTCTGGGGAGCAAGTTCCAGAGCTGGGGGACCACCACAGGGAAGGCCCTCTCCCTCGTCCCCATTTGTGAAGGGGGCGGGAGCAAGAGAAGGGCCTCTCTGGAAGAGCAAAGGGATTGTGTAGGTTCGTAGTACAACTCCAGCTCCTGAGAGAGACCAGAGAGTCTTAATTCTTGGGTCTGTGTGGGTGGGGAGTTTTTATATTGTTGCTATTCATCAACCATCTGGGAGTCCAAAGTACTTCCTGGCCTGCTGCAAATCATATGATGCTTCTTTTTTACAGATAAGCTGACAGTTTCAGAGGCGCAGATGCTGCTAACAGCAGATACTGTCTGGGGAGCCCTCCGAGGTAAGATGGATGGGTTTCCTCACTGTCTCACCTTCCGAATGCTTGCACACATACATACCGTATATACTTGAAGATGTCGAGTTTTTCAGCCCCCTTTTTTGGGCTGAAAAAGCCTCCCTCGGCTTATAATGGGGTCAAGTCATGCAGTGGGACCTGGAGACCATGGCTTGGAATATATGCTATAATTCTCTCTCCTCTTCCCCTCCGTTAACAGCGTGTTTCCTTTTCCAAAGCCTCCCTCGCTCGCTCCACTTCTCCCAGGCTGGAGTTGCCCATTTTGGAAACTTTTTTAAAAGAGAGAGAGAAGAAGGGAATCTTTTGAAAAGGCAGAAGAAGAGAAGCCCTTGCAAGTCAGGAATATCCATGACTCCTGTAAAAGCACTTACCCCTGAAATATTTGTTAATCTCTCCTACAGATATATAGGCATTTCCCCTGCAAGCCTTTGCAATCCCGATGTACCTATATATCTGCATCTATCTATATACATTAATTTTATAAATGAATTTTCCCCTCATATGTTTGCAAGTCTTTGCAAATTCTATATACATATAGATATCTAGAGATTTCCATGTACCTCTATATCTGTATCTGTATGTATACATTATTTTTATGTATGAATTCTCCCCTCACATGTTTGCAAGTCTCTGCAAATCCTATATAGATATAGATATCAATAAATATATAAAGGTACCTATATATCTGTCTATTTCTCTGTGTGTGTGTGTGTGTATGTATAATTTTATGTATGAATCTTCCCTTCACATGTTTGCAAGTCTTTGCAAATCCTATATAGATATAATTATAAAAAGAGTGATATTGAGATAAATAGATAGTTATGAATATATAGGGCTTGCAAATATTACAGGGGGGAAATGCACACACAAATATAGACATGTCTAGCTCAAGATGAATATAGATATATAGGGTTTGCAAATATTGCAGGGGAAATACATACACACACACACATAGAGAGAGGTGTCTTCATAGATATAAACACAGATATTTAGGGCTTGCAGATATTGCAGGGGAAATGCACATATATAGAGAGAAGATTTTGCAAACATTTCAGGGGGAAATACGTATGTGAAATTAGTATATATAATTATAGATCTATATCTAGCTATGTATTGTTTATATAGGCATTGAATATTTGCCTGTTACTATGTTGGAAGCCGGCCTGAGTCCCCATGGGGAGATAGGTCAGGATACAAATGAAGTTCTATTATTATTATTATTATTATTATTATTATTATTATTATGTTATTGTTGATACCATATTGGTTTTTTTTACCTTACTTTTCCACTTACAGAGGTAGTTTACGGTTTTTCTTTGAAATATGGTAAATATTAAAAACCATTTAACCTAGTGATGCCTCAGTTAATGTAATTTTATTGGTATCTATTTCTATTTTGCAATTGACCAGTAGCTGATGCATTTCCCACCTTCGTCTTATACTCCAGTCAATACGTTTCCCCAGTTTTTTGTGGTAAAATTAGCTGTCTCGGCTTATATTCAGGTTGGCTTATTCTCGAATATATACAGTTACATCAGAATGGTCACGAAACATTTTCTGTCCACAATCCTCTGGCCTGCCAGACCAAGCACAACTTTTTTCATTGGTGCTGATGGATGGTGCAGATGAATGGGAGTGTGGGTTTGTGGGAGCAAAAAACACTACATTTTACAATACTTCTAATTCATTTTGAACTTTATGTTCTAAATCTGACTCTTGGGATTGAGAGTGGGGGTTGCCCTTTTTGTTATCTCTCAGACCTCACTTTTCCTACCCCAACAATGCATTACATTGGATTCTCCCTTCTTCCACAGGGTTGGAGACCTTCACCCAGCTTCCATGGAGGGATGAGTATGGGACGGTAAGTACATGCATTATATATTGGTGGCATACTGATAAAATCCTGCATGGACACTTTCCATTGCAATCTGTGAGGTGGGTGGGCTTATTAACAAAAGACCCTCCTCATAAATGCACAACAGAAGAACTTAGCAGCACCGTGACCCATCACCAGTAGCCCAAAGTGATAAAGAGAACAAAAACACACAGACCAATGTTATCTCTTACATAGGAGGCTTTTTAAAAATAGCAAAATAATATGGTTGCACTATTTACAAGGTTTACATAACACAAACAAAGTTCTTTATACTTTCTTCTTTGCTTCCACGCTGGGCTTCTTTCTCATGCAGATACTTCTCATGCAGATCCTTGCACTCACTGAGCTTCCTCTCACACCGAACTTACATAGGAGCTTCACACAGTAGCTTTTTACACACAGCAGCCTTCACACTGGGGCTTCACACACGAGGTCTTCAACCTGGGGCTTCTCTCACTGAAGCCTTCTATCAGGCCTCTCACACACTGAAGCCTACTAACTCTGAGGTTTACCTCACACTGAGGCCTACTAATACTGAGGCATTCTTATACTGAGGCAAACTAACATTGGAGCCTTCTCATACGCCAATGATCTATGTTTTAATATTCTTGTTATGGTTTTATATTATGTGTTAATGTTTTTAAATGTTTTATGGTGTTTTTGGGCATAGAATCGTTGCCATTGTAAACCGCCCAGAGTCGCCTGAGGGCTGAGAATACAGTAAAGAATAAAATAATAATACTGAGACCTTCTCATCCTGAGGCTTCTCTCATACTGAGGCATTCTCATACTGAGGCAAAATAACATTGGAGCCTTCTCATACTGAGACCTTCTCATCCTGAGGCTTCTCTCATACTGAGGGCAACTAATAATAAATAATACTAAACATTTATTTATACCCCGCTCCATCTCCCCCAGGGGGACTCAGTGCGGCTTACATGAGGCCACGCCCGTCAGTACAGTACATACATTATAATAGAAACACAAACAATACCAGAAAATAACATACATAAAATGCAATGAAATAAAATAAACGACACAAACAATATAAAACAAGCAATTAAAAACAGAGGATTTCACTGGGCAGGGCCACATTCAAGGCTAAAAATTTTAAAAACACTGGGAGATAGGGCAATGTAAATTATCAGGATGAGGATCCGAGAATGAGGGAGGATTCAGTTGCACGAACCCTAAATAAAGTGCTTCTAAGGACATTTAGTGCAAAGTTTGGCCAGGGAGTTTCTTACTTTCAATCACTGAAGGCACATTGGAATAGCCAGGTTTTCAGATTCCTCCTGAAGATTGCTATTAGGCTTGCCTGATATCTAACGCTGACACGTTCTCATACTGAGGCAAACTAACATTGGAGCCTTCTCATACTGAGGCCTCCCACACTGAGGCCTTTCTCTCACCAAGGCCTCTCGTAACACTGGAGCGTTCTCATACTGAGGTCTCTCTCAGACTGAAGGCAACTAACACTGAGGCGTCCTAAGCTACAGGCACACCTGCCTATATTGAACTGCAGGTTTTTCTGAGTCATTGCATCCATTTAACCCTTTCAGTGCTTTTTAAATTTTAAATTATTACATTTGGCCCGGCCATGGGTTTTTTAAATCCTTGTGTGTTATTGTTTAGATGTGAGTTATATTAATTGTATTGTTTTATTTGCTTATTGCTTTTTGTTTTTTTAATGTGTTGTCAGGCTTGGCCTCATGTAAGCCGCTCCGAGTCCCCATTGGGGAGATGGTGGCGGGGTATAAATAAAGTTTTATTATTGTTATTATTATTATTATTATTATTATTATTATTATTATTATTATTATTGACTCACATTTTGTAATTAAAAATACCTAGTTATTTTTTAATATTTCTGACACAGTCTTCATTTTTATGCCTATGTATCATTACAAAATACCGTGCATTAGAGATGAGGGATACAGTATTTTTCCATGACAGTGACTGTCTATGTATCATCTACCCCGGGTGTTAGGAGTTGATGATTCCAAGTACACAACTACTTCAGCTATAGATCTGGTTTAATCTGCTATTGGAACACCTTCAGCTCATAGATATTCTCTGCTTCTTCCCTGCCAAGTTCTATGTAAACAAGACCGATGTTGTGGACTTCCCCCGTTTTCCTCACCGAGGTCTTCTGCTGGACACGTCTCGCCATTACCTGCCTTTGAGTGCCATTCTGGAGACCCTGGTAAGTCAGAGGGCAGCAGCTCCATCTCTCTTTTTTTTTTTTAAAAGAAATTTTATTAAATTTTATATAGAATACAACGAAAGAGTGAGAACAATTAGGTATAGAAAAGTAAAGAAAAAAAGAGAGAGGGAAAGGCCAATAAAGTAAGAAGTAAAAAAGATATCCTAAATAAAACCCTAAAAAAAACCCTACAAGAATACATTCACACCAAAAAAAAAAAATAGAAAAAAGAAAAAGAAAAAAGTGACTTCCATTCCATCTTCTTGGATAAAATATTCTTATTATTCAAAAATATAAAAATTTTTAATTAAAGATAATAAAATTGTCTCTCTTGTTTTTTATATTCGCAAATTGTCCAGATAGTCATGAAGATTGTCCCAATTCGTTCTTTTTATTATCATGCCTGTATTTTTCTTCAACAAAAAAGTCAGTTCGTCCATGTCCTTTATTTCTCTGATTTTTTCCACCCAATCCTGTACGGGTGGTACTGAGCCTTGCTTCCACTCTCTAGCAAAAACAATTCTAGTGGCAGTTGTTGTATATGTAAAAAGTTTGTCCTCTTGTTCCGTCAATTGTAAATCCAAATCTGTAAAGCCTAACAAGTAATACTCTGGTTTTCTTCTAAAAGTTCTTTTTAAGATCTTTTGCGTCTCTTAATGAATTACCCTCCAAAAGGGTGATCGCATAGGGAAGCTGATGAGGAAACACAACATACAAACAATCTACAAACCCACCAAGAAAATCCAACAAATGCTCCGTTCAGCAAAGGACAAGAGGGATCCTCTCACCTCTGCAGGAGTCTACCATATACCATGCAGCTGTGGACAAGTCTACAGAGGGACCACCAAACGCAGCTGCCCAGACACGAATCAAGGAACATGAAAGGCACTGCAGACTACTTCAACCAGAGAAGTCAGCCATAGCAGAGCACCTGATGAACCAGCCTGGACACAGCATATTTGAGAACACAGAAAGGCTGGACCACACCAACAACCACCATGTCAGACTACACAGAGAAGCCATTGAAATCCACAAGCATGTGGACAATTTCAACAGAAAGGAAGAGACCATGAAAATGAACAAAATCTGGCTACCAGTATTAAAAAACTCTAAAATTACAACAGCTAAACAACAGAGAGGAAAAAACCAGGCACAGATTAACACCTCCCAGCAACAGATTTTCCCAGGCTCAGGCAGGCCTTCAAATGCTAATGAAGGTGATCAGCTAAACATTCACACCTAACTGTAGCAGGGAAGAGCTCCTTGCCCCACCCCAGCCATTCCACAGATATATAAACCCATTTTTCCTACTTCCAACAGACCTCACAACCTCTGAGGATGCTTGCCATAGATGCAGGCGAAACGTCAGGAGAGAATGCTTCTAGAACATGGCCATATAGCCCGAAAAAACCTACAACACCGGGACAAAACTTTACTGCTTCTTTACAAGTCCACCACATATGGTAGAAGGAACCCATTTGTTCTGAACATTTCCAACACTTATCAGATATATATATATATATATACACACACACATACACGTATATACATACGTGACATTAGTTACACTTAAAAAAATTATTCCTGTAGCAACTTGCATACAAATTCAACTTAAGAACAAACCTACAGAACCTATCTTGTTTATAACTTGGGAACTTCCTGTATAGAATATATAGCGATCCATGCTCACTTTTATCATCTAGACAGGCATGGGCAAACTTGGGCTCTCCATGTGTTTTGGACTCTGACTCCCACAATTCCTAACAGCCTCAGGCCCCTTCCTTGGGCCCTCCAGGTGTTTTGGAGTCCAAAACACCTGGAGGGCCCAAGTTTGCCCATGCCTGATGGGAAAGCATCAATATGCACAGAACAGGTTGAATGCAGCCTGTTTGTTTTGAACCCTAGGTGAACTTGGCAGAACATCTTCCAGCAATAACTGCTAATCAATAAATAAATGGTTAATGAATGTCTCCTCTGAGTCTGGCAGGAGTGACTTTCAGCTGTTCTCCGAATCCCCAGGACGCCATGGCCTACAACAAGTTCAATGTGTTTCACTGGCACATAGTGGATGACCCTTCCTTTCCCTATGAGAGCGTGGCATTCCCGGACCTCAGCAGGAAGGTAAACTGTACATCTCTCCTCTCTGATCCCTCTGAAACATCAGCAGGGGTGGCTGAACCATTAGGCAGATTAAGCATTTGCATAGAGTGCCACTCGCCCAGGGGCACTACTCTGCCCACCGGGCACCAGAGCCAGCAACAGTTAAGAATAGACAAGGCACCGTTGACACTGTGTTTTTTCAGGGGGCCTACAACCCTGCCACCCATGTGTACACACCTACCGATGTCAAAATCGTGCTTGAGCACGCCCGGCTGCGTGGGATCAGGGTGATCCCGGAATTTGACACTCCTGGCCACACCCAGTCTTGGGGTCCAGGTAAGAGATGATCAGGTGAATGAATGTTTTCTGTACTTTGCAAGAATCTCCCTCTGGCCCTTTTCTGATGCTCCTTATTTCATAGTTTATCAATATTCTTCTTGGATTTTGGGGCCTAGAACTGAAGCGCAGCGTTTTTGTTTTGTTATCAGGTGTTCCTGGCTTGCTGACTCCCTGCTACGTAGGCCAGAAGCTCTCTGGAGCCTATGGGCCCGTCAACCCAATCCTCAATACAACATATGAGGTCATGACCAAGTTTTTTGACGAAGTTAGTCTAGTGTTTCCGGACTTCTACCTACACCTGGGAGGAGACGAGGTTGACTTCACGTGCTGGTTGGTTTTGCCTCTTTTGAAAGGATGTGGAGATGAAAGAGGGGAGACATGAGGTGTTGGGAGCTGCAGGGGAGAGGGGAGGGATATTTTTATTTTTGAATTTTTATTTTATTTTTTATTTTATTTTGAATATTTTATTATTGAATTTTGCCCTGTTAACCGCCTTGAGTCGCCTACAGGCTGAGAAAGGCGGTATACAAATACAGTAAGTAAGTAAGTAAGTAAGTAAATAAAGTATTTAGGAACCTCTAGCTCCTTCAGAGTAACTTTTTTCAGAACTTGACCATTACGTTGTGCTAAAGAAGCCAGAGATTCCTAGGAAGGTGTTATCTCAAGTTAAGTAGCCCTTATAAATTTGAGCCCCTGGAGGTGCAGTGGGTTAAACCGGGATTGTGGCGCAGCTGGCTGAGTGTCAGCTGCATTAAGATCACTCTGACCAAAAGGTCATCAGTTCAAAGCCAGCCCGGGTTGGACTGGGTTTCCAACCAATTATGTGTAGCCTGTTGTTGACCTTTGCAACCCGAAAGACAGTTGCATCTGTCAAGTAGGAAAACAAGGTACCACCTTAAAAGTGTGGGGAGGCTAAATTAACTGATTTATGAGGCCATAAAGAAGACTCCAGCAAAGCATTCCAGCGGGGAAGCATGCGGGGAATGCAGAAGTGCTTCATCAGCGTCGCAGATGGATGATGAAAGTGACAGCTCCCCTGGTGGCCAGAAAAAGTTAAATAGCCTCTGTCTATGTCTGTATATGTTGTATGTCAAAATTGGCATTGAATGTTTGCCATATATGTGTACACTGTATTCCGCCCTGAGTCCCCTGCTGGTGAGAAGGGCGGAATATAAATACTGTAAATAAATAAAATAAATAAATAAACCGCTGAGGTGCTAAACTTGCTGACCGAAAGGTCGGCAGTTTGAATCTGGGGAGCAGGGTGGGCTTCCCTGTTAGCCCCAGCTTCTGCCAACAGTTCAAAAACATGCAAATGTGAGTAGATTAATAGGTACCGCTCCGGCGGGAAGGTAACAGTGCTCCATACAGTCATACTGGCCACGTGACCTTGGAGGTGTCTACGGACAATGCCAGCTCTTCGGTTTAGAAATGGAGATGAGCACCAACCCTCAGAGTCCGACACAACTGGACTTAATGTCAAGCAAAACCTTTACCTTTACCTATAACTATGTGCTTTTTCCACTTTTGTTGGGCATCCCAAACCCTTAACGCCAGCAAATGTGGAGAGCTGACTGTCCTTACTTCTGTTTCTCAGTGGCTAATAGTTTCCTCCTTGTGCTCTTGAGAAGTGGATTTTGATGTCATGGTCTCTAAGAGGAAGTGAACATGAAGAATTCTGCTTTATGTAATTCTCAATGTCTACATAACTACAATTCGTGCATAGGATTGGAGGATTTGGCCTTAGAAGGTTTGTTGCACAAGGGCTTGGGTTGATTCATTGCCTATTTCTGCCTTGATCCTTCTCATGTAGGAAGTCTAATCCAGACATCCAGGAATTCATGCAGAAAATGGGGTTTGGCACAAACTTCACCATGTTGGAGTCCTTCTACATCCAAAGGTAATGGCCCTTCCTACCAATTGCCAGGAGTGTGCATGCTGCAAAAGCCTTCTCTCCCAAACCAAATTATCTCTATCGGTGCTAGATTACAATGCCCATCATCCTAGGGCAATCGAGGAGCTGCTTTCTAGAGGAAGGATCATTGTATCAGCCTGGGACTGGCTGCTTTGGTTCTCTGCCATAAAGAAGGGAGATGCGGGGAAGGGAGGCTGGGTACAGTTAGGGAGGTAGTGTAGATAAATAATAATAATAATAAACTTTATTTATATACCGCTCTATCTCCCTGAGGGGGACTCAGGGCGTTTTCCAAGCAACATCACCAAAACATACAGTGTAAACAGCATAACTTAAAATTAACAAAATAACATAAGCATAAAATTATCACAATAACACATATATATTAAAAAATAATCCTGCCTGTTCAGAGCAATTAAAAGGCCGGGCCGAGGCTAGTGCAAACTCAAAATATGAGGGGACTGGGAATTAAGTACCGTGTTATAACAGACTAATGGCAATAGCAGGTACGGGTCTGTGACTGCTCATTTCCAGGGCTTATTAGAGGCATGACCGGGGTAATAGGTAGGAAGTATAAGGCCATATTCAACAGTGTTTTAGGCTGGGCTAGAACTGGTCATTCTCAAAGGCTTGTTAAAACCACCAGGTCTAATTTCCCTTGGAAGAGTATTCCAAAGGCGGGGGGCCACCACCGAGAAGGCCCTCTCTTTTGTCCCCACCAACCGTACTTGTCACAGTGGTGGGAACGAAAGGAGGGCCTCCCTGGAAGATCTTAGAGTTTGTGTCGGTTCATAGAAGGAGATAAGACATCTGTTTTGTGAGGGAAATTGAAATTGCAATTAACAGGCTGTGGGCACAGTGTTTGGCCACTAGGGGGTGGATGGGAGTTGGGGGTTTGAGTAGGAAAACTTCAGGATTGTGGAAAGAAGGAATAAACCACTTGTCTCCAGTGTTTTGTTGTTGTGAGCTTGATTTTAGCTCCAAGATCTTCCAGAGTGACACTGCCAGTCTTCCAAGCAATGTTTCTCTCACTGTGTATGAAAAGATAGGGGCTTGAGGTCACTGGGATATTTTTCTAAATAATCTTTTATCAGGTTGCGCTGTTAGGTGACTTATTCTGTATCTTGGTTGTCCTCCACTTCTGTTGATATATGTACGTCTTGATTTGCATAGGAGATGCTCCTGGTTGGTTTAAAAACTTTCAGCACTGGGACTGTGGCACAGCTGGCTGGGAGTCAGCTGCATTAAGATCACTAATGACCAAAATGTCATGAGTTCAAAGCCAGACCGGGTCGAAGTGAGCTTCTGACCAATTTGTGTAGCTTGCTGTCAACCTTTGCAGCCCGAAAGATAGTTGCATCTGTCAAGTAGGAAATTTAGGTACCGCTTATGCGGGGAGGCTAATTTATGACACCATAAAAATCTCCAGCAAGTATGCAAAGAATGAGGAAGTACTTCATCAGTGTCACAAATGGATGGTGAAGCGACAGCTCCCCTGGTGGCCAGAATACCCTCATGAAAAAGCTGGAATGTTAAATAGCCTCTGTGTCTGTCTATATATGTTGTGTGTCTATGGCATTGAATGTTTGCCATATATATATGTAGATTGTAATCTGCCCTGAGTCCCCTGCGAGGTGAGAAGGGCGGAATATAAATACTGTAAATAATAACAAATAATAAAATAATAATGTTAGGGCAAGGGGAAATCAATGAGGGGGAGAACCCAGGATTTGGAATGAATGGGAAACAAATCCTTGCATTCAGCAAACGCTCTCTTTATTTCAGGCTGCTGGATATTGTCTCTTCCTATGACAAGGGTTATGTGGTATGGCAGGAGGTCTTTGATAACGAAGTGAAGGTGGGTTTGTTGCATTCTTGTTATTTCTCCCTTGCTATATTGATATCAATACATAAATATGACTACCCTCCTCATCTCTTTATTCTTACAACAAACCCTTTAAAGTAGGTCACACTGCATCAAGGCCACTTAGTGAGTGTCATGGCTCCATTGGGACTAGAACCTTGATCTCCCAAACACTAGTCCATGAGGAGAATAGAAAGGAATACCATTGCCTCATTTTACTCTCTGGGATTTCAGAAAGCTATTTCACCTCATAGTCACACTGGAGGACCTTGAGATTCCTCATTATTATTATTATTATTATTATTATTATTATTATTATTATTATTATTTCCAAAGCATACATATTATATACCAACATATTCTATATACTGAATTCTGCAAAATTTAGTAGTTTGCTCCACTATTCACTTACAGATTATTATTTCATCTGTAAGTGAATGGTGGAGCAAACTACTAAATTTTGCAGAATTCAGTTTATAGAATATGTTGGTATATAATATATGTTTCCTAGTGTATGGCATAACCTATTCATACAGCTGTTATAGCGTTTTGAAAGGAAACCATATTTTTCTTATTGATGTCATTTTTTGCTAATCCCAACAAAAAATATCTCTGGTAAAAGCAATATATTTTGTTGCAAAATCCTTTGGATTATTTCCTTAACAGCTCTCCAATATGCATGGGCTTTATGACAGATCCACCACATGTGAAAAAAATATTAGTCATGTGCATTTAGGCCAAAAGGCCTGCTGTTTTCAGATTTGTTTTCGTCTGACTCTTCATTTCGTTTACCAGAAAGTTACCGAAAAGGGGAGGGATGTTTCCCGTTTCATTTGGCAGAGATTTGGCTCATTGGCTACAATGGGAAATTTTAAAGGCTCAATCCTCAGCCATTTTAAGGTCTATTTGCATGAACCTCCCTCAGTTTGTAGACCCCATTTGGAACTGCAGACTCGCCAAGTTTCAAAACAATTCACCAATCTTCTGATTTTTTTTAGAATTATTTTAAGTTTTAAACATAATATATTTTTTAAATAAGACAAACCGCAAGAGAGGGTTCTGGGAATTGTAGTTGCCGGCGGTGTCCATTCTCGGCCAATCAGAGCATGGACACCACCAGGCTTTTTATTGGCTGAGAGACACACAGAAAAGCTTCAACTCTGGTCATGCTCCGAGAAAAAGACATCACAGATCCCCCGTTTCACGTATTTTGTGGACTCAACTCTTTCCGAAAATATCCTCTCTCTGAATTCGTTTTGCTGTTTTTTTCATCTTTCTCTTCCCCTTTCTGTTTTTGGGAATTCCACAAAAAAGGCCCTCGGAAAACTAAAAATCTTTTCGTTAACAATGATTTGAAAATTGAAGCCCTTTGTGCCACATTTCAAAGAATTACCATTGCCTGATTTTACTCCCTGGGATTTCGGAAAGCGATTTCACTCCCTAGAGTAGGCATGGCAAACTTAGACCCTCCCGGTGTTTTGGAGTTCAACTCCCACAATTCCTAAAATCTGGTAGGCTGTTAGGAATGGGGGAATTCATAAAATTAAACATTTGAGGATCAAAGAAACCCAAAGGAAAATAATCTCCAAATGATATAGAACCCCCACCCAATTAGCACACATTGTGGCAAATGTCTCAAACAAATGTTGGCACAACTGTGGGGGGCTCGGTTCATTCTCCCACACATGGTGGGATTGTATCAAAATTCAGAACTATTATGGTAAAATAAGGATGGTGATGGAAGACATAATAGGGAAAGAATTAATGTGGGATAATGCCAGGTTCATGTCCCTCACCATAAAGGTAAAGGAAGATAGTAATTGGACAGAAATCCTAAAATATATGACAGCCGCAATACAGGCCACGATAGCCCAGGGATGGAGAGACGATAGAAAATGGGATTTGGAAACCTGGTGGACCTATCTATCAGAAAATATAATTAATGATTTTATCAATCAAAGGAAAAACAAGTATATAAATAGACAAATAGAACAAGACTGGTTTAGGAAATGGTCTGTGTTAATTGACAGAATAGACGGAGACAACAGATACAACATTATGAACTCGTGTATTGTCGAAGGCTTTCATGGCCGGAATCACTGGGTTGTTGTAGGTTTTTCCGGGCTATATGGCCATGTTCTGGAGGCAATTTTTCTCCTGACGTTTCACCTGCATCTATGGCAAGCATCCTCAGAGGTAGTGAGGTCTGTTGGAAGTAGGAAAAATGGGTTTATATATCTGTGGAATGACCAGGGTGAGACAAAGGACTTTTGTCTGCTGGGGCTAGCTGTGAATGTTTCAGCTGATCACCTTGATTAGCATTCAATGGCTTGGAAGTGCCTGGGGGGGAATCTTTTGTTGAGAGTGATTTTATGTGCCTGTTTGTTTCCCCTCTGTTGCTTTACTGTTGTAATTTTTGAGTTTTTTAATACTGGTAGCCAGATTTTGTTCATTTTCATGGTCTCTTCCTTTCTGTTGAAATTGTCCACATGCTTGTGGATTTCAATGGCTTCTCTGTATAGTCTGACATGGTGTTGTTAGAGTGGTCCAGCATTTCTGTGTTCTCAAATAATATGCTGTGTCCATGTTGGTTCATCAGGTGCTCTGCTATGGCTGACTTCTCTGGTTGAAGTAGTCTGCAGTGCCTTTCATGTTCCTTGATGCGTGTTTGGGCTGCTGCGTTTGGTGGTCCCTATGTAGACTTGTCCACAGCTGCATGGTATACGGTAGACTCCTGCAGAGGTGAGAGCATCCCTCTTGTCCTTTGCTGAACGTAGCATTTGTTGGATTTTCTTGGTGGGTTTGTAGATTGTTTGTATGTTGTGTTTCCTCATCAGCTTCCCTATGCGGTCAGTGGTTCCCTTGATGTATGGCAGGAACACTTTTCCTCTGGGTGGATCTTCATCTTTACTCTCGTGGCTTGTTCTTGGACTTGCAGCTCTTCTGATGTCTGAGGTGGAGTATCCATTGGCCTGGAGAGCCCAGTTGAGGTGGTTCAGTTCATCTTGGAGGAGGTGGGGTTCGCAGATTCTTTTTGCACGGTCTGCCAAGGCTTTAATGGTGCTTCTTTTTTGACTTGGGTGATGGTTGGAGTTTTGATGTAGATATCTATCTGTGTGTGTGTGTGGGTTTTCTGTAAACGGTGTGACCCAATTGTTGATTTGGTTTGCAGATGACTAGGACATTATGAACTAGGCTTTCCACACGGTTAAATTGATGCAATGACATGATTTAGAATTGCTGTTCCAGGGGGGTGGGGGGAATGGGGGGAGGGGGGTTTGTTGGGCGATACATAACTAAGGAATGTATAGAATGTCATTTTAGGAATATTTATTTTTGGAATGATGTATATTGAAATAAGTCCTGTATGGCAAAAATTTGTTGATTGTTGGGATGTATCAAATAAAAGGGGGAAAAAGCAAAAAAAAAAAAAAGGAATGGGGGAATTGAAGTCCAAAACACCTGGAGGGCCCAAGTTTGCCCATGCCTGCCACAGAGTCACTGTTTCATTTATTTATTTATTATCCCTTTTACTAGACGACTCGGGCGGTGTACAGTTGGTACCAAGACCATATAATACAATTTCAATACCATAAAAACAATCAGAGAATATAAAACCATAGCAAAGTCAATTAAAAACACATATCATTCGAGTCTTCTTGTTAAAATATTGTCCAGTCACATCGTCAACCATTCCATTTTCCTATGTCTGTTACGCTGTATTTGCAAACGCCTGCTCAAAAAGCCAAGTCTTGACTCTTTTTCGAAAGGTCAAAATGGAGGGGGCCAATCTGATATCCTTAGGAGAGGGTGTTCCATAGCCAAGGGGCCACCACTGAGAAGGCCCTGTCTCTCATCCCCACCAAATGTACTTGTGACGTAGGCGGGACCGAGAGCAGGGCCTCCCCAGAAGATTTTAAAGTCCTGGAAGGTTCATAAGGAGAGAAGTGTTCGGGCAGATAAATTGGGCCAGAACCGTTTAGGGCTTTATAGGTTAAAGCCAGCACTTTGAATTGTGCCCGGTAGCAAACTGGCAACCAGTGGAGCTGGCACAACAGGGGAGTTCTATGCTCCCTGGGCGCTGCTCCTGTTAATAATCTGGCTTCCATCCGTTGGACAATTTGAAGCTTCTGGACAGTCTTCAAAGGCAACCCCACGAGAGCACGTTGCAGTAGTCTATTTTCCCACTTTCTGTACCCAGCAAATGTGGAGGGATGACTATAGCGTTCTAGTTTGGGAAAATAACAGACTAATCTGGATCTAAAACAGGCCAGAAAGGTCCAATATCTCGTGCACTCCTTCTTTTGACTAGGTGAAGCCCGAGACGGTCATTCATGTGTGGAAGGAGAATGGTGGATCATACCAAGAGGAGACGGCTCGTGTCACCAAAGCCGGCTACCGGGCTCTGCTCTCCGCCCCTTGGTATCTAAACCACATCTCTTACGGCCAGGACTGGGTCGGGGTTTACCAGGTGGAGCCTCTCGCCTTCGAAGGTGCGTTCGCTTGTGTTCACTCACCTGGGTGGCCAATATAAATGAGACTCATTGACTGAACGACACATCTTTGACTTTTCCGGACAGGCACCCCAGAGCAGAAGGAACTGGTAATCGGCGGGGAGGCCTGTATGTGGGGCGAATACGTGGATGTGACCAACTTGACCCCGAGACTCTGGTGAGATCAGTGACCATTGCACTATGCTGCCCTGTAGTGAGATAATATTCCAAATGAAGCAGTAATAACACAACCTAACCATTGAAAGTTAGTAAGGGGAGCATCAGGTAGTTGGGAGCTCTCAGTGTGCAGTGGGTTAAACCTCTGAGCTGCTGCACTTGCCAATCAAAAGGTTGGTGGTTCAAATCCGGGAAGTGGGGTGAGCTCCCGTCGTTAAGCCCAGCTTCTGCCAACCTAGCAGTTTGAAAACATACAAACGTGAGTAGATCAATAGAATCATAGAGTTGGAAGAGATCTCATGGGTCATCCAGTCCAACCCCTTCCGTTTCTGTGGGAAGGTAACGGCACTCCATGCAGTCATGGAGGCTTGTTGGTTCTGTGTAAGTGAATCTGTTATGGGGTGTAGTCCAACTTTGAAGGAACTTGAGAAGTTGCTGAACCAGCTTGGGAATAGGTTTCAGTCCACATGGAATGGGCTGCGGTGGCGCAACGGGTGAAACCATTGAGCTGCTGGACTTGCTGATTGAAAGGTTGACAGTTTGAATCCAGGGAGCAAGGTGAGCTCCCACTGTTAGCCTCAGCTTGTGCCAACCTAGCAAGTGTGAGTAGATCAATAGGTATTGCTTCTTCGGGAAGGTAATGGCGCTCCATGCAGTCATACTGGCCACATGAGTTTGGAGATGTCTATGGACAATGCCGGCTCTTCAGTTTAGAGATGAGCACCACCCTCCAGAGTCAGACACGACTAGACTTAATATCAGGAGAAACATTTACCTTTACCTAAGCATTTTCTAAGAGTTCTTAGGCCAGAAGTCCTAAAAAATGGTTCACTATTATCTGTGGTTTGGGGTATCCATGCAAAGTCAGGAAATGCATCTTCCATGAATATGGGGGTCGTAGTATGTTCCTATATGTAGGCAGATAATGTCTGGTTTGCGTGATAGATTCTTCGGGAGACGCCATTTCCTGCCGGGTCAACGCACACATTTCTCCCATTTCACGTCTTCCGTCCCAGCTGGAAAAGAATGAGAATGTTCAGCAGTTCCTTTTTTTAGGAACCAATATGCGAGCCTATTATTAAATTTTAATATTCATAATCCCAATTATGAACAGGGCTTGGAAATCATTCATTAAAAATTAATTCGCTTCCTTCCCCCAATTCATTAATTTTTCAACAATTAAAAAAATTCATTATTTCAATATGGAGGCACCTGTGGTGTTATTTTGAGTAAAGGTTGCCACTTCTTGTCGGTTTAAGTCATGATTGGTCATTTCTGCCATTTAAAAAAAAACCCTTCCCATAATTTGGTGATTTAGTGAATCAGTTAACAACGTCTTTAACAGCCTTACATTGAAATCTCAGGATTAATGCAACTGTTTTCAAGGTCTAATTGCCCTTAACATTTGCTTGAGTTGCACTGTTAATATCCTGAGAGACACTCTGAAAGGTTTTTGGGCCTCCAAAATCTGGTTACCAGTATTAAAAAAACCTCTAAAATCATAACAGTAAATAAAGACAGGGGAACTCCAGACAAGAAACAATCAGCGACAGCTAATCACCTCTCAACAAAGGATTCCCCCGGGCTTTGCAATGCTAATCAAGGTGATTTCTTGCAACATTCACACTTGCCTCCAACAGACAAGAGTCCTTTCTCCCACCCTGGACGTTATTCCACAGATATATAAACTTCACTTGCCTAGTGTCCAACGCGTGGCGGGTACAGCTAGTCTATATAAATAAAAATGTAATGTTAGTTTGTGGGATTAACATAACTCAAAAACCACTTGACGAATTGACATCAAATTTGGACACAAAGGCCAACAAGTGACCATCACTCATAAAAACCCTGAAAAACAAAGCGGAAAAGACTTTAAAAGCCAAAAAATAAAAAATACATTACAACGCATTCAAAATCACATATATATACATATACACATACAGAAAACACATATACACAGACTGGGCCACAGTAGCAGGGGATGGCTAGTAAATTATAAAAATCTGTTTTAAGGATATTTATTTTCCTTAAGGCCTAGAGCTGGGGCCGTAGCAGAGAGATTATGGAGCAACCAGACTGTCAGGGACTTGCAAGATGCCTATGCGAGGCTGGCAGACTTCCGGTGCCTTCTGCTCAGGTAACGTCACCTTTTCTTAACAAAATAGAACACAAAAACAAATGCTTTTTTTGGGAGTTGAAGTCCGAAACATCTGGAGGACCAAAAGTTGGGCACCACTGCTTTACGGCATCTTTCATTATCCGGGTGTTCTCAAGTTGAAAAGTATTTTGACTTCAACACCCATCAGCCATGGTGTTGCAATCCAGAGCAGGGAACGAGGCCCTACGATAACTATCCACCACACTTGACTGAAAAACAATCCTTTTTTATTGAAGAAAAATGGTTACAAAATAAAGGAAAAATGTAAGTCAAAAGCCACAGCAAAATCAGCAAACATGAATTTAAATGGACAAAGCAAAACCAAAAGCCTCACTGTGAAATACTGGAACCTGTTAGCAATCCACTAACCGTACTTGATATCCTAGAAATCTTCCCAAACTATGGCCAGGGAACCGGGAGAACTGCCAAGGTCTTCATCAATTCTGAAACGATGCCTGAACTGAGACAGTCAGCCCGGCGTAAGGCAATTAAAGCTCAAGAATTGGTTCCGTGAACCGCCCTTCTGTTTTGAAGCCAATGTTTTTAATTCTTGAATTCGGGAGGATCGACGCAAACTGAGTGATTTACTTCTGTCTTCCCAAATTTGGCCCCTTCTGTTGTCATTACAGTTAACAGGTGCAGAAGAGAGGGAAAGGTCAAGGTCTCCCTCTGAAACATTCTCATGAACACTGGTACTTTCATTTTCCAAATCTACAGAAGTTCCTTCCTCACTAATTTCAGGAACATTGGCATTTTCCAAACCTACAGCAGTTTCTTCCTCACTAATTTCAGGAGCATTGGCATCAAGAGGTACATTTCCATTAGCATCAGTAAATATATTTTCATTAGCATCAGGAGGAACAAACAGAGAATCAGGTTCAAGTTCAAACTCAGGCTGAACCCCAACACATGGCAAGGAGAATCAGTTGGCCATTTTGACAGTATGCACTGGGTTTCTTTAAGTCAACACGTCTAGCTTGTATGTGTTGGAACTTCTCCATCCTAATCCGTAGATTTATCTGGGCTCTTGCATAATTGTGCAGTCGTGAGTAGCATTAAAGGGCACAAGGCACACTTTGCAAAGCACCAGCTCAAAAGTTTTGTACTTTATTTTTAAAAAGTTTCTTTGCATATAATCATCTATTGACCCATTTTATTCCTCTCTTCTCTTGTTGCAGGCGCGGAATCCGGGCTGAGCCACTTTTCACAGGATACTGTGACCACGAATACAACATATTTTGATTTATGGAAAAATCTGTTCCTACCAAACGTGTAGGTTTTTTAAATCAAAAGTTTCAATGCAATGAGTTCACAGTGACTGCAGGATGTTTTATTTTTCTCTTAAAGAAGCACTTTTTGAAAACGAGGGACCATTGGACTTGATAGACCAATTTGTTAGAGGTGTGCAAAAAAATCGGATGAATCAGAAATCGTAAGAAAATTGGAAGTTTTGGAAGCGTCTGAGTGGCCCACACCAAAAACTTAAGAATCAAAACTGACCCAATACTTTTTTGTTATTGTTTGGTAAAGCTCAGAAGGCACCCAAAGTGAGTTTCCTTCCGTGCAAGGTAAGAAAGTTAGCTAAGTCAGTAAAAGGAAGCCTAAAAACAACTAGTAAACTACTGAACCTGCCTCCTTTGCCATTCATCTTCCTGCAGATCAATAGCTTCTCTGTGTGAAGGCTCAATGGTTTGCTTCTTGGAAGCATTGCATTTTGGGAACAGAACAGAACTTGGGAAATGTAGTTTGGGAAGGGGAGGAGCCCTATGCCAAAGAATTCAAAAGGCTCTGCCCTAAACTACATTTCCCAGTATGCATCAGAATGAGAAAGCATCAATCAGGAGAGGAGATAGATATTTGTTTCTCCCTAAACAGTCGGTTTTTAACAAAACTAAGAAAAATTCCCTAAAATGAGTAGATTTATGAATATTTCTGAAAGTTGGGAGGAATGATCCTCTGTTATCTTGTGTCATTATGTAGAAAACTCAAGGAACTAGCTCTTGTAGTTTTTTTAAAAAAAATGTTGTTTATAAAAACTTTGAAAATTCCCCAAAAATCCGTGTATAAGTGAAATCTTATGAAACTTGATGAGCAAAGAGTGGTAAATGTGTTCTACCGTTGTAGCAAGTTTCACCCCAATAGCTTTTAAAATGAGGGAGATAGGAGCCCCTGAAGTTTCCAAATTATAATAATTTAAGTATGTACATGTGCAAAAGTAGTTTGGGAAGCGAGGTGCCATGTACCTGCCCTTAACTACATTTCCCAGACTGCATTAGCATCAGAAGGCACCAATCAAGATAGCGGGGAGAGAGGTCCGTCCCTCCCTAATAGCAGCCACAATCTGCAAAGAGGAGGACTAATAGATACATCTCTCTCTAATAAGTAAGCCAATCTCTGTGCTGGGCTGGAAAAAATAATAATGACCTAAATGGATAGGTCTTGGGGGTCCTCTCCAACTCAATAAGGGAAGTATAATAATAATAATTATTTATTTATACCCCGCCACCATCTCCCCAAGGGGCCAAGCCCAGAAGAACACCAATACAAATGTACAACATAAGAATACAACAATAAAATATCAAAAATAGAATAAAATACAAGCTCTTAATTGGATGTCAGGAGAGTTTGAATTGTGCCTTTCTGCCTGGAAGAAGGAGGGTCAGTCTAGATGTCCCTTTATGGTGTCTATACTATGATTTCTGTTCCTGGGTTATAAATGGCAGTTCCTAATTGGTTCTGTCAAAAAAAAAACATGGTGAAAGTTTATTATGCTGCAAAAACTCTTTGCCCAAGGGACATCGTCCTATTGCACATTTTCCTTTGTTGAGTAGCCACCAATTTAACAAAGTTTCTGCCACAAAAACAAAGTTTCTGGAGTAGAACAACTACTTTCAAAGTAAAGACCGCACAATGAAACAGGAAATAACACTTTCAAACCAGGAACAGATTTTCTTTAATATTAAAAAAATGTTTTTATAAAAACTTAGAAAATTCCCCAAAAATCAATGGATAAGAGATTGGTGGGCTGACAGTGGTAAATGTGTTCTACCATTGTTGCAAGTTTCAACTCAATAGCTTTAAAAATGAGGGAGATCGGAGTCCCTAAACTTTCCCCAATGGTAGTAATTACTGCATTAATGCGCATGCGCAATTAGTAGAACGAAATAGTAACGAAATTTTGTTAGTCTTGTTATAGTCTAACAAAACTTTAGAAACACTTTAGAAATGGAGCGCCAGGGTCTCCCAGTTTTGTAAGTACTTTTGAACCATTTTTAATGGATTGCACATGCCTAATATCCATGTCTCTAGGCTTTGTCACCAAGTGTTTAGTGGCGCTACATCAAAGGATCAAATGACATGGGTAATGCTGCAATTCCTTTGGTAGGAAAGTGTTGAAGAATCATTCTAGTGTATCCTGTATGTTGGGAGTGGGAGATGCATGGCCTTGTCAATATTGGTGGACTCCCACTTCCACGTCTGGAAGATCACTTGTTGTTTACTTCTGCTCTATACTTCATAGTCAGCCTCTCAAACGTTGATGAACTGCTATTTCCATTGCAACTTCGTTGGTCGATGCCCGGCCTTACGTTAGCAAAGTCAAAGTATACTTAATGATTGGATACTTACCCTTCTTGGTGTTTGCTTTACCTGGATCTAGATGTAGTTGTATATTTTCTCTATTTTTCTGGGAGATCTCTCCTAAGCATTTGAATCCATTTGATTGAGGCTTTCTGAATGGTACGACGGGTAATTGCTCTATATAAAAATGCTCTGTGCATAATGAGTACCTTAAAAACAAAAGAATCAATGAACGAAATCACACCAAATTTGGCAACAAAACGTCTCGCAACACAAGGAGTGACCATCACTCAAAAAATTATGATTTTGTCATTTGGGAGTTGTAGTTGCTGGGATTTATAGTACACCTACAATCAAAGAGAATTCTGAACCCCGCCAATGATAGATTTGGGCCAAACTTCCCACACAGATCCCTGGTGCGAGCCTCCCTTCTGTCTCACATGCTCTCCCTCACCCGCACACAGGCACTACGCTACCATGTGCTGAGTATGCCTGCTCTCCCCTCCCTGCTTGGAGTTTCTGAAATAGTCCTCCCCAATCACAGCAGAGGGGAACATTTGGTGCGAGGATTCGCCATATGTTTCCAAAAGGAAGAGAAGGGCAGGCTCTACCAAAGGGGTTCCTAAGACCATGAGAAATATATGTTTTCTGATGGTCTTTGGTGACCACTCTGAAACCCCCTTGCAAACCCCCCAGGAGTCCCAATCCCCAGGTTGAGAAACACTGCTCTAAAGAGGTTTGAAGCCTTGGATTGCTTTTTTTTTTGCTCTCCGAAGCCCAGAACAGATTCACTGCTCTCCTGATACAAGAACTACTTTGAGGAGCTTTGTCCAATGCCATTATCAATATAGATCACTCTGTACTGATCTCCAATCTACTAAAATCCCTTTCAGAAGATGCCAGGCTAAGACTCTTCTCTTCCAGTGGTGATTTCAGCTCTCAATGTGCATTTTATAGAATCATAGAATCATGTTTACATTTGTTTCTCTTGATTGTTTTGACTTCTGGATGTTAACATTCAAATATTGCGATGGAACTTTGGCTGAGATTTGTTTTCCTTATTCAACCTGTGGTTTCAATAGGTTCATTCCACATATATGTGTGTGTGTGTGTGTGTGTGTTCCTTCCTTTGGACATTGCCAGTTGGGCAGTTCTCAAAACATTCCAAATACATAAGCCTACTCCTTTCCTCTTGTCTAATGACAAAGAATATTAAGTCTTCTCCGAAAAAGATACATTGCACTGTGCCTTTCATATGTTCCATGTATCTGTCTGGATCTACAGCCATATGAATAATGCAGATAATAATAAATGTTAGATTGGGATTGTAAGATTGCTTTAATAAAACGTGACACACTTTTTGGAACGTTCAGATGTCTGTACTTTCTTTCATGCTAATAGTGGGAAGTTGGTTTGTTTAATGCACCTTGGCAGAGGTGAAATGGTAGCCTGTCGGCATATTTATTTGTATATTTAATAGCTGTACCCGCCACGCGTTGCTGTGGCCAACCTTTTCTACCTCTTTCTCTCCTCCTTCCTTCCTTTCCTTCCTTCCTTCCCTTCTTTTCTTTCCTTCTCTCGTTCCTTCCTTCTCTTCCTCTTCCCTTCCTTCCCCCTTTTCTTTCCCTTCCTCTTTTCCCCTTCCTTCTCTACCTATTCTTGGATTGCAACTCCCAGCAGTCCTCCTGATTGAGCTATCTACCTTCCTACCTATCTCTATCTAATCTGTCTATCTGGAGGATTGCTGGGAGTTGCAGTCCAGGAATAGGAAATTGGAAATATGCAGGGGTTGGGATGCTCTCAAAGAGATCCAAGGAGAAGAAAGCTTTATATCTTGGAAGCAGTGCATTTGGATCATCCTCCTCTCCTAAAGGGCCTGGTCTAGGGGATTCTGGGAGCTGTAGTCCAGAAGAGAGTGTGGATATGCTATTGTGTGTTTTGTTTGCTGGGGGAGTCATTTTTGCACATGCGCTGTAGTGTCTTTTTGCTTTTTAAGTCCCTTCTGCTGTGTTTTTCAGTGTTTTTATGAGTGATGGTCACTCATTGGCCTGAGAGGTGTCTTGTGTCCAAATTTGGTGTCAATTTGTCCAGTGGTTTTTGAGTTATGTTAATCCCACAAACAACATTACATTTTTATTTATATAGATATAGATATCTATCCCACCTCCATCTCCCAGGTGGAAACAGAACCAAAAAATCATATATATACATACATACACACATGTTGTTGTTCATTCGTTCAGTCGTCTCCGACTCTTCGTGACCTCATGGACCAGCCCACGCCAGAGCTCCCAGTCGGCCGTTACCACCCCCAGCTCCCTCAAGGTCAGTCCAGTCACTTCAAGGATGCCATCCATCCATCTTGCCCTTGGTCGGCCCCTCTTCCTTTTGCCTTCCACTTTCCCCAGCATAATTGTCTTCTCTAGGCTTTCCTGTCTCCTCATGATGTGGCCAAAGTACTTCAACTTTGTCTCTAGTATCTTTCCCTCCAGTGAGCAGTCGGGCTTTATTTCCTATTACTATATTGTACTATACCATTATATTGTAATATTATTAGTAATATTACATGCAATATAAATATATTATTATTATTAGTAGTAGTAGTAGTAGTAGTATATTGCATATGTTAATGGCATATGTTCAGCTTTCATTTTTTTACAGGAGTCTTATTGCCAACTCTTTCCAGACATCCTATTTATTGTTTGTTTATTTAGTGCTGTTTGAGATCAATGGCATGCATGTTGGTTGTAATGCCAGCAAGTGGCAGCACTGATCTGGTAATGGCCTATTTTTTCCTTCAGATCTGGAACACTGCATGTCTGCTTTTTTGTGATATTTGCTTTAATTAAAATTGACCAATATGGTATGCAACTCTCAGATGATAATTGGAAATCATGGATCCCACAAATGCATAAGATTCCATGATTTATCTTCAAAAGAAAGAATTTGATTATGTGCCAGAAAGGCAAAACAGATATGGCCACCCAGGTCACTTTCAGCACTTTGCTCCAAAAATGCCCCCCCCCCCCCAAATTGGTTCTGTATTCCACTTTTTTAAAAATTGTATTTTTGGAGAGTTATGATCTTTGGAAAGGCATGACCTTGTTAGAAATAATTTCCTTTTGGCAACATTATTTATTTGTTTACTGTGTCAGAAGCAAATTGAGGGTACAGTTATATTTAAAAACACAAATAAGGTTAAAAACTTGCCCTTATACCAAATGCCAAGAAATACAGAGCCAGTCTTAAGAAATGAGGCTACAAAGTAGAGTCCACGACATGCAAGTGTGGAGAAGAGCAAACCACACACCACTTACTACAATGCAGTCTGAGCCCTGCCGCATGCACAAGGGAGGACGTTCTCGCAGTGACACCAGAGGCACTCCATGTCAAAGGACATTTAGCATAATGCCTTGAGAAAACCAAAGTGCTCTTCCAGCAATCATCAGCTAATCCCTCTCCAATGCCAGAAATGCAGCTTAATGGTGTAGCATTAGAAAATGTTGATCATTTCTGCTACCTTGGCAGCCACCTCTCCACCAAAGTCAACATTGACATTGAAATACAACACCGCCTGAACTCTGCGAGTGCAGCTTTTTTCCAAATGAAGCAGAGAGTGTTTGAGGACCGGGATATCTGTAGGGATACCAAGGAGCTTGTTTATAAAGCCACTCCCCTCCCAACGATGTTCTATGCCTGCTTATAAAGCCAACGATGCTCTATGCCTGTTTATAAAGCTATTCCCCTCCCAATGATGTTCTACAGATGTCACATGCAACTTCTGGAACGATTCCATCAGCGCTACCTCCAGAAAATCCTGCACATCTCTTGGGAAGACAAGCAGACAAATGTCAGCGTGCTGGATGAAGCAAAGACCACCAGCATTGAAGTGATGGTCCTCTGCCATCAACTCCACTGGACCGGCCATGTTGTCTGGATGCCTGACCACCATCTCCCAAAGCAGTTGCTCTATTCCGAACTCAAGAATGGAAAATGGAATGTTGGAGGACAGGAAAAGAGATTGAAAGATGGGCTCAAAGCCAATCTTAAAAACTCTGGCATAGACACTGAGAACTGGGAAGCCCTGGCCCTTGAGCGCTCCAGCTGGAGGTCAGCTGTGACCAGCAGTGCTGTAGAATTTGAAGAGGCACAAATGGAGGGTGAAAGAGAAATGTGCCAAGAGGAAGGCGCATCAAGCTTTCCTCTTGGCTTGACTTATTCATGAGTTATTATACCCCCTGATTTCGTTAGAGTGGTGCCAGCAGGTGGGATATATTAGGAGATATAATACCAAGATCTGTTATAGTGGTGGAGGCAGAGAACATGTGGGTCAAGAATAGGGCTCTACAGTCACCCACGGACCCACCGCCAGGACACCAATCTTGGAAGACCATCCTACTCGGACAACGAGGAATCACCTAAGTAAGTAAGTAACTCCATGTCAAAGTCAACATTGAAATACAACACTGCCTGAGCTCTGCGAGTGCAACATTTTCCCCAATGAAGCAGAGTGTTTGAGGACCGGGACATCTGTAGGGAGAATAAGGTGCTTGTTTATATAGCTATTGTTCTTGCAACCCTCCCCAGATGATCTTAAGCTCCTAGATGGTTCATAGGAGGAGATATGTTTGGACAGGTAAGCTGAGCCGGAACAATTTAGGGCTTTATAGGCTAAAGCCAGCACTTTGAATTGTATTGTCGAAGGCTTTCATGGCCGGGATCACTGGGTTGTTGTAGGTTTTTCCGGGCTATATGGCCATGTTCTGGAGGCAATTTTTCTCCTGACGTTTCACCTGCATCTATGGCAAGCATCCTCAGAGGTCATTGAATACAAATCAAGGTGATCAGCTGAAACATTACCCTGGTCATTCCACAGATATATAAACCCATTTTTCCTACTTCCAACAGACCTCTCTACCTCTGAGGATGCTTGCCATAGATACAGGTGAAACGTCAGGAGAAAAATTGCCTCCAGAACATGGCCATATAGCCCAGAAAAACCTACAACAACCCACTTTGAATTGTGCCTGGTAGCAAATTGGCAGCCAGTGGAGCTGGCGCAACAGAGGAGTTGTGCCCTCCCTGAGTGCCGCTCCTGTTAACGACCTGGCTGCTGCCTGTTGGACCATGTGAGGCTTCCGAATAGTCTTCAAAGGCAACCCCACGTAGAGTGCGTTGCAGTAGTCTATACGGGATGTAACCAGAGTGTGGACCACTTCCCAAACTTCCCAATTTTTTCAAAATCCAATTATCACAGGGATAGAAAAAGTGGTGAAGTCTTCCGAAGAGGGGCACAGACAGCAAATCAAACACGACAGGGGTGTTAATCCTTGCCTAGGAAGGGACTTAAGAATGGGAACCCAGAACAGCCCTGCTCTTGCTTTCTTGGTAGACATATCTCTCGGTCTACCCAAAGTGGCTCTCCAGCCTCCACTCTGCCAAGTGTCCACAATATCTCATCCATGCAGGTACCAACAGCCGGAAGAATGAAAGGTCAAGCTGGTCTCTTAGCAACTGTTTGCCCATCGGATTAGCGGGGACTCTCCTGGTTGCTAAGGACCGTTGCCAAGATACAGCTCTTCCTGAGATGGAGAGGGAGGGTGCTGGTGGCCAGGAGAAGTGGAAGGGAAGAAGCAAGGCTGCTGCAGGTGGGCCAGCCACTAGTTGCTATGGCCACGCTGCAGGATCGCTTTCTCTTTGTGATGCTACACAACTCCAGAAGATATGATTATATATATTTTAAAGACCACTGCTTGCAAGTCTAGCTCGTCTTCTGGACAAGTCTACATAGGGACCACCAAACGCAGCATCGCCCAGACACGAATCAAGAAACATGACAGGCACTGCAGACAACTCGACCAGAGAAGTCAGCCATAGCAGAACACTTGATGAACCAACCTGGTCACACAGCATCTTATTTGAGAACACAGAAATGCTGGACCACTCTCCCAACTACCATGTCAGACTATACAGAGAAGCCGTTGAAATCCACAGGGATGTGGACTATTTCAACAGAAAGGAGGAAACCATGAAGATGAACACAATCAGATTACCAATATTTAAAAAACCCCTAAAAATCAGGACAGTAAATAAAGAACAACACTCAAAAAACAGGAATTCCAGAAAAAAAAACAATCAGGGCCAGCTAACACATCCCAACAAAGGATTCCCCCAGAGAGGAAGCAGCCAGGCTTTGAAGCTGGAAGGCCGTTCAAGCTGTGAAATTGCAATATTCACACTTGCCTCAAACAGACAATAGTTCTTCCACCCTGGACATTCCACAGATATATAACACCTCCCAACAAAGGATTCCCCCAGGCAGGAAGCAACCAGGCTTTGAAGCTGGAAGGCAGTTCAAGTTGTGCAATTGCAATATTCACACTTGCCTCAAACTTGCCTCAAACAGAGAATAGTTCTTCCACCTGGACATTCCACAGATATATAACACCTCCCAACAAAAGACCCCCCCAGGCAGGAAGCAGCCAGGCTTTGAAGCTGGAAGGCCATTCAAGCCGTGCAATTGCAATATTCACACTTGCCTCAAAACAGACAATAGTTCTTCCACCCTGGACATTCCACAGATATATAACACCTCCCAACAAAGGATCCCCAGGCAGGAAGCAGCCAGGCTTTGAAGCTGCAAGGCAGTTCAAGCTGTGCAATTGCAACATTTACACTTGCCTCCAACAGACCAATGTTCTTTCTCCCACCCTGAACATTCCACAGATATATAATACCTCCCAACAAAGGATCCCCCAGGCAGGAAGCAGCCAGGCTTTGAAGCTGTAAGGCCATTCAAACTGGGCAATTGCAATATTCACACTTGCCTCAAAACAGACAATAGTTCTTTCTCCCACCCTGGACGTTATTCCACAGATATAAAACACCTCCCAACAAAGGATCTAATCAACCCCACTTGCCACTTCACAACCTGAGTAAATGTGGGCGAAACGTCAGGAGAGAATGCTTCTGGAACATGGCCATACATTCCCAGAAAATTCACAGCAACTTAGTGATTCCAGCCATGAAAGTATTTGACAACACATAGTTGAGATAGTTTTCTGATACTTCCCTTCAAAAAACTTTGTTTCATTCATCTAATTATTGAAAACCTTGTGTATAAAATTACCTTTGGGCTATGTTGTGGATTTGAAACATAAATGAATTTTGTGTTTACTGTTTACACTGAATGCCATCGCCAAGATATATAAAAAAAACAACTAGGTTATATTGACACCTGACATTTGGCCAGCTAGTGACTAACTCAGTTACAAAGGAGACTGGATTATTGAGTTAGATTTTGACTTCCAGCTTTGCTTTCATTGTTTGCATTTTTCGCTTGGGTTGGAAATACTATTTTTTTGTTGTTGTTTCAAAGGTATCCAAAAGACACGTTGCGTTATCGCTTGGGAGTCTTCAAGGCAGTCCAGGCCTCAAATTGATTTATTCTGCTGCCTTTCAGCTAGGACTCACATTTTCTCTCACTCGCTGAACCTTTCCGCTTTGACCATTTCAAGGAATCGGAGATGGCAAGCGGCTTGGTGATTCTTGTCAATGGGAAACGTCAAAGGTATCGATGAGTAAATCAATGGGTCTATCTCTCAAACTGTTTCCTGTCTACTCTGTCAAAAGCAAAGAAGTCCTTCCTCCAGCCGTGGCTTTAGTTGCAGTCTTTTGCAGCCTAATTTTTGCAACCTGTGCTACAATCCTAATTATTTTGTGTCTTTGAGAAATCCATAAATACAATGTTGCTTTGATGGCCAGAATCTCTGGGTTGCTGTGACTTTTCTGGGCTGCCTGGTCATGTTCCAGAAGCATTCTCTCCTGACATTTCACCCACATCTACGGCAGGCATCCTCAGAGGTTGTGAGGTCTGTGGGAAACTAGACAAGTGGGGGTTATATATCTGTGGAATAATGTCCAGGGTGGGAGAAAGAACTCTTGTCTGTTGGAGGCAAGTGTGAATGTTGCCATTGGCCACCTTGATTAGCATTTAATGGCCTTGCAGCTTCAAAACCTGGCTGCTTCTTAGAATCATAGAGAAAGAACTCTTGTCTGTTGGAGGCAAATGTGAATGTTGCCATTGGCCACCTTACTTAACATTGAATGGCCTTGCAGCTTCAAAGCCTGGCTGCTTCTTAGAATCATAGAGAAAGAACACTTGTCTGTTGGAGGCAAGTATTAATGTCTGTTGGAGGCAAGTATTAATGTTGCAATTGGCCACCTTACTTAACATTGAATGGCCTTGCAGCTTCAAAGCCTGGCTGCTTCTTAGAATCATGGAGAACTCCTTGGCCATCCAATCCAACCCCCTGCCAAGAAGCAGAAAAATCGCATTCAAAGCACCCCCAACAGATGGCCATCCGGCCTCTCTTCTTGCCTGGAAGAATCTTTTGTTGGGAGGTTTTAGCTGGCCTTGGTTGTTTCTTGTCTGGATTTCCCCTGTTGTTTGAGTGTTCCTCTTTATTTACTGTCCTGGTTTTAGTGGGGGGGTTTTTAATCCTAGTAGTCAGATTTTCTTCATTTACATGATTTCCTCCTTTCTGTTGAAATAGTTTCCAACAGACAAGCTCTGTGGATGCCTGCCATAGATGTGGGTAAAATGTCAGGAGAGAATGCTTCTGGAACATGTCCATACAGCCTGGAAAATTCACAGCAACCCAACCATAAATACATTTCCTTTTTACCAAATGTTCACCTTAAAATGTCAACCCCAGTGCTCTGGTCGCATCTGATTTTGGGAGCGAAGCAAGATGGAGATGGCAAAATGCATTACTTCACCCATGTCAAAATGCCAGTTTTGGCCCCAGGTCCTACCCAGATGAGAAGGGCGCCTCCGAATAAATCGTGCTCCCTTCCCTTCCCACCTTTTTTGCCAAGATTAAACGCGCAGTCGCTTTTAATGAAGCTGGACAGACCTATAATGAAGAATGGAGGGATAACAGGTGCAAAGAGGAAATGCAGGATCAATACCCACAATCCAATTCATTAGCTGGCTTTTAAAGAGACACAAGCTACCTGTCAATACCCCTGTACTCATCCGAAGCCCATTAACTCTTAACTGATGGTCATTTGGCTGATTTTGACAGGCAGGAATTGGATTTCCGAGCGCCTGGCTTAAATGTCTCTCCGAAAAGTGGAAAATACTCGGTGCCAAGGAGGGCTGTAACCAGGAGAAGATGCTCGAAAGGGATGTGGACGCCTGGAACGGAGAAAGCTCCAGGTCTCCAAATAGGGGTTTGGGGTCCCATGCATCCTATTATAGAAAGGAAACTTATTGGGAAGAGGAGAAAGAATCTAGTCACATCTTTCAGATTGTGTTGTCGAAGGCATTCATGGCTGGAATCACTAGGTTGTTGTGAGTTTTTCGGGCTGTCTGGCCATGTTCCAGAAACATTCTCTCCTGACATTTCGCACACATCTGTGGCAGGCATCCTCAGAGGTTGAGGGGTCTGTTGGAAGCTAAGTAAGTGAGGTTTATATACGAGAATGTAAGCTGTTTATGGTGATTGTGTTGATGTGAGTACTGTGAGTCATTGGGTTAGTAAGTTTAAAGATGTTGAGGTGACACCTTCTGCTGTCAAGAATTCAATGACTGCACGTTGCTTAAGTCGCATTGGCCGACAGTCTGCACAGGGTTCCATACTTTGCACTTTAACAACACAACCGTTCAATGCTAAGGCTTCCCGCAAAAATAGAACTGTAGAGGAGAGTCTACTGAACAAGCCAGTACCTGCCGCATACCAGTACTGCCTTCTGTTGAGGAGTTACGAAGCTGGAGGCATTACTTTTTCTGCCAAAATGGAACTGTAGAGGAGAGTCTACTGAACAAGCCAGTACCTGCCGCATACCAGTACTGCCTTCTGTTGAGGAGGCATTACTTTTTCTGCTAAGGCTTTCCGCCCAACTGGAACTGTAGAGGAGAGTCTACTGAACAAGCCAGTACCTGCTGCATACCAGTACTGCCATCTGTTGAGGAGTTACGAAGCTGGAGGCATTACTTTTTCTGCCAAAATGGAACTGTAGAGGAGAGAGTACTGAACTAGCTAGTACCTGCCGCATACCAGTACTGCCATCTGTTGAGGACTTGCGAAGGTGGAGGCATTAATTTTTATTTAACCCTCATATCTGTGGAATGTCCAGGGTGGGAAAAAGAACTCTTGTCTGCTTGAGGCAAGTGTGAATGTTGCAATAGACTATCTTAATTAGCACTGAATGGCCTTGCAGCTTCAAAGCCTGGCTGCTCCCTGCCTGGGGCAATACTTTGTTGGGAGGTGTTAGCTGGCCCTGATTGTTTTCTGTCTGGAATCCCCCTGGTTTTTTTTTTTTTACTGTTGTTCTTTATTTACTGTCCTGATTTTAGAGGGCTTCAAAAAAATACTGGTGCTTGAGGCACATGGGAGTTTTGCAATTTGCCACCTTGATTAGCATTTAATGGCCTTGCAGTTTCAAGGCATGGCTCGTTGCTGCCTGGGGGAATCCATTGTTAGGAAGGTGTTTTTCAGAATGCTTTATTTCACCATGAGCTTTCGTGGGATCACATGCCTGAAAAAGTTATGGAAAATTAGCACGTCAAACTACTCTGGGACTTCCGAATTCAGACTGATAAGAGTTTTGGAGCACAAGACTCCTGATCTCGCGATTGTGGGGGGGGGGGGGGGGGGGGGGGGGGGGGGGGGAGTGGGGGGGAGGTGAAAGGAGGATTGGGACAGGGTGAATTATGGATTGCCCATGTTGCAATCCTAGGTGACATCAGGATTGAGAAACAACTGGAAATGCTGATACAATACAAGAATTTAAAGATTGCACTGCAAAGACTCTGGCACAAGCCAGTAAAGGTGATCCCAGTGGTGATCGGCACACTGGATGCAGTGCCTCAAGACCTTGGCTTGCACTTCAACACAATTGGCACTGACAAAATTACCATCTGCCAGCTGCAGAAGGCCACCTTACTGGGATCTGCACACATTATTCGTCGATACATTGCACAGTCCTAGACGCTTGGGATGTGTCCGATGTGTGATCCAACACAACAGCTAGCAGAGTGACCTTCTTTGCTGTGGACTCATCTTGTTGTGCTTCAAATAATAATAATAATAATAATAATAATAATAATAATAATAATCACACAGTTCTAGATGTTTGGGAAGTGTTCAACTTGTGATTTTGTGATACGAAACCCAGCATATAGATCTCATTTGCTGTGACATACTGTGGTTTTGTGTCAGTAAAAATAATAATTGCAGACACTCTCGCACAAGCCAGTCAAGGTGATGATTGGCACACTGGGTGCAGTGCCTAAAGACCTTGGCCTGCACTTAAAAACAATCGGTGCTGACAAAATTACCATCTGCCAACTGCAAAAGGCCACCTTACTGGCATCTGCACGCATTATTTGCCGATACATCATACAGTCCTAGACACTTGGGAAGTGTCCGCTGTGTGATCCAACACAACAGCCAGCAGAGCGACCATCTTTGTGTTCGACTTGTGATTTTGTGATACGAAACCCAACATATAGATCTCGTTTGCTGTGACATACTGTGCTTTTGTGTCAGTAAAATAGTAATTATTATTATATTGCTTACCTGCCTCTCATTGTGGCTCAAGGCGGGTTACAGCATAATTAGAACACATAAACATTGTAAAAAATATTATTTCTATAAAAGATACATATAAGTGTAAATAGCTGCCTTCTTTCCTAGGTGAAGCTATACAATATTGTATCATTTACTGCAAATACACTGCTCCAACCCAGCACCGGAAATCTGTTTTGCTCCCGTTCTCCTTCAGCATTTTCTCTAAAGCAAGTCTGAAAACAAAATAAAAAACCTTTCAGCTTGGCAAAGGACGAGAAAAGTCAGGAGGGCTGGAATCTTTTACAAAGATTTTGTAAAAAGCCGCTTCTTTGTCAGAGGCTTTGTTAACAGAGTCCTGCCAGTCGATGCCAATCTGTGCCTTCTTTTCGTCTGCTTTTGGGGACAGGGGCAGATGGTGCATTTCATCCGTTTTGGCAAGGCATCAATGGCCACCCTCCTGGACGGTATCCTCAAGGTGTATGGCGTTGTAGGTGTAAAAATAACACAGAGACCGGCCAAAAGGGAAAGAAACGGCAATAAGAAGCAAGTACATAGAGACTGGACAGAATTAAAGCAGCAGGTGTGCTGGAAATCTGTGACTTGCAGATGGTGGATGACCAAAGAGAGCATAAAAATAGCCAAATGGGTTCTCGTTGAGAAGTTGCGTCAAAACCAAGAAGCGCAGCATGAATGGAAGGAAAGAGCTGAGGACAGAGCTTGGAAATTACTTTTCCACATAAGAAGTTCTAGTTCCATGGTTCTCAACCTTCCTAAAGCAGCAACAACCCCTTAATACAGTTTCTCATGTTGCGGTGACCCCCAACCATAACATTATTTTGGTTGCTACTTCATAACTCTCATTTTGCTACTGTTATGAAGCGTAATTTAAATATCTGACATGCAGGATGTATTTTCATTCACTGGACCAAATTTGGCAGAAATACCCGATACGCTAAAATTTGAATACTATTGAAGACCCGCTCATTGCTATCGGTATTGCAAGAATAAGCCTTATCCCAAGTCGCGTTTCTGCAGAGGTGTTCCTGATCCCAAAATCAGGATTTTTGACTTGGGCAGGAAGAAGGCAAAGGTTGATGAGTCCCCTCTTTGTGGGCACATGGTGTCTGATGAGTATGAACAATTGTCATCTGAAGCTCTAGAGCAGTGGTTCTCAACCTTCCTAATGCCGTGACCCCTAAATACAGTTCCTCATGTTGTGGTGACTCCCTCCCCCCCAATCATAAAATTATTTTAGTTGCTACTTCGTAACTGTAATTTTGCTACTGTTATGAATTGTAAATATCAATATGCAGAATGTATTTTCATTCACTGGACCAAATTTGGCACAAATACCCCATATGCCCAAATTTAAATACTGCTGAGGTTGCAGGGGATTGATTTTGTCATTTGGGAGTTGTAGTTGCTTGGATTTATAGTTCAATCAAAGAGCATTCTGAACTCTACCAACAATAGAATTAAACCAAACTTGGCACACACAACTTCCATGACCAACTGAAAACACTGGAAAGGTTTGCTGGGTCCTTGAGTTTTGGAGTTGTAGTTCACTTACATCCAGAGAGCACTGTGCACTCAGACAATGATGGATATGGACCAAACTTGGCACAGATGCTCAATATGTCCAAATGTAAACACTTGTGTAGTTAGGGGGAAAGAGACCTTGACATTTGGGAGTTGTAGTTGCTGAGATTAATAGTTCATCTACAATCAAATTAGCAGTTGCTCTACTCTGAACTCAAGAACGGAAAACAGAATGTTGGAGGGCAGAAAAAGAGATTGAAAGATGGGTTCAAAACCAACCTTTAAAACTCTGGCGTAGATACTGAGAACTGGGAAGCCCTAGCCTTTGAGTGCTCCAGTTGGAGGTCAGCTGTGACCAGCAGTGCTGCAGAATTTGAAGAGGCACGAATGGAGGGTGAAAGAGAGAAAGGTGCCAAGAGGAAGGTGCGTCAAGCCAACCCCGACCGGGACCGCCTTCCACCTGGAAGTCAATGCCCTCACTGCGGGAGAAGATGCAGATCAAGAATAGGGCTCCACAGTCAACTACCGACCTACCCTGGAGGATTACCCTACTCAGACAATGAGGGATCGCCTAAGTAAGTATGGATCCATTACATCAATCAGTGTTCTCGTCACCCGACTTGGTGATATGTTCTCTCTTTTGGGGTCATGCCTCAATAAGCAACCTAGTTGCCACTCTTCGTTGAAGCACATGGCATTAGACCTACGGATCTGTTGTTGGAGTTGCCAGGAGGCCTTGGCTGCTTTCCTTTCCCCTGCAGTGCTGGGCTTGGCTGGGGACTTGCCGGAGTGAGTCATTGCAAGCCTCCTCCTCCTTGCAAACACCTTTCTGCATTGCACCTGCTCTCGGAGGCAGACGGGCGTCTGGGCAGCAAAGGCTGAGATCTTGCAGGGTGGCAGATGGAGCGGCAAGGCGGAGGAGGAGTGGGGGTCCTTTGCAGACCCTTCACAGCATAGACTTTGTTTCCCAGCCAGGTTGCAACCTGGAGACAAAGCTCTAGTCAGACTTATGTTAGAAAGTACAGTCGGCCTTCCATATTTGCAGATTTCACCTTTGCCTATTCGATTAATATGTTCTCCCCAAAAATCTATACTGTAGCACAGGTATGGGCAAACTTTGGCCCTCCTCCAGGTGTTTTGGACTACAACTCCCACAATTCCTAACAGCCGGTAAACTGTTAGGAATTGTGGGAGTTGAAGTCCAAAACACCTGGAGGAGGGCCAAAGTTTGCCCATGCCTGCTGTAGCATAAACATCTGTCTTAAGACAGGTTTTTAATGTTAAGAGGAGATGGATAGGGTTCCAGATCACACATTCATATTTTCCAAGGAAGGAATCTCAGGGTGAGAGAATTGCCCTGGAAAGTGCGCTTACATGTATTTTCCAGAACATCCAACATCTATCTGTCTGTCTAAAGTTACAGTATTATGTAAATATGTATGAGTATTTATGTTTGTTATTTCATTGGTTGGTTGGTTGGTTTGTACCACAAAGATTCCTACATGGCTTGATGGATTCAGTCCAGATTTGGAACATATACCTTTCATTATCCAACTTAAAATAATTTAGGGGTGTGAACTCAAAAAAGCCCCTCGGCAGTTAGAATCTGGGGAGCGGGGTGAGCTCCCACTGTTACCTCCAGCTTCTGCCAACCTAGCAGTTCAAAAACATGCAAATGTGAGTAGATCAATAGGTACCGTTTCAGCACTCCATGCTGGCCACAGGACCTTGGAGGTGTCTACGGACAACACTGGTACTTCAGTTTAGAAATGGAGATGAGCACTACCACCCAGTCAGACATGACTAGACTTAACATCAGGGGAAACCTTTACCTTTACCTGGATTGTATGACAGTGTAGACTCAGATAATCCAGTTCAAAACAGATAATGTGGATTGTGTGCTTTGATAATCTGGGTTATAGGGCAGTGTAGAAGGGGTCTGGGGTGGGAAGGGAGTGAAACAGCTTGGCTGCTGCTAGGTGATATGTATGAGGGGAAGGGAAGCAGGGAGGAAAAGGAAGGGAGAAGAGAGAAAAAGATGGAAAGGCGAGAGGGAAAGAAAAGGGGAAAAGGTATGAGGACAGAGGATGGAGGGAGGAAGGAAGGTAAGGAAGAAGATAGGGAAGGTGTATGAGGGAGACCAAGGGAAGAAGGAAGGAAGGAAGGAAGGAAGGAAGGAAGGAAGGAAGGAAGGAATGCTGAAGGCGGAAGGAAGAAGGACGGGAAGTAAGGAAGTATGGATTATCATTGGGCGTAGGTATTGTCGTGAGGGATGGTAGGTGATTGTCATGACTTACAATTAATTCAGGAGTAAGGAATGAAGGAAGGTAAGGAAGTAAGGAAGGATTAGGACGGAAGTAATTCAACAATGTATGTGTGGAAAATGCAAAGGAATGAGATAAGTTGGCAAAAATTTATATGTGTGTTTGGTGTAGAAAGATGTAGTGAGATAAGAAGGAATGAAAATTTAAAAATTGCAAACATTCATTGTTATTGTAACTGGGATTAACAAAGAACAACTGAAGAAGAAGGGGAAGGTGGAAGGAAGGAAGGAAGAGAGGTGTAGGAGGAAAAGCAAGGAAGGAGATAAGGAAGGAAGGAAGGTGTATGAGGAAAAGCAAAGGAAGGAGATAAGGAAAGGAAGAAGAGGGGAAAGGTGGAAGAAAGGAAGGTGTATGAGGAAAAGCAAAGGAAGAAGATAAGGAAAGGAAGGGAAGAAGAAGGGGAAGGTGGAAGGAAGGAAGGAAGGAAGGTGTATGAGGAAAAGCATAGGAAGGAGAGAAGGAAGGAAGGAAGGAAGAAAAAGAAGAGAGGGAAGAAGAGGAGGAAGGTGTATGAGGGAAAGCGAAGGAAGGAAGGAAGGAAAAAGAAAGGAAAGGAAAGAAAAGAGGGGAAAGTGTATGAGGGAACAGAGGAAGGAAAGAAACATTAATAGAAAAATAGCTTGCTTTTCAGACAAAACCCCCCACCTCGTAATATGTTATGGAATCATGAGAATTGTAGTTTTGCAAGGCTTATTATAGGCTTCTCTGCCAAAGAGACACCTGTGATCTCATAGCTTTGAGCCCAGCAGTTAAAGTTATGCCAAAATGAATTAATTCTACAATGTAGATGCATCCTTTTCCATCTATTTATTTAGCTTATTGCTCCCTGTGCCGGCTAAACCTTTTTCTCGGTCACTCCATCATTCCTCCTATGAAAAATCACGAGGCTTGCTCTTATCCACGATTCCGTGTAGCCATTGTGAAGGCCATGGATCCAGGGGTCATGCCGTATTGACAAACTTATTGATGCAGGACTCTTGATCGAATCAACCTGCAAAAGTGATTTCAAGAAGCTCCTTCTCCCCGATTCCCTTCGACTGTGAGCTCCACGGGGAGTTTCCACAGGATTAAGGGTAAATTAAGGGGATAGATCGCCTGCTGTCAGGCAAAGTCTGCCCAAGGCAGCAAACAATGCGATAAACACAAAATCGCCCTTAAACAACACTGCGTCTGGATCTTGAAAATGCAAAACAACAGGATTATAATTCAGCGGGTACAAAACAATTTCCAAAGCCATTCAGAGGAAACAGCAGTCTGTCCAAGGACGTACCATTAGTTCCAAGCGGCTTCATTTTAATGCCTTTTCGACAACCGAGAAGGAAGTGGTCAACGATTATATATGTGCCTTGTATAATATGTATTTGCAGTTTCTTTACAACTTCGAGAAGAAGTCTTACACGCAATAAAACATGTTCTGCTGTCAGATGAAATCTCGCCAGGAACAGTTTTGGAGAGAAAGCAGCTTGTTCTTTCTTAAGGACAACATATGAGGGTTGAATGAAAAGTAATGCTTCCACCTTCATAACTCCTCAACAGATCGCAGTACTGGTATGTGGCAGGTACTGGCTTATTCAGTAGACTCTCCTCTAAAGTTCCATTTTGGCAGAAAGCCTTAGCAGAAAAAGTAATGCCTCCATCTTTGTAACTCTTCAATAGATGGCAGTACTGGTATGCGGCAGGTACTGGCTTGTTCAGTAGACTCTCCTCAACAGTTCCATTTGGGTGGAAAGCCTTAGCATTGAATGGTTGTGTTGTTAAAGTGCAAAGTATGGAACCCTGCGCAGACGGTCGCTGCAACATGCAGTCATTGAATTCTTGACAGCAGAAGATGTCACCCCAAAGGAGATTCATCAGAGAATGCAAGCTGTTTATGGGGATTGTGTTAATGTGAGTACTGTGCATCGTTGGGTGAGTAAATTTAAAGATGTTGAAGTGGTAACATCTGACTTGTGTGACAACAAAGAGTTGGATGTCCTGTGAGAGCAACCACTGAGTTTCACAAACAAAACGTTGACAGATTGATTCAGGACGATCGCTGTATCACTGAGAGAAATTTCAAGCCTAATAGGCATTTCATAAGAACGTGTGGATCACATTATTGCTTTGCTTGGCTGTCGGAAGATCTGTGCACGATGGGTACTGAGGATGAGAGAACTGTGAGACGCTGCTTGTGGAAACAGAGTGTCGACTTCTTCCGTTACAGCTTCAGAAAACTTATTCATGGTTGGCAGAAATGTATCTGGAGGAACCATCATAAGTGCCTATGCACCAACACTAGACGCTGATGAAGACATCAAGGAGAAATTCTACTGTCAGCTGGACACCGTCCTATCGGGGATACCTAAGGAGGACAAAATCATCCTCCTGGGGGACTTCAATGCAAGAGTCGGGCGAGACTTCGACCTGTGGCCAGGCACCATAGGAAAAGACGGGGTTGGAAACAGCAACTCGAATGGCATCCTGCTTCTCACCAAATGTGCGGAGCACAACCTTGTCATCACCAACACGCTCTTCCGCCAGAAAAACAAGTTCAAGACATCATGGAAGCACCCCCGGTCAAAGCATTGGCACCTCTTAGACTATGTAATCACACGTGCCAGAGACCGCCGTGATGTGCTCCTCACAAGAGCCATGACAGGTGCTGACGACTGCTGGACTGACCACAGGCTAATCCGATCCACGATGGCTATCAAGATCGCCCCCAAGCGCAGACTCCAAGGAAGAAAGACAAGGCGCAAAATGAACACCCAAGCCCTTCAGGAGCCCTCCAGACGAGCCCATCTCCAAACAGCACTCAAGGACCATCTACCCACAGTACACCCCGAAAATGTTGAGGAACATTGGAACAAACTGAAGACCTCCATCATCCAAGCCTGCGAAGAAACTATTGGATACCAAGCCAAGAAACATCAAGACTGGTTTGATGAAAATGACATGGAGATCCAACAGCTTGACAAGAAAAGGAAAGCCTTCCAAACATGGCAGAGGGACATCAACTGTGCTGCTAAGAAAAAGATCTATACCAGTGCAAAAGCTGAGGTCCAAAGAAGGACAAGAGAACTCAAGAACATCTGGTGGACAAAGAAGGCTGAAGAAATCCAACACCTGGCAGATACCCATGATGCTCAGGGATTCTTCAAAGCCACAAAGGTCATCTATGGGCCAAGAAACCATGGGATACAGCCTCTACGCTCATCAGATGGAACCAAACTCCTGAAGGACCAAAACTCAATTGCACTACGTTGGAAAGAACACTACCAAAGCCTCCTGAACCGCAGCTCCAATGTGGCCGAAGAGGTCCTCTCACAAATCCCAACAACAAACCAGGGATGAGTTTGCAGTGCTGCCTAGTTTGGAAGAAGTCAGCAATGCCATCAGCCAACAGAAGAATAACAAAGCCAGTGGACCAGATGGGATCCCTGCTGAAATCTTTAAAGAGGGAGGACCTGAGCTGACACACCAACTCCACCAGCTCATAGAAAAAGTTTGGGTGACCGAGAAAATCCCAGCAGATTTCAAGGATGCCACCATCATCACCCTCTTCAAAAAAGGGGAAAGAACAGACTGCGGAAACTATCGAGGTATCTCCCTTCTAACCTCTGCTGGGAAAATCCTCGCAAGAATCCTTGCAAACCGCCTTCTGCCCCTCTCAGAAGACACCCTCCCAGAATCCCAGAACGGCTTCCGCCCCTCCAGAGGAACCGTGGACATGATCTTCACTGCAAGACAGCTCCAAGAAAAATGCAGAGAACAAAACCAACCTCTGTACATGGCATTCATCGACCTTGCAAAGGCATTCGACACAGTGAATCGCAGCGCTCTCTGGACCATCCTCCAAAAAATCTGGTAATCTCCTGGGAAGACAAGCGGACAAACGTCAGCGTGCTGGAAGAAGCAAAGACCACCAGCATTGAAGCGATGGTCCTCCAACATCAACTCCGCTGGACAGGCCACGTTGTCCGGATGCCTGACCACCGTCTCCCAAAGCAGTTGCTCTACTCCGAACTCAAGAACGGAAAACGGAATGTTGGTGGGCAGGAAAAGAGATTTAAAGATGGGCTCAAAGCCAACCTTAAAAACTCTGGCATAGACACTGAGAACTGGGAAGCCCTGGCCCTTGAGCGCTCCAGCTGGAGGTCAGCTGTGACCAGCAGTGCTGCAGAATTTGAGGAGGCATGAGTGGAGGGTGAAAGAGAGAAACGTGCCAGGAGGAAGGCGCATCAAGCCAACCCCGACCGGGACCGCCTTCCACCTGGAAACCAATGCCCTCACTGCGGAAGAAGATGCAGAGCAAGAATAGGGCTCCACAGCCACCTACGGACCCACAAGGAAACCCATGATGGAAGACCATCTTACTCGTCCAACGAGGGATCGCCTAAGTAAGTAAGTAAGTAAGTATCCAATTGTCTAAGACTCAGGAGACCAGAGTTGGATTCCTCACTTGGCAATGGAAACCCACTGAGTGAGTAACACACTCTCTGTCCCAGTAAACCCAGTAATAGGATCCACCTGCAATGAGTATTGAGGCCTGCAATGACTAAATCAATGCCTGCTTACTGGACTGTAGTTAAAAGTTGCTTTTTTGTGTGTCAGGAGCAACTTGAGAAACTGCAAGTTGCTTCTGGTGTGAGAGAATTAACTGTCTACAAGGACGTTGGCCAGAGAATGCTCGGATGTGCTACCATCCTGTGGGAGGCTTATCTCATGTCCCCACATGGGAAGCTGTAGTTGACAGATAGGTGCTCACCCCATTCCCCAGATTCAAACCACCGACCTTTCGGTCAACAGTCCTGTTGGCACAAGGGTTTGACCCACTACACCACCGAGGGCTCCGTCAAGACAGTTAAAGTGGTGCCAAACCATGTTAATTCTACAGTGTAGATGCAGCCTATAACTCGAGACCAGAGTTTGATTCCTTGCTTGGCAATGTAAACCCATTGGATGAGTCACACACTCTCGGACCCAGAAAACCCAGTGATAGGATCCACCTTAAGGTTTCAATAAATAAGAACAACTTGAAGGTCGGTTGGCAACCCCATTGAGAAGTCCTCATCCCGACAGGTTGTCCTATCTCCAGAAAGTGGCTCCTTGTTCTCCAATCCACTTGGCCTTGAAGAAGCTGGAGAGAAGCCTGGGATGAAAGAGGAGGAGTAAAATAAGGCAAACAAATGGGGCGCGGGAGAGAGATGTGCATACCTGATCATAAATACCACCTACTAATTGCCACCCTGCAGCTTTATTGGAGCAATCTGGGTTAATAATTAAATCCCCAGCAGGGATCGCATGTCACTCTGGGTAAACATCAGATAAATTACTGCAGTCTTAAAGGTCAACAGCGGGGGAATTTGCCCTTGTTAGCTTAATGACAATGCGGAGCGCGGAGCTCGCAAGGGGCCATCTTAGGGCCTGGCCAAGAGGAAGAAGGAGCCTGGACCATTGTTGACATTTCTATCAACCATCCATCCCATTGTTCTTTCATGCAGGCTTCTCATTTTCAAGGGAGCTGTAGTTAGGTGGGACAGAGATGACTCAAGATCTAATAAAATGACAACTCCCTTGATTCCATAGCATCTAAAGTGGTGTGAAACTGCATTGATTCTACAGTGTAGATCAGTCTTTCTCAACCTGGGGGTGTTAGAGTGGTCTCTAAAGACCATCAGAAAACACAGTATTTTCTGTTGTTTCTTGGGGTTCTGTGTGGGAAGGTTGGCCCAATTCTATTGAGTATGCATGCCCTAAAGCAAAGAAAGAAAATGGGAATTCAAACCCCAGCCGTGCCAGAACATATAGGGTTTCGGACTACAACTCCCAGTGATCTAGGCCAAAACCCAGGATTTTTATGTTTAGGGCTCCTTTGTGTATTACCAGCTGTGTGATCTTCAGAAATATCCAGAGCCTGGAAATAAATTGATTTAAGGTGAACCTCCTAATCCCAATTTGCCAACAATTTCTGCGTCAATTTCAAAAGGTGCTCTCCTAATTAATAAATGCCAACAACATCAAACGTTTGAGCAACAATTAACATTTTGCACTAATTGTTGCCGGGGAAGATAATTTGTGAGGCTTGCAGGACGTTTTAAACTGTTTTCCATAAATTTAATTGGATCCATTTTACAAAAAAAAAATTGACCCAGCAAGTTAGTAATGATGTACATAGCAAATAGGCCTCATAAATTTACTCTTAGCCTTTTAACAGCGAGCAGAAATTAATGTTCTAAAATGACTTTATGTTCATCAAAGCGAATGGTTCCAAGCACTGGAAATCTTGTCCGTTGAGTTTTTCCTCTGAGGCTATACTTACTCCAGATCCTTCTGCTCCCACTAGAAAGGGTTAATGTTGGAGATCGGCCAGAGAATCCTGAGGCTGATGGGTTTACTGATGGTTTAGAGAGGATTGTGGGATTTCCTGTGGGATTTCCTGGGGCTCAAAGTGATGAAAAATCAAGTCAGGGGAATAATGCTTCTCTCTGTGGGAAATCTGACTTGGAAAATGCAAGGCTTCAAGGTCATTCAGAGGAGCCAGAAACTGCAACGTTAGATAAGGAGTTGGCCAAAGAGATAAGTGATACAGAAGACTCTCAAGAGAAAACACCTGGAGTTATAGAGATCAACAAAGGTCTTTGTTTACAGATCAGAGCAGAAAATAAGCATCGTAGGTCTGAGCACTTAGATGGGAAAGTTGAGGAGAGATTTCATGGGAAAGAATCATGACATCATAGGTGCTTATTAATTAGCAACTTGTTTACCTAATTTATTTATTTACGACATTTATATG
>NW_026844367.1:12216560-12246846 GCF_025583915.1 Anolis sagrei ordinatus
GGCAGATGGTAATCTTGTCAGCGCCAATTGTGTTTAAGTGCAGGCCAAGGTCTTTAGGCACTGTACCCAGTGTGCCATTCCCCACTGGGACCACCTTGACTGGCTTGTGCCACAGTCCTTGCAGTTCGATCTTTAAATCCTCATATCGTGTCATCTTTTCCAGTTGTTTCTCTTCAATCTTGCTGTCACCCGGAACTGCAGTACCAACAATCCATACTATGTTGATTATTATTATTATTATTAGTTTACATCCTGTATAGACTACTGCAACGCTCTCTACATGGGGTTGCCTCTGAAGACTGCTCGGAAGCTTCAAATGGTCCAACGATCGGCAGCCAGGATGCTAACAGGAGCGGCACTCAGGGAGCATACAACTCCTCTGTTGCGCCAGCTCCACTGGCTGCCAATTTGTTACCGGGCACAATTCAAAGTGCTGGCTTTAGCCTTTAAAGCCCTAAACGGTTCTGGCCCGACCTATCTGTCCGAACGCATCTCCTCCTATGAACCAGTTAGGACGTTAAGATCGTCTGGGGAGGCCCTGCTCTCGGTCCCGCCGGCTTCACAAGCACGCCTGGCGGGGACGAGAGACAGGGCCTTCTCAGTAGTGGCCCCCCGGCTGTGGAACGCCCTTCCTACAGACATTAGATCGGCCCCCTCCTTATTGGCATTCAGGAAGAGAGTGAAGACCTGGCTCTTCAAACAGGCTTTCAACTAAGCAGTGCAATTGATTGATTACTGGAATATGGATTAATGGACAATGAGATCGGATGCTGATTCTATTGATGAGACGTGATGGATTTTGCTGTATTGTTGTATTGATGTTTTGATGTTAATTAATTGATATTACTGTTTTAAATGACTAATGATTTTGTACTTGTGTTGTTGATACTGGTTGTTAACCGCTCTGAGTCGCCTGAGGGCTGAGAAGAGTGGTATACAAGTGAAGTAAATAAATAAATTATTATTATTATTATTATTTGAGACAATGGCCCAGTTTAAGTTCCCCTCCTCAGAAGACTGCATTTGGGAAGCTGGGTTCTTGGGCTGAGTCTGTCTACCATGGTCCGGCTCAGCTTCTCTGATCTCTGATGCAGATGCCCAAACCTTCCTTCCAGGGTTATCAGAGTGGCAGGGCCATTGGGTATCGTGCCTATGTGCAATTGCCACCAGATATACAATTCCTTCGGAGGCCCTGGTAGTGCAGCGGGTTAAACTGCTGAGTTGCTGGACTTGCTGACCAAAAGGTTGGCAGTTTGAATCCGGGGAGTGGGGTGAGTTCCCACTGTTAGGCCCAGCTTCTGCCAACTTAGCAGTTTGAAAACATGCAAATGTAAGTAGATCAATAGGTACTGCTTCTGCGGGAAGGTAAGGGCGCTCCATGCAGTCATGCCAGTGACCACATGACCTTGAAGGTGTCTATGAACAACGCCAGCTCTTCAGCTTAGAAATGGAGATGAACACCAACCCCCAGACTCAGACACGACTAGACTTAATGTCGAGGAGAAACCTTTTACCTTTTATACAATTCCATCTCTGTAGCTTTAAACTAAATGGAGATATTTTGCTTTGGACAATAATGATCATTGTGCCTATGTGCAATTGCCACCAGATATACAATTCCTTGGGAGGCCCTGGTGGTGCAGTGGGTTAAACTACTGAGCTGCTGAATTTGCTGACTGAAAGGTTGGCAGTTTGAATCCGGGGAGCGGGGGGAGCTCCCACTGTTAGGCCCAGCTTCTGTCAACCTAGCAGTTTGAAAACATGTAGATGTGAGTAGGACAAAAGGTACTGCTTCTGTGGGAAGGTAACAACATTCCATGCAGTCATGCCGGCCACATGAAGGTGTCTATGGACAACGCCGGTTCTTCGGCTTAGAAATGGAAATGAACACCAACCCCCGGAGTCGGACACGACTAGATTTAATGTCTAGTCCTTTTATACAATTCCATCTCTGTAGCCTTAAACTGAACGACCATCCACTTCCATGGATGAGCTGATGTGAGCATGAACATCCAAGAGGATCCCAACCACTGAATTGCCCCCTGCTTTAGGCTTCTTGTCTCTGTCTAGAGATAATATGGGTTTGGTCAACCACTGTGGACCATGGCTAAACCGCTAGCTGCAGGAAATCTGCTGACCAGAGGGTTGGCATTTCGAAGCCGCAAGTCGGGTTGAGCTCCCGACTGTCAGCCCTAGCTTCTGCCTACCTAGGAGTTCAAAAGTGAGCAATGCAAGCAGATCAATAGGTATTTATTTATTTATTTATTTATTTCGTGTACTTCTACCCTGCCCTTCTCAACCCCCGAAGGGGGACTCAGGGCGGCTTACATACAGGCACAATTCGATGCCTACACAGTAATACAAAAACGCATAAAAACAGCAATTAAACAGTTATAACAATTAAAACAATCAATATATATCACAATCAATAACCAATGTCATACTCAGCGTTCGCCAACTCAGAGTCCATACTTCATTCCACATTGTCTATTCCTATCCGTCGTCGTAGTCATTTATTTATCTGCCAGATTGCCCAAACGCCTGGTCCCAAATCCATGTCTTCAATTTCCTTCTGAAGGAAAGGAGGGATATCGCCCATCTAATTTCCCCGGGGAGTGAGTTCCATAGGTGAGGGGCCACCATTGAGAAGGCCCTGCTCCTTGTCCCCGCCAATCTCACTTGTGATAGAGGCGGGGCCGAGAGCAGGGCCTCCCCAGAAGATCTTAAGCTCCAAGGTGGGACGTAGAGGGAGATCCGTTCGGACAGAGACGCTGGGCCGGACTGCCTAGTATTCAAATTCGGATGTATCGGGTATTTGTGCCAAATTTGGTCCAGCAAATGAAAATACTTTCTGCATATCAGATATTTCCATGAGGATTCATAACAGTAGCAAAATGACAGTTATGAAGTAGCAACGAAAATAATTTTATGGTTGGGGGTCACCATAATATGACAAAATGTATTAAGGGTGTCTCAGCATTAGGAAAGTTGAGAAAGACTGCTTTAAAGTACTTGAAAAGTTATTCATGACAACTTTTTGAGAAGGAGTCTTTCCATTCCAGATGTGGCTGGCTCGGTATGTCGCCCATGTCCGAAACCGCCTTGCTTTTCAGCATTGGCAACCCCGAATCGGAAAGGAGTCCTTCCTTATCCGCTCCTCCCCATCCATTGGTTTCCTTTGAGGAGGCCTATTTTTAATTTGCCTCGCTTATGTCCGCCTTGTCTGGATAAATGTGCGAACACACTCGGCGTGAATCACCCAGGGCCCAGGTGCTTAAAAATAGACGAGGCTTCATTAAGGAACATCTGACGCTTAATGGGCAACATGGCAAACGCGGTCCACTTCTGAGTCATTACACCCTTCCGCTCGCCTTTTGCTACAAATATTGAATAACATTATTTTCAGAGTATGAGGTGCATATGAAATATAAATGAAGGCCGTGTTTGGACTTGGGTCCCATCTCCAAGAGATCTCATTATGCAAATATATGCAAACAGAGGGGCTTTAAGATCTTAGGGGAGGGGATCTGAGATCAAAAACACTTCCAATCCTTCCAATCCCAAGCATATATTTTATATATGTGTGTATTTTGCAGACATATGTTTCATGGCAACATTTATTTATCGAGTCATCAGCATCCAGTCATTTATATTACATTTCTAACAGAACAAAGCAAACAAACAGACAAGAGACAAAAATACAAAATACAGAATGCAAAATTTATGAGTTTGGTAGTTGATTAAATGTTCTTTGACCAGTATCTGGCCACTTGGGGTGCTTCTGGTGTTGCTGCAAGAAGGTCCTCCATTGTGCATGTGGCAGGGCTCAGGTTGCATTGCAGCAGGTGGTCAGTGGTTTGCTCTTCTCCACACTCGCATGTTGTGGATTCCACTTGGTAGCCCCATTTCTTGAGGTTGGCTCTGCATCTCGTGGTGCCAGAGCGCAGTCTGTTCAGCGCTTCCAAGTCGCCCAGTCTTCTGTGTGCCCAGGGGGGAGTCTCTCATTTGGTATCAGCCATGGATTGAGGTTGGGTTTGAGCCTGCCACTTTTGGACTCTCGCTTGCTGGGGTGTTCCAGCGAGTGTCTCTGTAGATCTTAGAAAACTATTTCTTGATTTAAGTCGTTGACGTGCTGGCTGATACCCAAACAAGGGATGAGCTAGAGATGTCTCTGCGTTGGTCCTTTCACTATTGGCTGCTACTTCCCGGCAGATGTCAGGTGGTGCAATACCGGCTAAGCAGTGTAATTTCTCCAGTGGTGTAGGGCGCAGACACCCCGTGATAATGCGGCATGTCTCATTAAGAGCCACATCCACTGTTTTAGTGTGGTGAGATGTGTTCCACACTGGGCATGCATACTCAGCAGCAGAGTAGCACAGCGCAAGGGCAGATGTCTTCACTGTATCTGGTTGTGATCCCCAGGTTGTGCCAGTCAACTTTCGTATGATATTGTTTCTAGCACCCACTTTTTGCTTGATGTTCAGGCAGTGCTTCTTGTAGGTAAGAGCACGGTCCAGAGTGACTCCCAGGTATTTGGGTGCGCTGCAATGCTCCAGTGGGATTCCTTCCCAGGTGATCTTCAGAGCTCGGGATGCTTCTCTTTTCTTTGTTTTAACTCTACTGTCTCCCTCCTCGAGCCATGAAGAGAGGTGGATGATGATGATGATGATGATGATGAGATACACAACAACACAGCATTTCACAAGTGTCTAGGCCTATGTGATGTATTGATGAATAATGCATGCACATCCAATAAGGGTGGCCTTTGGCAACTGACAGATGATGATTTTGTCAGCACTGATTGTTTTTAAGTGCAGACCAAGGTCTTTAGGCACTGCACCCAATGTGCCGATCACCACTGGGACTACCTTGACTGGCTTGTGCCAGAGTCTTTGCAGTTCAATCTTTAAATCCTCATATCGTGTCAGCCTTTCCAGTTGTTTCTCTTCAATCCTGCTGTCACCTGGGACTGCAACATCGACAATCCATACTTTGTTTTTTAACACAATTGTGAGGTCAGGAGTCTTGTGCTCCAAAACTCTGTCTGTCTGTGTTCAGAAGTTCCAGAGTTGCTTGACATGTTCATTCTCTGTAACTTTTTCCGGCTTGTGATCCCACCAGTTCTTTGTCGCAGGCAGATGGTATTTGTGGCACAAGGTCCAATGAATCATCTGAGCAATGGTGTTATGCCTCTGCTTGTAGTCTGTCTGCACGATCTTCTTGCAGCACCTGAGGATATGATCTATTGTTTCATCTGCTTCCTTGCAGAGTCTACATTTAGGATCTGTCTTCGACTTTTCAATTCTGGCTTTGATGGCCTTGGTTCTAATGGCTTGTTCTTGGGCTGCCAGAATCAGGCCCTCCTTTGTCTCCTTTTTCCAAGTTCCATTTGTGAGCCACAGCCATGTTTTTTCTTTGTCAATTTGGCTCTCGATTTTTCCCAGGAACTGTCCATGGAGAGCCTTCTTTTGCCAGTTTTCTCTTCTGCTCTGGATTGTGTTTTTACAGTATTCACTCTTTGTCTTTTGCACTTGAAGCAGTTTACTACTATTGACTTCCCTCAATGTTGGTTCTTGACTGCCTTTCACATAATCTGCCAGTCCAGGTTTCTCTTCTACTACTGTTTGTTTCACTATTATTATTATTATTATTATTATTATTATTATTATTATTTACACAACAACACAGCAAACAAGATCACTTTGCTGTTGTTTGAGTCCACAGTGCTCTCTGGATGTGGGTGAACTACAACTCCAGAGTGCAAGGTCAATGCCCACCAAACCCTTCCAGTATTTTCTGTTTGTCATGGAAGTTCTGTTACCCAAGTTTGGTTCAATTCCATCAATGGTTGAGTTCAGAATGCTCTTTGCTTGTAGGTGAACTGTAAATCTCAGCGACTACAACTCCCAAATCAACCCCCCCCCCAACCCCACCAGCATTCAAATGTGGGCGTATCGGGGATTTGTGCCAAATTTGGTCCAGTGAATGAGAATACATCATGCATATTAGATCTTTACACTACGATTCATAACAGTAGCAGAATGACAGTTATGAAGTAGCAACGAATATAATGTTATTGTTGGGGGTCACCACAACATAAGGAACTGCATTAAGGGGTCACGGCATTAGCATGGTTGAGAAACACTGCCCTAGACATACCCTTCCAGTGACTGCGGGTGATTTGCTGCCAATGGCACTCTGCCCTGTGGTTTGTTCAACGGGTATAAAAGAACGCAAACAGCCAAGTTGTCCGATGGCCCCGCCGAGGGCTGTATTCGGAGCAAAGTGAAACGATGACGGCTTCGTAAGACTTTGCCGAGCCGCCTGTTTATGGCTCTTAACAGGCCTCTGGGAAGGTGAATCCATATCTTTGTAACCATGGCATAAAATCCATAACCATACATCAGTTTTAAAGTGCCCCTTTTCTGTTTCGCTAATGCATTTATTAATTATCAGCCGGGGGCGCAGTCCCTGGGTCTCTCTTATCTTTTGTTGCACTCGCCTTCCACTCAGGACGGATACCACGTCTGCGGAGCTGGCCACAAGTGGACTTTCACACCAACTAAGGGTTTAAGGAGCTCCATTGGCTGCCATTCATCTTCTGGTCCAATTCAAGGTGCAGGTTATTACCTATAAAGTCCCAAACGGTTTGGGACCAGCCTACCTTCGTGACCACATCTCTTACCACCAACCTACACTATCCCTCCGATCCTCTGGGGAGGGCCTCCTTTCACCCCTTCCTTTATCACAGGCAAGAATTGTGGGAATGAGGGAGAGGGCCTTCTCCACTGTGGCCCCCCGACTTTGGAACTCATTGACTGGTGAGATAAGCAAGCCCCCGCCTTAGCAGCCTTCAAGAAAAACTTGAAAACTTGGCTTTGGAGAGTGACCACTTATCCAATTTCTGCTTGCTCCATCTAGTGTTGCTCCTATGATGCACTTTCCCCCGTCCTAAACCAAAAGCCTACCCCACTGTTTATTCTTTTTGGGTTCCCCTCAATTACATATTTTTCCTACCTCATCCAGGGTTTTATCATTTTATCTCCCAAGCATCTAGGACAGTGTGGAGTATTTCCGAATGATGCGCGCCGATCCAAGTCAGGTGGCCTTTCACAGTTGACAGATTGTGATTTTGTCAATGTTTATTGTTTCCAAATGCCAGCTGAGATCTTTTGGCACGGCACTCTGTGCGCCAATGACCACTGTGACCACTAGGACCACCTATACTGGTTGATGCCAGAGCTTTTGCAGTTTGATTTTGAGGTCTTGATAGCGGCTGAGTTTTTCCTGTTGTTTTTCCTCTCTGCCACTGTCACCTGGAATGGCGACATCAATAATCCAGACTTTTTTCTTTTCCACAATCGTGATGTCTGGTGTATTGTGTTCCAAAACTTTGTCAGTCTGGATTCGAAAGTCCCACAGTATTTTTGCGTGTTCATTTTCCACTCCCTTTGCGGGTTTATGATCCCACCAATTCTATACTGCTGGCAGGTGGTACTTGTGACAGAAGTTCCAGTGAATCATTTGGGCCACAGAGTTGTGCCTCTGTTTGTAGTCCGTCTGTCCGATTTTCTTGCAACAGCTGAGGATATGATATATGTATTATTATTATTATTATTATTATTATTATTATTATTATTTCGGTTTTCACTCCACTAGGTTTTAAAGCAGGCATGGGCAAACTTCAGCCCTCCGGGTGTTTTGGACTTCAACTCCCACAATTCGTAACATGCTGTTAGGAATTGTGGGAGTTGAAGTCCAAAACACCCGGAGGGCTGAAGTTTGCCCATACCTGCTTTAAGCTGTCAAATTAGGATTGTCACTACAGCCATCCAAGGGTTGCTTTATAGCCTGAAGCACCAGATGGCACTGTTTGGTTGCTTGTCTTTGCCATTGGAACAAACCTCACCTCTTGGAATCATGGAATTCTGGAATCACAAGTTCCACCCGATCCTTCCATGCAGGAATACACCATCAAAGCACTCTTGACAGATGATCATCCAGTTCCAGCTTAAAAACCTCCAGAGAAGAAGAGTCCACTGGACATAATCCACAGCTCTTACCGCTAGGAGGTTCTACCTAATATTTACGTGGAATCTCTTCTCCTGCCGTATGAGTCCATTGCTTCCAGTCTCTAGAGCAGGAGAAAACAAGCATGCCTGCTCCTCAATACGGGGTCCTTTCAGAAATTTAACCATGTCTCCTTGACCCAAGGTAGTTGCCAATTTCTGATCAAGAGGATCGCAGCCTTCATCTTCCCACACAGAACCCCCATGACCAACAGAAAATATTGTGTTTTCTGATGGTCTTTGGTGACCCTTTGCGACCCCCAGGTTGAGAAGCACTGCTCTAAGCAGTGGCGCCTGTGATGGAAAGGCAGGATGGATACACTTTTCAGCCTGTAAATGGATAAACAGCTGAATTAAGCAGTTCAAAATGCAAGGAGACATGGCTCATAATGAGGAGTTCCATGATGGAGGGGAAAAGGAACTACGGAGAGTGTCTACAGCAAAAGACGGGGCAGCCTGCTCCAAGTGCATGCCTTCTGGGTGTGCGTGTGCATGCCTGTGTTTATATAAGCAGACATTTTTTGGATGATGCTGCGAAGGCAAGATGTTCTCCAACGGCCCCGCCTTGCCGCACAGCAATTAGGATGCTGGCATCCATAGGGCAGTGACAAACATCTTCCCTTGGTCTCCAACCACCCTGGAAACAGCAGACAGAAACCTGAGATGCCATTCACAGCAACAGGAGCAATGCACCAGTTGCATGTCTCCATAGCAACATCCAATGAGAGCCCTCCGTGCTGCGGCATCGGAGATTGCGATCAGGCCACCACCTGTAGCTGGGCTGGTCGAATTCCTGAGTTTCCCCCCTCCCTTCAAACCTGAGCTTGCCCTGCTTTGTCTGCCTCTGTAATTGCATTTCGCTGCACATTGGATCCTTAGAAGAAAAGGTTCTTCCAACTTCAGTGCAGGCGACTCCAAGTCACCTGTTGATTTATGGAGATCCCACAGATTCAATAGGGTGCTCTTAAAAATGAATCCTCATACGTGGTTTTCATAGGTCCTTCCTCTAGAACAGTGTTTCTCAACCTGGGGGTCGGGACCCCTGAGAGGGGGTCACGAGGGGGGTTTCAGAGGGGTCACCAAAGACCATCAGAAAACACATATTTCTGATGGCCTTAGAAACCCCTTTGGTAGAGAAGGCTCAAGATCTCTCTGCTGGTTCTTCTCTTCCTTTTTGGAAACAGATGACAAATCCTCCCACCAAAAGCCCTCTTTCTGATCTTCGGATGTAGGTAAACTAACACTCCCAAACTCAAGGTCAATGCTCACCAAACCCTTCCAGTATTTTCTGTTGGTCATGAGAGTTCTGTGTGCCAAGTTTGGTTCAATTCCATCACTGGTGGAATTCAGAATGTTCTTTGATTGTAGGTGAACTATAAATCCCAGCAACTACAACTCCCAAATGTCAAGGTCTATTTTCCACAAACTCCACCAGTGTTCACATTTGGGCATATCAAGTATTTGTGCCAATTTCGGTCCAGATCCATCATTGTTTGAGTCAACAGTGCTCTTTACATGTAGGTGAACTACAACTCCCAAACTCAAGGCCAATGCCCACCAAACACTCCCAGTATTTCCTGTTGGTCATGGGAGTTCTGTGTGCCAAATTTGGTTCAATTCCATCATTGGTGAAGTTCAGAATGTTCTTTGATTGTAGGTGAACTATAAATCCCAGCAAGAAGAACTCCCAAATGTCAAGCTCTATTTTCCCCAAATTCCACCAGTGTTCACATTTGGGCACATTGAGTATCCATGCCAAGTTTGGACCAGATCCATTATTGTTTGAGTACACAGTGCTCTCTGGGTGTAGGTGAACTACTACTCCCAAACCTAAGGTCAATGCCCACCAAACCCTTCCAGTACTTTCTGTTTGTCATGGGACTTCTGTGTGCCAAGTTTGGTTCAATTCCATCATTGGTGGGGTTCAGAATGCTCTTTGATTGTAGGTGAACTATAAATCCCAGCAATGACAACTCCCAAATGTTAAGGTCTATTTCCCCCAAAGTCCACCAGTATTCAAATTCGGCATATCAGGTGTTTGTGACAACTTTGGTCCAGTGCATGAAAATCCATCCTGCATATCAGATATTCACATTATGATTCATGACAGTAGCAAAACTGCAGTTATGAAGTAACAACGAAAATAATGTGGTTGGGGGTCACCACAACATGAGGAACTGTATTCAGGGGTCGCGGCATTAGGAAGGTTGAAAAACACTCTGCTAGGCCATTAAATGCTACTCAAGGTGGCAAATTGAAACATTTAAACCCACCTCAAACAGACAAGAGTTCTTTCTCCCACCCAGGATGTATAAACCCCATTTCCCTTGTTTCCACAATCTCTGAGGATGCCTGCCATAGATGTGGGGGAAACATCAGGAGAGAATGCTTCTGGAACATGGCCATACAGCCCGGAAAACACACAACAACCCAGATTTCTGCTTGCTTCCAAAAAGTTTGATCAGCGCTCGCGGTTTGTCCATGCTGGAGCTTCCCAGCCATGGAGAAAGGTCAGCCGCTAGGGAAGCCATTCGTTGCAAATGTCTTCCTTTTGCGCTCAAATAACTTAAAAATGGCTTTTTAAAGGCAGCAAATTTGGCTGTGGTTGGTTGCCCAATGAGGCGTGGGCAAAGACATTTGGGTAAGAGACACAATCACGGAGAGGCAGGGTTATGGAGTGCAATACGGAACGGCTGCCGTGCAACGGATTGTACCCGGAAGCGTGCCCACCGTTCCTGCCCAGTGACTGCGACCCCAGTTCCTTGGACCAATGCTGACTACCAAGGCATAAAAGACAGGGAGGCCGGCCTGGGAAGCAACCGTGATCCGGAGCTGGTCTGCCTGCTCTTGGGAGCAAATTTACTTTTCTATATGGCTGGAATCATTAGGTTGTTTTAGGTTTTTCAGGCTATATGGCCATGTTCTAGCAGCATTCTCTCCTGACGTTTCGCCTGCATCTATGGAGGAACTGTATTAAAGGGTCGCAGCATTAGGAAGGTTGAGAAAAACTGACCTAAACCTTCTGAGAGCTTCTGTTCAACCATTTCAAAGCTTCTTGCTTGAGCAGTGATGGCATGATCGTCAGCACAGATGAAACGCTCTGCCAGGATGAAGTCAGGATTAAGGACATAGTTAAGGAGGGAAAAAGGGGGACCTCCAGTTCACACAGAGAAGCCTTTCGTACAGGACGTGAATCAGTTCCACCTGTAGAAAGCTTCGTCTTTTCCAGCTTTGCTGGGGGGATCCAGTCCCACAGCTCTACAGAGAACTACAGCATAGCCTTTGCTGGAGAAATACAGTTCCACAACTCTACAGCCTTTGCTGGGAATTGAAAGCCTTCTTTCCTCTTTGGAAATCTACTAAAGGACTCAGTTTGGTAAGGACCACTCGCGGCAGCCATAACGCAATTTGGACCGGGTGTAGGGGCCCACACCAGCAGAGCTTAAGTCAGATTGCCCAAGGAGAGGTGAAGGATTTCCCTTGTAGGAGGAAGAAACAGTTTATGAAGAAAGTTGCCTGTCCCTTGTGGACAAGATTTAAGCAAGCCACCAGTTGATTCAAAGCCTTGAAGTATTTGTTTGATTTATTGAAGATTTAAGCAACAATAAAAACTTTGTTGAACTTTCTAAGTCTTTAAAAGAACTTTGTGTGGGGAAATCCGAAAGGCCTCTCAGCCAAGGCACCCCCGGCATCCCGTTGGGCATTCAGAAAACACGTCCTGTCTACAGACTCTTTCACAGGCCCAGAGCGTGACAGCACACGCTGGGTTAAATTTAGGCCATCAATCCTATGCCGCAGCCAAATTTTAGCGGGGAACGTGTGTACATCAGACGAACGTTTTCCACCTTGTTTATATCAAAGACAAGTTTTAGGACTACACTCCCCAGGATTCACCAAACCTGCATAGCCAGTGGTAGGTTGCAGGGCAAATAAATAAACTAGAAGTTTGGTCCCTTGGCGATGACCTTGCCTTGACTTTTGGGGTTATCAGTTGCAAAGAAAATCACGCTACCTGAGTTTTATCTCAGGTTCTGTTCCGAAGCTAGTATTGATTTTGCTGCGTTCCCATACGGTATGGGCTTGATACAAGGCTGGTTGATGTGATCTGACTTTGCTTGGTGGTGGGCAGCTATCTGTGTGAGTGACAGATGTGGCGGAATAGGGATTACACACTCCGCTCCGACGGCAACCATTGCCTCAACCTTGGATGCCTCAACCTTGGAGGTGGCCACAAGCACTTCTTTCCCTTCTTCTCTCCCTCCTTCCTTCCTTCTCTACCCTTCTTTCTTTCCTTCCTTCTCTCCCTCCTTCTCCCCTTCCTTCCTTCCTTCTTTCCTTCCTTCCTCCCTCCCTCCTTTCTGTGTATGTGTTTTGTGTGTGTATGCATAAATGTGTGTATACATGTGTGTTTGTGTATATATATGTGGTTTTGCGTGTTTCGTTGTAATGTATTTTTTTTTGCTTTTTAAGTCTCTTCTGCTGAGTTTTTCAGTGTTTTTATGAGTGATGGTCACTCGTTGGCCTGAGAGGTGTCTTGTCTCCAAATTTGGTGTCAAGTCGTCCAGTGGTTTTTGAGTTATGTTAATCCCACAAATGAACATTACATTTTTATTTACTGTACATACTTGAGTATAAGCCTAGTTTGTCAGCCCTTTTTTTAGGCTGAAAATGCTTATCCTCGGCTTATCCTCAAGTCAAGTTCATTTATTATTTTACACTGTTATTAGTATTATTTTTATTTAATCTATTATTTTACTCTATTTATTATTATTATTATTATTATTATATTTACATTATTTTACTCTATTGTTATTACCTTTATTATTTTACTCTATTTATTATTATTACTATATTTCCACTATTTTACTCTATTATTATTATTATTATTATTATTATTATTATTATTATTACTATATTTCCATTATTTTACTCTTTTTATTATTATTGGAAGGATACATCAGCACATTTACATTGAAGGTTAGAATAATCATTTAATGAGGGTTGGGCAGTGCCTCGGCTTATATTTGGGTCGGCTTATACTCGAGTATATACGGTATATAGATAAGAATGGGTCCATTGCATGTGTACAAGAATGCCTCCAAACTGAAGAAGTTATCCAAAAGAGTAACTTCTTAAGTTTGGAGGCATTCTTGTACACATGCAATGGACCCATCCTCTTTTGTACCATAGTTCCCACAATTCCTGAACAAACCTGGTCACTGGGAAAATTCTATGAGTGGGTATCAAAAAAAAAAAAGTAGCATTTTCCAGAATGTATAAATGTACAAATTTTCCATCTCCAAACTCAAGATGTTGTTGACACTACTTGTCCGGGTCTGCTTGACCCTTTGCTATTTCCAGAGCAGGAACAATGACTCAATATGGAGGAGCAGAAACGAATGGATGCAGCTCGATGTCGCCGTTCATTCCCGGAGAAACTCAAAGGCCGAGTGTATTTTTCATCATCTTAAGTTAAGCAGGGGATTATTGATTCCTGCTGCCTGTTGCCCTAAGAAATACATTTGTCCTTCATTCCACACTTTGGTCATTACATTTTTTAAATCTTGTTTTTGAGATTCTGTACAAAACATGACAAGCGGTCCTCCTGCTTATTTACATTTATTATGTCCTGTTTGCACATGGATGCGCATACACAAACCCACAGAAAGGTGATTGGATTTTAATGTAGCCGAATGGTTCCATGTCTTCCTGGCCTGAGTTTTGTGGAAAAGAGCAAATACAAACAGTGATGAAGTGTGGGTTGTTGTTGGTTTTTTCGGGCTATATGGCCATGGTCTAGAGGCATTCTCTCCTGATGTTTCACCTGCATCTATGGCAAGCATCCTCAGAGGTAGTGAGGATGCTTGCCATAGATGCAGGCGAAACATCAGGAGAGAATGCTTCTAGAACATGGCCATATAGCCCGAAAAAAACCCTACAACAACCCAGTGATTCTGATATCAAGCTGCTTTTTAGGAGGGTCTCCCCAGCCGAGGAGATCCCGAGGACCGCATCAAGAGAGTCCTGGAACCTTGGTGAGGCCAGCGAAGCCAATTTCAGCGATAAAATATTTTAAAATAATAAATCCCCACCAAAGCGGAAGAAGTTCAGCGACCGAGGTCTTTTATTTGCGATTCAGCTGCAATCGGATGCATTGTAGGAATAGTTCCACCACAAGCATGCCTGCTAAAGAATTTACAAACATATTTATAGAGAAAACACAGCAAAACCTTTTGCGCCCGCCTTCGCGCTGATTGGTTGACAGCTTGAACAGCTGGGAGAAGGCTTGGCAGCCCGCCTCGCTCTGGGCCAATCAGCGAGTTCCTCCACCTCTGGAGGGCCAACTTCTCTCGCCTCTGAAGATGGACGAATCAGAAGCGAGAAGGCGGGACGACCGCGGACAATGGGGGAAATGATGGGATTATAGATTGCCAGCCAGCTGGAATATGAGGCTTTGTTTTGGCTGGCAAGGTGCGATCTCCACAAACAAAGGCTTTCCTGTCCTTGATGGGTTTTGGTGAAGGAAACAAACAGGATCAGGGCAGGGGACCTTGAGGGGGTGGGGATCAACCCTGCCCTTTGTAAATACCCCGGAATATACGGTAGATATCCCCCCTCTCGCCAGACCAACTCAGAAAACGAGAAGAGGAAATCATGAATGGCTTTTGTCCATGCTGATGAGTTAATCAAAAAGGAAGTTTTGAGGGAGGCAGGGGTTCTCCCTCGGGCACTGCAACAGTCCTTGGTTACTTCTTTGTGGGGCAAAAGTCAAAGGGAAGGCGGGAAAACGGATGACATTTCATATATTATCCTCATATACAAGTTCATAAAGGAAAACCCCATTCCCACCCCACATCTTCATCAATTTATTAAAACAGTTGCTTTTTATTAGGAAAGCATGAAATCCCATGCTCCGGGGGAAAGTTCGCGGAGACGGAGGTGGCTTGCAGTCCAAATCAAGCTACAGAGAGTCGCTTCTCCCGATAGAAGTCAGCAGATGGGCGATGAGTTGATTAACAACAAGATCCATCGTTCAGTCCTTGGGGAACCATAACTCCCTCCCAAGGACCAGGTCTCCTACCCGGCCCCCTTTCCAAGGTCTCCTGGGGGCATCCACAGCAAGTCCCCGGCTGCGGGGCTAGGCAGGAATGAACGGCAATGAAGAGAAATGGACTGCTGCGGCAGAACCGGCGGAGTTTGGCAATCAGCTGATTTCTGTCAAAAATTATTCTTTAAAACAAAACAATTATTTCCCGGGCATAGGGATCCGAAACGAGAAAAGCGAGATAGCAGTTTAGTTAGGAATCGGATGTAGAAAAATATGAAATTGAAACGGGGCCGATCCGCTATTTTGAGATTTTAGCGGATACGGGGGTCCAATAGGACAGTTTCTGTATCCACGGTTTTAACTGATGCAGATTCGGCCTCCCAGGGACACCCAGAAGGCATCCCAGGTGGGCCCGCGGCTGCCCGGAAAGAAGTTTATTTCAAGTTTGGGTTAGTTTGAGGCAGGGGAGGATACAAAGTATCAAGCAGAAAAGTTAAAAGTTGCAAAATTGAAGTGCCTCTATTAAGGATTAGATACAAAGTCTGGGCTGGAGGGAAAGCAACAGAGGCTGAGTGCATTTATTGTTGGAGCTGCCTGTTGGGTCACATTAAATCAGTTTCTTTCCAATATTTGCTACCAGGAACTGCGGAACTCTCCGCTGCAGTGCAGACCAATTACTGGGCGGGGGCTCTCGGCACCAATTCCGGCCATGAAAGCTTTCGACAATACAATGATGAAGAGGATGAAGAAGAAAATCCTAATATCCTGAGTGGAAAGCTATAGGCAAACTTGAATCCTCCAGGTGTTTAGGACTTCAGCTCTCACAATTCCTAACAGCCTCAGGTCCCTTCCTTTCCCCCCTAAACCACTGTGTTACTAAGCTAGATGTGTTACTATCCTGTGATGAGTTCTGAAGATGACCTGGGAAGGAATCCCACTGGAGCATTGCAACACACCCATACCTGGGAGTCACTCTGGACCGTGCTCTCACTTAAAAGAAGTACTGCTTGAATATCAAGCAAGAAGTGATGGAATTGTATAAAAGGTAAAGTTTTCTCCTCGACATTAAGTCCAGTCATGTCCGACTCTCGGACTCTGGTGCTCAACTCCATTTCTAAGCCGAAGAGCTGGTGTTGTCCATAGATGCCTCCAAGGTCATATGGCTCTTAATGAGACATGCCACATTATCACGGGGTGTCTGCGCCTTACACCACTGGAGAAATCCGCCGGGAAGTAGCAACCAATAGTGAAAGGGCTAAGGCAGTGACATCTCCAGCCCACCCCCTGTTTGGGTATCAGCCAGCACGTCAACGACTTAAATCAAGAAATAGTTTTCTAAGATCTACAGACACCCTCGCTGGAACACCCCAGCAAGCGAGAGATCAAAAGTGGCAGGCTAAAACCCAGAACCTCAATCAATGGCTGAGACCAGATGGTAAAATCCCTCCTGGGTTACACAGAAAACTGGGCAACTTGGAAGGCGCTGAATAGACTGCGCTCTGGCACCACGAGATGCAGAGCCAACCTTAAGAAATGGGGCTACAAAGTGGAATCCACGGCATGCGAGTGTGGAGAAGAGCAAACTACAGATCATCTGCTGCAATGCGGCCTGAGACCTGCTACATGCATATTTATTTATTTACATTATTTCTATCCCGCCCATATCAGGCCGAAGGGGACTCAGGGCGGACCTTCTTATAGTAACACCAGAGGCACTCCAATTGGCCAGCTACTGGTCAAAGGACATTTAATCAACTACCAAGCTTGCAAACTTTGTGTTTTGTTTGTTTGTTTGTTTGTTTGTTAAAAATGCAATACAACTGTTTGGTTTGCTCCTGACAAAATAAATAAATAAATGTGGCCGGCATGACTGCATGAAGCAGTTATATTCCCACAGAAGCAGTACCTATTGATCTACTCAAATTTGCATGTTTTTGAACTGCTAGGTTGGCAGAAGCTAGGCCTAATTGTGGGAGCTCACCCCTCTCCCCATATTCGAACTGCCAGCCTTTCGATCAGCAAGTTCAGCAGCTTAGTGGTTTAACCCGCTGCACCACCAGGGGCTCCCAAGGAATTGTATATCCGGTGGCAATTGCACATATTATTTATTTATTTACTATATTTATATACCGCCCCTCTCAGTCCGAAGGCGACTCAGAGCGCTTTACAAATATAGCAACAATTCGATGCTACAACCGTCATAACAATTAAAAAGTATAACAATAATAAAAACTATTAAAAACATTAACCTAAAATATAAAAATATAACACCGTTCAAGCCTTAAAACAATGCCGTGAGCAGGGGCGGCTCAACCCATTATGCAAAGTAAGCATTCGCAGTACGGTTGATTTTGCCCACGGGCGCTCTTGAGGCGCTCTTGGGGGAAAATAGACCTTGACATATGTGAGTTGTAGTTACTGTGATGTATAGTTCACCTCTATGGAGCCCCCGATGGCGCAGTGGGTTAAACCCCTGTGCCGGCAGGACTGAAGACCGACAGGTCGCAGGTTCAAATCCGGGGAGAGTGAGGATGAGCTCCCTCTGTCAGCTCCAGCTCATGCGGGGACATGAGAGAAGCCTCCCACAAGGATGATAAAAACATCAAATCATCCGGGCGTCCCCTGGGCAACGTCCTTGCAGACGGCCAATTCTCTCACACCAGAAGCGACTTGCAGTTTCTCAAGTCGCTTCTGACACGACAAAAAAGAATGTATAGTTCACCTACAATCAAAGAGCATTCTGACCTCCACCAATGATGGAATTGAACCAAATATGGCACACAGAACTCCCATGACGAACAGAAAATATATATCAGTGATTGGTTGGGGGGGGGGGGGGGGCAAAATACTGTTTGCTTACCGTTGAAAATTACCTAGGGCCGCCTCTGGCCATGAGCGTCTCATATCAAGTCATTGTTCAATTGCGTCATCCAGTAATTCCATTATTTCGTATAACTATGCCGTGTTTGGGAAGGCCTGCTCAAAAAGTGAACTTTGATTCTGATTTTAAAGGACGAATGGCTGAATGTTAAATTATTGAGTCAACCAATGGCAGGACGTTTGTGATGAAGTCCCTACCTATTAGGCTAGGAAAGACTCAGAGAAATAGGCCCAGGAAGTCCAGCAGTCATTTTAGAATAGTGGATGCCTAGGGGCATCCATCTTAAATTCCCATTTCCTGAAGGGGGCGTGCTTAGGAGCAGCTTGGAGGAAAATGAGGGGAGTTAGTGATTGGCTGGGAGAGAGTGGGCGGAGCTTAACTTGAGAAACGGGGAAAAAATTGACTTTAAGGCAGTGTTTCTCAACCTTCCTAACTCCGCGACCCCTTCATGCAGTTCCTCATGTTGTGGTGGTCCCCAACCATAACATTATTTTTGTTGCTAATTTATAACTGTAATTTTGCTACTGTTATGAATCGTAATGTAAATATCTGATATGCAGGATGGATTGTCATTCACTGGAGCAAATTTGGCACAAATATCTAATATGCCCAAACTTGAATATTGGTGGGGTTGGGGCAAAGGGTTGATTTTATCATTTAGTTAAGCTACAATCAAAGAGCATTCTGAACTCCACCAACGATGGAATTGAACCAAACTTGGCACACAGAACTCCCATGACCAACAGAAAATACTGGGAGTGTTTGGTGGCCATTGACCTTCAATTTTGGCTTTGTAGTTCACCTACATTCAGAGAGCACTCAATAAATTATGGATCTGGACCAAACTTGGCACAGATACTCAATATGCCCAAATGTGAACACTGGTGGAGTTTGGGGGAAATAGGCCTTGACATTTGGGAGTTGTAGTTGCTGGGATTTATAGTTCACCTACAATCAAAGACCATTCTGAACCCCACTAACAATAGAATTGAGCCAAACTACCCACACAGAACCCCCATGACCAACAGAAAATACTGTGTTTTCTGGTGGTCTTTGGTGACCTCTGATACCCCCTTGTGACCCCTCCAGGGGTCCCAACCCCCAGCTTGAGAAACACTGCTTTAAGGGGACGTTTTAAAATCCTGACAGCTCAGATTGGGTCTGGGTGCCAGAGAAGAAAGAGTTAGTTCAGATTTTAGCTCAGATTGGGTCTGGGTGCCAGAGAAGAAAGAGTTAGAGTTTGAAGAAGAGGAAAGTTAGGGAAGCCTGAAGTTGGTCAGTTAGCCAGCAGAGATAGTTAGTGAATACTAAATAAAACTATTTTTGTTTACAACTATTGGGAAGGATAGCTGGGGGAGTAGAGTGACAGGTGCAGGGAAAAAGGACTGTCTGTGAGGAGTTTGGGATTGCTGGGCAGAGAGGAATTCTGTCAGTAATTTCTGGAGGGAGAGAGGAGTGTTAATTGCAACTAAGTTTTGAACTGTTTAAAGAAATCACACAATTTATTCAACATTAAAACAGCTAAACTTAATCTCTCAAATAAACCACATTGTTATTTGTTCACATCATCTGTCTCACGTGTGCCTCTGTGTGAGAAGTTTTAAAGCAAGTTTATTGGGGAAATTAAAGTCTAATGGTCACAGCATTTATTTAAAATAGGAATCTCTTCAGTGTTACCTCAGAGAACAAAGCCTGAGTGCGAATCCAGCACATTCTAGCCTAAAGAATACTTCAAGTGAGCCAAGGGCTTGGCATTTCTCTTGAGTGTGGTGGTGGCCACTGTTATTTTGAAAGGTTTTTCAGCCAGAAGATTGTTCCAGCTTTATTCAGCTTTTGATTTTTAATTATATAAGTCCCTACCTTTTACATTTGGTGTACAGCGGTTGGGATTTATTGCCAAATAAGTCCCTATTATATTGGTGGCAAGCACAGGGATTTATACAACAAACAAGCCCCAATCCTTTATAGCATTCCACAGTTGAGGGGTGTAATGGATCCTTTACCTTGGCAAGCTAGCTTAGACCTAAGGAGGGGGGCCTGGCGAATCCACGGCATCCATTTTAGAGAAGGGAGACAGGGAAACGCCATCTTAGGTTACGTTTGCCTTAAGGGGTGTGTTCTAGTCTTGGAGGGAAAGTTAGACCACTAGGATTGGTTAGAATGATGGGGCGGAGCCTAAGTGATCTGAAGGAAAAAAGTGACTTTTAAACTGAGGCTTGAGTTTGCCAGTTGAGAGTTGGAGCTTGGAAAGGGTGTTAGTGAGAGAAGTTTGGGGTTTTGAAGAAGGATTTTGGGTCAGTCTTTTGTTTAGTATTCAGGGTAGCTATAGAGAAATATAGCTAGAATACGGTAGGGAGCAGCATCCCGTCAGTGGTCTGTTCTTTTCCTTAAGGAAGGCTAGTTCAGGTTTTGGCTAGTTTTCTAAGGGGAATTTTTGTGGGAGTTACTTTCAGAGATTCATTTCCTGAAGTAATTTTCTGTGTGGAAACTTTAAGACTTGTAACCCAGAAGTTTTTAAGATCTCTTCTCAAACGTAACCACAAGCTTTGCATGCCAGATTTTTACTGAAACCATCAAGCATTTGTACCTGAAATATCCAAGTCTGTTCAAATAAAGTTCTTGTTATTTTTACCAACTTATACCAGCCTCAGTGTGAATACCTTTGTGGTAAAAGTGTTATTCAAGTCAGCCTCTAAGAAAATTAGAGTGACACAGAGTGTGTTACTGAACAACCTCTCATTAATACCTCAGCCTGTTCATTGGTAATATGGTGGCAGCAGAAACCTTTTAAAGAATCATTTTAAGTCAGTTCCAGTGGTTCCCAGTTCCTAACTTCTAAATATACAGTTGGTTTCAACAACCAACAAAGTGATGGAACGGAATGGATATTTGGAACTCTGAACACTGAGCATGAGATTGTTTACTATTATATTATGTACTGATGATTTTAATTTGTTAATTGTTTAAATTGCTTTTATGTATGTTTGTATAATTGATATAGGCATCGAATTGTGCCTTTGTTTGTAAGCCACCCTGAGTCCCCCCTCGGGGGTGAGAAGGGTGGGGTAGAAGTAACTTAAATAAATAAATAAATAAATAAATAAACCATTACTCCCTCTATATTTGGTGAGCTAATCTGTAGTGGTGTCATTGTTATAATTTGGTAGGCTGCTGTACGGATCTTTATAATTTGGTGGTACAGTGGTGTTATCCGTTATAAGGGGCCACCACTGAGAAGGCCCTGTCTCTCATCCCCACCAAATGCATCTGTGGAGAAGGCGGGAACGAGAGCAGAGCGTCCCCAGAAGATCTTAACATCCTAGAAGCTTCATAAGGAGAAAAATGTTCGGATAGGTAAGTTGGACCGAAACCATTCGGATAGGTAAGTCAGACCGAAAACATATAGGCATGATACCCAACAGCCTTGCCACTCTGATAATCCTGGAAGAAAGGTTTGGGTATCTGCAGCAGAGAAGCTGAGCCGGACCATGGCAGACAGACTCAGCCCAAGAACCCAGCTTCCCAAATGCCATCTTGTGAGGAAGGGAGCTTAAACTGGGCCATTGTCTCAAACCAGCAAGGAGGAAGGCGTCTGGCCACTGAAGGGGGAGCCGTGCCAGTTTCTCAGGAGGCATTATGACTCAGCCGGGGAGAGGAAACGAGGCCTCCATCTGCTCCGTTGGCCGGTCGGTTCTGAAGATTCAGTCAAACAAGCCGTCCCTTGACTGGAGCGCTTGGCACCGGCCCCGCTTGGCACAGCTGCCCAAAGCAGTCCCATGGACTGTAATTAAGTGGGATAAATATGTTCTCTTGGACAACATTTTCCGGCAATGCAGACCTATTACTCGCTATCAAAGAGTGCACGCTCGCAGAGGGATCCAGCAGTGGGGGCTTCTATAGGGATGGAAAAGAGACACCTTGAAAAGCTGGTGAGAGGTAAACAATCTTTGCCACTGCACTGCAATTGCCATCTTGACTTGGATGTCAGTGGGATGCTCTTTGAGCCCTTGGACAAAAAAGATTGTATCACTCACTAATCCAAAAGACCTATCCAACTTCTTTAGTCTTCATTGATGATCCTGGAAGACATTACAAGGTAATGGCCATTTTGAAATATGCTGCACTCCATTTTAGAAGATGCATCTACACCAGTGTTTCTCAATCTTCCTAATACCGTGACTCCTTAATACAGTTCCTCATGTTGTAGTGACCCAGAACCGTAACATTATTTCCCTTGCTACTTCATAACTGTAATTTTGTTACTGTTATGAATCGTCATGTAAATATCTGATTTGCAGGATGTATTTTTATTCACTGGACCAAGCTTGGCACAAATACTCAAATACGCCCAGATTTGAATACTGGTTGGGCAGGGAATTGATTTTCTCATTTGGGAGTTGTAGTTGCTGGGATTTATCTTCTTTTTCTTAGGTGATCCCTCATCGCCCAAAGATGATGTCTTGGTGGTGGGTGCGTAGGTGGCTGTGGAGCCCCATTCTTGATCCTCATGTTCTCCCWCAGTGAGAACATTGGTTTCCAGGTGGAAGGCAGGTTTGGRTTGATGTYCCTTCCTCTTGACACTTTTCTCCCTTTTGCCCTCCATTTGTGCCTCTTCYAATTCTGCAGCACTGCTGGTCACATCTGACCTCCAGTTAGAGCYCTCAAGGGCCAGGGCTTCCCAGTTCTCGGTGTCTTTTTCACAGTTTTTAAGGTTGGCTTTAAGCCCATCTTTCAATCTCTTTTCCTGTCCACCAACATTCTGTTTTCCGTTCTTGAGTTGGGAGTATAGTAAACTGCCCTGAATRGCCTGCGGGCTGAGAGGGACTGCATATAAATATAATAAATAAATAGTAAATAAATAAATAACAGCTTTGGGAGATGGTGATTGGGCACTCGCACAATGTGGCATTCAGTCCAGCACAGTTGATGGCATAGCAGCATCATTTCAATGCTGGTGGTCTTTGCTTCTTCCAGCATGCTGACATTTGTCCGCCTGTCTTCCCAAGAGATTTGCAGGATTTTTCAGAGGCAACACTGATGGAATCATTCCAGGAGTTGAGTGTGACATCTGTAGACAGTCCATGTTTTGCAGGCGTATAGCAGGGTTGGGAGGACAATTATAAACAAGCACCTTGGTCTCCCCGTGGATGTTCTGATCCTCAAACACTCTCTGCTTCCTTCAGAAAAACGCAGAGAGTTCCACTGCTGAACAGATCTCACAGTTAGGAAGTTCTTCCTAATGTTCAGATGAAATCTCCTGTCTTGTAGTTTGAAGCCATTGTTCTATTGCGTCCTAGTCTCCAGGGCAACAGAAAACAAGCTTGCTCCCTCCTCCTTATGACTTCCCCTTATATCTTGATCCATGGCCCTCATCATGTCTCCTCTCAGACTTCTCTACTTCAGGCTAAACATGCCCAGCTCTTTAAGCCGCTCCTCATAGGGCTTGTTCTCCAGACCCTTGATCATTTGAGTCGTCCTCCTCTGGACACATTCCAGCTTGTCAATATCTCTCTTCAGTTGTAGTGCCCTGGGCAACATCCTTGCAGATGGCCAATTCTCTCACACCAGAAGCAACTTGCAGTTTCTCAATTTGCTCCTGGCACGAAAAAAAATCTCTGAAATGATGGAGGGCACAATAAAGGGGAGAGTCATCATAGCATTGTGGTTCCAGTGTTGGATGATGTCTCTAAATACCAAGATTTTAATCCCTGTTCAGCCATGAAAACCCACTGAGTGACCTCAACAAGTCAAATACTCTGATCCCAAGAAACCTAGGATCACCATAAGTTGGAGATGACTCGAAAGCACACAACAACAATGGTAACAAACACACAACAACAAAGGCATTAACTGGTCCTGTTAACAGCAAATGGGGGTATTTTTCAAGGCTGCCATTTCATGCATCCAAAGAAAGCCTGAGCATCCATCAAACATCTTGGAGTCCTCGTGGACAACAAGTTAAACATGAACCAACAATGTGATGTGGCGGCAAAAAAAGCCAATGGGGTTTTGGCCTGCATCAAGAGGAGTCTAGTGCCTAGATCCAGGGAAGTCATGCTCCCCATGCTCTATTCGGCCTTGGTCAGACCACACCTGGAATATTGTGTCCAATTCTGGGCACCACAATTGAAGGGAGATGTTGATAAGCTAGAATGTGTCCAGAGGAGGGCAACTAAAATGATCAAGGGTCTGGAGAACAAGCCCTATGAGGAGCGGCTTAAGGAGCTGGGCATGTTTAGCCTGAAGAACAGAAGGCTGAGAGGAGACATGATGAAGGCCAAGTATAAATATGTCAGAGGAAGTCATAGGGAGGAGGGAGCAAGCTTGTTTTCTGCTGCCCTGGAGACTAGGTCGCAGAACAATGGCGTCCAACTACAAGAAAGGAGATTTCATCTTAACATGAGGAAGAACTTCCTGACTGTGAGAGCTGTTCAGTAGTGGAACTCTCTGCCCCGGAGTGTGGTGAAGGCTCCTTCTTTGGAAGCTTTTAAACAGAGGCTGGATGGCCATCTGTCGGGGGTGCTTTGAATGCAATTTTCCTTCTTCTTGGCAGGGAGTTGGACTGGATGGCCCACCAGGTCTCTTCCAACTCTAGGATTCTAGGATTCTATGAAAGCTCAGGTTGCCGTGAGGTTGCTTTGCTGTCCTTAAGGGAGCTCAAGGTTCTTAGCGGCTTCTGAAGCAGGTTCACACCCACCTCATATTTGAAATGGAAAATTTCTACTGACGCCACCAAGTTCCCCCCTCCAACGACCAACCCAACTTCCAGCTTCTCAATAGACCCTTTTGCGAACAATTGTACGCCTCCTCGCATGGGCCTTTTGCTAGATTAATTGGACTCCCTGGGTCTTGTCCTCTCTGCATTCCCTGGAGCACAGTGGGGCTCCTCACAGGCTAATTTCCTACATGCCAAACAGCACTATCCCACCGCCGGAAGAGCAGCGCATGAGTCAGCTGGAGCCCGCGTCGAACAATGCTGTACCTGTGCTTCTCTGTAGAGCTAGACCTCTGTTACTAGCTTCTTTGAGAGCCTGTTGGTGGATGGGATGAAAAAAAGAGCTTTCTTGAATGACCACAAATAGTCCAGCCAAGATCTATTGAGGACACGACAGTTGTTTCTGTCCCTATTCTGTAAGACAGAGGCTGGAAAGAATGGCGAGTGTCAAGTGCCATTTTGGAATGACGTAGAAACCCATGGGGTCATCATAAGTTGACAGGCAACTTGTAGACATTGGGTTGGTAGGTTTTTCGGGCTATATGGCCATGTTCTAGAAGCATTCTCTCCTGACATTTCGCCTGCATCTATGGCTTGCCATAGGTGCAGGAGAAACGTCAGGAGAGAATGCTTCTAGAACAAGGGTCCTCAAACTTATCAAACAGAGGGCCAAGTCACAGTCCCTCAAACTTTTGGAGGGCCAGATTATAATTTGAAAAAAGCATGAATGAATTCCTATGCTCACTGCACATACCTTATTTGTTGCGCAAAAAACACTAAAAATACAATAATTAAAACAAAGAACAATTTTAACAAATATAAACTTATTAGTATTTCAATGGAAAATGTGGGCCTGCTTTTGGCTGATGAGATAGGATTGTTGTTCTTGTTGTTGTTGTGTGCTTTCAAGTCATTTCACACTTAGGTTGACCCTGAGCAAGGGCCGGGTAAATGACCTTCGAGGGCCGTATTCGGCCCTCGGGCCTTAGTTTGAGGACCCCTGTTCTAGAACATGGCCATATAGCCTGAAAAACCTACAACAACCCAGTGATTCCAGCCATGAAAGCCTTCGACAATAACTTGTTCATTGTTAGCAGAAATGGGAAGAGGTCACAGGGAGACCTCCATCCCATAAGGTTGGACTGAGCTGATTTGGGTCAACCTGACTCTGACTGTGTTGGGTCTTGGAGTCCAAAGGCTTCATGATGTGTAGCTTGCTGTCGACCTTTGCCGCCCGAAAGACAGTTGCATCTGTCAAGTAGGAATTTTAGGTACCGCTTATGCAGAGAGGCTAATTTAATTAATTTACAACGCCATAAAAATCTCCAGCAGCATGCAAAAGAATGAGGAAGTACTCCATCATTGTCACTAATGGATGGTGAAGCAACACCTCTCCTGGTGGCCAGAATACCCTCATGAAGCTGGAATGTTAAATAGCCTCTGGTGTCTGTCTATATATGTTGTGTGTCTATGGCATTGAATGTTTGCCATGTATATGTACATTGTAATCCGTCCTGAGTTCCCTGTGGGGTGAGAAGGGCGGAATATAAATACTTTAAATAAATAAATAAATGTGCAATGAGTTAAATCCTTGTGCCAGCAAGACTGCTGACCGAAAGGTTGCCAGTTTGAATCCTGGGAGCGGGGTTAGCTCCTGTCTGACAGCTCCAGCTTCTCATGTGGGGATATGAAAGAAGCCTCCCACAGGATGGTAAAACATCTGGCTATCTTCTAGACAATGTCCTTGTAAATTGCCAATTCTCTCACACCAGAAGCGACTTGCAGTTTCTCAAGTTGCTCCTGATATACACACACACAAACAGGTTATATAGAGTGTACTTACACTGTAAGATGAATGCGGTTTGACACCGTTTGAACTGCCACTGCTCAATGTTATTGAATTCTGGAAGCTGTAGTTTGGTGAGGCACCAGCATTCTTTGGCAAAGAAGGCTAAAGACCCTGTAAAACTACAACTTCTATAACTCCATAGCACTGAGCCATGGTAGTTAAAGTGGTGCCTAACTCTAATAGTTCCACAGTGCAGATGCACATTGACATGACTCCATTCTATGATGTCTTGAGATTTTTAGTTTGGGAAACCACTTCAAATCATCTGGTGGAGAGCCCTAGGATTGTCACTCAGTGGAAGGTACTAGAGTTCTCATCCTGAGCATTCTAGAGCTCTCATCCTGAGAATTCTAGGTACCTCAACAAAATATAGATCCCAGGATTGTAACCACAGATGTATTTTGACATGACTTTGTTCTATGATGTCCTGAGATTTTTAGTTTGGGGAACCACTTCAAACTGGTGGAGAGCCCTAGGATTGTCACTCAGGGGAAGGTACTAGAGTTCTCATATTGAGTGTTCTAGAGCTTTCACCTTGGGAGTTCTAGGTGCCTCAACAAAATATAGATCTCAGGATTGTAAGCACAGATGTACTTTGACATGACTCCGTTCTATGATGTCCTGAGATATTTAGTTTGGGGAACCACTTCAAATCTTCTGGTGGAGAGCCCTAGGATTGTCACTCATCTGAGCGTTCTAGAGCTCTCATCCTGAGAGTACTAGGTGCCTCAACAAAATATAGATCTCAGGATTGCATAGGGTGAAGATATGTAAGTTGAAGTGGTAATTTTGTAGTGGAGACATCAGCTTAGAAATTCAAAAAAGACGGAGCTATGTTGGAGCACCGTAATGCTAATAGCATTTTGAATGTGCTGTCTTACGTTTCTAGAGCTCTAGTTTGGAACAATGGACTTTCTACCTGTGTTCAACTTGCATATTTATAAGAGAACTTCATTCCAAAGAAAACAAAACCTGAACTTTGTATCTCAGAGGACTGGAGTGAGCAGAAATGATACCAACAGGTGAAGACACTACTGGTGAAATTTCAGTGGATTATTGTGATTCCCATTGTGATTCTCAGTGTATTCTCATAAATAAACACTGCTATTCTGGGAACTCTAGGGAAAAAAGATGGTAACTTTTCATAACTTGGTCTAGCATCCTCAAAACAGAACTGGATCTCTTGCTTAGGAAATGGTCACGACGAAGCAGCCGTTTGCTACCCACCCAAACTCCCATCCAAGCCAGCTTTTTCCAAAGATACCAGCTATTTCTGGAGAGAGCCTGGCTTCTTTCATAATTAAATTCCTAATTATCTGTTTGCTTGTTAATTAGGATTGTACGGATAACTGGCGACGAGGGGCTGCTAAAGAGGCAATTACCCACGGAGAAACCATCTCACCGTGGTGGTTTGCAAAGCGCCTCCTCCAACCTGGAGACTTCATTCCTTCTTCGCTCCTGACAAGGAAGCTTTGCAACTGGGCCTTTTAAATGCTGCCACTCCCTTGGCCTCTGTTCAGGAGCCTCCACCACAATCCGGAGCAGAGAGTTCCACTGCTGAACGGCTCTCACAGTCAGGAAGTTCTTCCTAATGTTCAGATGGAATCTCCTTTCTTGCAGTTTGAAGCCATTGTTCTGCGTCCTAGTCTCCAGGGCAGCTTAAAACAAGCTTGCTCCCTCCTCCCTATGACTTCCTCTCACGTATTTACACATAGATATCATGTCTCCTCTCAGCCTTTTCTTCTTCAGGCTAAACATGCCCAGCTCTTTAAGCCGCTCCTCATAGGCTTATTCTCATCTCTTTTTCTCTCCCCTTTCTGAAGGTTAAGCATGCCCAGCTCTTTAAGCTGCTCCTCATAGGGCTTGTTCTCCAGATCCTTGATCATTTTAGTCACCCTTCTCTGGACACATTCCAGCTTGTCAACATCTCCCTTCAATTGTGGTGCCCAGAATTGGACACAATATTCTAGGTATGGTCTAACCAAGGCCAAATAGAGCATGGGGAGCATGACTTCCCTGGATCTAGACACTATGCTCCTATTGATGCAGGTCAAAATCCCATTGGCTTTTTTTGCCGCCACATCACATTGTTGGCTCATGTTTAACTTGGTGAGATTTATTTGGGAACATTGGTTTAGCTTCTTGGTCTTGCCAGGCGCACGGACCTACAGGGTGGCCTGTCACTGGTACTCGGTATCCGTGCTTCGGGTTTCACTATCCGCGGTCCAGATCTCACTATCCGTGTGCATGTAGCAGGGCTCAGGTTGCATTGCAGCAGGTGGTCAGTGGTTTGCTCTTCTCCACACTCATGTTGTGGATTCCACTTTGTAGCCCCATTTCTTAAGGTTGGCTCTGCATCTCGTGGTGCCAGAGCGCAGTCTGTTCAGTGCCTTCCAAGTTGCCCAGTTTTCTGTGTGCCCAGGGGGAGTCTCTCATTTGGTATCAGCCATTGATTGAGGTTCTGGGTTTGAGCCTGCCACTTTTGGACTCTCGCTTGCTGAGGTGTTCCAGCGAGTGTCTCTGTAGATCTTAGAAAACTATTTCTTGATTTAAGTCATTGACGTGCTGGCTGATACCCAAACAGGGGGTGGCTGGAGATGTCACTGCCTTGGTCCTTTCACTATTGGCTGCTACTTCCCGGCGGATGTCAGGTGGTGCAATACCAGCTAAACAGTGTAATTTCTCCAGTAGTGTAGGGTGCAGACACCCCATGATAATGCGGCATGTCTCATTAAGAGCCACATCCACTGTTTTAGAGTGGTGAGATGTGTTCCACACTGGGCATGCGTACTCAGCAGCAGAGTAGCATAGCGCAAGGGCAGATGTCTTCACTGTGTCTGGTTGTGATCCCCAGGTTGTGCCAGTCAGCATTCGTATGATATTGTTTCTAGCGCCCACTTTTTGCTTGATATTCAGACTTGATATTCAGGTTCTTGGGGTTCCAGGCTCAGCGATGAATCCAAGCTGCAAATATGTGTCTTCAGGGGGACCCAGAAACAGATCTAACATTTGATGTAGTAAAATGTGAGATGGACAGTGTAATGTTTCCAAGCTCTATCTAGTTCAGATGTAACATTTTAGTGAAAAGCTTGCTGTCTTTTCATTTGGCAATGCTGGCTTCTTTCCTTTCAAATTGAACCATTGACCCAGACTGACGATCAGAAGCAAACGGCCGGCATCTCTGTCTTTACATCTTCTGGGGTATCCATGTGGAATGCGCAACCCCAAAATAATCCCTGGCCTCTCACCTGCGTTTATGGAGCCGAGTGATTTGGAGTTATCATACCTGTAGCACAGTGACAGCGGAGGCATCCTGCTTGAAGATCAGTTCAAGGCTCCATCCAGGTATCTCGCAGGTAAAGCTCATCCTAGCTTGACATAGCGATAATGCCAGACGAAGGCTTAACCTGCCATATTTTTAAATGCCAAGCATAGAAGCAAGGGGAAATGTGACTGCCTTGTAATGCTCAGCCTCTCTTAAAGACCCTCAATACTGACATTTATATGCAGTCTGTTTACAGTTCAACCCTCTTATCTACAGAGCCAGTAGCCACGGGTCACTTGCCCATGTCCAAAAAACACTTATTTCTAGGCATATTCAAAGTCCTCCAGCTCAATTCTAGGATATTTTTCCGCTGGAAGAAATTCATTTCAATAGGGTTCGTTATTATCCACGGTATTTCCATGGCAGATCCAGGGATGTGTACTACTCAATATGCCAAAT
>NW_026844367.1:12246946-12360219 GCF_025583915.1 Anolis sagrei ordinatus
GCAAATATTACAAGAGTCAGCAACGGTTTATTACTGCAATAGAAGATGAAATATTTAGCGAGTTAAAGTTTAATAAAGCTTAATTGGAAGGGAATTAAAAAATAATGGATATAGCGCGTCTTAAGAAATAGGCCTGCTCATGTTCTCCTTCCTGCTGCCCTATTTCACAAGGCACCTTCGGAGAGCAAAGATTGCGCCAGCGGTTCATTCTCTTGCTGCAAGTACGCATCTTGCAGCAGGATGCACGTGCATCCATCCATCCATCCATCCTCACAGACCCTGACTATTGATTATGCTGGGTGGGGATGATGGGAGTTGTAGGCCTAAAACTATGGAAGGCACACGTTTCCCTATTTGAATAAATCAATTTTAATTGTACACGATGCATAAGGTTATGGGTGAACTACAACTCACATCACGCCAGGTTAACCCTGAGAAATTCCATCAGTACTTTAAGTTTGTTATTGGGCAAATTTGCTCTAGATGTATTATTGGTGGAACTCAACAAAAAAGCCCCTGTTTTGTAGCAGGTTTCCTATGAGGCGGGATGTGGCTCTTAATGAGACATACCGCATTATCATGGGATGTCTGCGCTCTACACTACTGGAGAAATTACACTGTCTAGCCGGTATTGCACCACCTGACATCTGCCGGGATGATCAAAGAACATTTAATCAACTACCAAGCTTGCAAACTTTGTGTTTTGTCTGTTTGTCTGTTTGTTTTGTTAAAAATGTAATACAACTGTTTGGTTGCTCCTGACACGATACATAAATTAATACTGGCAGTTTTAAGTGGTATCAAGCTGCTATTAATATGGAGATGACATTTGCTTGGAATGAGCAATATGACTTTTTCTCATTCTTCCAAATCTTGAAAATAAGGGATGTTCCCAGTTTTTGAAAGTCTCCTGAATCTCCCAAAGGTCGCACGGCCAGTCTGACCCTGATGTCACGAATCTCAGAACAGGAGCTCAGAATGACAGGGTGTCAATTCGTCTTGGGCTTGCGATAGACAAATCTCTCTGCAGAGCTCTTGGGCGGACTTCGAACTCTCCTATTGAATTATCGACTGCCCGGATTCACTTAATGAGCTGACCAGCTTTGCTGGAGGCAACTGTGTGTCCTGCTCCCCTCCCATCCGCTGAGGACACGGAGCACTTCTTTGCCTATTCGTTTTGTGCTGGATCTATCCCGAAAGAGGAATACAGACACCTCTAGACGGGTTCTCCTGTTGTGTTAAAACCTATAGGTCAACTTAGCCATAACCATAACTTCCTTAGCTGATGCCAAACTGTCACCTTGATCATATTATTTTAAAGTTATCTAAGCCATAATATACAGCGTGTTTATTTATTCTTCTGCCAATCTAGGTAAAGGTAAAGGTTGTCCCCTGACATTAAGTCCAGTTATTTTCAACTGTATGGGTTGGTGCTCATCTCGATTTCTAAGCTGAAGAGCCAGCATTGTCCGTAGACACCTCCAAGGTAATGTGGCCAGCATGACTGCATGAAGCGCCATTACCTGTCCGCAGAAGCGTACCTATTGATCTCACATTTGCATGTTTTCAAACTGCTAGGTTGTGCATGCAATATATTATATCAGGGGTCCTCAAACTAAGGCCCGGGGGGCAGATACGGCCCTCCAAGGTCATTTACCCAGCCCTCACTCAGGGTCAACCTTAGTCTGAAATGACTTGAAAGCACACAACAACAATCCTATCTCATCAGCCAAAAGCAGGTCCACACTTCCCATTGAAATACTACATTGTATTATTATTAGAATTATATATTACTATATTGTACTATAGTACTATACTGTAATATTAGTAGTAATATTACTAGTATATAATTATTATATTGTTTTATTATTAGTATTGTATTACTATATTAAACTATAGCACTATACTGTAATTTTAGTAGTAATATTACAAATAATATAAAATATATAATTATTGTATCATTTTATTATTATATTGTATGACATTATAATACTATGACCAATATTATACGTGTATATGATACATTGCATTAGGCAGTGCTATGATGAGGACAGGTAAGCATCACCTGCAGGCAGAACATTGTCCTTTCTGCCTCCCTTTTTGCAGTGGGTTAAACCGCTGAGCTGCTGAGCTTGTTGACCAAAAGGTCACAGGTTCGAATCCGGGGAGTGGTGTGGGCTTCCACTGTCAGCCCCAGCTTTTGCCAACCTAGTAGTTCAAAAACACGCAAATGTGAATAGATCAATAGGTACTGCTTCTGAGGGAAGGTAACTGCGCTCCATGCAGTTACCAGCCACATGACCTTGGAGGTGTCTTCGGACAGCTCTTGGGCTTAAAGTAGGGGACAATTCAGTGGTTGGGATCCTCTTGGATTTTCATGCTCACATCAGTTCATCCATGGAAGTGGGTGGTCATTTTTGTCCAGAGCAAAACATCTCCATTCAGTTTAAGGCTACAGATAGGGAATTGTATAAAAGGTAAAGGGAAAGGTTGCCCCTCGACATTAAGTCTAGTCGTGTCCAACTCTGGGGGGTGGTGCTCATCTCCATTTGAAAGCAGACACAATACGCAAGGAAACAGGAATGGCAGAAGAGAAGGGGTATTAAGTCCAGTAGATTCTGACTCCTATACTCTCCCTCTGTGGGCAAATCAGTGGCAATTGGGGTGGAGGGAGGGCATTTAATCTACTTCTGGGTCAAGTTTGATGGAGCTGTTCTTCTGTTTCTTCTTCCAAGGTTAGGGCGGTGGCAGTTGGGAAGGAAGGGAGGTATCTCCTTTTGGGCTAAGCATGATGGAGCTGTGTTGCCTTTTCTTCTTCCAAGGCCATGGCTGTGGCAGCTGGAAAGGAGGGAGGGTCTTTGATCTTCTTTTGGGTCTAGCACAATGGAGCTTGTTGCCCCTTCTTTTCTACTTCCAAAGCTTAGGCAGTGGCAGTTAGGATTGTGGGGTCTTTAATCTGCTTCCAGGTCTGATGTAATGGAGCTGTGTTTCTTTTTCCCCTTCCAGGTTAGGGTAATGGCAATTTGAGAGTGGGGGGGGGGGGGGGTAATCTTCTTCTAGGCCAGTGGTTCTCAACCTTCCTAATGCTGCGACCCCTTAATACAGTTCCTCATGTTGTGGTGACCCCCAACCGTGACATTATTTTCGTTGCTACCCCATAACTGTAATTTTGCTACTGTTATGAATCGGCATGTAAATATCTGATATGCTGGATGTATTTTCATTCACTGCACCAAATATGGCACAAATACCCAATATGCCCAAATTTGAATACTGGTGGGGTTGATTTTTTCCTTTGGGAGTTGTAATTACTGGGATTTATAGTTCATCTACATTCAAAGAACATTCTGAACTCTACCAATGATGAAATAGGAACTAAACTTGGCACACAGAACTCCCATGACCAACAGAAAATACTGGAAAGGTTTGGTGGGCATTGGCCTTGAGTTTTGGAGTTGTAGTCCACCTATATCCAGAGAGCACTGTGGACTCAAACAATGATGGATCTGGACCAATCTTGGTACAAATACTCAATATGCCCAAATGTGAACACTGGTGGAATTTGGGGGAAACAGATCTTGACATTTGGGGGTTGTAGTTGCTGGGATTTATAGTTCACCTACAATTAATGAGCATTCTGAACTTCACCAATGATAGAATTGGGCCAAACTTCCCACACAGAACCCCCATGACCAACAGAAAATACTGTGTTTTCTGATGGTCTTTGGTGACCCCTCTGACATCCCCTTGCAACCCCCCCCCCGGGGTCCCAACCCCCAGGTTGAGAAACGCTGTTCTAGGTCAAGCATGATGGGGCTGTGCTTTCTCTTCTTCTTCCAAGTCTAGGGCAGTGGCAGTTGGAAAAGAGGAAGTCTGTTTAATCTTCTTTTGGGTCCAGTACAATGAGCTTACTGCCTCTTCCTCCAAGGCTAGTTCAGTATCAGTTGGGATGGATGGGGTCTTTAATACGCTTCCAGGTCTTACGTGATGGAGCTGTGCTTCCTTTTCTCCTTCCAAGGCTAGGACAATGGCAGTTTGGGAGGAGGGAAGCCTTTGATCTTCTTCTGGGCCAAGCATGATGGAGCTGTGCTTCCTCTTCTTCTTCCAAGGCTATGGCAATAGCAGTTGGGAAAAAAGAGAGGGCCTTTAATCTTCTTCTGGGCCAAGCATGATGGGGATGTGCTCCCGTTTCTTCCTCTAAGACTAGGGCAGTTGTAGTTGGGGAGGGCCTTTAATCTTCTAGGCCAAGCATAATAGATATGTGCTTTCTTTTCTTCTCCCAAAGCAAATACAATGGTAATTGGGAAAGAAAGAAGGGATTTAATCTTCTTCTGGGCTAAGCATGATGGACCTATGTTGCCTCTTCTTCCAAGACTAGGGCAAAGGCAGTTGGGAAGGAGTGGGAACTTTTATTCTTCTTTTTGGTCTAGCACAATGAAGCTTGCTTCCTCTTCTTTTCTCCCAAGGCTAAGGCAATGGCGGTTGGCATGGGGGTGTTCTATAATCTGCTTCTAGGTCTTACGTAATGGAGCTGTGCTGTCTTTTCTCCTTCTGAGGATAGGGCAATGGCAGTTGGGATGGGGTGTGTGTGTGTTGTATAATCTGCTTCTGGGTGTTATGTGATTGAGCTGCACTGCCTTTTCTCCTTCCGAGGATGGGGCAATGGCAGTTGGGAAGGAGCGAGAGCCTTTAATCTTAGAATCATAGAATCAAAGAGTTGGAAGAGACCTCATGGGCCATCCAGTCCAACCCCCTGCCAAGAAGCAGGAATATTGCATTCAAATCACCCCTGACAAATGGCCATCCAGCCTCTGCTTAAAAGCTTCCAAAGAAGGAGCCTCCACCACACTCCGGGGCAGAGAGTTCCACTGCTGAACGGCTCTCACAGTCAGGAAGTTCTTCCTAATGTTCAGATGGAATCTCCTCTCTTGTAGTTTGAAGCCATTGTTCCGTCCTAGTCTCCAAGGAAGCAGAAAACAAGCTTGCTCCCTCCTCCCTGTGGCTTCCTCTCACATATTTATACATGGCTATCATATCTCTCAGCCTTCTCTTCTTCAGGCTAAACATGCCCAGCTCCTTAAGCCGCTCCTCATAGGGCTTGTTCTCCAGACCCTTGAGTCGCCCTCCTCTTTAGTCGCCCTCCTCTGGACACATTCCAGCTTGTCAATATCTCTCTTGCATTGCGGTGGCCAGAATTGGACACAATATTCCAGGTGTGGTCTAACCAAAGCAGAATAGAGGGGTAGCATTACTTCCCTAGATCTAGACACTATGCTCCTATTGATGCAGGCCAAAATCCCATTGGCTTTTTTTGCCGCCATAACATTGTTGGCTCATGTTTAACTGTTGTCCACGAGGACTCCAAGATCTTTTTCACATGTACTGCTCTCGAGCCAGGCATTGTCCCCATTCTGTATCTTTGCATTTCGTTTTTCCTGCCAAAGTGGAGTATCTTGCATTTGTCCCTGTTGAACTTCATTTTGTTAGTTTTGGCCCATCTCTGTTATCTGTCAAGATTGTTTTGAATTCTGCTCCTGTCCTCTGGAGTATTGGCTATCCCTCCCAATTTGGTGTCGTCTGCAAACTTGATGATCCTGCCTTCTAGCCCTTCATCTAAGTCATTAATAAAGATGTTGAACAGGACCGGGCCCAGGACGGAACCCTGCGGCACTCCACTTGTCACTTCTTTCCAAGCTGAAGAGGAAGCATTAGTGAGCACTCTCTGTGTTCGTCCACTTAACCAATTACAGATCCACCTCACCGTAGTTTTGCCTAGCCCACATTGGACTAGTTTCCTTGCCAGAAGGTCATGGGGGACCTTGTCGAAGGCCTTACTGAAATCCAGGTACGCTACATCCACGGCATTCCCCGCATCTACCCAGCTTGTAACTCTATCGAAAAAAGAGATCAGATTAGTCTGGCATGACTTGTTTCTGATAAATCCATGTTGACTATTAGCGATGACTGCATTTGTTTCTAAGTGTTTGCAGACCGCTTCCTTAACAATCTTTTCCAGAATCTTGCCCGGTATCGACGTGAGGCTGACCGGACGGTAGTTGTTTGGGTCATCCTTTTTTCCCTTCTTGAAGATTGGGACCACATTGGCCCTCCTCCAATCTGCTGGAACTTCTCCCGTTCTCCAAGAACTCTCAAAGATGGTTGCCAATGGTTCCGAAATGACTTCCGCTAGTTCCTTCAATACTCTGGGGTGTAGTTGATCTGGCCCTGGGTTGAACTCATTAAGAGCGGCCAGGTATTCCTGGACGACTTCTTTCCCAATTTGGGGTTGGATGTCCTCCAATCCCTCATCCACTCCATCTTGCTGAGGTTGAAGACTCTCTTTTTGTGAGAAGACCGAGGCAAAGAAGGCATTAAGTAGTTCTGCCTTTTCCCTATCCCCTGTCAGCATTGCCCCATCTTCTCCTCGAAGAGGTCCTATCGCCTCCTTGTTTTTCCTTTTTCTACTGACATAAGAATAGAATCTTCTTCTGGGCCAAGCACGATGGAGCTGTGCCTGTCTATTATTCTCTCCCTCCAAGGCTAGGGCAGTGGCAGTTGGAAACGAGGGCCTTTAATCTTCTTTTGGACTTAAAGGTGGAATTGTGCCCTTTTCTTTCCTGGCACACTCAAGCCATGGCAGTTGGGATGGTGGAAGTGTCTTCAATCTGCTTCTGGGCCAAGGCATGATGGAATAGTGCCTGCCTCTTCTCCCCCTGGGCAGTGGCCCTTGGGATGAAGCAAGGGTCTTTCCTCTGCTTCTGGGTCTACGCAGAAAGGGGCTGTGCCAGTTGCAAGCCTGTTTTTCATTATTCCTGGCAATGTTCAGACTTATGACTCAGATATGAAGGGAACTGATGCCTGATAGTGGAATGGAATCGTGCAAGTTGTAGTGTGGTGAGTCACCACCACTCTTTGGCAAAGAAGGCAGAAGTCTTTGCCAAACTACAACTCCCAGGATTGCATAGTATTGAGTCATGGCATCTAAAGGGGTCCCAAACTGCATTAATGCAACAGTGCAGATGCATAAAACCTGATGGAAGGGTTGCCATAAGATGAAAACAAGCTGAAGGCACACAACAACAACAACAACAACAACAACCATATTTTTCATCTTCTGGTTGCTGCAGTTTCCTTTTCCCTGGAAAAACAATTTGTTTCACTGGAGATATGTGTGTGTGTGTGTCTGCACATCCACACACGCACATGTACATTTTCATTATTGTGAGTGACAAAAAAAATGCTGTCAAAGTCTTGAGTAGAGTAATTATGATGTCTTTTATTAGACTTGCCAAAGAAGATGAAGATTGTGCAGCCCTGGAGACCTCCTGCGAGTACTTGGAGGCCTGGAAGTCTCCTGTGCATTTGTCCTTTCTTTTCAACTAATAGGAGATGTCATGATTGCATTTCCCATATTCCCCTTAATTTTACAAGGCGGAGAGCGTCTTATATCCTGCAGGAAATTGGATGCAGAGCAGCAGCTTTTATCTATTCCAGTCACTGGAGAGCTACAAAAAAAAGGGGGAAAGATAGTTGCAAAGAGCATACATAGGGGAAGGGAATGCCTTGCCTCCTGTATGTTGTTGGGTGTCAGCTTCCATCATTCTCATGCTGGATAGAACTGATGGGAGTTGGAGTCCAACAAAATGTCCTAACCCAATGTCTAATCCTAACCTGAAACCTTCCACCTGTTGTTGCTCCTCAGGGCCCATTGTCCATGCCCATTCACCCTGCGAGCTGTGGATGATGGGAGTTGTGTGATATCTTCATTGTGAATAAGACAGTCAATTACAATGACTGATGAATAAGACAGTCATTGTAATTGGGTTACTGTGAGTTTTAGAGACTGTATGGTCATGTTCCTGATGTTTTGCCCACATTTATGGCAGACATCCTCAGAGGTTGTGAGGTCTCTCTTTCAAATCTTTTGGAGATTTTAAAACAGAGGCTGGGTGTCCATATTGCTGTTTGGTGGAGTTGGACTAGATGGCCTTTAGGACTCAGGGCGGCTAATATAGGCAACAATTCCATGCCAACAGTATCAAAACAACAATATAAAACAGCAATATAAAATCCATTACATAACAATTAGTGATATTGATTAAAATTACATAATCACATAGAACAAATCACATAATCACAGGTCATAAAGCCATTTCCAATTTTCAAACAATCCTATTGTCAGAGTTCAGTGCCTAAAGTGCTGTTGTGCTCACTAGCCAAAGGCCTGGCTCCAAAACCACATCTTTAGTTTTTTCCTAAAAGTAAGGAGGGAGGACGCCAATCTAATCTCACTGGGGAGCGAATTCCATAAGCAGGGGGTCACCACCGAGAAGGCCCTGTCCCTCGTCCCCACCAGACGGGTTTGAGATGCTGGTGGGACCGAGAGCAGGGCCTCCCCAGTAGATCTTAAATTATGAGGCGAAACGTAGAGAGAGATACGTTCGGATAAGTAAGCTGGGCCGGAGCTGTATAGGGTTTTATAGGCCAAGACCAGCACTCTGAATTGTGCTCGGAGGTGGACCGGCAGCCAGTGGAGCTGACGCAGCAGCGGGGTGGTATGCTCCCTGTATGGCACTCCGGTGAGTAATCTGGCTGCTGCCCATTGGACTAGTTGAAGTTTCAGAACAGTTTTCAAAGGCAACCCCACGTAGAGTGCGTTGCAGTAATCTATTCGGGATGTAACCAGAGTGTGGACCATCGTGGCCAAGTCAGACTTCACAAGGTACGGGCGCAACTGGCGCACAAGCTTTAACTGTGCAAAACCTCCCCTGGCCACCGCCGAGACCTGGGGTTCCAGACTCAGCGATGAATCCAGGATCACTCCCAAGCTGCGAACCTGCGTCTTCAGGGGGAGTGTAGCCCCATCCAACACAGGCTGTAACCCTATGCCCTGATCGGCCTTTCGACTGACCAGGAAGACCTCTGTCTTGTTTGGATTCAATTTCAATTTGTTAGCCCTCATCCAGTCCGACACAGCAGCCAAGCACCGATTCAAGGTATGAACAGCCTCCTTAGTAACAGGTGGGAAGGAGTGACAGATTTGGACGTCATCTGCATACAGATAATAGTCTGAAACTCCGGATAATCTCCCTCAGTGGCTTCATGTAGATGTTAAACAACATTGGAGACAGTACTGAGCCCTGAGGGACTCCACAAAGCAATGGTTGTGGAGCCGCACAGGTGTCACCCAATAACACCTTCTGGGACCGTCCCTCCAGGAAGGACCGGAGCCACTGCAAAGCAGTACCTCCGAGTCCCATTTTTGCGAGGCATCTCAGAAGGATACCGTGGGGCTCCTTTCCAACTCTAAGATTCCTTTGGAGATTTTAAAACATAGGCTGGGTGTCCATATTACTCTCTGGAAGCAGTTGGACTAGATGACCTTTGGGGCTCCCTTTCAACTCAATGATTCCTTTGGAGATTTTAAAACAGGGGCTGGTTGTCCATATTATTGTCTGGAAGGGGGTTGGACTAGATGATCTTTAGGGCTCCCTTCTGAATCCTTTGGAGATTTTAAAACAGAGGCTGGGTGCACTTATTGTTTGGAAGGGGGTTGGACTAGATGACCTTTGGGGTTCCCTTTCAACACAAAGATTCCTTTGGAGATTTTAAAACAGTGGGTTTTGAAGCCCAGGCTGGAAGGGCCTCTGTCAGGAGGGCTTTGGTTGGTGCCTTCCCGTTGATTGATTGATTGATGACATTTATATGCTGTCCTTCTCACCCTGAAGGGGACTCAGAGTGGCTTACAAGTTATATACACACACAATATATTATATTATCAGCATAGTTCAATATTAGTATTATATATTACTATATTGTACTATACCACTATACTGTAATATTATCAGTAATATTACATACAATAAGAAACATAAAATTATATTGTATTAGTATTATATTGTATTATATTATCACATTATCAATATTATATGTGTATACAATATATGATATTATTAGCATAGCACAATATTAGTATTATATATTCCTATGTTGTACTATACCACTATACTATAATATTAGTACTAATATTACATGTGATGTAAAATAAATAATTATTATATTGTATCATTATTAGAATTATATTGTATTACATTGTAATATTATTATCAATATTATGTGTGTATACAATATTATATTATTGGCACAACACAATATTAGTATTATATATTCCTATATTGTACTATACCACTATACTGTAATATTAAATGTAATATAAAATATATAATTATTATATTGTATCATTATTAGTATTATATTCTAAACATTATATTATTATCAATATTATATGTGCATGGAATATATTATATCATTACCACAGCACAATATTAGTATTATATAATACTATATTGTACTATACCACTATACTGTAATATTATTAGTAATATTACACATAATATAAAATATATAATTAATATATTGTATCATTATTAGTATTATATTACTATATTATACTATAGCACTATACTGTAATATTAGTAGTGATATTACATGTAATATAAAGTATTTAATTATTACATTGTATCATAATTCTAATTATATTGCATTACATTATTATCAATATTATATGTGTATACAATATATTATGTCCTTAGCACAGCACAATATTAGTATTATTTATTACTATATTCTACTCTACCACTATACTGTAATATTAGTGATATTACATGCAATATAAAATATATAATTATTATCTTGTATTATTAGTAGTATTATATATTACTATATTATATTATAGCAGTATACTGTAATATTAGTAGTAATATTGCAGGTAATATAAAATATATAATTATTACATTGTATCATTATTAGAATTATATATTACTATATTGTACTACACCATTATATTGTAATATTATTAGTAATATTACAATAGAAAATATAAAATCATTATATTGTATTATTATTAGTATATATTACTATACTGTACTGTAGCACTACACTGTAATATTAGTAGTAATATTACAAGTAATATAAAATATATAATTATAATATCATTTTATTATTATATTGTATTACATTATATTAATAGCAATATCATATGTGTATCCAATATATGAGATTATTAGCACAGCACAATATTAGTATTATGTATTACTAGATTGTACTATACCATAGAATCATAGAATCAAAGAGTTGGAAGAGACCTCCTGGGCCATCCAGTCCAACCCCATTCTGCCAAGAAGCAGGAATATTGCATTCAAATCACCCCTGACAGATGGCCATCCAGCCTCTGTTTAAAAGCTTCCAGAGAAGGAGCCTCCACCACACTCCGGGGCAGAGAGTTCCACTGCTGAACGGCTCTCACAGTCAGGAAGTTCTTCCTCATGTTCAGATGGAATCTCCTTTCTTGTAGTTTGAAGCCATTGTTCCATTGTCCTAGTCTCCAGGGCAGCAGAAAACAAGCTCGCTCCCTCCTCTCTATGACTTCCCCTCACATATTTATACTTGGCCATCATGGCTCCTCTCAGCCTTCTCTTTTTCAGGCTAAACATGCCCAACTCCTTAAGCCGCTCCTCATAGGGCTTGTTCTCCAGACCCTTGATCATTTTAGTCGCCCTCCTCTGGACACATTCCAGCTTGTCAATATCTCTCTTGAATTGTGGTGCCCAGAATTGGACACAATATTCCAGGTGTGGTCTAACCAAAGCAGAATAGAGGGGTAGTATTACTTCCTTAGATCTAGACACTATGCTCCTATTGATGCAGGCCAAAATCCCATTGGCTTTTTTTGCCGCCACATCACATTGTTGGCTCATGTTTAACTTGTTGTCCACGAGGACTCCAAGATCTTTTTCACATGTACTGCTTTCGAGCCAGGCGTCCCCCATTCTGTATCTTTGCATTTCATTTTTTCTGCCCAAGTGGAGTATCCTGCATTTGTCCCTATTGAACTTCATTTTGTTAGTTTTGGCCCATCTCTCTAATCTGTCAAGATCGTTTTGAATCCTGCTCCTGTCCTCTGGAGTATTGGCTATCCCTCCCAATTTGGTGTCGTCTGCAAACTTGATGATCCTGCCTTCTAGCCCTTCATCTAAGTCATTAATAAAGATGTTGAACAGGACCGGGCCCAGGACGGAACCCTGCGGCACTCCGCTCGTCACTTCTTTCCAGGATGAAGAGGAAGCATTGGTGAGCACCCTCTGGGTTCGTCCATTTAACCAATTACAGATCCACCTCACCGTAGTTTTGCCTAGCCCACATTGGACTAGTTTCCTTGCCAGAAGGTCATGGGGGACCTTGTCGAAGGCCTTACTGAAATCCAGGTACGCTACATCCACGGCATTCCCCGCATCTACCCAGCTTGTAGCTCTATCGAAAAGAGATCAGATTAGTCTGGCATGACTTGTTTTTGATAAATCCATGTTGACTATTAGCAATGACCGCATTTGTTTCTAAGTGTTTGCAGACCACTTCCTTAACAATCTTTTCCAGAATCTTGCCTGGTATTGACGTGAGGCTGACCGGACGGTAGTTGTTTGGGTCATCCTTTTTTCCCTTCTTGAAGATTGGGACCACATTGGCCCTCCTCCAATCTGCTGGAACTTCTCCCGTTCTCCACGAACTCTCAAAGATGGTTGCCAATGGTTCCGAAATGACTTCTGCTAGTTCCATATTATATTATTAGCATAACACAATATTAATATTATATATTACTAGATTGTACTATATAATTATTATATTGTATTATTATTACTATTATTCGTATTATATTGTATGACATTATGTATTACTAGATTGTACTATACCATATTGTATTATTAGCATAACACAGAATTAGTATTGTATATTACTAGATTGCACTATACCATATTATATTATTAGCATAACACAATATTAACATTATATATTACTAGATTGCACTATACTGTATTATATTATTAGTATAACACAGAATTAGTATTGTATATTACTAGATTGTCCTATACCATATTATATTATTAGCATAACACAGAATTAGTATTGTATATTACTAGATTGCACTATATCGTATTATATTATTAGCATAACACAGTATTAAAAAGGTAAAGGTATTCCCCTGACATTAAGTCCAGTCATGTCTGACTCTGGGGTGTGGTGCTCATCTCCATTTCTAAGCCGAAGAGCCAGCGTTGTCTGTAGACACCTCCAAGGTCATGTGGCCAGCATGACTGCATGGAGCGCCGTTACCTTCCCGCCGGAGCGGTACCTATTGATCTACTCACATTTGCATGTTTTCGAACTGCTAGGTTGGCAGAAGAACACAGTATTAGTATTGTATATTACTAGATTGTCCTATACCATATTATATTATTAGCATAATGCAGAATTAGTATTGTATATTACTAGATTGCACTATACCATATTATATTATTAGCATAACACAATATTAACATTATATATTACTAGATTGCACTATACTGTATTATAGGCCTGGGTAACAACGCAAAAATTTGTTTCTAAAATCGATTTGTATTTGGGGGGTTTTTTTGTTTCGATATTTAAAATAATTACAAAATTTTCCTTTTAAAAAGTTCGATATTTACGAAATTTCGTAAATGGTAAAAAATTAACGAATCGATTTCCGAAACAATAACGAATCGATTCGTTAATGGCGGACGCGACCGCGAAATACGCTAAAAAACCTCCAAAACCTTCTGAAGCTTCCCTCTCCCTCTGTTGTTGACTGTTGGTGTGATATTATAATTTTTTCACTAATTAAACCATAAAACTGGCCCAGACATGCGGAAATAATAACGAAACGACCTCAGAACAATAACGAAACGAATACAATAACGAAATACGAAGCATTTACAAAACGTGTTTAAAAATTCATTTTTTTTAATGATTGCTCCAGAATGGTTCGTTATCGTTTTGTAATTGGAAAAATTAACGAATTATTAACGAATTACGAATTAACGAAACGAAACCGCCCAGGCCTACTGTATTATATTATTAGTATAACACAGAATTAGTATTGTATATTACTAGATTGTCCTATACCATATTATATTATTAGCATAACACAGAATTAGTATTGTATATTACTAGATTGTCCTATACCGTATTATATTATTAGCATAACACAGTATTTACATGATATATTACTAGATTGCACTATATAATTATTATATTGTATTATTATTATTATTATTATTATTATTATTATTATATTGTATGACATTATAATACTATGACCAATATTATATGTGTATACAATACATTGTATTAGGCAGTGCTATGCTGAGGACAGGTAAGCATCACCTACATCACCTTCTGCCTCCCTGTTCTGTGCTCCTGGTGTACTTATCCCTACACTTGGCCCCGCCCCTTCTGATTCCCGCCCATCCTATTGGTTGAGAATCTTTTTTTATGCAAATATCCTCGGTGGATTGGGAGGGCGGGAGGTGTGTGCGGGAGGGGAACAGCCCAGTGACGTCACTGGAATCAAGAGGGAGGGAGCGAGGGAGGGGGGGGGAGGGGGCGACTTGGGGGCCCCCTATTCCCCCCCCTTTCCTCCCTTCCTTCCTCCTCCCCCTCCTCCTCCCCCGGCTGGCCTCCTTCCTCCTCGTGGGGCGGGGCAGAGCCCATCATGGCTTCGGTGGCCAACGGGCTGGCCCATGCGCACCCTCCTCCGCCGCCCCCTCCCCCTCCGCCTCCCCCTCCTCCCCCCGCGGGGCCCCCGCCCTTGCCGCTCTTCCCGCCGCCCTTGCCGCCCCCCCCTCCGCCGCCTTTGCCGCTGCCGCCTCCGCCCGCGCTGCTCTTCCTGCAGGCGGGCGCCCCCCCCTCCGCGCCCAGGTTCAGCACCGCGGACAGCGGCTCCTCCTCGGCGGCGGCGGCGGCGGCGGGCAGCATGAACGGCGGCTTGACGACGACGACGCCGGCGACGACGACGACGCAGCCCGTCTCGGCGACGACGCCTCCCGCCGCCCCCGCCTCCGCCGCCATCGCCATGAAGGACCACGATGCCATCAAGCTCTTCGTGGGGCAGATCCCGCGCAACCTCGAGGAGGGGGACCTCAAGCCCCTCTTCGAGGAGTTCGGCAAGATCTACGAGCTCACCGTCCTCAAGGACCGCTTCACCGGCATGCACAAAGGTAGGCAGGCAAGGCAAGGCAGGGAGGGAGGGAGGGAGGCTCCCCCGGGAAGGAAGGAAGCAGCAAAGCCCTCCCGGCAGAGGGCCGGCCAGCACCGGCTGTACGGAGCCCCAAAGGACAGCTAGTCCAACCCACTCCCAAACTGGAACATGGGACCCAGCCTCTGTTTGAAAAGCTCCACAGGAATCCTTGAGTTGGAAGGGAGCCCCAAAGGGCATCTAGTCCAACCATCCTCCTAAGAGGATGGCACCACCTGAGCCCTCCCAACAGATGGCCATGCAGCCTGTGTTGAAAACTCCATAGGAATCCTTGAGTTGGAAGGGAGCCCCAAAGGACAGCTAGCCCAACCCTCTTCCTAAGAGGATAGCACCATCTGAGCCCTCCCAACAGATGGCCATGCAGCCTGTGTTAAAAACTCCACAGGAATCCTTGAGTTGGAAGGGAGCCCCAAAGGACATCTAGTCCAACCCTCTTCCTAAGACGATGGCACCATCTCAGCCCTCCCAACAGATGGCCATCCGCCCTGTTAAAAACTCCACAGGAATCCTTGAGTTGGAAGGGAGCCCCAAAGGACATCTAGTCCAACCCTCTTCCAAGCAGGGATACACCATCCGAGCCCTCCCGAAAGATGGCCATCCGTCCCATGTTAAAAATTCCACAGGAATCCTTGAGTTGGAAGGGAGCCCCAAAGGGCATCTAGTCCAACCCTCTTCCAAGCAGGGATACACCATCCGAGCCCTCCCGAAAGATGGCCATCCGTCCCATGTTAAAAATTCCACAGGAATCCTTGAGTTGGAAGGGAGCCCCAAAGGGCATCTAGTCCAGCCCTCTTCCAAGCAGGGATACACCATCCGAGCCCTCCCGAAAGATGGCCATCTGTCCCATGTTAAAAATTCCACAGGAATCCTTGAGTTGGAAGGGAGCCCCAAAGGACCTCTAGTCCAACCCTCTTCCTAAGAGGATGGCACCATCCAAGCCCTCCCAACAGATGGCCATCTGTCCTGTGTTAAAAACTCCACAGGAATCCTTGAGTTGGAAGGGAGCCCCAAAGTCCATCCCTCTTCCAAGCAGGGATACACCATCCAAGCCCTCCTGACAGATGGCCGGCCAGCCCAGGTTCAGAGAAAGATTGTAGGGAGCCTCAAAGGACAGCTAGTCCAACCCACTCCCAAACTGGAACATGGGACCCAGCCTCTGTTTGAAAAGCTCCACGGGAATACTTGAGTTGGAAGGGAGCCCCAAAGTGCCATCTAGTCCAACCCTCTTCCTAAGAGGATGGCACCATCCAAGCCCTCCCGACAGATGGCCATGCAGCCTGTATTAAAAACTCCATAGGAATCCTTGAGTTGGGAGGGAGCCCCAAAGTGCCATCTAGTCCAATCCTCTTCCAAGCAGGTATACCCCCTCTGAGCCCTCCCGACAGATGGCCATCCATCCTGTGTTAAAAACTATACAGGAATCCTTGAGTTGGAAGAGAGCCCCAAAGGACATCTAGCCCAACCCACTCCCAAACCATAATAGGGACACACAACCTCTGTTTTGAAAGCTCCAAAGGAATAGTTGTGTTGGAAAGAGTCCCAAAGGCCATTTAGTCCAACTCTCTTCCAAGCAGGATGGCACCAGCCGAGCCCACCCCCCACCCCCACCCTAACAGATAGCCATCCAGCCTGTGTTAAAAACTCCATAGGAATCCTTGAGTTGGAAGGGAGCCCCAAAGTGCCACCTAGCCCAACCCTCTTCCTAACAAGATGGCACCATCCGAGCCCTCCCAACAGTTGGCCATCCATCCTGTGTTAAAAACTACACAGGAGTCCTTGAGTTGGAAGGAAGCCCCAAAGGCCATCTAGTCCAACCCCCTTCCAAACCCTAATAGGGACATCCAGCCTCTGGTTTTAAATCTCCAAAGGAATCCTTGAGTTGGAAGGGAGTCCCAAAGTGCCATCTAGTCCAACCCTCTTCCAAGCAGGGATACACCATCTGAACCCTCCTGACAGATGGCCACGCAGCCTCTGTTTTCAAATCTCCTTGAGTTGGAAGGGAGCCCCAAAGGCCATGTAGTCCAACCCACTTCCAAACAAATAGAGACACACAGCCTCTGTTTTAAAAGCTCCCTCCTGACAGATGTCCACCCAGCCTCTGTTGTCAAGCTGTAATAGGGATGCCCAGCCTCTGCTTTGAAAGCTTCAAAGGACTCATTGAGTCAGAAGGGAGGCCCAAAGGACATCTAGTCCAACTCACTCCCAAACTGTAATATGGGCACCTAGCCTCTGTTTTAAAAGCTCCAAAAGAATAGTTGTGTTGGAAGGGAGCCCCAAAGGACATCTTGTCCAACCCCCTTCTAATCAGAAAGGAATCCTTAAATTGGAAGGGAACCCCAAAGCCCGTCTAGGCCAACCCTCTTCCAAAGCGTAATGGACACACCCAACCTCCTTTTGAAACCTCCAAAGGAATCACTGAGTTGGCGGGGAGCCCCAAAGTGCTGTCTAGCTCAACCCCCTTTCAAACCATAATGGGGATGCCCACCTCTGTTTTAAAAGCTCCAAAAGAATGTTGAGTTGGAAGGGAGCCCCAAAGGACATCTAGTCCAACCGCCTTCCAAACTGTAATTGGGATGCCCAACCTCTGTTCTGAAAGCTCAAAGGAATAGTTGAGTTGGAAGGGAGCCCACTTCCAAACGGTAATAGGGATGCCCAGCCTCTGTGTATTAATCTTGTTGTGTATCAAATTATTATTATTATTATTATTATTTATTTATTTATTTATTTATTTTATTTACTTTTCTTATATACTGCTGTTCTCAGCCCGAGGGCTGAGAATAATAATAATTATTATTATTATTGCAAAGACTTTGGCACAAACCAGTAAAGGTGGTCCTAGTGGTGATTGGCACACTGGGTAAAGTGCCTAAAGACCTTGGCCTGCACTTAAACACAATCAGCACTGACAAAATTACCATCTGCCAGCTGCAAAAAGGCCACCTTACTGGGAATTGCACGCATTATTCGCCGATACATCACACAGTCCTAGACACTTGGGAAGCATCCGACGTGTCATCCAATACAACAGCCAGCAGAGTGTCCGCTGTGGACTCACCTTGTTGTGTTTCAAATAATAATAATAATTATAATTATAATTATTTTATTATTGCTAATTTATAACAAGATTAATACACAGCAAACAAGATATGTTATGTATTTTTTCACACATTGAACACTTCCCAAGTGTCTAAGACTGTGTGATATATCGGCAAATAATGTGTGCAGATCTGAGTAGGGTGGCCTTTTGCAGCTGACAGATAGTGATTTTGTCGGTGCCAATCATTTTTAAGTGCAGGCCAGGGTCTTGAGGAACTGCACCCAGTGTGCCAATTACCATTGGGACCACCCTCTGGCTTGTGCCAGAGTCTTTATTTATCTACTGCATTTGTATACCACCTTTCTCAGCCAGAGGCGGTATCCAAATTGCAGTTCAATCTTTAAATCCTCATATCGTGTAAGCTTTTCCAGTTGCTTCTCATCAATGCTGTTGTTGCCTGGGATTGCAACATCTACAATTCATATTTGTTTTTTTATCCTCAACTGTGAGGTCAGGAGTATTATTATTACTATTACTATTATTATTATTTATTGTTGAAAGCTATCATGGCCAGAATCACTGGGTTGCTGTAGGTTTTTCGGGCTGTATGGCCATGTTCTAGAAATATTCTCTCCTGACGTTTCATCTGCATCTGTGGCAAGCATCCTCAGGAGTTGTAGGATGCCTGCCAGAGATGCAGGTGAAATATCAGGAGAGATTGCTTCTAGATCTCTAAGGATGCCTATAATAGATGCAGGCGGAATGTCAGGAGAGAATGTTTCTAGACCTCTGAGGATGCCTGTTCTAGATGCAGGTGAAATGTCAGGAGAGAACACTTCTGGAACATGGCCATACAGCCTGAAAAACCTACAACAACCTACAACAACCCATATTATTTATTATTTATATATTATAATTTATTATTATTTCTATAATTTATTATTATTTCTATAATTTATTATTATTAATAATATACTTCTTTCACCATTTGTCATTGTCTTCACATAGTTCGCAGCTTTAACTGGCATTATTATTATTATTATTATTATTATTATTATTATTATTATGTGTCTTTCTTGCCTTGTGAAAACCATAACTACAAGTATGAATGCATAAGGACCTCACAACCTCTGAGGATGCCTGCCATAGATGCAGGTGAAATGTCAGGAGAGAGTGCTTCTAGAACATGGCCCTACAACAACCCGTAAGGTTGCTTAGTGGTCTGCTTAGCGGTCTGGAGGTGTCTTTCCCTCCACCCCCCAAAAAATGGGTAAAAAGCAAGGCTACGCACTAAGCAAGTGTTTGGAAACGTTGAGAAAAATAGTGCAAAGTGAATGGCTGAGCAAACAAATGTGCAAACGGTGAATGGAGGGGAGGAAGCGGGGAAGGATTTGTAAATAGACACAGAATGAATGGAGGGGAGGAGATGGATATGGCAGGGAGGGGTCTTTTGCCCCCTCGAAAGTTTCCTCCCTTGTGATATATTTATAAATGAGTGTTGTGTGCTAAGGGAAGGGCGGTTGAGGCAAGAATGCCAACTCCAAAACAGATAGGATCTAGAGGTCTGCAACTTGGACCCTCCGGGTATTTTGGACTCTGACTCCACAATTCCTAGCAGCCTCAGGCCCTTCCCATGCCTGATGTAGAGGAAGCTTCCTTGCATTCCGCACAGGCAACAGAGTCTAACGTTGGTTGTGGGCCCAGCACTCATCTTAAGCAGCTGAGGGGGGAAAGGAAAGGGCCTGAGGGTGTTAGGAATGGTGGGAGCTGGAGTCCAAAACACCTGGACAGAGGGCCAAAATTTGCCCATACCTGCTGTAGAGGAAGCTTCTTTACACTCTGCACAGGCAACAAAGCCTAACATTGGTTATGGGCCCAGCATTCAGCTTAAGCGGCAGAAGGGGAAAAGGAAAGGGCCTGAGGCTGTTAGGAATTGTGGGAGTTGGAATCCAAAACACCTGGAGAGAGTGACGAAGTTTGCCCATACCTGCTGTAGAGGAACCTTCCTTGCACTCCACACAGGCAACAGAGCCTAACGTTGGTTATGGGCCCAGCACTGAGCTTAAGCATCTAAGAGGGAAAAGGAAAGAGCCTGAGGCTGTTAGGAATTGTGGGAGTCAGAATCCAAAACACTTGGAGAGAGGACTGAAGTTGGCCCATACCTGCTGTAAAGGAAGCTTCCTTGCATTCCGCACAGGCAACAGATCCTAACATTGGTTGTGGGCCCAGTGTTCAGCTTATGCGGTTGGGGGGGGGGGGGAGAAAGGGCCTGAGGCTGTTAGGAATTGTGGGAGTTGAAGTCCCACACCTGGAGAAAGGGCTGAAATTTGCCCATGCCTGTTGTAGAGGAAGCTTCCTTGCACTCCACACAGGCAACAGATCCTAATGTTGGTTGTGGGTCCAGCACTCATCTTAAGCAGCTGAGGGAGAAACGGAAGGGCCTGAGGCTGTTAGGAATTGTGGGAGTTGAAGTCCAAAACACCTGGAGAGAGGGCCATGTTTGCCCATGCCTGTTGTAGAGGAAGCTTCCTTGCATTCCGCACAGGCAACAGAGCCTAATCTTGGTTATAAGCCCAGCATTCAGCTTAAGCGGCTGAGGGGAAAAAGGAAAGGTCCTGAGGCTGTCAGGAACTGTGGAAGTCGGAGTCCAAAACACCCAGGGGGGCCAAGTTTGCCCATGCCTTAACTGCCATGGCCCCACCAAAGTACAACTCTCAGAACCCATTCCATAGAATAGATCTGTGGCCATTAAAGCAGAATCACATAAGGAGCGTCATTCTACTTGTTCTTAGTCGGTTCCAAATCCGATTCACTCGGACAATGTTTTATCTGCTCCGGTATTGTTTTATACAATTATTTCCCACCACACCGTTAGAAAGACAGCGAAAGTGCTCATAAAGCATCCTAATGCTCATCTCGGCGAGGGATAAAAGCCGGTTGTCAAGGAAGGAGCATGTCGACAGGGACGGGAGATGTCCTAGATGTGTACCTGTTGGCGATGTCTCGTAGCAGTTTAAGAGACTGGGTAGTACAAATAAGAAAGCAGGTGCCATCACTAGAGAGTGCATTTCCTTCCCTCTTCTGTATACATTTTGGCACTTTCCTTCATCCTTTCCCATTGTTGTCCACTGCTTTGGTATTCTGGACTTTTTGGACTTTGGAAACCCCAACCAGGATAGCCAGTGGTCATGGATTCTGAGATCTAAAGTCCAAAACATTGGAGGACCAAAGATTAAATGTGTATAGTTTCCTTCCCTCTTCTGTATACGTTTTGGCACTTTCCTTCATCCGTTCCCATTGTTGTCCACTGCTTTAGTATTCTGGACTTTTGGGACTTTGGAAACCCCAACCAGGATGGCCAATGGTCATGGATTCTGGGATCTAAAGTCTGAAACTTTGGAGGACCAAAGATTAATTGAGTATAGTTTCCTTCCCTCTTCTGTATACGTTTTGGCACTTTCCTTCATCCTTTCCCATTGTTGTCCATTGCTTTGGTATTCTGGACTTTTTGGACTTTGGAAACCCCAACCAGGATGGCCAATGGTGATGGATTCTGGGATTCGAAGTCCAAAACATTGGAAGACCAACAATTAATTGAGTATAGTTTCCTTCCCTCTTCTGTATACATTTTGGCACTTCCCTTCACCCTTTCCCATTGTTGTCCACTGCTTTAGTATTCTGGACTTTTTGGACTATGGAAATCCCAACCAGGATGGTGATGGATTCTGGGATCCAAAGTCCAAAACATTGGAAGATCAAAGATTAATTGAGTATAGTTTCCTTCCCTCTTCTGTATACGTTTTGGCACTTTCCTTCATCCTTTCCCATTGTTGTCCACTGCTTTGGCATTCTGGACTTTTTGGACTTTGGAAACCCCAACCAGGATACCCAATGGTCATGGATTCTGGGATCCAAAGTCCAAAACATTGGAAGACCAAAGATTAACTCAGTCTAGAGCAGTGATTCTCAACCTTCCTAATGCTGCGACCACTTAATACAGTTCTTCATGTTGTGGTAACCCCCAACCATAACATTATTTCTGTTGCTACTTTGTAACTGTAGTTTTGCGACTGTTATGAGCCGTAATGTAAATATCTGATAGGCAGGATGTAATTTCATTCATCGGACCAAATTTGGCACAAATTCCCGATATGCCCAAATTTGAATACTGGGGTTAGGGGAGATTGATTTTGTCATTTAGTTTTGTAGTTGCTGGGATTTATAGTTCACCTAAAATCAAAGAGCATTCTGAACTCCACCAATGATGGTATTGAACCAAACTTAGCGCACAACATTCCAATGACCAACAGAAAATGCTGGAAAGGGTTTGGTGGCATTGACCTTGAGTTTTGGAAGGTTGAGTTTTGGAAGGTTGAGAACCACTGCCATAAACACACACATATCCATATTTCTTACCACTTTCTAATTATCTGAAAGCAAGCATGGGCAAACTTTGGCCCTCAAGGCGTTTTGGACTTCAACTTCCACAATGAATACATTTCCAAATGCCAAAACACAAATAAATCTGAAATAAAAGAATAAAATAATAGAAAATAAATAATTCACACAGTTTGACTGCACTTGAACTGCCCCGGCTCAATGCTATGGAATTGCAGGAGCTATAGTTTCCCAAGAACCTTAACCCAAGTTCTTTAGATATACTTTGTAAACCTACAATTCCCAGGATTCCACAGCATTTGAACTGCCCTGGCTCAATGCAGGAGCCATAGTTTCCCAAGAACCTTAACCTGACTTCGTTAGATATACACTGTAAAACTACAATCCCCAGGACTCCACAGCATTTGAACTACCCTGGCTCAATGCTATGGAATTGCAGGAGCTATAGTTTCCCAAGAAGCTTAACCTGACTTCATTAGATATACATTGTAAAACTACAAGTCCCAGGATTCCATAGCATTGAGCCATGGCAGTACAAGTGGTGTCATTTACCAGCTGTTAGGAATGGTGGGAGTTGAAGTCCAAAACGCCTGGAGGGCCAAAGATTGCCCATATCTGTCCTAAACTTTTTGGGATAGCAATTGCAAAGTTCTGGAAGCTATCATCATTATCATCGTCATCACAACAACATGTGTTGCTCAGGCCAAAGATCCGCAACTGTACAAGCCTGAAATTACATTCAGCTCATGATTCCATTCCAATATGTTATCCAACCCGTGCCATTGTTCATCTAATTAAGATGAGTCTTGATGTGGGGCCGCCCCGCCAAAAATGTCCTTTTCGTTGGGTCCCTTCTTCTCTCTTCCGCGAAACGGCTGTTTGGGGCTTGTTTTGAGTCGTGCTGAACTGCCGCAGCCCAGAGCCGTGGTCCATCTGCCCATCGGTGGCTCATTCTCGCTGTGTTTTTTCCCCCCGCCCCGTTCTGGAGCTTTTTCCACTCAAACTCGAGATCGCTGCACTTATTAAGAGCTATTAATACTTAATCATCTGGCAGATTTAATTGTGCCAATATTAAAAATGCATCAATGTCAAATTTCGTTCATTAAATATTTACCTTTTCAAAGGGAAACTGTTTTGCTGCTGTTTTAATATCATTTTTAGAAAGCTTTATGGAGGGTTTATTATTATTATTTTATTAAAAAGCTGCTAATGATGTAGACGGCGCCTGACGAACCGAACGGACTTGTTGTTGTAGTTGTTGTTGCGCCGGTTTTGTTGAAAGGCAAGCAAAGTGGGTCCACTTCCTTTCGGCTTCATAAAAACACGGGCACCAAGCTGAGCAGAAGTGTTTTGACAGATGTGACATGAATGTAGGGCAGAAGGTGCATCTGTACGGTGGAATTAATGCAGTTTGAGATCACTTCCAACTGCCGTCGCTCAATGCTACGGAGTCCTGGGAGTTGTAGTTTGACAATATCGTTACCTTGTCAAACGGCAACTCTTATGATACCATAGCATTGAGTCAGGGCAGTTATTATTGGTATCGATTTGATGCTACTTCAACTGCCGTGGCTCAGTACTATGGAGTCCTGGGAGTTGTAGTTTGACAATATCGTTACCTTGTCAAACAGCAACTGTCATGATGCCATAGCATTGAGTCAGGGCAGTTATTATTGGTATTGGTTTGATACTACTTCAACTGTCGTGCCTCAGTACTATGGAGTCCTGGGAGTTGTAGTTTGACAATATCGTTACCTTGTCAAACGACAACTCTTATGATGCCATAGCATTGAGTCAGGGCAGTTATTATTGGTATTGGTTTGATGCTACTTCAACTGTCGTGGCTCAGTACTACAGAGTCCTGGGAGTTGTAGTTTGACAATATAATTACCTTGTCAAATGACAACTCTCATGATGCCATAGCATTGAGTCAGGGCAGTTATTATTGGTTTCTTTTTCATACTACTTCAACTGTCGTGGCTCAGTACTATGGAGTTCTGGGAGTTGTAGCTTGACAGTATCGTTACCTTATCAAACGACAACTCTCATGATGCCATAGCATTGAGTCATGGCCGTTAAATTGGTATCAAACTGCATTATTTCTGGGTTGCTGTGAATTTTCCAAGCTGCATGGCCATGTTCCAGAAGCATTCTCTCCTGTTGTTTTGCCCACATCTATGGCAGGCATTCTCACAGGTTGAGAAACTAGGCAAGTGGGGTTTATATATCTGTGGAATGTCCAGGATGAGGAAAAGAACTCTTGTCTGTTTGAGGCAAGTGCAAATGTTGCAATTGGCCACCTTGATTAGCATTCAATGCGGGTTCAAAGCCTGGCTGGTTGCTTCCTTTGTTGGGAGGTGTTAGCTGGCCCTGATTGATTCTTGTTTGGAATTCCCCTATTTTCAGGGTGTTGCTCTTTATTTACTGGGAGCACCCAGTGGGTTAAAGCGCTGAGCTGCTGAACTTGCTTACCGAAAGTTCGCAGGTTCGACTCTGAACAGAGGGGTGAGCGCCCACTGTTAACCCCAGCTTCTGCCAACCTAGCAGTTCAAAAACATGCAAATGTGAGTAGGTCAGTAGGTACCACTCCGGCGGGAAGGTAACGGCATTCCATGCAGTCATGCCAGTCGTAAACGGCTGAGTGGGGGAAAGAAATGGCCTGAGGCTGTTAGGAATTGTGGGAGTGGGAGTCCAAAACACTTGGAGAGAGGGCTGAAGTTGCTCATGCCTGTTAATCGACCCTTTTAAGCAGAATATATACTGACAAGTGTCCTCCATGTGTTTAGAGTATATCCCCCCAAGTCAATGTGCATAAGCTAAACAACAACCTATGTTTTCCATAGGAGGGGGTCGGTGACCATCTATATAAATAAAAATGTAATGTTCATTTGTGGGATTAACATAACTCAAAAACAACTGGATGAATTGAATTCATTACAACGCATGCACATAAATACACATATACATAAATATATACATACATATATACACCCACAAAACACATGTACACAGACTGGGCCACAGCAACACGTGGCAGGGGAGGGCTAGTCTATATAAATAAAAATGTAATGCTAGTTTGTGGGATTAACATAACTCAAAAAACACTGGACGAATTGACACCAAATTTGGACACAAGACACAGATCAGGCGAACGAGTGACCATCACTCATAAAAACACTGAAAAACACAGCGGAAGGGACTTAAGAAGCCAAAAAAGCAAAATGATGCTACAGCGCATGCGCAAAAACGACTCCCCATGCAAACAAAACACACAATAGCATATCTGCACTTTCTTCCGGACTACATCTCCCAGCATCCCCTAGACCAGGCCCTTTAGGAGAGGAGGATGATCCAAATGCACTGCTTCCAAGCTGCAAGATTTCTTCTCCTTGGATTTCTTTGAGAGCATCCCAATCCCTGCATATTTCCCATTTCCCAATCCTGCTGTGCAACTCCCAGCAATCCTCCAGATAGATAGATTAGATGCAGAGAGGTAGGTAGGTAGATGGATCAGGAGGACTGCTGGGAGTTGCAGTCCAAGAATAGGTAGAGAAGGAAGAACGGGGAGAAAGAGGAAGGGAAAGAAAAGGGGGGAAGGAAGGCAAGAGAAGGAAGGAAAGAAGGAAAGAAGGAAATAAAAAAAGGAAGGAAGGAAGGAAGGAAGAAGGAAGGAAGGAAGGAAAGGAAGGAAGGAAAGAAAGGAAGAAGGGAAGAGGAAGAGAAGGAAGGAAAGGAGAAGAAGGAAGAAAAAAGGGAAGGAAAGGGAAGAAAAGGAAGGAAGGGAAGAGGAAGAGAAGGAAAGAAGGAGAGGAAGGAAAGAAAAAAGGGAAGGAAGGGAAGAAAAGGAAGAGGAAGAGGAAGAGGGAAGAGAGGAAGAAAAAAGGGAAGGAGGAAGGGAAAGAAAAGGGGAGAAGGAAGGGAAAGAGAAAGGAAGGAAGGAAGGAAGGAAGGAAGGAAGGAAGGAAGGAGAGAAGGAAAGATAAAAAGGGAAGGTAGGAATAAAAGAGAGAGAGTGGGAAGGAAAGAAAAGGGAAGGAAGGAGAGGAGGAGAGGAAGGAAGGAAGGAAGGAAGGAGAGAAGGAAAGGGAAGGAAGGGAAGAGGAAAAGAAAGGAGGAAGGAAGGAAGGAAGGAAGGAAGGAAAAAGGGAAGGAAGGAAGGAAGGAAGGAAGGAAGGAAGGAAGGGAGGGAGGAAGGAAGGGAGGGAGGGAGGAGGGGAAATAAAAGGGAAGGGAAGAGGAAGAGAAAGAAGGAAAGGAGAGAAGAAAAGAAAAAAAGGGAAGGAAGTAAAGAGAGAGGGCGGGGAGAGGAACGAGAGAAAGAAAGAAGTAGAGAAAGAGGAAGGTTGGCCACAGCAATGCGTGGTGGGTACAGCTAGTACTCCTTACTTATGCTTGATACATCATTTTTGCAAAAGGTGGGTCAATTACATAGGACGTTGTTTCAAGGGAGAGTCAGCCCCGGCATCTATTCCTGTGGGGCTTGAGCCCTTCCTTGGCCCCATGTTCTGTGGATTCTGGGAGCTGTAGTCCCAAATGGTATTTTTCTTTTGCTCTGCATGAATCGGGAAGGGAGGGAGGATGCAGATCTTATTCATCACAGTGCAAGCTGAAGAAAACCTGAATTGAGCTTCTCCTGGGAGTAAGAACACATGAGAGTGAGTCAGTACTCGGCAGTTTTCCTTCCCCTTGGTGCCTTTTGATTCTCAACCAATTGTATGTCATGGCAGAGGGGGAGGCGAGAAAGAGTCCCTGCAGTCCCAAAACGACCTACAGAGTTACTCATTGAGTAAGGGGTGAGTATGGTTATACCTGTGAGACTATTGAATCAGGAGTGCCAAGTCCAAGACAATGAACCAGTCACTTTCCCTCAGCGTGGTCTACCTTGCAGGGTTGTGGTGAGGATAAGATGGGAAGAAAGGAAGAGAGCGCACAGCGGGCATCTGCACTGTAGAATGAATGCAATTGACACCTCTTGAACTGCCGTGGCTCGATGCTATGGAAACCTGGGAATTGTAGTTTTACAATGTATATCTCATGAAGTCGGGTTAAGGTTCTTGGGAAACTATAGCTCCTACAGTTCTGTAGCGTTGAGCCAGGGTGGTTCAAGTGCTGTGGAATCCTGGGAATTCTGGCCATGAAAGCCTTCAACAAATATTCAAAGCCTGGAGCATGCTCTCCTGACGTTTTACCCATATGTGAACTCCCACAGCTTCTGCCAATCTAGCAACTCGAAAGCATGCAAATGTGAGTAGATCAATAGGTACCGCTCCAGCGGGAAGGTAACGGTGCTCCATGCAGTCATGCTGGCCAGATGACCTTGGAGGTGTCTACGCACAATGCCGGCTTTTCGACTTAGAAATGGAGAAGAGTACTAGCCCTCAGAACTAGACTTAATGTCAAGGGGAAACCTTAACTTTACCTTATGGCCATGTTCCAGAAGTATTATCTCCTGACGTTTTGCCCACATCTATGGCAGGCATTCTCAGAGGTTGTGAGGCCTGATGAAAACTAGGCAAGGGAAGTTTATATAACTGGAATTATGTCCAAGGTGGGAGAAAGAATTCTTGTCTGTTGGAGAGAACTGTGAATGTTGCCATTGGCCAGCTTGATTATCATTAAATGGCCTTACAGCTTCAAAGCCTGGCTGACTCCTGCCTGGGGGAATCCTTTGTTGGGAGGTGTTAGCTGGCCCTGATTGTTTCCTGTCTGGAATTCTCCTAAATTTACATTTATTTTCTCCAGTTTGAGAACCTGTGGCACAGTGGGTTAAACCACTGAGCTGCTAAACTTGTTGACCGAAAGGTCTCAGGTTCGAATCCGGGGAGTGACGTGAGCTTCTGCTGTCAGCCCCAGCTTCTGCCAACCTAGCAGTTCAAAAACATGCAAATGTGTGTAGATCAATAGGTACTGCTCCGGCGGGAAGGTAACGGTGCTCCATGCAGTCGTGCCGGCAACATGACCTTGGAGGTGTCTACGGCTTAGAAATGGAGATGAGCACCACATTCCGGAGTCAGACAGAACTAGATTTAATGCCAGGGCGGAAACCAAAAAACCTCTCCAGTTTGTAATGGTAATGGTAGCAATTGCATAGTTTCCGCATCCAATAATAATAATAATAATAATAATTTATTTATATACCGCTCCATCTCCCCGAGGGGACTCAGAGTGGTTCCCAAGTAACATCACAAAACATACAAAGTAAAAAACAACATAACCATAAGATTAACAAAACAAAATATAACATAAAAATTGTCGCCATAACACACATATATTAAAAGTAATCTTGCCTGTTCAAGGCAATTAAAAAATGTAAAAGGCCGGGCCAAGATTTGTGCAAGTCCAAAAATTCTAGGGGCCATGGGAATTAAGTGCAATGCTATGGCAGGCAACAATAATATTAGGAACGGGTCTGTGGCTGTTCATTCCGGGGCCGATTAGAGGAAAGAATCTGGGTAATTGGTAGGAAGAATAAGGCCGTATTCGACAATGTGTAGGGCTGAGTTAGAACTAGTCATTTTCAAAGGCTTCTTGAAACCACCAGGTCTTCAAGCTTAAGGACTGGTTAATTATGGATGACGAATTCTGGACTGTGATTTTAGTGACGAGATACATGGTATTATTATTGGTGGCCCAATAATTTGTATTGTCTATGTGTTGTTGTTTTAAATTGTATATTGTTTTTAATTGTTGTAAACCGCAATGAGTCGCCGACTTAGGCTGAGATATTAGCGGTATACAAGTGTATTAAATAAAATAAATAAATAAAATAAATAGGGCTGAGTTAGAACTGGTCATTTTCAAAGGCTTGTTGAAACCACCAGGTCTTCAAGCTCTTACGAAAGGAGGGGAGGGATGGGGCCTGTCTTATTTCCCTTGGAAGGGCGTTCCAGAGGCGGAGGGCCACCACCGAGAAGGCCCTCTCTCTCATCCCCACCAACCGCGCTTGAGACAATAGTGGGACCGAGAGGAGAGCCTCCCCAGGAGATCTTAGAGCATCCAACACAAAACCCCTTCTCGAATCTGCTCCTCCAGCCTCAAAACAAGCGTCAGCCTGGCTCTATGGAGATCGGATGTGCTAATCTGGAGGGCTTTGGGACTAATCCCAGTGTGTTTGCCTCTGCCTGCTGATCCCAATTAACCGGGCCCTGCTAATCCATGCCAATTGCCTTCAGTCGAATCCTTGCCGGGGTTGGGTTGTCTTGGGTTGCAAAGGTTTGATTGTAAACATGCAGTTTGCCCAGAAAGGGAGCAGCTGCTCTTGGGAGGCTCCCGAAAGCAGCAGTGCCGTCGCAGCTTGCGTCTCTTGTGTTTCCAGCTGTTTCGCATCGCTTTGCTTCTTCTTTCCCAGCGCAGACCCTTTGCTGGGTGTGACCAATTGGATATGATTAATGTGATGTTCATCTCTCCCCCGCCCCCCATTTCTTTCCTGCCCAGGTTGTGCCTTCCTTACGTATTGTGCCCGGGACTCGGCCCTCAAAGCCCAGAGCGCTTTGCACGAACAGAAGACGTTGCCAGGGGTAAGTGAGGCTTGGCCTTCTCCTCCAATGGGACCGTATCTTTCCGAGGGAGTGTGGCTCGATTGGCACTCAGAGCAAACCAAACAGGGGGTCCTTGAGCTTTAAAGACTCCGAGATTAAGCATGTTTGGAGTGTTGTTCTGGAAGATATTGGTGGTGACGTCATGCCTGGAACATGCCTTGCCATGTAGTTTGGTGCAGTGGTGGCCTCAGATTGCTAATGGCGTGACGTATTACTATTTTGTTTTATTTCTAGTGAGGTTGGCCATATTACTACTACTACTACTGCTACTACTACTACTACTACTACTAATAATAATAATGATTTTCCTGGGAATACTCAGAAGTAGTTTTACCAGTTCCTTCCTCTGAAATATGGCCTACAGCTCTTGGTATTCACTGGTACTCTCCCATCCAAGTATTAACCAAGGTAGACCCTGCTTAGCTTCCAAGATCAGATGGGATTGATACTGCAGAATAAATACAGTTTGATGAGGCACCTGTATGTTTACACAATACTTTAAAATAAATATACACCGCTGTTTCTGATTTGAATGCCTTTGGAAGCTTGATGGGCTTTCCACGCCGACGATAAGCCAAAGCGATAGGTCCTTTTTCGCTCAGGCGCATATATAAATGCACGCGCACATTGTATATTCTTCCTGGCTGCACTTACTCAGCAAGGTTGTAAATCATCGCCATCTCCCCAATTTGATCAACGCAACTGCTGTTTGGGAGATTTCCAATTACATGCAATACGCAACTCGGACGCCGCTTAAGGAAGGCTCTGTGTGCTGGCAAAGATGGAAAGACCTGGCTTTGGAGGAAGGAAGACCTTAAAGGGGTGAATCATCTGACCCCGATCCCTGAATTTCCCCATGAAGCCATCATTCAATTGAAAAGATGGCAATGGCTCACCCGAACTGACGCACAAGTCCCGCTTCTTTCCAATGTTATGTCTGCATATCTATGTCACTTGTTGATTTTGGGTGACCCCATTAATTTCATATAGTTTTCCTGGGAATACTCAGAAGTAGTTTCACCAGTTCCTTCCTCTGAAATATGGCCTACAGCTCTTGGTATTCATTGGTGGTCTCCCATCCAAGTACTAACCAAGGTGGACCCTGCTTAGCTTCCAAGATCAGGTGGGATTGATACTGCAGAATGAATACAATTTGATTTTTTTTTGTTGTGTCAGGAGTGACTCCTGGTGTGAGAGAACTGGCCATCTGCAAGGACATTGCCCAGGGAACGCCTGGATGATTTTTTGATGTTTTTATCATCCTTGTGGGAGGCTTCTCTCATGTCCCCGCATGAGGAGCTGGAGCTATAGAGGGAGCTCATCTGCCTCTCCCCAGATTTGAACCTGCGACCTGTCGGTCTTCAGTCCTGCCGGCACAGGGGGGTTTCCCAGAGAAGGAGATGATTATGACAATGACAATAATATTAGAATCCTAGAGTTGGAGAAGACCTCAAGGGCCAACCAGTCCAACCCCCTGCTGCCATGCATGAGGGCACAATCAAGACCCTCCCAACAGATGTCCATCCAACTCTAAACCCCAGAGAAGGAAATATTTATGACAGTAACAATAATAATAGAATCCTAGAGTTGGAGAAGACCTCAAGGGCCAACCAGTCCAACCCTCTGCTGCCATGCAGGAATACACAATCAAAGCCCTCCCGACAGATGTCCATCCAACTCTAAAAAAAACCCCAGAGAAGGAAATATTTATGACAGTAACAATAATAATAGAATCCTAGAGTTGGAGAAGACCTCAAGGGCCAACCAGCCCAACCCCTGCTGCTATGCCAGAAGACACAATCAAAACCCTCCCGACAGATGGCCATCCAGACTTTGTTTCAAAGCCTCCAGCAGATATTGTGGATTTTCTGTCTTGATATTCTGGCTGTGTGGAAGGGCCCTGAAACAAAGCCATTCAATCTGATTTGCAGTAGACTCGAGTTCACAAATTATTATGGCATCCATAAAGTGATGTTAATTTTTCTTCCCTAGGGTGTGTGGCATAAATTTAGTGGCGTCAAAGTGTAACTTAAACAGAAATGTAGCCTTTTTTTTTGGTCATGGTTTTTGAGTCACCCCAGCCTTCCATCTCGGAGTCTTTGTTATGTGCACCGTCTTCCTTATCTAAAGTCAACATTGTTCCTGAGGACGGCAATGTTTTCCCAGGTTCATTGCTTTCCACGGGGCCCCATCAGCCGAGCAGCAGGGAGCTGCCAGGCTTGTTTGTTTGCGCCTGGGGGGCCATCCATTTCCTCCCCAAGTCATTCTGGAAATCAAAATATATAATCATAACAGCGCCTTGTTCTGCGTTCTGGGCTTGAGTGGAGTGCTCAGCTAGTGGGTATCTCCTCCGGTGCTCTGGTTTCCAAAATGTGATAGGAATACGTTTTGCGTGGGTGAGTTGGCCTCTTTCGAAAGGCGCATAGGAGGCTGGTGGCGACCAAAAAGCACACCTCATGCTGGACGCACTGGACCTGTAATGATCCCTTGGTTGTTTGCTCTGTGGAACGGGATGAAGTGTTCGTGCTTTGGATACCAATGAGAAATCTTGGCAAAGTTGTCCCCCATACTAGCATTATGTTCTCCGTGTCTGTAAAACAGGCATGGGCAAACTTTGGCCCTCCAGGTATTTATTTATCTATTTGTCGTGTCAGGAGCAAACCAAACAGTTGTATTGTATTTTTTTAAAAGCACAAGTTTGCAAACTTGGCATTCTATTAAATGTCCTTTGACCAGTATCTGGCCACTTGGAGTGTCTCTGGTGTTGCTCTAAGAAGGTCCTCCATTGTGCATGTGGCAAGGTTCAGGTTGCATTGTAGTTGGTGGTCTTCTCCACACTCGCATGTTGTAGATTCCACTTTGTGGCCCCATTTCTTAAGGTTGGCTCTGCATCTCATGGTGCCGGAGCTCAGTCTGTTCAGCGCCTTCCAAGTCACCCAGTTACCTGTGTGCCCTGGAAGGAGTCTCTCATTTGGTATCAGACATTAATTGTGGTTCATGGTTTGAGCCTGCCACTTTTGGACTCTCGCTTGCTAAGGTGTTCCAGTGAGTGACTCTGAAGATCTTAGAAAACTATTTCTTGATTTAAGTCGTTGGCGTGCTGGCTGATATCCAAACAGTGGATGGGCCAGAGATGTCACTGCCTTGGTCCTTTCACTATTGGTTGCTACTTCCCAGTGGATGTCGGGTGGTGCAATACCGGCTAGACAGTGTAATTTTCCAGTGGCGTAGGGCACAGACACCCCGTGATTATGTGGCATGTTTCATTAAGAGCCACACCCATGGTTTTAGCGTGGTGAGATGTGTTCCACACTGGGCATMCATACTCAGCAGCAGAGTAGCCAAGTGCAAGGCAGATGTCTTCACTGTGTCTYGTTGTGATCCCCAGGTTGTGCCTGTCAGCTTTCGTATGATATTATTTCTTATTTTTGCTTGATAGTCAAGCAGTGCTTCTTGTAGGTCAGAGAATGGTCCAGAGTGACTCCCAGGTATTTGGGTGTGCTGCAATGCTCCAGTGGGATTCRTTCCCAGGTCGTCCTCAGAGCTAGAGATGCTTGTCTGTTCCAGGAAAGGGCCTGAGGCTGTTAGGAATGGTGGGAGTTGAAGTCCAAAATGCCTAGAGGGCCAAAGTTTGCTCATGCCTTMTTACTGCCTGGGGGGAATCCTTTGTTGAGAGGTGATTAAGGTGTTCCTGATATTTTACGCTGCCTTATCTCCCAGTGTTTTAAAATTTTAGTCTTTGAACTGGCCCTGCCCACTGTGATCATTTTTGTGGTTTAATGTTTTGATTTTGTTGTCCTGAGTCCCCTTTGGGGAGATTTATTTATTTATTTATCGTGTCAGGAGAAACCAGACAGTTGCATTACATTTTTAACAAAACAAACAAACAAACAAACAAACAAACAAATAAAACACAAAGTTTGCAAGCTTGGCAGTTGATTAAATGTCCTTTGACCAGTATCTGGCCACTTGGAATGCCTCTGGTGTTGCCGCAAGGAGGTCCTCCATTGTGCATGTGGCAGGGCTCAGGTTGCATTGCAGCAGGTGGTCTGTAGTTTGCTCTTCTCCACACTCGCATGTCATGGATTCCACTTTGTGGTCCCATTTCTTAAGGTTGGCTCTGCATCTCGTGATGCCAGAGCGCAGTCTGATCAGCGCCTTCCAAGTCGCCCAGTCTTCTGTGTGCCCAGGGGGGAGTCTCTCATTTGGTATCAGCCATTGATTGAGGTTCTGGGTTTGAGCCTGCCACTTTTGGACTCTCGCTTGCTGGGGTGTTCCTGCGAGTGTCTCTGTAGATCTTAGAAAACTATTTCTTGATTTAAGTCATTGACTGTTTGGTTGATACCCAAACAAGGGATGAGCTGGAGATGTCTCTGCCTTGGTCCTTTCACTATTGGCTGCTACTTCCTGGCGGATGTTGGGTGTAGGGCGCAGACACTTTGGGGACATAGTGACAGGGTATAAATAAAGATTATTATTATTATTATTATTATTATTATTATTATTATTATTATTCCCCTGTGTTTGAGTTTTGTTTTTTATTTACTATTATAATTTTAAAGTTTTTTAAATCCTGGTAGCCAGATTTTGTTCATTTTCATCTCCTTTCTGTTGAAATTGTCCACCTGCTTGTGGATTTCAATGGCTTCTCTGTGTAGCCTGACATGGTGGTTGTTGGTGTGGTCCAGCATTTCTGTGTTCTCAAATCATATGATGTGTCCAGGTTGGTTCATCAGGTGCTCTGCTATGGGTGACTTCTCTGGTTGAGTTAGTCTGGAGCGCCTTTCATGTTCCTTGATTCGTGTCTGGACAATGCTGCTGCGTTTGGTGGTCCCTCTGTAGACTTGCCCACAGTTTCATGGTATCTGGGAGACTCCTGCAGAGCTGTGAGTGGGTTCTTTCTCTCCACTCCCCGGGACCTTCCACAGATATATAAACCCAATTTTCCTAGTTTCAACAAACCTCACAACCTCTGAGGATGCTTGCCAGAGATGCAGACAAAACGTCAGGAGAGAATGCTTCTAGAACATGGCCATACAACCCGAAAAACCTACAACAACCCGGTTTCATCTGGGTTTTTTTTTTCCTAGCACTACTTAGCTGTGACTTTTGACTTTGCCTTCCTCTGAAACTCTTCTTAAAAGGACACACTGTTCTCTCGCTGTTACTAAACGACAAACTCGAAGGATGCTTCATGCTGTCTTTCCTGGTAATGAAATGAGTCATGATTAAGAACAGAAAAAAAGTGCATGCTCTATTTACTACTTTATTCGGATCTATTTATTTATTTATTTATTTATTTATTTATTTATTTATTTATTAAGGGATGGATGCCTTGTGATACTAGTTTGTTTCGCATCTTACTTATTTACTAATTAAGGTGATCCCTTGTTATCCGAGTATGGTGGCCTTCCAAGTGTAGGGTCTTGGCAATGGATAATTAGGTGACTGTGGAGCCCTATTCTTGATCCGCATGTTCTTCCACAGTGAAATCATAGGTTTCGAGATGGAAGGGGGTCCCATTCAGGGTTCGTTTGACGCACCTTCCTCTTGGCACATTTCTCTCTTTTGCCCTCTATTCATGCCTCTTCAAATTCCACAGCACTGCTGGTCACAGCTGACCTCCAGTTAGAGCGGTTCCCAGTTTTTAAAGATGGTCTTAAAATTAGCTTTGAGTCCACCTTTAAATCTCTTTTCCTGTCCACCAACATTCTGTTTTCCATTCTTGAGTTGAGAGTATAGTGGCTGCTCTGGGAGATGGTTAATTGAGCATTCGGACAATGTGGCCGATCCAGCGGAGTTGATAGCGTAGGAGCATTGCTTCAGTGCTGGTGGTGTTTGCTTCTTCCAGCATGCTGACATTTGTCTGCCTGTCTTCCTAAGAGATTTGCAGGATTTTTTTGAAGGCAACGCTGATGGAATCGTTCCAGGAGTTGCATGTGACATCTGTAGACAGTCCACATTTTGCAGGCGTAGAGCAGGGTTGGGAGGACAATGGGTTTATAAACAAACACATTGGTCTCCTTACAGATGTCCCGGTCCTCAAACACTCTCTACTACATTGGGAAAAATGGTACACTCATTGTCTAAGTAAGATTGTCCTCCAAGTGTGGTGTCTTGGCAGTGGGTCCTTAGGTGACTGTGGAGCCCTTTTCTTGACCTGCATGTTCTACAGTGAGGGCATCGGTTTCCAGGTGGAAGGCGGTCCTGGTCAGGTTTGGCTTGACATACCTTCCTCTTGGCATGTTTGTCTATTTCACCCTCCATTCATGCCTCTTCAAATTCTACAGCACTGCTGGTCATAGCTGACCTCCAGCTGGAGTGCTCAAGGGCCAGGGCTTCCCAGTTCTTGGTGTCTATGCCACAGTTTTTAAGGTTGACTTTGAGCCCATCTTTGAATCTCTTTTCCTGTCTGTCAGAGTAGCTGGTTTGGGAGACGGTGATCGGGTATTCGGACAACGTGGCCGGTCCAGCAGAGTTGATGGCGGAGGACCATCACTTCAGTGCTGGTGATCTTTGCTTCTTCCAGCGTGCTGACATTTGTCCGCTTGTCTTCCCAAGAGATTTGAATGTTATGTCTGTAGGCAGTCCACGTTTCGCAGGCATGTAACAGGGTTGTGAGGACAATAGCTTTATAAACAAGCACCTTGGTATCCCTACGGATGTTCCATAGTAGTAGTAGTAGTAGTAAAAATATTAATAAAATGTATGTATTACTAACCTCTCCTGATGACAACAAATTCAAAAACATAGGAATATAAAATATTTACAATTAATCACACAGATAAAAACACATTGTCGAAGGCTTTCATGGCTGGAATCATTGGGTTGTTGTAGATATTTCGGGCTATATGGCCATGTTCTAGAAGCATTCTCTCCTGATGTTTTGCCTGCATCTATGGCAAGCATCCTCAGAGGTTGTAAGGTCTCATAACCTCTGAGGATGCTTGCCATAGATGCAGGCGAAACGTCAGGAGAGAATGCTTCTAGAACATGGCCATATAGCCCGAAAAATCTACAACAACCCATAAATTTTTTTAAAAAACTTGCATCAAACACAGATACAAAATTGGCATATGGTAGCAATAGAATGTAAATCAAAAGTCATGCTTGACTGTGAATGCTTGTGTTTTGTTGCTGTTGTTGTTGTTGTTGTTGTTGTTGTTGTTACCCAACTTTCTTCTCTGAAGCAAAACTTAAATGGGAGTGGAACATTTTGTCCCTTACATAGAGTGACAAAGATACAGTTTGCTTTTGTGGTTTTTATAAAAATAATCTTCAAGCCTTGAATGACCGAATCTGTGGATGCAAAATCCATGGATACAGAGGGGCACTGTTAGCAGCTTTATTATTTTCCCCAACCCTAAATATGGAATGCAGTTGCTTTTAATGCATTCCTGCCAGGTTCCTTTGAAAAAGCTGGAGGAGAGAGAGGATAACTATCTGTTGAAAGAGGTTGGAACTGAAAGTTATGTAACTGAATCGCTGTCTGAAGAAATATACGCTGCCGTTTCTGATTGGAATGCCTTCGGAAGCTTGATGGGCTTTCCACGCCGACGATAAGCCGAAGCGATAGGCCCTTTTTTGCTCAGGCGCATATATAAATGCACGCGCGCATTGTATATTCTTCCTGGCTGCACTTACTCAGCAAGGTTGTAAATCATCGCCATCTCCCCAATTTGATCAACGCAACCACTGTTTGGGAGATTTCCAATTACATGCAATACGCAACTTGGACGCAACTCGGACGCCGCTTAAGGAAGGCTCTGTGTGCAGGCAAAGATGGAGAGACCTGGCTTTGGAGGAAGGAAGACCTTAAAGGCATGAATCATCTGACCCCAATCCCAGAAATTCCCCATGAAGCCATCATTCAATTGAAAAGATGGCAATGGCTCGTCTGAACTGACGCACAAGTGAAATAATAATATAAATAATAATAAATATACTACTAATAATAATTTTCCTGGGAATACTCAGAAGTAGTTTCACCAGTTCCTTCCTCTGAAATATCCAAGCCCTGATTGTTTCTTCCAGCCATGAAAGCCTTTGACAACACATCGTTGGGTTGCTGTGAGTTTTCTGGGCTGTATGGCCATGTTCCAGCAGCATTCTCTCCTGAATTTTCACCCACATCTATGGCAGGTCTGTTGGAGGAAAGTGGGGTTTCAATATTTGTGGAATGTCCAGGTTGGAAGAAAGAACTCTTTTTTGTTGGAGGCAAGTGTGAATGCTGCAACTGGCCAGCTTGATTAGCATTGATTGGCCTTGCAGATTCAAAGCCTGGCTGGTTGATGCCTTGGGGAATCCTTTGTTGGGAGGTGTTAGCTGGCCCTGATTGTTTCTTCTGGCCATGAAAGCCTGTGACAACACATTATTTTCTTTTTCTTTTCTTTTTTTTAAAAAAAACAAAACCCTTAGTCTCCAATGAGAATTGGGGTAAAACAATGGACATACCTCGCCCAGTGTTTGAATATTATTCCCAAAGTAGCAGAAACAAAATCAAATAAGAACAGCCTGTGGTTTTTCGATCTGGTCTGTGGACCCCCTGAAGCCAAAGATTAAAACCCCTTCTTCTCAAGGCATCATTCAGGATATTGCGGTGATTAAAGGCAAAATTGCTTACCTTACAACGTCACTTTGCTCCGCACGCCACTGATTGATTTACTGTTGTGCTCAGCACCCGTCAGAATCCAATATCTCTATTTTATATTCCATCTGGTAGTCTATGATATTTATTAAGGTGGACAAGTGTCAGCCCGTGCCAAATAGGCATCAAGGATCGTCGCTGCGCTAAAAGTAAATGCATGCGCGTGCACAGACACATACACCGCCGTACACAAACACCACAACGGTCCATCATTTGTCATGGGTTTGATAGCTAGCTATTTCTTTGTTGCTGGGATGCGAAAGAGATCACTGACTCATCTCTGTTGCATTTCTCTGCATCAGGCATCCCGGAGTTTTGGAGTTGGGTGCCATCTCTATGGAGATGACGCGCAACTCTACTACTGGGTTGTTGTAGGTTTTTCCGGGCTATATGGCCATGTTCTAGAGGCATTTTCTCCTGACGTTTCACCTACATCTATGGCAAGCATCCTCAGAAGTAGTGAGGTCTGTTGGAAGTAGGAAAATGGGCTTATATATCTGTGGAATGACCAGGGTGGGACACTCTTTTCCACCCAATTCCAAGGAAGCTCCTTGGGTGCTGGACGAGTGTCTGACCGCTGCGGCTGTCTGGATGAGGAGGAACAAGCTGAAGATCAATCCCGACAAGACAGAGGTCCTCCTGGTCGATCGCAAACCGGATTGGGGTATAGGGTGGCAACTTGTGTTGGACGGGGTTGTACTCCCCCTGAAGTCACAGGTCCGCAGTTTGGGAGTCCTCCTGGACTCATCACTTACGCTTGAGGCCAGGAGGGCCTTTGCACAATTAAGACTCGTGCGCCAGCTGTGACCATACCTCATGAAGGCAGATCTGGCCAGGGTGCTCCATGCCTTAGCCACCTCCAGATTGGATTACTGTAATACACTCTACATGGGCCTGCCCTTGAAAAAGGCCCGGAAATTTCAATTGGTTCAACGGGCGGCGGCCAGGTTGTTAACTGGTGTCCTTACAGGGAGCGGTCAACCCTTCTGTTTAAGGAGCTCCATTGGCTGCCGTTCATTTTCCAGTCCCAATTCAAGGTGCAGGTTCTTACCTACAAAGCCCTGAATGGTTTGGGACCCACCTACCTGCGTGACCGCATTTCTGTGTACGAACCTGGAGAGGCCCTGCTCACGCTCCCACCTCTATCGCAGGCGCGATTGGTGGGGACAAGGGAGAGGGCTTTCTCGGTGCTGGCCCCTCAACTCTGGAACTCACTCCTCAAGGACATCAGGCATGCCCCAACCCTGGCAGTCCTTCGGAGGAGCCTGAAAACGTGGTTGTTCCAGTGTGCCTTCCCAGAATAAGGAAACTCCCAGCAATATGTCCTCGAAATGTTCTTTACTATTGATCTAGGAATGTCTGCACGCCCCATCCCTCTCTGAAAACTCTATCCTAGTTCATATTTCATCTGTTCATGCTCAGCATTATTCTTAAATTTTAATTATTACATTTGGTCCAGTCATAGGTTTTAAACGTTGTTGTGTTACTGCTATTGTTTATTGTTTAGTTTTTGTTATGAGTTTTATTTTATTGTCTGTATTAATTGTTGTTATTGCTTTATCATTGATGTATTGTGGGCTCGGCCTCATGTAAGCCGCACCAAGTCCTCGGGGGATGTTAACGGGGTATAAATAAAGTTTATTATTATTATTATTATTATTATTATTATTATTATTTCATCCTATCCTTGACTCCTCTTCAAAAGGCGGAAGGAAGGAAGGAAGGAGAAAGAGTAGAAACTGCAAAGACAAAGAGTGCATCTACACCTGGCATGGGTGAACTTGGGCCCTCCAGGTGCTTTAGACTTCAACTCCCACACTTCCTAACAGCCCCAGGCCCTTTCCTTTCCCCCCTTTTCCTTTTCTATTTTCCTCAAGCTCCACCAGTGTTCACATGTGGGCATACTGAGTATTCATGCCAAGTTTGGTCTGGATCAATCATTGTTTGAGTCCACTGGGCTCTCTGGATGTAGGTGAACAACAACTCCAACACTCAAGGTCAATGCCCAACAAACCCTTCCGGTCTTTTCTGTTGGTCATGAGAGTTCTGTGTGCCAAGTTTGGTTCAATTCCATCATTGGTGGAGTTCAGCATGCTCATTGATTGTAGGTGAATTATAAATCCCAGTAACTACAACTCCCAAATGTCAAGGTGTATTTTCTCCAAACTCCCCCAGTGTTCATATTTGGGCATATTGAGTATTCATGTCACGTTTGGTTCAGATCCATCATTGTTTGAGTCCACAGTGCTCTCTGGATGTAGGTGAACTACAACTCCCAAACTCAAGGTTAATGCCCACCAAACCCTTCTTCTCTTGGCCATGGGAGTTCTGTGTGCCAATTTTGGTTCAGTTTCATTGGTGGAGTTCAGAATGCTCTTTGATCATAGGTGAACTATAAATCCCAGCAACTACAACTCCCAAATGACAAAATCAATCCCCCCATCAACCCCAACAGTATTCAAATTCGAGCGTATCAGGTATTTGTGCCAAATTTGGTCCAGTGAATGAAAATCCATCCTGCATATCAGATATTGACATTACGATTCATAACAGGAGCAACATTACAGTTATGGTGTAGCAACGAAAATAATGTTATGGTTGGGAGTCACCACAGCATGAGAAACTGTATGAAGATTGAGAAACACTGACTGAAACCTTTTGAGAGCTTCTGTTCAACCATTTCAAAGCTCCTTAATTGAGTGGTGATGGCATGATCGTCAGCATAGATGAAACTATGAAGTCAGGATGAAGGACCTAGTGTAGATGCACCAATTGAGCCATGGCAGCTAAAGTGATGTATTTTCTACAGTGCAGACCAGGCATGGGCAAACTTGGGCCCACCAGGTGTTTTGCACTTCAACTCCCACAATTCCTAACAGCCGGCAGGCTGTTAGGAATTGTGGGAGTTGAAGTCCAAAGCACCTGGAGGGCCCAAGTTTGCCCATGCCTGGTGTAGACACATGTAGATTGTTTTGGGATGGCATTACTGAGATTTCTGTATGTCACGACTGCTGCAGCCCGAAAATGTCACGACTGCTGCAGCCTGTTATGTGCCAATCCTTGGCGGAACGTGGCACTTGTTCTGTTCCTATGGGTTTCCTTGCTCCCACGTGGCACCCTAGGGTGCCTTTGCCCCCTTTGGATGGGACCCCATTGGAGGAGAAGGAGGAGGAGGAGGCGACGTTGCATCCTCTCTCAAAAGAGGTGACATGGAAAGCTATTGACCCGCTGTTCTAATTGCCTGACATTCTGTTTAGTAAACCCTAATTACTGGAGCCAGGAGTTAAATAGGAGGCTGTTAAACGAGGATTGACAGCTGTGGCGGTGGATCTAATTACAGGCATCCCTGATACAGGGAGCCAGCGAGCTGCCTCTGTTGCCGTGGAAACGCACACCGGCGCATGGCATGTGCCATGCGTGGAGAAAGGCAGTCGTTGTCGGCATACACCCCCCCCCCCCACATGGCATGCTCATGTGGCACCGTGGCTTCTGGGAAATGCAACTCCAAGGGAAGCCAGGGGGGTGATTCGGCGCCAAAGTTTGTGTGCCGAATTTACATGGCGTTCCACACCCTTTGCCCACTGCAAATAGTGGCAAGTGGAGTGTGCCAAAATGCACAGAGACTTGCAGCAATTCCTTGCAGGAAACTCCGATTTCTGGGATTGTAGGCTGTTGCTGGATAGTGCAGCTTGACACTAGTAGCTTGACAAAGGAGGGTAACTAAAATGGTCAAAGGCCTGGAAACTATGAATCCCTCTAGGACATCCATGGGCAAACTTTCTAACTTGGGGGCTGTATGCTAGCACTCCCTGCTAGGCGGACTGGCTGCCCAGTGAAGGGAGGAAGGAAGGGAAGGAGAAAGGAAGGAGAAAGAGAGAAGGAAGGAGAAAGAGGGAGGGATGGAAGGAAGAGGAGAAGAAGGAAGGAAAAGGAAAAAAGAAGGAAGATGAAAGGTGGGATGAGGGAGGGATAGGAGGGAGGAAAAGGGAAGGAAGGAAAAAGAGAGAAGAAGAAGGGATGAAGAGAAGGATGGATGGAAGGAAGGAAGGATAAAGAGAGGAAGGAGGGAAAGGAGGAAGAGGAAGGAGGGAGAAAGAGGAAGAAGAAAGGCAAAAAGGAAGGAAGGATGAAAGGGTGGAAGGGAGGATGGATGGATGGATGGATGGATGGAGGAAGGGATGGAAGGAGAAGGAAGAAGGAAGGAAAGGGAGGGGAAGAGGGAGGAAGAGAAGGAAGGAGGAAGGAAGGAAGGAAGGAAGGAAAAAAGAGGAAGGAAGGAAGGAAGGAAGGAAGAGAGGGAAAAAGGAAGGTTTAAAGGGTTGAAGGGAAGGAAGGAGGGGGAAAGAGGGAGGTGAAGAGAAGGGAGGAAGGAGGAAGGAAAGAGTGGAAGGAAGGAAGGAAGGAAGGAAGGAAGGGAAGGAAGGAAGGAGAAAGGGAGAAAGGGAAGGAAGAAAGGAGGGAAAAAGAGGTAGGTAAGGAAAAGAAGGAGGGAAGGAGGAAGGAAAGAGAGAAAGGAAGCAAGGGCGGAAGGGTGGAAGGGAAGGAGAAAGATGGAGGGAAGGAGGAAGAGAGAGGGAAGGAAGGATGGGATATTGAAAGGGAGGAGGGCCTGAGAAAAGAGCCCAAGGGGCCGCATCCGGTCCCCGGGCCTGGGTTTGCCCATACCTGCTTTAAGAAGTGTCTTAGGGAGCTGGGTATGTTTAGCTTGAAGAGAAGGCTGAGAGAGAACATGAACCATATTCTATATATTCTAAAAGCACCAGATCTGCCATAATCTTGGAAGGAAGCAGGGTCAGACTGGTTAGTATTTGGATGGAAGGCCACCGACGAATGATAGATGCTCTAGGCTATGTTTCAAAGAAAGAGCTGGAAAAGCCATCTCTGAGTCTTCCTTGCCTATGAAAAACCTGTGAAGTTTAGGGGGTCACCTTAGGTCACCTGTGAAATGATGGTGACCCCATGAATTTTATAGGGTTCCCTTTCTTGCAGACACATACATGGGAAAGGACTGGATCCTGCCTTGCTGACATTGGCTAGTCCCACCAGCATCTCCGCAACGACCTCTTCTACCAGTTGCGGAGATTGGATCAATCTGTTTTTTCAAGAGTGCATCCGGATTGTATACATTTCCCTTAAAGTGTGGGTGTGTGCAAAGTGAGCATGTGCATAGTCAAGTGAATGGTGATGGTGATGATGGAGTAGAAGAAGACACAGAAGCCAGATGCTCCGGCTAAATGCATTCCAATCTAGTTGTGATGGAGATGCAGGAAGAAAGGTAGGGATGCGAGACGGCAACTTGTATGCACAGGGTTTGAAATGAAAGCTCGGATGCCTGTTCCTTCTTTGCTAAGGAGGCTGAACATGCATGCAGCAGAGGCTGTGGATTATTTTTAAACATTGTGATTGTGTGTGTGTGTGTGTGTGTGTCAGGAGCAACTTGCAAAACTGCAAGTTGCTTCTGGTGTGAGAGAATTGTCCGTCTGCAAGGACATTGCCCAAGGGACGTTGCCCGGATGTTTGCTGTTTTTTTAAAATCATCCTTGTGGGAGGCTTCTCTCATGTCCCCGCATATGGGGAGCTGGAGCTGACAGAGGGAGCTCAACCCGTTCTCCCTGGATTTGAACTTCTGACCTGTCCATCAGCAGTCCTGTCAGCTCAAGGGTTTAACAGGGATATGAGATAAACATTGTGACATGATGGGATATGAGATAAGCATTGTGATGCCTCTCTTCCATTTAGCGGGGAAATTTCCATCTCGGGTGTTGCAGTCTCCCCATTTCTAGGGTAGGCTTGGTGGTTTGCTTCACTGTTCCTGTTCCAGGGAATTTGTTCAGTTTGGTTCGCTTGCTCTGTACATTGGCATCTCTTCTGTTTTTTCTGACCGGCTCCTGTTCATAAAATATGAAGAGCAGGAGACAAGAAATTTGCTGTACTCACGATGGGGTGAGTGCCTTGCACAATGAGATATTCATATTGCAGGAAAAGAAACTCCTGGGTTGTTGTAAGTTTTCCGGGCTGTATGTTCTAGAAGCATTCTCTCCTGACATTTCGCCTGCATCTATGGCAGGCATCCTCAGAGGTTGTGAAGCCTGTTGGAAACTAGGAAAATGAGGTTTATATATCTGTGGAATGATGTCCAGGGTGGGAGAAAGAACTCTTGTCTGTTGGAGGTAGGTGTGAATGTTTCAGTTGGCCACCTTGATTAGCATTTAATGGCCTGGCAGTTTCAAGGTGTAGCTTCTTACTGCTTGGGGGAATCCTTTGTTGGGAGGTGATTAGCTGGCCCTGATTGTTTCTTGTTTGGAGTATCTTGTCAGACTACAGAGAGAAGCCATTGAAATCCACAAGCATGTGGACAATTTCAACAGGAAGGAAGAAACCATGAAAATTAACAAAATTTGGATACCAGTATTTAAAAAAAATCTAAAATCATAACAGTAAATAAAGAACAACACTAAAAAAAAGGGGGAAATTCCAGATAAGAAACAATCAGGTCCAGCTAATCACCTCCCAACATAGGATTCCCCCAGGTAGTAAGAAGCCACACCTTGAAACTGCTAAGCCATTAAATGCTAATCATGGTGGCCAATTGAAACATTCACACCTACCTCCAACACAAAAGAGTTCTTTTCCACCCTGGACATCAATTAACAGATGTATAAACCGCATTTACAGAATGTGTTGTCGAAGGCTTTCATGGCTGGGAAAAATCAGGGCCAGCTTACACCTCCCCACAAAGCATGCTTTCAGGTAGGAAGAAACCAGGCTTTGAAGCTGCAAGGCCATTCAATGCTAATCAAGCTGGCCAATTGCAGCATTCACACTTGCCTCCAACAAACAAGAGTTCTTTCTCCAACCCTGGAAATTTCACAAATATAGAAACCCCATTTTCCTCCCAACAGACCTCACAACCTCTGAGGATGCCTGCCATAGATGTGAGCAAAATATCAGGAAAGAATGCTGCTGGAACATGGCCATACAGCCTGGAAAACTCACAACAACCCAATGATGTGTTGCTGAAGGCTTTCATGGCTGGAAGAAACAATCAGGACCAGCTAACACCTCCCAACAAAGGATACCTCCAGGCAGGAAGCAGCCAGGATTTGAAGCTGCAAGGTTTTGCAATGTTAATCAAGGTGATTAATTGAAGTATTTACACTTGCCTCCAACAAAGAGTTCTTTCTCCCACCCTGGACATTATTCCACATTTTCCTAGTTTCCAACAGTCTTCACAACCTCTGAAGATGTCTGCCATAAATGCAGGCAAAACGTCAGGAGAGAATGCTTCTGGAACAGACAGCCCAGAAAATTCACATCAACCCCAGTGATTCCAGCCATGAAAGCCTTTGATAATACAAAAGAAATTCCACCTAAACATTCAAAAAAGTTCCTGATGGTAAGAGTTGTTTATCAGTGGAATGTGCTGCTGCTTTGGACTCCATTGGGATCTCCTTCTCTGGAGGTCTTTTAGCAGAGGCTGATGACCATCTGTTGGGAGGGGTTTGTTTGTGTATTCCTGTATGGCGGAATGGGTGGCTTTTGTCAGCCTTTCCAATTCTATGATTCTGTGCTGAGGAGCTGTCCTTCAGCACTACTGCCTCATCATCGCATTACCATCCCCACTGGCAACTTCCAAAACTCATCCAACCAGCGGCAGCACATAGAAGTGGTTGCAACCACCTCCAAAAATGCATATCAAATAAAAAATAATGTCTAAACGCCCGCTGCAGCTTTCAAGCACGATTTGGAGGGCCCTTCATTTCCTGATGCCTGTGTGGATGCGTGGGAGGAATGAGGCATGACTGGGAGGGACGAGGGAGGAAGGCAGAGGGGAAGAAGAGCCACCCTCCGCTCTGTGCCAGGAAAAGAGCGCTGCGGCTTTCTTTCACGTTGAGCTGCTGCCGGAGGATGGGATGGCCAGGAACGAGAGTTTCCCCGAAGGCAGGCTCATGACAACATTGGAGAGTCCCATCGGGCCATTTTCCTAATGTGATCCGCATGACAGCACTCGTCGGCGTATTGGGAAGCTATCCCTCCCCTTTTCGCTCGGCTTGCCTCGGTTGGTAGGACCTGGGTGGCTTCTGCCACTCCGATCTATAATGCTCGGCCTTGTTTTTTACCTCCAGGAGCTGGCAAAAAGGGCAGATCCTTTTCCTTTCGCACCATACTTTTTTTGCAGAGAGGAGGTCAGGGCACAGCCAGGCTGGAAAGAGCTCAATGGAGCTACAAGATCTCTTTCATAGAATCATAGAATCATATATATATCCTATATAAGCCAGGGCGTGAGCTCAAGTGGCAGTTGAGTTCCCACAGAAGTTGAGGAAGCAAGAAGCCATCTTGTTCCCTCTGCTTCAGATAAGCCTTGTCTTAGAGTGCATTAGGAATCTGAGTGAATGTTTAAGATTAGCTGCTTTGAGTGTTTGTTTTGAGAGCCAAGGCCAAATTCTTTAGCCAGCTGTGATTGACAGTTGCAGGGCAGCAATTAGTGACTCATTTTTTCCTATTCTTTGAATCTCTCTGGGAGTGAGTGGTTCCTTCCTATTTAACCTATATAAGCCAGGGCCTGAGCTCAAATGGGAGTTGAGTTCCCACTCTATGATTCTATCTCTCTATAGAGTTGGAAGAGATCTCATGAGCCATCAATTCCAAACCCCTGTGAAGAAGTTGGAAAATTGCCTTCAAAGCACCCCTGACAGATGGCCATCCAGGCCCTGTTTAAAAGCTTCCAAAGAAGGAGCCTCCACCACACTCCAGGGCAGAGAGTTCCACTGCTGAACAGCTCTCACAGTCAAGAAGTTCTTCCTCATGTTCAGTGGAATCTCCTTTCCTGTAGTTTGAAGCCATTGTTCCACGTCCTAATGTCCAGGACAGCAAAAGACAAGCCTGCTCTTTCCTCCCTTTGACTTCCTCTCACATATTTATACATGGCTATCATGTCTCCTCTCAGCCTTCTCTTCTTCAGGCTAAACATGCCCAGCTCTTTAAGCCGTTCCTCATAGGGTTTGTTCTCCAGACCCTTGATCATTTTAGTCACCCTCCTCTGGACACATTCCAGCTTGTCAACATCTCCCTTCAATTGCAGTGCCCAGAACTGGACACAGTTGATGCAGGCCAAACTCCAATTGGCTTTTTTTTGCCGCCGCCACATGACATGGGTTTTATCAATTCTGTCAATTTTACTTCTACTACCCTTGGCCTGCCCACTCTTTCTCTCTCTCTCTCTCTCCCTCTCTCTCTCTCTCTCTCACACACACACATGTAATGTTCATTTGTGGGATTAACATAACGGAAAAACCACTGGACGAATTGCCTCCAAATTTGGCCACAAGACACCTACTAACCCAAGGAGTGATCGTCACTCAAAAAATTGATTTTGTCATTTGGGAGTTGTAGTTGCTGGTATTTACAGTTCACCTACAATCAAAGAGCAGTCTGAACCCCATCAGCGATGGAATTGAACCAATCGTGGCACATAGGACTCCCATGACCAACAGAAAATGTCTGGAAGGGTTTGGTGGATATTGGCCTTGAGTTTGGGAGATGTAGTTCACCTACATCCAGAGAGCACTCTGACTCAAACAATGATGGATCTGGAACAAACTTGGCATGGATACTCAATATGCCCAAATGTGAACACAGATGGAGTTTGGGGAAAATAGACCTTGACATTTGGGAGTTGTAGTTACTGGGATTTATAGTTCACCTACAATCAAAGAGCATTCTGAACCCCACCAATGACAGAATTGGGACAAACTTCCCACAGAGAACCCCCATGACCAACAGAAAATACTTAAGGCCATCCAGTCCAACTCCCTTCACCAGGGCAAGAAAACGTAATCAAAGCCCTCCTGACAAAGAGCCATCCAGCCATAGATATAGATAGATATATATGATTCACACACACACAGATATAGTATCATAGATTTGAAAGGGACCCCTAAAGAAGGACAATTATATGTTGCGTGTTCCAGAGTAGGCAAACCAGACAATCTCCACATCAATACTGACAAAGAAACAGCAAGAAGTGCTGTTTACCCACATGCATAAAGAAATTGCATATATTAGAAACCAACACTTTGTCATTATTTTATTTTCCAGATCACCAGACTGGGCCACAGCAATGCGTGGCAGGGGACGGCTAGTGTGTGTGTGTGTGTCTTTATATATATCGGTGTTCATGTGTTTATGGGGTGTGGCTTCAGTGCACATGCTTCATTTGGGCCTCGGAGGCCAAAAAAATCTGCCGGCTTTTACCGATATTTTATGCCGCGCGCTGACAGATGGCTGCTTTACGGAATGAGAGAACGGCCCATAAATTACTGCCAAAACATCTCCCTGTCCCTCGGGGCTCTGGCTCCAAGCAGGGAGCATCTGCAGCTGTATCTGGATCCATGCTGGGAATTGTTCCCCTTTGCTGCTTCCGGGCTTCCTCTCCTGGAAATAGCCAAAGGAGTCTCTGGAAGCAGAGAGGGTGTCTGCGTGGCAGATGCCGAGAGGAAGCGGCTCCCTAGCAAACCTACACCCTGGATTCCTAAGAAAGGCTCCAGTCCTGGGATACAATATCTATATAAATAAAAATGTAATGTTTGTTTGTGGAATTAACATAATTCAAAAACTACTGGACGAATTGACACCAAATTTGGACACAAGACACCTCTCAGGCCAATGAGTGACCATCACTCATAAAAACACAGCGGAAGGGACTTAAAAAGCCCCCCAAAAGCAAAAAGACACTACAGCGCAGTTTGCCAACTCCCTTGGCAAACAAAACACACAATAGCATATCCATGCTCTGTTTTGGACTACAACTCCCAGCATCCCCTTGACCAGGCCCTTTAGGAGAGGAGGATGATCCAAATGTACTGCTTCCAAGCTGCAAGCTTTCTTCTCCTTGGATCTCTTTGAGAGCAGCCCAATCTCTGCGTATTTCCAATTTCTTATTCCTATTTGGACTGCAACTCCCAGCAATCTTCTAGACAGATAAGATAGATAGAGATAGATAGATAGGTAGGTAGATGGATCAGGAGGACTGCTGGGAGTTGCAGTCTAAGAATAGGTAGAGAAGGAAGAAGAAAGGGAAAAAAGGGGGCAAAGGAAGGGAAGAGAAAGAAGGAAAGAGAGAAGGAAAGAAAAAAGGGAAGGAAGGAAGGAGAGAAAGAAATGAGGAGAGAAAGAGGGAGGGAAGATTGGCCACAACAATTCATGGCAGGTACAGCTAGTAATACTAATAATAATAATACAATATAAGAATTATATATTTTATATTACTTGTAATATTACTAATAATATTACAGTATAGTGGTGTAATGCAATATAGTAATATATAATACCAATAATATAATGTATTGTATACATATATATTGTTTATAATATTATAATGTAATACAATATAATACTAATAATAATGTAATATAATTATATATTTCATATTGCATGTGATATTACTAATAATATTACGGTATAGTGGTGTAATACAATATAGTAATATATAATACCAATATTGTGCTTTGCTAATATTATAGTATATAGTTTACACATATAATATGGTTTATAATATTTTAATGTAATACAATATAATACTAATAATAATGCAATATAATTATATATTCCATATTACAGGTGATATTACTAATAATATTACGGTATAGTGGTGTCGTATAATATTGTGATATATAATACTAATATTGTACCGTGCTAATAATATAATATATTGTATGCACATATAATATGGATTTTAATATTATAATGTAATACAATATAATACTACTAATAATACAATATAATTATATATTTCATTTTACATGTGATATTACTAATAATATTACATTATAGTGGTGTAGTACAATATTGTAATATATAATACTAATATAATATAATATATTGTATGCATGTTTAATATGGATTATAATATTATAATGTAATACAATATAATAATAATGCAATATAATTATATTTTTCATATTATAATGTGGTGTTGTACAAAATGTGGTGTCGTACAATATGGGATTGTATGGTAGTAATATTGTGCTGTGCTAATAATATAATATATTGTATGAACATGTAACTTGTAAGCTGCTCTGAGTCCCCTTCGGGGTGAGAAGGGCGGCATTTAAATATCGTAAATAAATAAACAAATAAATATTCCGGTTGGAGTATCCAATCTGGAGTATTTACTTTTGCACACAAACATCCCCCAAAATGTCCCTGCCAATGGTTATGGAGAAATCCGGGAGCTGTGGTCGCAAACACTAACTTTTTCTGCTCTGGCCCAAAGATCCCTCTTAGTTTAGATGTATATGAGCGCATGGGCTCATTCATTAGCAAAATATGGTTGATCCAATCAACTTGGGAGCACTCTTTAAGGACGATACGAACCACAGAAACAGGAAAGGGTTGTATATGAACTGGGTAAACCGCGACCACATTAAGTGCAATGTTTATTCCAACAGGCTTTTGAGAACTCTTTTTTTAAAAAAGGCTTTTAATAGGGTACTATACTGTTTTTAATTGGACGGCTTTAAAACTACTTTCTATTATTTTTAATTGGATGCTTTAACGCTAGTGATGATTCAACGTTAACCTAGGCCTTTTTGGGTTTTAATTTGTAAACTTCTGGAATATTGGCTTCTGGCGGAAAGCAGAGAACCTTTTATGGAGGGGAATACAAACAAGGCTAATTTTCCCACCGAGGTACCAACAGCAGTGGAATTACTTTCTTGGTGAATAACGATAGAAGGAAGACTTTGTAGATCTACATTAGTATTTCTCAATCTTTTTAATGCCGCGACGCCTTCATACAGTTCCTCATGCTGTGGTGACCCTCAAATATAAAATTATTTTTCGTTGCTACTTCATAACTGTCATTTTGCTACTGTTAGGAATCGTCATGTAAATATCTGATATGCAGGATGTCTTTTCATTCATTGGACCAAGTTTGGCACAAATACACAATATGCCCAAATCTGAATACTGGTGGAGTTGGGAAGGAGGATTGATATTGTCATTTGGGAGTTGTAGTTGCTGGGATGTATAGTTCACCTACAATCAAAGAGCATTCTGAATCCACCAATGATGAAATTGAATTAATCTTGGTTGTAGTGCAGTTGCTGGGATTTATAGTTCACAAGGTTTGGTCGGTATTGGTCTTGAGTTTTGGAGTTGTAATTCACAAACATCCAGAAAGCACTGTGGACAAACAGTGGTAGATCTGGACCAAACTTGGCACAAATACTCAGTATACCCAAATGTGAACACTGGTAGAGTTTGGGGAAAACAGACATTTGGGAGTCGTAGCTGCTGGGATTTAGACACAGAACTCCCATGAGCAACAGAAAATCCTCGAAGGGTTTGGTGGGCATTGACCTTGAGTTTTGGAGCTATAGTTCACCAACATCCAGAAAGCACTGTGGACAAACAATGGTAGATCTGGACCAAACTTGGCACAAATACTCAATATACCCAAATGTGAACACTGGTGGAGTTTGGGGAAAATAGACCTTGTCATTTGGGAGTTGTCGTTGCTGAGAATTATAGTTCACTTCCAATCAAAGAACATTCTGAATCCCACCAATGATAGAATTGGGAGTTGTAGTTGCTGGGATTTAGACACAGAACTCCCATGACCAACAGAAAATATTGGAAAGGTTTGGGGGGCATTGATCTTGAGTTTTGTAGTTGTAGTTCATCTACATCCACTGTGGACTCAAGCAATGATGGATCTGGACCAAACTTGGCACGATACTCAACATGCCCAAATGTGAACACTGGTAGAGTTTGGGGGGAAATAAACCTTGTCATTTTGAAATTGTAGTTCCTGGGATTTATAGTTCACCTATAATCAGAGGCCTTTTAACCCCACCAACAATAGAATTAGGCAAATCAAGTATTGAGAGTTGACTATAGTCAACCAGAACTTAGATAAGTGACTCTGGGGATTGTGATTCCCATTGATCACGATGGGGATCATGGAAATTGTAGTCTCCTTCCTAAATGGAGGTTTTAATTTACTGCAATGCTAAGAATTGTGGGCATGGAGGAAAGTTTCACAGGGGAAGAATTCTTTGAGATCGTCCATACGGTCATTTTGCCCTCTGACAGCTCCTTTCAGGAGCCCATGTGACGTGTCAATCTGATGTCAACCCACACAGACTCCTGAATCATTGGGGGCCTTTGTGTTTCCCACCCCATCCCTTTGAAATAGAAGCATCAGCAAGGAGAAATGGCATCCTAGCGGAAGCTTACCCCATCCACACCGCCAAACACTCCCCAAGCCGCAGGCCATTGATCTCCTCTTGCTGGTGAGCCGTTCTGCTTTATGTGGGCTTCGACCTCCCGCACTTAACAAAGTGAAAATAAATATTTAATTATTCTCCTAAATAAAAATCAATACCGCTGCTGGTTGGCTAAGTAAATCGCGGGGCCCATAAATTCCTCTATTCCCACCCCCCACCCATGCGCAACCGTGACCATCTTCTTTTCGTGATCATTTCAAAAGATGCTGCACAAAAACAACAATCACTAAAAATACAGAGAAGCAGGACAGAGGGAGGAAATGCGCGGCTGAAGCCAAAATACTGTCCATCTCTAGATACATCTACACTATAGAATGAATTCAGTTTGACACCACTTTCACTGCTCAGTGCTATGGAATCATGAGAGTTATAGTTTGGCGAGGCATCAGGAAAGTGTGAATGCACCCTTTGTCTTTTCAGTTTCCTTCCTTTCTTCTTTCTTTCTTTCCTTCCTTGATTCCTTCCTGATTCACTCTTCCTTCCTTCCTTTCTTATTTCTTCCTTGATTCCTTCCTTTCTTCCGTATTCTTTCATTCCTTGATTCCTTCCTTCCTTCTTTACTTACTTCTTTTTTCCTTCCTTCTTATTTTTCCTTCCTTTCCTTCCTCTTTACTTCCTTTTTTCTTCCTTGATTTCCTTCCTTCCTTCCTTCCTTGTTCCTTCCTTCTTTCCTTCTTTCTTTTCTTCCTTTTCCTTTCCTTCCTTATTTCTTCCCTTCCTTGATTCCTTCCTTCCTTTTCTTTTCTTTCCTTCCTTGATTCTTCCTTCTTTCTCTTCCTTCCCTTCCTTGTTTCTTTTTCATTCCTTCCTTGATTCCTTCCTTCCTTCCTTCCTTCCTTTTCCTTCCTTCCTTCCTTCCTTCCTTCTTTCCTTGATTCCTTTCTGCTGTACTTATTTCGTTATTTCCTTCCTTCCTCCATTTCTTTCTGCTTTACTTATTCCTTTCTTTTTTCTTCTTCCTTGATTCCTTCCTTCCTTCCTTCTTTCCTTCCTTCTTTCCTTACTTCTTTCTTTCTTTCCTTCCTTGATTCCTTCCTTCTTTTTTCTATCTTTGATTCCTTCCTTCCTTCTTTCTTTCCTTAATTCCTTACTGCTTTACTTCTTTATTTACTTCCTACTTTCCTTCCTTCCTTCCTTCCATACTTACTTCTTTCTTTCCTTCCTTGATTCCTTCCTTCTTTTTTCTATCTTTGATTCCTTCCTTCCTTCTTTCTTTCCTTAATTCCTTACTGCTTTACTTCTTTACTTCCTTCCTTCCTTCCATACTTACTTCTTTCTTTCCTTCCTTGATTCCTTCCTTCTTTTTTCTCATCTTTGATTCCTTCCTTCTTTTTTCTTTCCTTGTTTCCTTACAGCTTTACTTCTTTTCTTTTTTCCTTCCTCCCTTCCTTCCATACTTACTTCTTTCTTTCCTTCCTTGATTTCTTCCTTGATTCCTTCCTTTTTCCCATCTTTGATTCCTTCCTTCTTTTTTTCTTTCCTTGATTCCTTACTGCTTTACTTTTTTATTTATTTCCTTCCTTCCATACTTACTTCTTTCCCTCCCTCCCTCCCCCTCCCTCCCTCCCTCCCTCCCTTCCTTCTGTCCGTCCATCCATCCATCCATCCATCCATCCATCCATCTATCCATCCGTGACTCAGAATCTTCTTCCCAGAAATCCTATTTCCCAAATCCGATGGCAATTAACCAATCTCGGCTGAACGAAGAAGGGACTTTCATCTCACAGAAGCCAAACAGGGTCAAAAGCTGCTTGATATTCATGGCATACTGTGATCTGATTTATATGAGCCCCGAGCACCAGCGGCACCTTAAATGCCCCTGACCGCAATGCTCCCTTGGTGACAAACACGCTTTCCCCTTCAGGCTGATGTTGATCGCTCACACCCAAATCGGACCCGTTCCATTGGAAGTGGACCATGGAAATACGCTGTAAGAGACCCAGAAATCCCTAGAGAAAAGCGTCTTCCTCAAATCAACGAAGGATCACATCTGCAAAAGTTAAAGCTCCAAAGATGTATTTCCATCCTGTTTACTTCCCAAAATTGGGATTCAGAGTAGATTGCAGTTTTGAAGAACACAAGTGAAAAAATCCAGAAAGTGAACATGAAAATAGTGTGAAATTATTAACAATAGAAAAACAATCCAAATCTTAGATTTGTCATATTATGGCAATTCGAACCTCAGATTATATATACACACACACATTTAAAAACATCCTATGGAAGCTGGCATTTATAGTGTGCCGATTTGGGATTTCCTAGGAAACTCTCTTGAGCATTAGGTCTCTTTGGCAGAAAATTCTAAGTACTTACTACATGAAACTATATATTTTATGGATTATTATTATTATTATTATTATTATTATTATTATTATTATTATTATTTGATACACAACAAGATTAGCACACAGCAAACAAGATCCCAAGTGTCTAAGACTGTGTGATGTATCAGCATATAAAGTGTGAAGATCCTAGAGTCATTGAATCCTAGAGTTGGAAGAGACCTCGTGGCCCATCCAGTCCAATCCCATTGGCCAAGAAGCAGGAAATTGCATTCAAATCCCCCTGACAGATGCCATCCAGCCTCTGTTTCAAACCTTCCAAAGAAGGAGCCTCCACCACATCCAGGGCAGAGAGTTCCACTGCTGAACAGCTCTCACAGTCAGGAAGTTCTTCCTTTTCAGATGGAATCTCCTTTCCTGTAGTTTGAAGCCATTGTTCCATTGCATCCTAGTATCCAGGCAACAGAAAACAATTGCTCTCTCCTCTGTATGACTTCCTCTCACGTATTTATACTTGGCCCTCATCATGTCTCCTCTCAGCCTTCTCTTCTTCAGGCTAAACTTGCCCATCTCTTTAAGCTGCTCGTCATAGGGCTTGTTCTCCAGACCCTTGATCATTTTAGTTGCCCTCCTCTGGACACATTCCAGCTTGTCAACATCTCCCTTCAATTGTGATGCCCAGAAGTGGACACAGTGTGATTCCAGGTGTGGTCTGACCACAGCTGAATAGAGCATGGGGAGCATGACTTCCCTGGATCTCCTAGACTCCTATTGATGCAGGCCAAAATCCCATTAGCTTTGTTTGCTGCCACATCACATTGTTGGCTCATGTTCATCTTCCTCCCCACAAGGACTCCCAAGATCTTTTCCACACGCCCTGCTCTTGAGCCAGGAATCGTCCCCCATTCTGTCTCTTTGCCTTTCCTTTTTTTCTGCCTGTGGAGTTTCTTGCATTTGTCCCTGTTGAACTTCATTTTGTTAGTTTTGGCCCATTCTCTCTAATCTGTCAAGATCGTTTTGAATCTGCTCCTGTCTTTTGGGGTATTAGCTATCTCCTCGTCCCAATTTGGTGTCATCTACAAACTTGATGATCAGTAGGATGGCCTTTTGCAGCTGACAGGTGGAGATTTTGTCAGCGGTTATTGTTTTTAAGTGCAGGCCAAGGTCTTTAGGCACTACACCCAGAGTGTTGATCACCACTGGGACCACCTTGACTGGCTTGTGCCAGAGTCTTTGCAGTTCGATCTTTAAATCCTCATATTGTGTCAGCTTTTCCAGTTGTTTCTCTTCAAGCCTGCTGTCACCTAGGATTGCAACATCGACGATCCATACTTGTTTTTTTTTATTATTATTATTATTATTATAAAACATCTAGAACATGGCCATATGTTACCCAAAACTTACATTATTATTATTATAAAAATCATTATTATAAAATAAATAAATAAATATGTTATTATTATTATTATTATTATTATTATTATTATAAAACTGGAAAAGTTTGCGTGATATGAGAATTTAAAGACAAAACTGCAGAAACCCAAAACTTATATTATTATTATTATAAAAATCATTATTATAAAATAAATACTATTATTATTATTATTATTATTACTATTGTTATTATTATTATTATTATTATTATTAAACTGGAAAAGTTTACATGATATGAGGATTTAAAAATCGAACTGCAAAGACTCTGGCACAAACCAGTCAAGATGGTCCCAGTGGTGATTGGCACACTGGGTGCAGTGCCTAAAGACCTTGGCCTGCACTTAAACACAATTGGCACTGACAAAATTACAATTTGCCAGCTGCAAAAGGCCACCTTACTGGGATCTGCACGCATTATTCGCCGATACATCACACAGTCCTAGACACTTGGGAAGTGTTCGACATGTGATCCAATACAACAGCCGGCAGAGTGATCTTGTCCACTGTGGACTCATCTTGTTGTGTTTCAAATATATAAATAAAATGTAATGTTCGTTTGTGGGATTAACAGAACTCAAAAACCACTGGACGAATTGACACCAAATTTGGACACAAGACACCTAACAACCCAATGTACGTCCTTCACTCAAAAAAATTGATTTTGTCAGTTGGGAGTTGTAGTTGCTGGGATTTATAGTTCACCTACAATCAAAGAGCATTCTGAACCCCACCAACAATGGAATTGAACCAAATTTGGCACACAGTTCTCCCATGACCAACAGAAAATACTGGAAGGGCAGTGTCCTTTAGTTTGGAGTTGTAGTTCACCTAAATCCAGAGACACTGTGGACTCAAACAATGATGGATCTGGACCAAACTTGACATGAATACTCAATATGCCCAAATGTGAACAATCTTGACATTTGGGAGTTGTAGTTGGTGGGATTTATAGTTCACCTACAATCACAGAGCATTCTGAACCCCACCAATGATAGAATTGGGCCAAACCTCCCACACCGAAGCCCCATGTGGGCCACAGCAACGTGTGGCAGGGGACGGCTAGTAATAATAATAATAATTATTATTATTATTAATATTATTAGTTTACTTTTATTATCTTCTCCCACGAATGGGACTCACAATGGTTTACTTGCAATTATGCTGGTTCTATACATTGGAAGCTGAACCCCATTCGTACTCATGTATTGCAAATTTGAGGCTAGGATTTCCTTAAATAACTCAATACATTGCAGTTGGTTCTTTTTCTTTTCCTAGGTTGTTGTTGGGCATTTTGGGCTTAAGGCGACTCCCAAGGCAAACCTAACCTAGCAAGCTTTGTCCCAAAAGGGTTTGCGGTTGCCTTCCTCTGAGGCTGAGAGAGTGTGATGTCTCCGAGGCCTTAGAGCAGGTTGATTCAGACTCTGGTCTCCCGAGCTCGAGACCAATGTTCAAATCACTCCGCTCCTCTGGCTGCCTTTTTCCTACTGATTTCCATTTTGCGGAGCGTTATCATCTTCCCCAATGAGTCATGCCGTCTCATGATATATCCAGAGTACATTAGCCTCAGTTGAGTCACTTTGGCTGCTAGGGAGAATTCACGCTTGGTTTGCTCTCAGCCCATTTGTATTTATTCCGTACGTTTCTATTGTGCCTCGAATCCCATTGTGCCTATAAAACTCGGAGAAATGTCTATTGGATTCCCAGGTGGGTTTTCCTACAGTCCGTAGATAGATCCAGTTCCTGCTTGGCTTCAACGAGGCCGCTGTGTTGTGTCTCTTCGAACCATATCCCGGGATCTCGGTTGCACCAAATCAATGCTTTCCTGATGATAAGGAGATGGTTGACAGAAGCAGCCTTGTTCGAGTTTGTCTTTGCTGGTTTCGGGAGGAAGAGGAAAGAACAGCAACAAGGAAGGACAAAATGGTGATGAGGATGCATCCACGTTATTGAATTAATGCACCTTAATTTCCATGACTTAGTGCAATAGGATCCTGGGATTTGTAGTTTTTTGGGGTGCTGGAAAGCTTGGACAAAGAAGGCAAAGATCTTAGGAAACTACATCTCCAGGAATCTTTAAATCCCCAGTTTTTTCAGTTTAATAATAATAATAATAATAATGTTAAAAAACAAAGTATGGATCGTCGATGACAGCAGGAGTGCAGAAAAGCTGACACAATATGAGGATTTAAAGATTGAACTGCAAAGACTCTGGTACAAACCAGTCAGGGTGGTCCCAGTGGTGATCGGCACACTGGGTGCAGTGCCTAAAGACCTTGGCCTGCACTTAAACACAATCGGCGCTGACAAGATTACCATCTGCCAGCTGCAGAAGGCCACCTTACTGGGATCTGCATGCATTATTCGCCGATACATCACACAGTCCTAGACACTTGGGAAGTGTCCGACGTGTGATCCAATACAACAGACAGCAGCGTGTCTGCTGTGGACTCATCTTGTTGTGTTTCAAATAATAATAATAATAATAATAATAATAATAATAATAATAATATACTTGGGAAGTGTCCGACGTGTGAGCCAATACAACAGCCAGCAAAGTGTCTGCTGTGGACTTATTATTTATTTATTTTATAATAATTATTTATATAATAATAATAATAAATATTATTAATAAATCAATCAGGGATCAATAGCATTGAGCAATGAAAATGATGTCGAACTGCATTAATTCTGCAGTGTCAATGCACCCTTAGCCATCGGAGACATAAAATCAGAGAAGGTTAGAGACTTTGTTTCTCAACCTGGGGGGGGGTCGCAAGGGGGGTGTCAGAAAACACATATTTCTGATGGACTTAGGAACTACTTTGGAAGAGATGGTTGAAGATCTCCCTGCCTGTTCTTCACTTCCTTTTTGAAATCTGACAGTAAATCAATGTATTGGATTGTTGTAGGTTTTTCAGACTATATGACCATGTCCTAGAAGCATTCTCTCCTGACGTTTCGCCTGCCATAGGGAGACCAAGCACCTTGGTCTCCCTATGGATGTCCCGGTCCTCAAACACTCTCTGCTTCATTTGGAAAAATGCTGCACTCACAGAGCTCAGGCAGTGTTGTATTTCAGTGTCAATGTTGACTTCGGTGGAGAGGTGGCTGCCAAGGGATACCCATAAGTCATATCATTTGCCAAGGGAGCAGAAATGGTCCACATTTTCTAATGTTACACCATTAAGCTGTATTTCTGGCAATGGAGAGGGATTGGCTGTTGACTGCTGGAATAGCACTTTGGTTTTCTCGATGTTCAATGACAGGCCGAGCTTCTCGTATGCTTCTGTGAAAGTGTTTAGAGTGGCTTGTAGGTCTTCTAGTATTCCTAATATTTAATAGCATTGAGCCATGGCGACAAAAGTGGTGGCAAACTGCATTTAGACTGTAGATGCATACAAAACGAGGAATATGTTCGATTTAAGGAGAACCAACATCATTCTTGGTGATGTCTAATCTGCAAGCAAAAATTAAAGATTTGGTGTTTTGCTGCATTGTGATCATAAAGGGAATAATTCTGGCAGTGTAGAATTAGATGCCAGCAAAGTGAAGGGAATTAAATAGAGCTTTGTAGGAGATGAGATTAAGGCGGACATCCTTTGCTTACGTACTCTTCAGGAAGCAAAGAGGTTTGGAGACCCACCCAAAGAGTTCACATGGCTTTCTGAGTCTCTTGTTCACTTCCATGGGTGCAAATGCAGCCATGCAAGGACGCATTGCAACGTTGACGGCCTTCCTGCCGGCTCCCGCTTTTGCTGCACCGGAGCCCTCTTTTTTAGGATTCCGCCCACGTGCCCATCTGCCATGTAAACCCTGGGGTTCTGATAATCTGGTGCATTTTTACATCCCATTTGTGTCAGTTTATGTAAATTTGACATTTGTATCAAAGAGCCTCCCTAAGCCTCTCGGATCCGCTGAGCCAAATGGGAACAGCTCCGTGTGTCAAACGCTGGAGTATCTGGGGGCAGCAGAGCCGTGCTGCGGGCGGTTTCTCTCACCCCCTTTCCCCTCTCCGGCTCCATAGCATCTTGGATTAGGGACGCAAAACAGTCCAAATGCCCATAAGTCATATCATTTGCATCCACTGAGAGCACAAAAGTGGACACAAGCTCTTGGAGATAGGGATGGATCTAGGACAACAAGTTAAACAAGAGCCAACCATGTGATGCGGTGGCAAAAAAGCCAATGGGATTTTGGCCTGCATCAATAGGAGTCTAGTGTCTAGATCTACCCATGCTCTATGCTGCCTTGGTCAGACCCCACCTGGAATATTGTGTCCAATTCTGAGCACCACAATTGAAGAGAGATGTTGACAAGCTGGAATGTGTTCAGAGGAGGAAGGAAGGAGGGAAGGAGAGAGAAAAAGAAGAGGAAGGTTGGCCACAGCAACATGTGGCGGGTACAGTTAGTTTGAAATATTTATTTATTTATTTACAGTATTTATATTCCGCCTTTCTCACCCAACAGGGGACTCAGGGCGGATTACAATGCACATATACATGGCAAACATTCAGTGCCAATTAGATATACAACATATATAGACAGACACAGAGACATTTTAACATTCCAGCTTTTTCCGGTTTCATGAGGGTTTGCTCGATTCCAGCTCAATTCTGGCCACAAGGTGAGCTACCGCTTCATCGTCCATTTTTGACACCAAGTCCTTTGATGGAGTACTTCCTTATTCTTCTGCACACTGCTGGAAGGTTTTATGGCGCTGTAAATTAGTTAAATTAGCCTCCCCGCTTAAAGCAGTACCTAAATTTCCTACTTGACAGATGCAACTGTCTTTCGGGCTGCATTTATTTATTTTATTTATTTACAGTATTTGTATACTGCTTTTCTCACCCCGAGGGAGACTCAAAGCGGTTTACACATAAGTAATGGCAAAAATTCAATGCCAGTACAAACAATTACAATTATACACTACAACTAGACATAAATTAAATTTAAAAATATGTCCATGAGCAATAAAACAATCATTAAAAAAATAAAACATAGGTCGACAGCAAGCTAGACTAATGGTCAGAAACTTACTCTGACCTGGGCTGGCTACTGGCTCTCGGTCAGTAGTGATTTAATGCAGCTGGCTATCAGCTAGCTGCACCACAGCCTGGTCCTTGGCAGTGTGGATAATGATACTTGGGAAGAGCTTCATCCAGGTGTGTTTATAAATCTGCAGCTCCAGGCACAACGACTGCCATCTCCACATGCAAGGAAGCATACATACAGAAGCATACAGATGGATGCGCAGGCTCTGTGGGGCCAACATTTCGAATTCTGTAACAAAGCAAAGAGAGCTAGTCTTTGCAGCGAGAGTGAGAGAAAGAGCTCTATTTTCAGTCTTGCATATAATCTATACCGATTAGTAGTATTTATATACATGTTCCTCATCAGTATGTTGAACATTATGTTGCGTTCTTTGTACCAACGCTGAGTACAGCGGAATCTTAGCGCATACTCATCTGTGTCAAAATAACTTGCTGGCCATTTTGGGCTGGATTTACATTGGAGAATGAATGCAAATTGACACCATTTTGAATGCCATAGATCAATGCTATGGATCCCTGAGCGAGACAGCAGGGAAGGCATCAAGACCTTGTAAAACTACAACTCCTGTGATTCCATAGCATTGAGTCTTAGTGGTTAAAGTGCTGCCAAATCTTTTGGACAGTGGCCTTGGAGTGCAAAGACCTTCCTACATCTGGGTTGCTGTGAGTTCTCCAGACTGTCTTGCCATGTTCCAGAAGCATTCTCTCCTGATGTTTCGCCCACATCTATGGCAGGCATCCTCAGAAGTTGTGAGGTCTGTTGAAAACTAGGCAAAACTCACAGCAACCCAGTAATTCTGGCCATGAAAACCTTTGACTTCCTACATCTTTTTATGATCCTGTTCTGATAAGAAATTAAGGTTGTTCTCCAGGAACCAAAGATTTGTCCCTTCCTTTTCCCCCTCAGCTGCTTAAAGGTAAAGTAAAGGTTTCCTCTTGACATTGAGTCTAGTTGTGTCCGAGGGTAGTGTTCATCTCCGTTTCTAAGCCAAAGAGCCGGCGTTGTCCGTAGATGCCTCCAAGGTCATGTGGCTGGCAAGACTGCATGGAGCACCGTTACCTGCCTATTGATCTACTCATATTTGCATGTTTTCGAACTGCTAGGTTGGCAGAAGCTGAGGCTAACAGTGGGAGCTCACTGTGGTCCCTGGAGTCAAACCACTGACCTTTTGATCAGCAAGTTCTGCAGCTCAGTGATTCAACCCGCTGTACCACCAGGGGCCCTTTTATATAAGGGACACCATTCTATTATATATATATATATATATATATATATATATATATAGTCATGTCAGGAGCGACTTGAGAAACTGCAAGTCGCTTCTCAGATGTTTTGATGTTTTATCATCCTTGTGGGAGGCTTCTCTCATATCCCCGCATGAGGAGCTGGAGCTGACAGAGAGAGTTCATCTGCGCTCTACCCAGATTTGAACCTGCGACCTGTTGGTCTTCAGTCCTGCCGGCACAGGGGTTTAACCCACTGCACCCTGGGGGCTCCTATTTAACTATATCAGTGTATATAATAGGACTTGTGCATCCCCTTTGTCTGAGATAAATCCTGAGCTTGAGAAAGTTGGACTACATCTCCAACAGTTTTCTGATGGAATCAGGAAGGCTGGGGTCCACAAAAGAGTCTACTCAACTCCACAAAATCCATTCTTGAGCCTGAATTCCCCAAATCTGAATTCAGTCCAGAATTATTGTGCTGAAATTGATTTCTCTCCCTCTATGCCAGTGGTTCTCAACCTTCCTAAGGCCGCGACCCCTTAATACAGTTCCTCATGTTGTGGTGACCCCCCAACCATAACATTATTTTCATTGGTACTTCATAACTGTAATTTTGCCACTGTTATGAATCGTAATGTAAATATATGATATGCAGAATATATTTTCATCCAATGGGCCAAATTTGGTGCAAATACCCGATATGTCCAAATTTGAATACTGGTGGGGTTGGGAAGGGTGATTGATTTTGTCACTTGGGAGTTGTAGTTGCTGGGATGTATAGTTCACCTACAATCAAAGAGCATTCTGAACTCCACCAATGATGGAATTGAACCAATCTTGGCACACTGAACTCCCATGACCAACAGAAAATACTGGAAGGGTTTGGCGGGCATAGACCTTGGGTTTTGGAGTTGTAGTTCACCTACATCCACAGACTTAAGCTAGGATGGATCTGGACCAAACTTGCCACGAATACTCAATATGCCAAATGTGGACACTGGTGGAGTTTGGGGAAAATAACATTTGGGGGTTGCAGTTTCTGGGATTTATAGTTCCCCTACAATCAAAGAGCATTTTGAAGCCCACCAGCAATAGAATTGGGCCAAACTTCCCACACAGAACCCCATAACCAACAGACAATGCTGTGTTTTCTGATGGTCTTTGGCAACCCTTCTGACACCCCCTTGGATCCTGACCCCCCATGCTGAGAAACACTACTGGTCTGCATCAATAGGAGCATAGTGTCTAGATCTAGGGAAGAAATGCTATCCCTCTATTTTGCTTTGGTTAGACCACACCTGGAATATTGTGTCCAATTCTGGCCACCACAATTCAAGAGAGATATTGACAAGCTGGAATGTGTCCAGAGGAGGGCGACTGAAATGATCAAGGGTCTGGAGAACAAGCCCTATGAGGAGCGGCTTAAGGAGCTGGGCATGTTTAGCCTGAAGAAGAGAAGGCTGAGAGGAGATATGACAGCCATGTATAAATATGTGAGAGGAAGCCACAGGGAGGAGGGAGCAAGCTTGTTTTCTGCTTCCCTGGAGACTAGGACGCAATGGAACAATGGCTTCCAACTACAAGAGAGGAGATTCCATCTGAACATGAGGAAGAACTTCCTGACTGTGAGAGCCGTTCAGCAGTGGAACTCTCTGCCCCGGAGTGTGGTGGAGGCTCCTTCTTTGGAAGCTTTTAAACAGAGGCTTGATGGCCATCTGTCAGGGGTGATTTGAATGCAATATTCCTGCTTCTTGGCAGGGGGTTGGACTGGATGGCCCATGAGGTCTCTTCCAACTCTTTGATTCTATGATTCTATGATTCTATGATCCCATCACTGCGAACTGGGAGAAATTATTGAGCAAACGGTGACATGGCAGCTCTATTTCTCGGAGCTTGAAGTCTGCTTGACTCTCTCTAGATCACAAAATCTGACACTGACGGAGCTTAAGCAGGGTTGGATAAATCTCACCAAGTTCTCTGCCGCGCTTACCTGTCATTCACCCTAGACAGGCTGTGACCTGACTAGCAGCTGGGAACGGAGCCACGAAACTTATTCTCGGAAAGTTCTCTGCTGCATGCAGAAGTGAAAGAGGAGTGACAAATCTGAAAAGCAATGAGGGACAGGATATGTAGGAGAAGGGAAAGCTGAAGTGCATATGGTCCATACACTTCCTTTCTTGCAACCATCATAAGGTGATATTAGATGTATGGGATCTATACGTAACTGTTAGGAATTGTGGGAGTTGAAGTCCAAAACACCCAGAGGGCCCAATTTTGCCCATGCCTGCTGTAGCTGTTCGATTTGGTGGATACCGAGAGGGCCAACTATTCTTACACCATTAGGAAACGGGATATGCGGCATACTTTTCAGCAAAGGATGAGATTCAGCACCATGGACAGCAGCTCCCTGCAACTGCCAGGAGCATCTTTGAAAACACACATCAGAGCACAAGCAACAAACCAGGAAGCGAACGAGTCGTACATGTGCATCCTTGCTTGCTCACAGGGGAGAGTGTTGGAGACGTGCGTTTACAGAGGCTTATTTGGAAACAAAATTACCCTGCTTTTCTTTTGAAACGAAACACAAGGCTGCTAATAGAGGAGACGCTGGAGCTCAGCGGCAGATCGCATGTGTTGCATGCAAAAGTTCAGAGTTTCAATCTCTGGCGACGGGAGATAATGCAGAGAACATGGTGGAAACAGGAGTCTTCCTGCACCGCAGGAGTTGCTCCCTCCTCAGCTTTAGGGAGCATTGACAAACTCTCTTCCTTTTCCACTCTTCCTCCTCCTTTGTGTTCATCTTCATCATTGCTATATTCATCATCTCATACCATAATATAACACTGAATAAAAACAGTGGGCCTTTAGTATCCACTGGAATATACTATATATTCTTTACAGTAGAGTAAAATAATCAATGTAATAATAATAATAATAATAATAATAATAATAATAATAATAATAATAACAAATGGAACTCTGAAAAAGGAGACAAAGGAGGGCCTGATTCTGGCAGCCCAAGAATAAGCCATTCGAACCTATGCCATCAAAGCCAGAATTGAAAAGTTGACAACAGATCCCAAATGTAGACTCTGCAAGGAAGCAGGTGAAACAATAGATCACATCCTCAGCTGCTGCAAGAAGATCGCACAGACAGACTACAAGCAGAGGCACAACACCCTTGCTCAGATGATTCATTGGAACTTGTGCCACAAATATCATCTGCCTGGGACAAAGAACTGGTGGGATCATAAGCCGGAAAAAGTTACAGAGAATGAACACGCCAAACGCCTCTGGGACTTCCGGATTCAGACAGACAGAGTTTTGGAGCACAATACTCCTGACCTCACAATCATGTTAAAAAAACAAGTATGGATCATCAATGTTAACAATTCCAGACAACAGCAGGATTGAAGAGAAACTACTGGAAAAGCTGACACGATATGAGGATTTAAAAATCGAACTGCAAAGACTCTGGCACAAGCCAGTCAAGGTGGTCCCAGTGGTGATCGGCACACTGGGTGCAGTGCCTAAAGACCTTGGCCTGCACTTAAACACAATCGGCGCTGACAAAATTATCATCTGCCAACTGCAGAAGGCCACCTTAGCTGGGATCTGCATGCATTATTCGTCGATACATCACACAATCCTAGACACTTGGGAAGTGTCTGATGTGTGATCCAATACAACAACCAGCAGAGTGTCTGCTGTGGACTCATCTTGTTGTGTTTCTAATAATAATAATAATAACAACAACAATAATAACAACAATAATAATACATCACACATTCATAGACACATGGGAAGTATTTGACATGTGATCCAATTGAACAGCCAGTAGAGTGTCTGCTGTGGACTCATCTTGTTGTGTTTCAAATAATAATAATAATAATAATAATAATAATAATATAATAATAATAATAATAATACAACACATAGTCCTAGATACTTAGGAAGTGTCCGACATGTGAGCCAATTCAACAGCCAGCAGAGTGTCTGCTGTGGACTCATCTTGTTGTGTTTCAAATAATAATAATAATAATAATAATAATAATAATAATAATGTAAAATAATGACATGTAATAATAACATTAATAATAGAATAAAATAATAAATGTAATAATAACAATAATAGAGTAAAATACCACATGTAATAATAGCAACAATAATAAAGCAAAATAATAAATGTAATAATAATAGAGTGAAATGATGAATGTAGTCTTCATCCCCCTCACCTTCTGCATTAGTGGATTGTGATGCTTTTTCAAGCGTGCCACCCAAACTTAGGCCCTTCCTGAAGCCTTCGCCGTCCCTTTGTATTATTCACTTTGCCACAACCTGCTGCATCCTTAACACGGCATGTGCCATCCTCACTCCCCGCTTCTCTCCCCCTTCCCTGCCCCCTCCCTACAGAGTACACAAGTGAAGTGCCAGATTGCTCTGACCTTCCCTTTAATAACATTTGCCCATGATGTTGACATGAGTGACAGGAAGGCACTCAGGTGGAGGCTCGGTTATTAGATCTGTGAATACCTACCGAAGCTGCGTGGAGCATCTTTATCTGCTGCCTCTCTCTCTCTCTCAATAGGAAAGAGGGAGGGAGAAAGTCAATTTCTTTCTCCTTCTTTGGCAATATCCTGTGTCAGGGCACTGAGCAAATACAACGAACAAAGACCATGTTCGGGAGAAGGCAGAGAGACACCTGATGCAGAGCACACGCAGTTGGCACGTCAATGGGCATCTCTTGGAGAGGAAAAGGCAAGCATGACTCTTGGCAATCCAGTACCCTCCAGATCAGTCGTTCTCAACCTTCCTAATGCCGCAACCCCTTAATACAGTTCCTCATGTTGTGGTGACCCCCAACCATAACATTATTTTTGTTGCTACTTCATAGCTATCATTTTGCTACTGTTATGAATCACAATGTAAACATCTGATATACAGGATGTATTTTCATTCACTGGGCCAAATTTAGCACAAATTCCCCATGTGCCCAAATTTGAATACTGGTGGGGTTGGGGATTGATATTGTCATTTGGGAGTTATAGTTGCTGGGATTTATAGTTCACCTACAATCAAAGAGCATTCTGGACTCCACCAATTGAAACAAACTTGGCACACAGAACTCCCATGATCAACAGAAAATACTGGAAGGGTTTGGTGGACATTGATCTTGAGTTTTGAAGTTGTAGTTCACCTCCATCTAGAGAGCATTGTGGACTCAAACAATGATTGATCTGGACCAAACTTCGCCTGAATACTCAATCAGCCCTAAATACTCAATATACCCTAATGCGAATACTGGTGGAATTTGGAGAAAATAGACCTTGACATTTGGGAGTTGCAGTTGTTGGGATGTATAGTTCACCTACAATCAAAGAGCATTCTGAACTCCACCAATGATGGAATTAAACCAATCTTGGCACACAGAACTCCCATGACCAACAGAAAATACTGGAAGGGTTTGGTGGGCATTGACCTTGAGTTTTGGAGTTGTAGTTCAACTATATCCAGAGAGCACTGTGAACTCAAACAATGATGGATCTGGTCCAAACTTGGCACGAGTACTCAATATGCCCAAACGTGAACACTGGTGGAGTTTGAGGAACATAGATCTTGACATTTGGAAGTTGTCGTTGCTGGGATTAATAGTTCACCTACAATCAAAGAGCATTCCGAAACCTACCAACGATAGAATTGGGACAAACTTCCCACACAGAACTCCTATGACCAACAGAAAATACTGTGTATTGTCAAAGGCTTTCATGGCCAGAATCACTTGGTTGTTGTAGGTTTTTCGGGCTGTATGGCCATGTTCTATGGTCTTCCTACAACCTACAACAACTTACAAGAACCCAGAAAATACTGTGTTTTCTGATGGACTTTGGCGACCCATCTGACACCCCTCACAACCCCCCCAGGGGCCCCAACTCCCAGGTTGAGAAACACTGATATAGAGATTTCTAGAGAGGTGTTGCTGCAAATTCTATTGATTCTATTCATCTGGAATGCAGTTGCCATCTCTTATCCTCCACTTTTTTTTAGCATTGTTGTCTTTTTATGCTGAGTCCTGTCTTCTCATGATCTGGCCAACACACAACATCCCCAGTCTTGCCATCTTGGCCTCTAGGAAGAGTCCAGTCCTGATTTGCTTTGGGACCCTTTTATTTGTCTTTTTAGTAATCCTTGGTATCCATAGAACTCTTCTCTTACATGTCAAATGAGTTGATTTTCCTCCTATCGGCCTTTTTTTCACTGCTCAGCTTTCACAACCTTATATAGAAGCAGGCAATACAAACCCCCTTAACACTCTGACTTAAAGAACTAGATGAGATTTCCCATCCCGGCTGTTTCATCGAATGGGACCCGCTGCTCATTATTGGCACAGGAAGGAATAGTCAATGGATTTTTCAGGTTCACGCCGAGAGCAAACCTTGCCAATCTGATTCAATCATCATTTGTAATTTCATTTCGAGGTTGTTGCTTGTGTGGCATAGTCAGCTGGGGTTGTCCAAAAGTTTCCATTGCCATTTCCCCACTGGCCTCACCTTCATTTTGGATATGAACCATTACGATCAATGGGACAAGTTGCAAATGTAGGGAGCCAATCAGGAAAGTCATCCAGGGACCTTTAATAGCCCAGGCATGTCATGGAAGACTTTCTCCTTAATAATAATAATAATAATAATAATAATCACAAAAAAACCCACAACCCAGAGCAGAAGAGAAAACTGGCCAAAGAAGGCTCTCCATGGACAGTTCCTGGGAAAAATTGAGAGCCAAATTGACAAAGAGAAAACATGGCTCTGGCTCACAAATGGGACTCGGAAAAAGGAGACAAAAGAGGGCCTGATTCTGGCAGCCCAAGAACAAGCCATTAGAACCATGGCCATCAAAGCCAGAATTGAAAACCCAATGACAGATCCCAAATGTAGACTCTGCAAGGAAGCAGATGAAACAATAGATCACATCCTCAGCTGCTGCAAGAAGATCGCGCAGACAGACTACATGCAGAGGCACAACACCACTGCTCAGATGATTCATTGGAACTTGTGCCACAAAGACCATCTGCCTTCGACAACTAACTGGTGGGATCACAAGCCGGAAAAAGTTACAGAGAATGAACATGCCAAACTCCTCTGGGACTTCCGAATTCAGACAGACAGAGTTCTGGAGCACAACACCCCTGACCTCACAAACAAAGTATGGATCGTTGATGTCACAATCCCAGGTGACAGCAGGATTGCAGAGAAACAACTGGAAAAGCTGACACGATATGAGGATTTAAAGATCGAACTGCAAAGACTCTGGCACAAGCCAGTCAAGGTGGTCCCAGTTGTGATTGGCACACTGGGTGCAGTGCCTAAAGACCTTGGCCTGCACTTAAACACAATCAGCGCTGAAAAAATTACCATTCCCACCTTACTGGGATCTGCACACATTATTTGCCGATACATCACACAGTCCTAGGCACTTGGGAAGTGTCCAACGTGTGATCCAATACAACAGCCAGCAGAGTGATCTTGTCTGCTGTAGACTCATCATGTTATGTTTCAAATAATAATATGACAGTGTAGATAGGGCCAAAGAGTGGTATGGTATAGTATAGTATAGTATAGTATAGTATAGTATAGTATAGTATAGTATAGTATGAGATCATATAATGGTTTCAATGTTAGACTATGGGCACATCTACACCAGTGTTTCTCAACTTCCTAATGTTGCGACCCCTTAATACAGTTTCTCATGTTGTGGTGACCCCCAACCATAYTTTTTTTTCGTTGCTACTTCATAACTGTCATTTTGCTTCTGTTATGAATTGTAATGTAAATATCCGATATGCAGGGTGTATTTTCCTTCACTGGACCAAATTTGGCACAAATACCCGATACACCCAAATTTGAATACTGGTGGATTTGGGGGGAATTAATTTTGTCATTTGGGATTTGTAGTTGCTGGGATTTATAGTTCACCTACAATCAAAGATCATTCTGAACTCCACCAATGATGGAATTGAACCAAATTTTACACACATAACTTTCATGACCAAGAGAAAATACTGGAAGAGTTTGGTAGGCATTGACCTTGAGTTTGGAAGTTGTAATTCACCTACATCCAGAGAGCACTGTGGACTTGATCTGGACCAAACTTGGCACGAATGCTCAATATGCCCAATTGTGAACACTGGTGGAGTTTGGGGAAAAGAGACCTTGACATTTAGGAGTTGTAGTTGCTGGGAATTATAGTTCACCTACAATCAAAGACCATTCTGGATTCCACCAATGATGGAATTGAACCAGTCTTGGCACACAGAACTCCCAAGAGCAACAGAGTATATTCTGTTGGTCTTGGGAGTTCTGTGTGCCAAGATTGGTTCAATTCCATCATTGGTGTAGTTCAGAATGGTCTTTGATTGTATACAGGAAGGGTTTAATGGGCATTGATCTTGAGTTTTGGAGTTGTAGTTCACCTACATCCAAGAGCACTGTGGACTCAAACAATGATGGATCTGGACCAAACTTGGCACAAATACTCAGGTAAAAGTAAAGGTTGTCCCCTGACATTAAGTCCAGTCATGTCTGACTCTGGGGTGTGGTGCTCATCTCCATTTCTAAGCCGAAGAGCCAGCGTTGTCCATAGACACCTCCAAGGTCATGTGGCCAGCATGACTGCATGGAGCACCGTTACCTTCCCGCCGGAGCAGTACCTATTAATCTACTCACATTTGCATGTTTTTGAACTGCTAGGTTGGCAGAAGCTAGGGCTGACAGCGGAAGCTCACGCCGCTCCCTGGAATCGAACCTGCGACCTTTTGGTCAACAAGCTCAGCAGCTCAGTGCTTTAACCCACTGCACCACCGGGGGGGCCCTAATACCCCAAATAGTCAATATGCCCAAATATGAATGCTCAATATGCCCAATTGTAAACACTGGTGGAATCTGGGGGAAATAGGCCTTGACATTTGATAGTTGTAGTTGCTGGGAATTATAGTACACCTACAATCAAAGAGCATTCTAAACTCCACCAACGATAGAATTGAGCCAAACTTCCCACACAGAACCCCCAGGCAGAGAAGGTAAAAGACCTTATAAAACTACAGTTTCCAGGACCTTATAAAACTACAATTCCATAGTATTGAGCAATGGTAGTTAAAGTGGTGTTGATCTGCATTAATTGTGTAGTTGGAACATATGACGCCCAGGGATGCGTTCTGCCCAACATCCAGGCCGTGTTCCTTCCCAAGAAGACCAAGAGCCACAAGGCGAAGGCCAAGTAGAGCCCAGAACTCTGCTCCCAAACACTCGCTGGTCTTGGAATTCGATTCCAAACCACAGTGTAGTTGGTACCTATGACTCTGATGAGTAGAGTTCAAATTCCTGCTCAGCCATGGATGACCTTGGGCAAGTCACATTCTCTCAGCCCTTCTTCAGATAGGCAAACCCTATCTGAACCAATTTTGCCAAGCGAACATCAGGATTGATTTGCCTTAGACTCCCTATTAAGTTGGAAACATCTTGAAAGTGTGCACAAGCCATATCATTGCCCAATGATGTAAAGAACCCATATTATTGCTCAAGTTCTTACAGAATAAAAATTAGATGCAGCCAAATGTTCTTTCCCCCCAGTTGTATCTATATTTACCGATCTGTATTCATGGCCGTTTCTTCCAAAGACAAACAGTTGTCAGGCTGCTAAATTTATCCATATGCATTCTTCTTTTTCTCATGTGAATACATATATATATAGAGAGAGAGAGGAAGGCCAGAGAAAGAGAGAATTTTCCATAACAGCTGTCTCCCAGATCTTTTGAATCACATCAAGGCATTGGGACAAGTGTTTCCAGGCCATTGCAATATGTGTCCCAGCAGCCAGTGGTAGCAATCGCACAATTTATGGTGTTTTCATTGAACTAAATATTTCACATCCCCAATCAAAATACGTTCGGCTTTCGACGACGATACATAACGATTCCCTTAATTAGGCTTAATAACTCAAACTGAAAAGACAACATTTGATTATGCTCCAGGAGAAAAAATTCACATACAGTTTCGCAGATTGGCCAAGGTCCTATATCGTTTTGGGATTGCATAAGCATATAATAATAATAATAATAATAATAATAATAATAATACTTTATTTATACCCCGCCACCATCTCCCCAAGGGGACTCGGGGCGGCTTACATGAGGCCATGCTCAGCAATACAGTAAAACAATATAACACAAGAACACAACAGAAAAAATAAATAAAATAAAATAAAAATAAGCATCCACCGAGACAGTTATACAACACAAGGGAATATCCAAGCATGGACTTCATTGAAGTGCCAAGTAAAAACCATAGTCTTTTGTGGCCAGAATCACTGGTTTGCTGTGAGTTTTCCAGGCTGTACAGCCATATTCTAGAAGCATTCTCTCCTGACATTTTGCCCACATCTATGGCAAGCATCCTCAGAGGTTGTGAGGTCTGTTGGAAACTAAGCAAGTGGGGTTTATATATCTGTGTAATGTCCAGGGTGGGAGAAAAAACTATTGTCTGTTGGAGACAAGGGTGAATGTTGCAACTGGCCACTTTGATTAGCACTGTATAGCCTTGCAGATTCAAAGCCTGGCTGCTTCCTGCCTTGGGAAATCCTTTGTTAATAATAATAACAACAATAACAGCTATAACAACTTTATTTATATACCGTTCTATCTCCCCTAGGGGATTCAGGGTGGTTTCCACAAAGCAAACGCACAAAACATACAGAGTACACCCAGTCCAAACCCATTCAGGAAGTCAAAATCAAAGACCTCCCAACAGATGTCCATCCAACTCTAAAAACCCCTAGAGAAGGAAATGGTGGTGTAAATAAAAATAGTAACAGAATCCTAGAGTTGGAGAAGACCTCAAGGGCCAACCTGTCCAACCCCCTGCTGCCATGCAGGAAGACACAATCAAAGCCCTCCCAACAGATGTCCATCCAACTCTAAAAAATCCCAGAGAATGAAATGATGATGACAGTAACAATAATGATAGAATCCTAGAGTTGGAGAAGACCTCAAGGGCCAACCAGTCCAACCCCTTTCTGGCATACAAAATGACACAAAGCCCTCCCAGCAGATGTCCATCCAACTCTTAAAAAACCCAGAGAAGGAAATGTTGATAACAATAACAATAATAATAATAGAATCCTAGAGCTGGAGAAGATCTCAAGGGCCAACCAGTCCAACCCCTGCTGCCATGCAGGAAGACACAATCAAAGCCCATCCAACAGATGTCCATCCAATCTAACCCCCCCCCCCCCAGAGAAGGAAATGTTGGTAACAATAACAATAATAATAGAATGCTAGAGTTGGAGAAGACCTCAAGGGCCAACCAGTCCAACCCCCTTCTGCCATGCCGGAAGACACAATCAAAACCCTCCCGACAGATGGCCATCTAGACTTTGTTTCAAAACCTCCAGAGAAGGAGCCTCGGCCACACGCCCAGGCAGCGTGTTCCATTGCCTGCCAGGAAGTTCTTCTGAATGTTTCGGTGGCCTGCTGGAAAGCTTCCTCTGGCCTTGTTCCCTTCATTAGCTCGGCTCACGCTAACAAGCGGCAGAAGTGCTTGCCAGCAGGGTGGCCTCTCTCTAATAACGTCGGGCGAGGTCATAAAATCTTCCACTAACTGCACAGTGGGAGCAGCTGTGCGGGGATTACAGCCGGAATAAAGAGCCTCTTTGAGTGCACAAATGAAGAGGCACAACTTGCTCTCTCCGCCCAAATCTTGGGCACGCGTCTGTTCAGGTCCTTTGCAGAGCTGGGAATGGCTCTGTGAAGAAGGATCTATTATTGTTGTCAGATAATCTAGAACAGACATGGGCCAATTTTGGCTCTCCCTCCAGGTGTTTTGGACTCTGGGAGTTGGAGTCCAAAACACCTGGAGGGAGGACCAACTTTAGGATTCTATTATTATTGTTATGGTCATCATCATTTTCTTATCTGGGGTTTTTTAGAGTTGTTTGGACATCTGTCGGGAGGGCTTTGATTGTGTCTTCCTGCATGGCAACAGAGGGTTGGACTGGTTGGCCCTTGAGGTCTTCTCCATCTCTAGGATTCTATTATTATTGTTATTGTCATAATCATTTCCTTCTCTGGGGGTTTATAGAGTTGGATGGACATCTGTTGGGAGAGCTTTGATTGTGTCTTCCTGCATGGCAACAGAGGGTTGGATTGGTTGGCCCTTGAGGTCTTCTCCAACTCTAGGATTCTATTATTATTGTTATTGTCATAATCATTTCATTCCCTGGGTTTTTTTAGAGTTGAATGGACATCTGTTGGGAGGGCTTTGATTGTGTCTTCCCGAATGGGGTTGGACTGGATGTCCCTTGGGTCCCTTGCAGATCTATGATTCTAAGCCAAGTGTGAAGAAGGATCCATTATTGCTGTCATATAATCTAGATCAGTCATGGGCCAACTTTGGCCCTCCCTCCAGGTGTTAGGAATTGTGGGAGTTGGAGTCCAAAACACCTGGAGGGAGGGCCAACTCTAGGATTCTATTATTATTGTTATGGTCATAATCATTTCCTTCTCTGGGGTTTTTTAGAGTTGGATGGACATCTGTTGGGAGGGCTTTGATTGTGTCTTCCTGAATGGGATTGGACTGGATGTCCCTTGGGTCTCTTGCAGATCTATGATTCTAAACCAAGTGTGAAGAAGGATCCATTATTGCTGTCATATAATCTAGAACAGGCATGGGCCAACTTTGGCCCTCCCTCCAGGTGTTTTGGACTGCTACTCCCACAATTCCTAACAGCCTACTGGCTGTTAGGAATTGTGGGAGTTGGAGTCCAAAACACCTGGAGGGAGGACCAAAGTTGGCCCATGCCTGATATAGAATCATAGAATTCCACAAGGCCACCCTTTCCCATCCCTAAATTACAACATGTAGCAATGATCCCAATTTTAGAGAAGCCATAAGTCCAGATATCTTAATAGCGCTTCCATATTGAATGGCAATATTTCGCTAAATCCTATTTTTCAAAGAGCAATCGAGAGAGAAAGCTGTTGGCCAGTTTCCCTGCTGAAAAGCCTTTGATTGGTTGCGGTGGCAAACAGGATATTGGGCTAAATGGTCATTTGGTGTGAGCCGGCACTGTGATTAAGATTAATGCAAATGTTTGCTTTGTTTCCAACGTTTCAAATGAGCCCAGGACTTAAAAACCGGGAGAGGATAATTGAAGAAACGGAGTTGGCAATATATTGTAATCAGTGTTGCTTTCACGGCCTTCATTTGCTGTGTTTGTGTCCAAAGGCATCGTTCCAATGGTCAAACATTCAGGAGCAGCTCATCAACCCTCCCTCTCGGCTCAGATTAGCTGCTTTCAGCACCATGGACAGCCGCTCCCATGAAATGCATTGGTTTGCTGACCCAAAGTGCGTTCTAGGCTTCGGCCTGAGCTGCAAAAGCCAAAGTGTGAAGTCAAAGGTTGTTAACAGGAGCGGCACTCAGGGAGCATACAACCCCCTTGTTGCGCCAGCTCCACTGGCTGCCAGTTTGCTACCGGGCCCAATTCAGAGTGCTGGCTCTGGCCTATAAAGCCCTAAACGGTTCTGGCCCAACTTACCTGTCCGAACGTATCTCTCCTTACAACCCACTGAGGACTTTAAGATCATCTGGGGAGGCCCTGTTCTCGGTCCCGCCTTTGTCACAAGCACGTTTGGCGGGGACGAGAGACAGGACCTTCTCAGTGGTGGCCCCTAAGAAAGGCATTGTTTGTGCTCCAAATTTAGCCTAGATCCGATATCAGATGGGTTCAGTGGGTGCGTGTGAACACAACTCCCATATGCAAGTCCCATCGTCCATGGCCCATCCTCCTGCAAACCGCATCAGGATGTAGAGTGGGTCATGGAACGTCTCTGGCGAGGAATTGCATTTTTTGCCCATCTCTCAAAAGAAGACGTGTGTTGCCATGAGGAAAATGAAAGCTTTCCTAAGGCAGTCATGGCCACTGCTGTGATGAGAGCCTTCTGGAATGCAGTTGGGAGCGTGTCAAGGGAGCTGTTTAGACACCGCCTGTGATTTCATGAGTGATTAAAAAACATGGGGACCGTCACATTGCACTGTGCCTCTCCTCCAAGTCAACATGGGAGCCGGCACACTCTGCGCAAAGGCAATGGACAGCTTGCTAACTGCCAGCCTGCTCTCTGTCTGCAGAGATGGAAAACTAAATTTAATTCCCAGCTTTGCTGATCTGGGGATTGTCGAGAGACTCGGGGCATCTGCCTCAAGCTGACATTGGAAAAAGTGTGCTTTCATTTAAGGCAGGAGTGGAAATCGTGTGGGCTTTCGAGTATTAGAATAATAGAATAATAGAGTTGGAAGAGACCTCATGGGCCATCCAGTCCAACCCCATTCTGCCAAGAAGCAGGAAAATTGTATTCAAAGCACCCCCAACAGATGGCCATCCAGCCTCTGCTTAAAAGCCTCCAAAGAAGGAGCCTCCACCACACTCTGGGGCAGAGAGTCCCACTGCTGAACACATCTCACAGTTAGGAAGCTCTTCCTAATGTTCAGATGGAATCTCCTTTCCTGTAGTTTGAAGCCATTGTTCCATTGCGTCCTAGTCTCCAGGGCAGCAGAAAACAAGCTTGCTCCCTCCTCCCTATGACTTCCTCTCACATACTTATACATGGGTATCATGTCTCCTCTCAGCCTTCTCTTCTTCAGGCTAAACATGCCCAGCTCTTTAAGCCGCTCCTTATAGGGCTTGTTCTCCAGAACCTTGATCCTTTTAGTCACCTTCCTCTGGACACATTCCAGCTTGACAACATCTCCCTTCAATTGTGGTGCCCAGAATTGGGCACAGTGTGATTCCAGATGTGGTCTAACTAAGGCACAAGAGAACATGGGGAGCATGACTTCCCTGGATCTAGACACTATGCTCCTACTGATGCAGGCCAAAATCCCGTTGGCTTTTTTTTTGCCACCGCATCAGTTTGTTGGCTCATGTTCACCTTCCTCTCCATGAGGACTCCAAGATCTTTTCTACACATCCTGCTCTCGAGCCAGGCATCGTCCCCCATTCTTTATCTTTGCATTTCATTTTTTTCTGCCTAAGTGGAGGGTCTTGCATTTGTCTTCATTGTGTTAGTTTTGACCAACCATCTCTCTAATCGTTTAAGATACTCCTGTCTTCTGGAGTATTGGTGATCCTTTCCGATTTGGTCCCATCTGCAAACTTGATGCTCCTGCCTTCTTAGTGCCTGAGGGGAGATGCATTTTGCAAGCTTTTTGAATGAGGAAGAGCTGCCCAAATGCTGGAAGAACTCTGAACTGATGGAGTCCGGTGAAGGAAGCCATGATTTTTTGGAGAATATAGGAGAGATGGATTCGGATCACCTGGTTTTCCCAACTCCACCTAGGAATCTGTTTGACTGAATTCCAGAAATCACAGGCAATCCGAGGCAGCCTGGGTCAGATCATCTCAACACTAATGAGTTGGAAACAGGACTCGCCGTACCATGAAGTGACAGGAGCAGTCATTTCTGGAAGGAAAAGTCAGTCTGGAGGTGACACGCTTGCCTCTGTTTCAGAACACAGTGAAAAAATTGAAAGAGGGAAGGGTTGGCCTCTAAAAGCCTTTTCCTCAAGTGTAACATGGTCAAAAGTCATCCTTGGTTAGCAACGTTAATGGGATGGACTTTTGACTCCTGATTAAAACCATTGGTTGTTGACACAAGATCATGAAAGATGGAGGAGGGCATACCTTGGCTGGAAATAATTGACCACAACATGGCCCAGCAAAGGGGATGGTTGTTTTGCTCATTAGATTCCAAGATCAAGGAAATATCCAGCTCGTATATTATTATGAGGGTTGAATGAAAAGTAATGCCCCCACTTTGTTATTTGGGTTTGGATGGGAATATTTTAATAAATCAAACGCAGAAATAATCCTTAGAGGTCTGTTGGAAATGGGGTTTATATATCTGTGGAATAATGTCCAGGGTAGGAGAAAGAAACTTTGTCTGCTTGAGGTAGGTGTGAATGTTGCAATTGGCCACCTTGATTAGCGCTGAATAGCCTTGCAGCTTAAAAGCCTGGCTGCTTCTTCCTGGGGGGGGGATTATTTGTTGGGAAGTGATTAGCTGGCCCTGATTGTTTCTTGTCTGGAATTCACCCCCCACCTTTTTTTAGAGTTGCTCTTTATTTACTGTTATGATTTTAGGTTTTTTGAAAAAATACTAGTAGCCAGATTTTGTTCATTTTCATGGTTTTCTCTTTACTTTAGAAATTGTCCACATGCTTCTTGTGGATTTCAGTGGCTTCTCTGTGTAGTCTGACATGGTGGTTGTTACAGTGGTCCAGCATTTCCAACAAACCTAACAACGCCTGAGGATGGTTGCCAAAGGTGTGGACAAAATGTCAGGAGAGAATGCTACTGGAGCATAGAGCCCGGAAAACTCAGGGCAACCTGATCTTGAGGACGTAATGACAACCAAAACAAATGGTCTTGAGTGTTATCAGAGAGAGAGAGATGTGGAAAAGTCATGGCTACAATCTATATATATAAAAATGCTCTGTGCATAATGAGTTCCTTAAAAACAAAAGAACCAATGAACGAAATCACACCAAATTTGGCAACAAAACGTCTCACTACATAAGGAGTGACCATTACTCAAAAAATTATGATTTTGTCATTTGGGAGTTGTAGTTGCTGGGATTTATAGTTCACTTATAATCAAAGAGCATTCTGAACTCCACCAATGATGGAATTGAACCAAACTTGGCACACAGAACTCCCATGACCAACAGAAAATACTGAAGGGTTTGGTGGGCATTGAGCTTGAGTTTGGGAGTTGTAGTTCACCTACATCCAGATAGCACTGTGGACTCAAACAATGATGGATCTGGACCAAACTTGGCACGAATACTCAATATGCCCAAATATGAACACAGATGGAGTTTGGGGAAAATAGACCTTGACATTGGGAGTTGTAGTCACTGGGATTCACAGTTCACCTACAATCAAAGAGCATTCTGAACCCAACAGAATTGGGCCAAACTTCCCACGCAGAATCCCCCATGACTAACAGAAAATACTCAAGGCCATCCAGTCCAACTCCCTCCACAAGGGCAAGAAAACGTAATCAAAGCCCTCCTGACAAAGAGCCATCCAGCCATAGATAGAGATAGACATGATTCACACACACAGAGAGATATAGTATCATAGATTTGAAAGGGACCCCTGAAGATGGACAATTATATGTTGCATGTTCCAGAGTAGGCAAAGCCAGACAATCTCTACATCAACACTGTCAAAGAAACATCAAGAAATACTGTTTACCCACAAACATAAAGACATTACATATATTAGAAACCAGCACTTTCTAATTACTTTATTTTCCAGATCACCAGACTGGGCCACAGCAACGCGTGGCAGGGGACCGCTAGTGTATATATATATATATATTTCTTCAGACATCTGGCAAAACCAATTGTGGTTTTTTTTAAGGTCATCGTCTCTAGGCATTTTATTGGTCTGTTTTGCAGTTTTATGTATTGCCTTTGTCTCTGGCCTGGCTTTTATTGAATTATTTGTGTGCTTTGTACAACGTCCTGAAATCTAATCCAATGAGCTGGAGTACAGGAATGTTTCAAAAGAAACAAGGAGGGGAAACATCTCTGCAAAGATGTGAGTTCATTTTGCTTGCCTTTCCAGCCCTACTTTATTCCCGAGTGCTGACGTTTTATGCTTCGAGCTTGGAAAGTTACTTTGTAAAAGCAATTAGGCCTGGTTATCATTCCAGGCTCCCCAAATGGAGACAACAATTATAGTTGCAATTAAATGCCGGAATCCTATATCAACCTTTGTTTAATGTAACTTTATGTATACTTAGCTAAGCAAACAGAGGCACTAAGAAACTCTTAGTGAACTGCAAAGAGTGGCAAAGAACCTTGTTATGGAATGGGAAAGATGTGCATTGGGTGCTTTGCCAGCTCTATTCGTATACTGGGAATTGGCCATGTCAAGCTAACCAGTTCCTAGGCCTAATCCTAGAATCATGGAGTTGGAAATCCAAGGGGAAGAAAGCTTGCATCTTGTAAGCAGTGCATTTGGATCATCCTCCTCTCCTAAAGGGCTTGGACTATTCATCTTGGATCAAATTGTAGGGGCTTCCCCAGAATCATAGACTCATTGAGTTGGAAGAGACCTCATGGGCCATCCAGTCCAACCCCATTCTGCCAAGAAGCGGGAAAATCGCATTCAAAGCACCCCCAGCAGATGGCCATCCAACTTCTGTTTCAAAGCCTCCTGCTAGCACAAGGGTTTAACCCATTGCACCATTGGGGGCTCCTGATGTGAGGCTGACCAGACGGCAGTTGTTTGGGTCATCCTTGTTTCCCTTCTTGAAGATAGACAGGGACCACATTGCTAGGACTTCTCCAGGAACTCTCAAAGATGATTGCCAGTGGTTCCGAAATGACTTCCGCTAGTTCCGTCAATACTCTTGGATGTAGTTAATCCAGCCCTAAGGATGCATTCATGTTGTGGAATTAATGCAGTTTCACACCACTTTAATTGCCATGGTTCAATACTATGGAATGCTGGGAGTTGTAGTATGGTAAAGCGTGAGGTTGGAAATAAAAGATTTGCATTCACCCAAGTTTCAAAGCCACTTGGCTTCGATCAAAACCCACCTTATGCAAACTGTGCCGCCGCACTTATTTCACGGAGGAAAATGTGACAATTAGAGCAGTGGCCACATTATGTCTCTCCAGCCATTGTTTGCTGATTATAAATGCAAAATATTTAATAGGATTTAAAGGACATCCAGGGTGAGTTTCCCCATTAGTTTTATTGCTCCAGGACTTGAGCCAATTGTTCCTGATTTTCCGTGACTTTGGGCAGTGTAAACGTATCTTGGACCTCGCGAGGTAGAGTTTTAATCTATTGCTTCCTTGGGATTCAAATCATTTTGATCTAGAGCAGGCGTGGGCAAACTTCAACCTTCCCTCCAGTTCCAACTTCCACAATTCCTAACAGCCTCAGGACCTTTCCTGGTTGGAATCATTGGGTTGCTGTGAGTTTTCCGGGCTGTAAGTTCCAGAAGCATTCTCTTCTGACATTTCACCCACATCTATAGCATGCATCCTCAGAGATGGAGCCCCCAGTGGCGCAGTGGGTTAAACCCCTGGGCTGGCAGGACTGAAGACCGAGAGGTTGCGGGTTCAAATCCGAGGAGAGGCGGATGAGCTCCCTCTATCAGCTCCAGCTCCTCATGCGGGGACATGAGAGAAGCCTCCCACAAGGATGATTAAAACATCAAATCATCCGGGCGTCCCCTGGGCAATGTCCTTGAAGATGACCAATTCTCTCACACCAGAAGCAACTTGCAATTTCTCAAGTCGCTCCTGACACGACAAAAAAAATCCTCAGAGATTGTGAGGTGTGTTGGAAACTAGGCAAGTGGGATTTATATATCTGTGGAATGTCCAGGGTGGGAGAAAGAACTCTTGTCTGTTGGAGGCAAGTCTGAGTGTTGCAATTGGCCACTTTGATTAGCACTGAATAGCCTTGCAGCTTCAAAGTCTGGCTGCCTCTTGCCTGGGGGAATCCTTTGTTGGGAGGTGTTAGATGTCCCTGATTGTTTCCTGTCTGGAATTCCCCTGTTTTTTTTATATTACTCCAAAGTGCATGTTTATAAAGCTATTGTCCTCCCAACCCTGCTATATGCCTGCGAGACGTGGACCAAAGTCAACATCGACACCGAAATACAACACCACCTGAGCTCTGCGAGTGCAGCATTTTTCCGAATGAAGCAGAGAGTGTTTGAGGACCGGGACATCCGTAGGGAGACCAAGGTGCTTGTCTATAAAGCTATTGTCCTCCCAACCCTGCTCTATGCCTGCGAAACGTGGACTGTCACATGCAACTCCTGGAACGATTCCATAAGCGCTGGCTCCGGAAAAACCTGCAAATCTCTTGGGAAGACAGGCGGACAAACGTCAGCATGCTGGAAGAAGCAAAGACCACCAGCACTGAAGCAATGGTCCTCTGCCATCAACTCCGCTGGACCAGCCATGTTGTCCGGATGCCTGACCACTGTCTCCCAAAGCAGTTGCTCTACTCTGAACTCAAGAATGGAAAATGGAATGTTGGAGGACAGGAAAAGAGATTTAAAGATGGGCTCAAAGCCAACCTTAAAAACTCTGGCATAGACACTGAGAACTGGGAAGCCCTGGCCCTTGAGCGCTCCAGCTGGAGGTCAGCTGTGACCAGCAGTGCTGCAGAATTTGAAGAGGCACGAGTGGAGGAAGGTGCCAAGAGGAAGGCATGTCAAGCCAACCTGACCGGGACCGCCTTCCACCTGGAAACCGATGCCCTCACTGTAGGAGAACATGCAGGTCAAGAATAGGACTACAGACCCACCGCCAAGATACTATACTTGGAGGACCATCATCCTCGGACTACAAGGGATCGCCTAAGTAAGTAAATAAGTAAGTAAGTACTCTTTATTTACTGCCTTAGACTTGCTTCCAACAGACAAGAGTTCTTTCTCCCTCCCTGGACATTATTCCACAAATATATAAACCTCACTTGCTTAGTTTCTAGCACACCTCACAACCTCTGAGGATGCCTGCTATCGATGGCCATCTCTTGGGATAGTTTGCATTGTGTCTTTCTGAATGGCAGAATGAGGTTGGCCTGGAATGGCCCTTGGGTCCTTTACAGCTCTATGAGTCTAGATGAAAAAGAGAAAACACAGTCAATAAACCAGTCTTTAAAAAGGCACATTCGCCTTTTGATATAAATCATTGAAGAGTGAGGGCTTTTAGAAAGAACTATGGAAACAATCAGGGCCAGATAACACCTCCTAGGCCCATTTGAAAGTTGGGCCATTGGTAACTTATTTTGCACAATGGAATAATGTTGGAATCAGTTTGTTTTAATGTATAGGTTTGTGTTAATAGGATATGTCGATATTTTAAAATGGCTACTCTATATGGGTTGTTGTAGGTTTTTTCGGGCTGTATGGCCATGTTCTAGAGGCATTTTCTCCTGATGTTTTGCCTGCATCTATTGCAAGCATCCTCAGAAGTAGTGACCAGGGCACGGATACGGATGGCAACTATTAATCAGAGGTATAATGGTAGCATTACCAACTACTATTCCTCCTTGTCGTAATCACCTCTCAACAAAGGATTCCCCCAGGTGGTAAGAAGACACACCTAAAAACTGTCAGGCCATCAAATGCTAACCAAGGTGGCCAATTAAAACATTCACACCTAGCTCCAACAGACAAGAGTTCTTTCTCCCACCCTGGATCTTCCACAGGTATATAAACCCAATTTTCCTAGTTCCAACATACCTCACAACCTCTGGGGATGCTTGCCATAGATGCAGCCAAAATGTCAGGAGAGAATGCTTCTGGAACATGGCCATACAGCCCAGAAAACTTACACCAACCCAGTGATTCCAGCCACGAAAGCCTTCGACAATAAATTGCTTCTTACTTTCATTTCCCGTCAAGAGAGCTGTGAGGCTGGAAGGCTGCTTAAAACTCATTTATATCTACAAGCCGTTTTAATTTGTTACCGACCGGAGTTCTCCTGCCTGGTGTCTTGTTAGCCCATCACTTCTATAGAAGTATAATAGACTCGGTTCCCCATGAGGATTGGGAGATGCCAGATAAATGCAGTTTCTGGTTGCTTGAGAGTTAGAATTAAAAATAGGCCTTATACTATACCCCTTCCTATGCTATCCGCTCTGTATGGACTTGATATTAATATTGAAATATAGTCATTAAAAGCCAATTATGGTCTGGATGTCGGAGAAAGCAAAGCCTTGGATGTCAACCTGCTCCATAAGGACAGGGCAACGGCACTCTCGTTACTAAAACCCAGCCGTGGATGCATTCCGGAGCGGAGCCTGGGAAGGCCCCGCGCGTTGCCACAGGCAAATGTCCACACATGTGCTTCCTCCGTGTGCATATGATCTATTGGGACAGCCTCGCTCGCTTTGTTATGTAATCACTCTCCACCGAAACCTAGCGGTTCGGAGCTTTTGCTTGAACTTGGTGCACCGGCAGAGATCAGAGTGTGGCTTCATCGTTGTTTCATCGTACCATACAGACTTGTGTATAAATCGACCTCATTGTTTAAGCCGAGGGGCAAAATGATGTGATTTTGATATCAGTCGAGGGTCATTCCACGGAGAGGCATCTGAAAAGGTCAGAAATGGCACCATGGAGGGGAGTCAATGCTTTTCTTAACGTCCTCCAAGAAGGACTAAGTCAGGGTTGTCAAGCCCATTTTCCTCAAGGGTCACATGAGCCTTATGGTTGCCTTCAAAGGAATCCATGGGTGGAGAATTTGCAGATACAGAGGAACAATTATAATTTGGATTTAGCCTGCGGGCCTTGAGTTGACACATGTGGACTAAATTCTTGCCACTCTATTCAAAGATGGGGATGAATCCATATATACTAGCTTTCCCGTGCCACATGTTGCTGTGGCCCAGTCTGTGTATACGTGTTTTTTGTGTGTATATATGCGTATATGTGTGTATATGTGTATATATGTGTGTTTGTGTATATATGTGGTTTTGCGCATGTGTTGTAATGCAATTTTTGTTTTTTGGCTTTTTAAGTCTCTTCTGCTGTGTTTTCCAGTGTTTTTATGAGTGATGGTCACTCGTTGGCCTGAGAGGGGTCTTGTGTCCAATTTGGTGTCAATTCGTCCAGTGGTTTTTGAGTTGTGTTAATCCCACAAACGAACATTACATTTTTATTTATATAGATATGTGTGTGTGTGTGTGTGTGTGTGGTGTGTGTGTGTGTGTATATATACACACACACACACACACACACATAATATACATACATGCATACATGTGTATACACACACACACATATACTGTATATACCTGAGTATAAGCCTAGTTTTTCAGCCCGGGCCTTGGTTTATATTTGGGTTGGCTCATGCTCAAGTATATATATGGGGATAGATATAGATATAGATGAGTTTAGGTACTGTGATTATATTGACCCATTGATAAGTCAACCCAGGTTCTTGGATTAATTTAGTTTTTGGCTCTTCTCTACTGACTGTTGACTGCTTGTAAAATGCAAAAGCTCAATGCTAGGGAATCTTGGAAGTTGTAGTTTAACAACATTGTTAGTATGTGTTATGTCCTTAAATTGTACTGAACTGTTTTAACTCGAGGGGTGTTTACACTGTAGAATGAATGCATTTTGGTCCCTGTATAACCCCCATGGCTCAATGCTATGGAATTATGGGAGTTATAGTTTTACAAGGTCTTTAGCCTCCTATAGAGTTGGAAGAGATCTGCCTATAGAATCATAGCGTTGGAAGAGATCTCGTGGACCATTCAGTCCAACAACCCCTCTTGCCAAAACAGCACGAGTGTCCCACCAAACTACAACTTCCAAGATTCCACAGCAGTGAGCCATGGGTGTCAAAGTGGTATCAAACTGCATCAATTCTACAGTGTGGAATAGATCCACTCTTAGTTTGCTTCCTTCTTCCCACTCAATTTTTATGGAGCCAGGATTTACCCTCTGCTCTGTTGTACAGTTATCTTCTAGTTAGAAGCAAGCGTGGAAATGTTCCTTTTCCCATCTCCCTAAAAAGGGGGTTCAAACTGCATTGATTTTGCAATGTAGATGCCCCGCAGGTTTCATCTGTGAAATGCAGGAAGGTCAACATGGATGTCGAGCCCCCAACCCACACAAAGAAAGTGGGGGGAGGAACTAGATTCCTATGGCACCGTTCTGCAGAGATTGAGACCACCCTAAAAGTCAAACAGGCAGCCTCTAAAATCAAAGATCCCAATGAAATTCCCCAGCAGTATCCTAGGAAACGGAGAACATGCATAATCATTGTCTTCCTCCTCCGAGCCCAGATTAATCATTATGTTAAGTACGCCTTGGCGTCAGGCCCCAGAAGGAAGGAGTCAGGCAGCGGGCGACCAGAGGAGTGAGCGCTTCCCCCTTGCTGCTCTCCCCAGAGGGATCCCCAGGGCAAAGTGTTCCTTCATGACAAGACGGAGAAGGCATTCATTTGTGGTCCTGAAGCCCTGTTGCCATCTGCAGGGAATGAATATATATATTCACCCTGCAGAGAAGACTGGAAGGTTTCTATAATAACAACTCAACTTAACAGAACTCAAAAACCAGTGGGCAAATTGACACCAAATTTGGACAGCAAAGGCCTTCTAAAAGTATAACTCCCGGGATGCCATAAGTTTGAGCCATAGCAGTTCCTGTGCTCTCGAACTGCATCTGTGCTCTCCAACTGCATCAGTGTAGATGCACCTTTGCTTGCAACTCTACATTCTTGATGACCTCTTTTGGTCATCGTTTCCTTCCCAAAAAAGAAAACCAAAACCTTAGGACTGATTGGAGAATGCAACTTGAAAGAAGGGCTAAACTTTGTTGGACTGCAAATCCCAGCAGGCTTAGGCAACATAGACCAGAGTGGGAAAAGGTGGGATTTACAGCTGCCAACATCTGAGGTCTGACACGGCTTTGAAGATATTGCTGTGGTTCTTAATGCCGCAGGAAGGGTACTGATGGCCACTGTTCATTTGCATAAAGGGAAAGAAAAAGGGGGAAAGAAGGAAGGAGAGAAGGAAAGAAAAAAGGAATGAAGGAAGGAAAGAGGGAAAGGAAGGGGGAAGATGTAGAGAAAGAGGGAGGAAAAGAGGAAAGAGAGAAGGAAGGAGAAGGAGAAAAAAAGGGAAAATAGACTAAGCGGTAAAAAAAGGGGGCAATAAGTAAAGAACAGGCAACATAGACCAGAGTGGGAAAAGGTGGGATTTACAGCTGCCAACATCTGAGGTCTGACACGGCTTTGAAGATATTGCTGTGGTTCTTAATGCCGCAGGAAGGGTACTGATGGCCACTGTTCATTTGCATAACTCAATTCCTGTTGTACCTCAGGATAGATTCACCTTGCTTTCTCTGACAAAACCAGCCAATCTTGAGAGGTAGGAAGTTTATTGAAGCAATCAAAGTAAAAGCAGCATAAAAATTCAGTGGTTACAAAGTAAAAAGTCCAATATAATCCTTTGGAGTTTAAGCAGAAGACATGAAGCAAAACAAGAAGCCCAAACCAGGAAGCAGCTTAGGTTACATGAAGCAGGCCGTTGCTAAATCCCTAGCCCCCGAACTGGGCTACTGCAAGCCATATAGCAACGTTGAAACTAACACAGGATCACTGTCCAGGCAGAATACTTATACGTTACACATCAAAACAGCAAACATCAAACAAGCCTTAACGAGCAGTTTTCCCACAGATGAGGTCAACGCTTCTCTGCCAGCCGCGCACTCCTTCGCACCACCTGTCCTGCGCGGCCTTGCATCCCAACCACCGTCTGACCTTGCTTCCCAGCATCTGTCTTATCAATCACATTCCGATCTTGTGAACACATGGAAGACACAGCCTTGTCTCTAAATTGCCTGTCTCTGAATTCATGGGAAGAAAGCGGAGAGCCCACATCTGCACTATTCTCAATCCCAGCACTCTCCTCACTCCCATTCCCATCAGTTGGTGCTGAATCACAACACTATCCCCCCCCCTAGGGCCCCCCCGTGGGCCCCCCACCGGCCCGGGCTTGGCCGGGTAGGCCCGGTGAAAATGAGACACTAGGAGAGGAGCATGAACATCCCGAGCATCCACCCAACAGCGCTCTTCAGGCCCATAGCCCACCCAGTCCACCAAGTACTGTAACTTGCGGTGATGACGGCGAGAGTCCAAAATGTCCGCTACTTCGAACTCCTCCTCCCCATCGCGTAGAATCGGGGGGGGCGGAGGGGCCCCGCCAGCATCCGGCCGGACTTCCGTGGCGGGTCGCAGCAAAGATCGATGGAAAACTGGATGAATCCGCATGCCATGCGGAAGTTTTAGTTTAAAGGTCACAGGATTCAACTGTTCCACCACTGGATACGGTCCCACAAAACGTGCGTCAAGCTTCCGAGAGGGACGTTGGATAGGCAGATGTTTAGTGGACAGCCAAACACGATCTCCCACTTGAATCGGTGGACCCGGTTGACGATGGGTATCAGCCATTCGTTTGTAATCCTCTTTTGCCTGCTCCAGCTGAGCCTTTAAAATCTCTTGAATCGCTGAGAGCTCCTGCAGCCAAGTGGTAGCAGCAGGGACCTCCCCAGGCCCAATCACGGAGGGAAAGAACCGGGGGTGGTATCCATAGTTAGCAAAGAACGGGGCCTCTTTAGTTGACCCGTGAGTAGCATTGTTGTAGGCAAACTCGGCTACAGCAAGAAGCGATGCCCAATTGTCCTGTTGATAATTTACAAAACATCTCAAGTATTGCTCAAGGGTGGCGTTGGTCTTCTCGGTCTGGCCATCAGTCTGTGGATGATGCGCCGACGACATCCGACTCTCGATGCCTAACTGTCGTTGTATCTCCTTCCAGAAGTGCGAGGTAAATTGAGCCCCACGGTCGGTCACCAAACTCTTTGGAAGTCCATGAAGACGGAAAATGTGGCTTAGGAATAAATCGGCAGTTTCTTTGGCAGTAGGCACTCCCCCACAGGGAATGAAGTGCCCCATCTTGGTAAAAAGATCCACCACCACCAGAATGGTAGTGAAACCTTGGGATTCCGGTAAATCCGTGATGAAGTCGGCCGACACAATTTCCCAGGGCCGACTCGGAGTGGGTAGAGGTTGTAGCAAACCAGCCGGTTTGCCAGTAGGATTCTTGGCGCGGTGACAAACAGGACAGCCGTTGACATATTTCTCGACCTCCCGCCGGATCTTGGGCCACCAGAAGTCCCTCAGTATTAGCTGCATTGTTTTAAAAATCCCAAAATGTCCCGCCGGCTTGGTATCATGGCATAGTTTTAAGATTTCCTCCCGCTCGGGGCCGAGCGGCACATAGATCTGTGAACGATGACACAGCATCCCATCTATCTCTTGAAATGGGAACTTTAATCCGGCCTCCAGTTGTTCTTGCACCCACATGTCCTCTTGCTGCCGCGCCCGGATTCTTTCAGCCAGAGTCGAAGGGGGCCTCGTTGTGCTGGTGAATGCAGAGTTTTCTGGCCGCAAAATACAGGACTCTGAGGAGTCTTCTTGGCCCCGAGTATATTCCGGCTTGCGCGACAAAGCATCTGCTTGTTTGTTTTGGGCCGCCGGCACATAGCAAATTCGGAAGTTGAATCTCTCAAAAAACAACGCCCAACGCTGCTGTCGTTGGTTCAACTTCCGGGACGTACGGAGATATTCCAGATTGCGGTGGTCTGTATGAACTTCCACTGGTTGGGGAGCACCCTCTAGCCAATGTCTCCAAGTCTCAAACGCTGACTTGATGGCTAGGAGCTCCTTTTCCCATATGGTGTAGTTTCTCTCTGGGGCAGTCAACTGTCGAGAAAAATATGCACAGGGCTGGAGATGATCCCCCACAGGTTGTAGTAACACTGCCCCGACCGCCACATCCGACGCGTCGGCCTGCACCACAAACAGCTTAGTAGGATCAGGATGTTGCAGGATAGGCTGGGAAGTGAAAAGTTCTTTGAGCCGCTGAAATCCTCCTTCAGCCGCCTCAGTCCATAGGAACGGCCGTTTACCTCTCAGACATTGGGTAATAGGGTCCGCCCAGCGGGCAAAGTCTGGGATGAATTTGCGATAATAATTGGCGAACCCCATGAATCTTTGGATGTCCTTTTTGCTCCCAGGGGATTTCCATTCCAACACCGCGGAGACCTTAGTGGGGTCCATGGAGATTCCCTCCGCCGAGATGCGGTGTCCCAGGAAGTCTACTTCCTCTAGGTCGAAAGCGCACTTCTCCAGCTTCGCATACAGTCCATGATCCCTCAGGCGCTGAAGCACCGCACGCACCTGTTGAGTGTGGTCACGGGGATTTGTCGAGTAGATCAGGAAGTCGTCCAGGTAAATGACCAAGAAACGGTCTAAAAAGTCGCGGAAGATGTCGTTGACGAAGTGCTGGAACGTGGCTGGAGCGTTGCAGAGTCCGAAACCCATAACTCTGTATTCAAAGCTCCCGAAGCGGGTCTGGAAGGCTGTCTTCCACTCGTCCCCTTCCCGGATACGCACCAAATTATAAGCCCCCCTAAGGTCCAATTTGGTGAAAATCTGAGCTCCTCGCAACCGGTTGAGCAATTCCGGGATGAGGGGAAGCGGATAACGGTTCTTGATCGTGATGTTGTTCAATGCCCGGTAGTCATTACAGAGTCTCAGCTCCCCTGATTTTTTCTTGACGAACAACACTGGGGAGCCGGCCGGCGACTGCGAGGGACGAATGAACCCCTTGCGTAGGTTGGTATCCAAGAACTCCCGGAGAGCTGCCAGCTCTGGTTCCGAGAGAGAATACAACCGCCCACGCGGAATCGGGGCGCCCGGAATCAAGTCAATAGCGCAGTCGTATGGACGGTGGGGAGGAAGTCTCTCCGCCTCCTTTTCGCTGAAAACGTCCCAGAAATCTTGGTATTTGGCGGGCAGTTGGCCCGTAGCCTGTGCGGCAACCTCGGCGAGCCGACACTTCCGCTCCACGCCGCAATGGTCTTTGCAAAAGGCCGAAGTGAACCGTAACTGTTTCTGGGACCACCAAATRGTCGGGTTGTGCTTGGCCAGCCATGGAATCCCCAACACCACAGCGTGTGGAAGGTCCGTGACCAAAAAGGAGACCTCTTCCACATGGTCCCCGACCTTCATCTGTACGGGCGCTGTATAGCGGGCCACCGGCCCGGCTTTCAGCGAGCGCCCATCAAAGTTTTGTACATCCCGGGGAGGCTGGAGGTCTAGGCATTGTAATCCAAGGTATTCCACAAACCGACTGTCCATGAAATTGTTAGTGGCCCCACAGTCGACCAAGGYGTGCACCGCTGTGGGAGTCTTTTGGSCGACACAAAACGAAACCAAGAGAAAGAACAGCACCCCAGTCGCGGGCTCTGGAAACGGGATGGAGACCGAGTCAGCGAGCCCAGCTAAACTCGGTCGTTGCCTTCCCCCGCCGGCTGGTCTGCCCATTGTTCACCCRAACTCTGGGCCGGGRGCGCCACGGCCTCCGCTGAACCAGAGGCCCCCGCCAGGCGAGGACTYGTCTTCTTCTTTACTGGGCACTCCCGAGAAAAATGTCCACTGCCCCCACAATACCAACACAGGTTCAGCCGTTGTCTTCGCGCCTTTTCCGCCGCATCGATTTTGGGGCGCATGGAACCCAACTGCATGGGTTCCTCTGCGTCAGGCACATGAGCTGGCGGCGGTCCCAAGCGACGTGGTACCCCTGCATCGGCCCCCCTCCGACCAACTGGCCGAGAGCCGGCAAGGATATGGCGTTGGGTRGTCATAGTCCCATCAACCCGGATACACAGGGACATCAACTCTTCCAAATCGGCTGGAACAGCGGAACGGGCCACCTCCAACTGCATCTCCTGGGTGAGCCCCGCCTTGAAAGCACTCATGTAGGCGGCATCATTCCAGGCAAGCTCCCGCTGCAAAACACGAAATTCTGAGATGTATTCGGCCAAACGCCCTTCTTTCTGCTGGAGAGCTCGCAACTTACGATCCGCCATCTCCCGGTGCACTTGGCCCCCCCATACTTTGTGCAGTTCATCCATAAAAGCCTTGGCGGTGTTGCACACAGGGGAAGCAGCCTCACGTAACGCGGTGGCCCAGGAGAGGGCCGGGCCCTCCAACAGACTGTAGGCAAAGCCCACCTTGGCGGCCTCATCCGGGAACTCCGCTGCCCGCACTGTGAGATAGGCATCACACTGCCCCAGGAAGTCCTTGACATGTTGGCTGTCTCCGGAGAACTTGTTGGGCAACGCCATGGGAGTCCTTAGCGGCTGGACCGGAGGGTTAGCTGCCGCTTGGCCTTGCATCGTTGCTAGCTGCTGCTGAAGAGTCACCAGCTGTTGTTGCATCGCCTGAGCTTCAGCGGGATTCATAGTGGCTCTGAGAAGCAAGGACTTTGTTGGGGTTAGTTTCAAACTGTTGTACCTCAGGATAGATTCACCTTGCTTTCTCTGACAAAACCAGCCAATCTTGAGAGGTAGGAAGTTTATTGAAGCAATCAAAGTAAAAGCAGCATAAAAATTCAGTGGTTACAAAGTAAAAAGTCCAATATAATCCTTTGGAGTTTAAGCAGAAGACATGAAGCAAAACAAGAAGCCCAAACCAGGAAGCAGCTTAGGTTACATGAAGCAGGCCGTTGCTAAATCCCTAGCCCCCGAACTGGGCTACTGCAAGCCATATAGCAACGTTGAAACTAACACAGGATCACTGTCCAGGCAGAATACTTATACGTTACACATCAAAACAGCAAACATCAAACAAGCCTTAACGAGCAGTTTTCCCACAGATGAGGTCAACGCTTCTCTGCCAGCCGCGCACTCCTTCGCACCACCTGTCCTGCGCGGCCTTGCATCCCAACCACCGTCTGACCTTGCTTCCCAGCATCTGTCTTATCAATCGCATTCCGATCTTGTGAACACATGGAAGACACAGCCTTGTCTCTAAATTGCCTGTCTCTGAATTCATGGGAAGAAAGCTGAGAGCCCACATCTGCACTATTCTCAATCCCAGCACTCTCCTCACTCCCATTCCCATCAGGTTGGTGCTGAATCACAACAATTCCTTTAAACTGCATTCATTTCATAATTCGTTTAGGTATGCTAATTTAAAGAGCCTATTAAGTACAGCGGAGGTTACTCCAGGAAAAAAAAAGGAGCAAAGTGCTGGTTGCAACAAATTTGTCCACTGCGCATATTTTGAAACCCTGTTTTAAGATGACCCTTCTTCCCTCATAACAAGGTGTGGAATGAATGCAGTTTGACACCACTTTAACTGCTGTGGCTCATTGGTATGCAGTCGCGGGAATTGTAGTTTCATCTTTCTCTGACAAAGATTTCTAGTGCCTCACCAAACTACAGCTCCCAGGACTCCATAATAGAGTTGTGTGCGGAACCGTTTTCCTTTGGTACATCCATTCTTTCATTATTTATGTCACCTTCAGGATCACATAATGGGAAGGCCCCTCTCGGTACAAAAATCAGCTTGACACGAAAGCAAGCAGGAGCTGATACCAACTCCTGACCTGCTTTTCATGAGCATGTAGTGCTCCAAGCTTCCTTGCCTTGGAAAGAGTGCGTGTGTGGCATACAGGCTCAGAAAGCACATGCACCTGCCTGCATCCAAGTGCCTCCTCTAGAGTAAGAGACAGAACTTGCCTCCTTGCCTTGGAAAGAGTGTGTGTGTGGCAGGCAGGCCCACGCATGCAACTGCCTGCATCCGAGCACCTCCTCGAGAGTAAGAAACAGAACTTGCCTCCTTGCCTTAGACAGAGTGCATGTGTAGCGTGCAGGACCAGAAAGTGCACACACTTGCCTGCATCTGAGAGCCTCCTCTAGAGTTAGAAACAGAACTTACCTCCCTGCCTTGGAAAAAGTGCATGTGTGGCGTGCAGTCCCAGAAAGCGCACGCACCTACCTGCATCCAAGCGCCTCCTCTAGAGCAAGAAACAGAACTTGCTTCCTTGCTTTGGAAAGAGTGTGTGTTTGGTGTGCAGGCCCAGATGGTGTGTGCACCTGCCTCCATCCAAGCACCTCCTCGAGAGTAAGAAACAGAACTTGCCTTGGACAGAGTGCATGTGTGGTGTGCAGGGCCACAAAGTACACACACTTGCCTGCATCCAAGCACCTCCTCTAGAGTAAAAAACAGAACTTGCCTCTTTGCCTTGGAAAGAGTGTGTGTGTGGGGCGTGCAGGTGCAGGAAAGTGCATGCAGCTGTCTGCATCCAAGCATCTCCTCTAGAGTAAGAAACAGAACTTACCTCCTTGCCTTGGAAAGAATGTGTGTGGAATGTAAGCCTGACAGAGAAAGCATGTACACCTGCCTGCAGCTAAGCATTCCTTCTAGAGTAAGAAACAGCACTTGCCTCCTTATGTTGGAAAGAGTGCATATGTGGCATGCAGGCCCAGAAAGCGTGAGCACCTGCCTGCATCTGAGCGCCTCCTCTAGAGTAAGAAACAGAATTCACCTCCTTGCCTTAGAAAGAAAGTGTATGTGTGTGTGGCGTGCAGGCCAGAAAACATGTGTGCCTGGCTGCAGCCAAGAGCCTCTCCTCTAGAGTAGAAACAGGTAAGAAGCCTCTTTAAAGTGCATGCCTGCCTGCAGCTGAGAGTGTCTCCTCTAGAGTAGAAACAGCTTAAATGCCTAAAATGACAGGAAGTGGAGCCTGGGAGGCCCCCCCCCCCCCCCCCCCATAATGGGCCAATAGAAAACGGATCTTTCGGTACCCTAGTTCAAAAGCAGAGATCTGACCTGATTTTGGGAGGCTCCCAAAAACTGATCAGGCCTCCCACCAAAAGCCAGGACACAAAACGGGTCAAGGTTTACCCCGAATGCACAAGCCTACCCTATAGCACTGAGCCCTGGCAGCTAAAGTGGTGTCAAACTGCATTCATTCTGCAGTGTCTCTGCCCCCCAGATTTTAGTTCCAAACTTTTCTGTTTATCTGAGTATTTATGTTTTGGCTGGTCAGTCATCTTACTGTCCTTTTAGTGCTTTCAAACACTCTTTTATGATGGCAGTTAGTGGGTTTTATTGCATTTATGGCTGTATGGCCATGTTTTGTTATGTTTATTATACTGTTGTGGTATTTTTGTGTACCAGACGCGCCTTCAGTCTGCAGCCCTAACATTAGCTTCGCCATATCTTTGATGGGGTTACACCCCCATATGTGCTCGATGGGGTTATACTCCCCTTGACGGCGCAGGTCCGTAGCTTGGGGGTCCTCCTGGACTCAACGCTGTCGCTTGATGCTCAGGTGTTAGCGGTGGCCAGGAGGGCCTTTGCACAACTCAAACTTGAGGTGCGCCAGCTGCGACCATACCTCGTGAAGTCTGACTTGGCCAGGGTGGTCCACGCCTTGGTTACATCCAAATTGGACTATTGCAATGCGCTCTACGTGGGGCTGCCCTTGAAGACAGAAATTTCAACTGGTACAACGGGCGGCAGCCAGGCTCCTTACTGGAACAAACTATAGGAAGCATGCAACACCCCTATTAAAACAGCTTCATTGGCTGCCGATAAGTTGCTGAGCCAAATTCAAGGTGCAGGTCATGACCTATAAAGCCCTAAATGGTTCGGGCCCCGTCTATCTCTGCAATTGCATCTCCTTCTATGAACCGGCACGAGCTCTAAGATCTTCCGGGGAGGCCCTCCTCTCGGTCCCACCTCCGTCTCAAGCGCGGTTGGTGGGGATGAGAGGGAGGCCTTCTCAGTGGTGGCCCCCCGCCTCTGGAACGCCCTTCCAAGGAAATAAGACAGGCCCCATCCCTCCTCTCCTTTCGTAAGAGCTTGAAGACCTGGTGGTTTCAACAAGCCTTTGAAAACGACCAGTTCTAACTCAGCCCCACACATTGTCGAATATGGCCTTATTCTTCCTACCAATTACCCAGATCATTTCCTCTAATCGGCCCCGGAATGAACAGCCACAGACCCGTTCCTAATATGATTGCCTGCCATAGCATTTCACGTAATTCCCGGGCCCCCTAGGATTTTTGGGCTTGCGCAAATCTTGGCCCGGCCTTTTAAATTTTTTAATTGCCTTGAACAGGCAGGATTACTTTTAATATATGTGTGTTATGGCGACAATTTTTATGCTTATATTTTGTTTTGTTAATCTTATGGTTATGTTGTTTTTTACTTTGTATGTTTTGTGATGTTACCTGGGAACCGCTCTGAGTCCCCTCGAGGAGATGGAGTAGTATATAAATAAATTATTATTATTATTATTATTATTATTATTATCTCCGAGGTGCTACTTTCACTAGCATTTGGGAAAGGAAACCCTTCTTCAAACCTTCTCTAGTAATGTTTAATCTATGATCTTGTTGCTTACTGTTTCCTGTATGTATGTTCTGCTATGCAGCTTCATTTACTCTATGGTTTGTGAGAATACAAAAGGGGCTGCAGACCACATGCTCGCTCTCTCCTTTTGACTGTGTGACCTCTTGATAGCTGTTTTGTTACAAGAGAGATGCCCTGGCACAAGGAACCATCTCAAACATATATGAAACTGGACTAATACGTTTTGTACTTTTATATGCTGAACACATGAAGTTTGTCATTAAACCAAATATGCTAATTTTTTTTATCAAAGTCTACTTCATTTTTGTCTCTTGAGTGCATGATGTAAAACAAGTTGTTTTATGGGAGAATATATATATTTTAGGCACTAAGAACACTTCTAAATCGCTATTTTCCTAACAGATCAGAGATAACAGGTTATTCAGTCTAACAACTGAAACCATTGCCTTGTATAATTATATCTGGTTTATACCACATGAGAAGATTCTACTCTAAAGGGGTTTGGGGTCTTTTCTGAAAGGTCATGCTTTTCTTTAAAAAGGTATGATCTCCAGAAGGTGTTTTTCCAAAAGGTTATAAATGCCATTTTCCAAAATGCCTTACCTTGGGCACATTGGCACTGTAGCTTTCATTGCTATGGCTCCATGCTATAGGATCCGGAAAGTTATAGTTTGGTGTGCCACCAACGTTCTTTGGCAGAAAAAGGTGAAGACTGTGTAAAACTACAAATCCCAGGTTTCGATAACATTGAGCCATGGCAGTTTAAGAGTCGTCAAACTGCATTAATTCTATTGAGTAGATATACCCTAAGATTTACCTGAGGTTTTTTTTTGTCCCACTGCATGTACTAGTAAGCTGGAGAATTGCCAGTTAGATGGCAAATAATAATACTAATACTACTAATAATAATACTTTATTTATATTGTGCCCTATCTCCCTGGGGGGACTCAGGGTTAGGGTTAGGAGGAGAGGGCGGAGCTATATGGTACATATTACTTACTTACTTAGGCGATCCCTTGTTGGACGAGTAAGATGGTCTTCCATGATGGGTTTCCTTGTGGATTCGTAGGTGGCTGTGGAGCCCTATTCTTGACCCGCATCTTCTCCCACAGTGAAGGCATTGGTTTCCAGGTGGAAGGCAGTCCCGGTCGGGGTTGGCTTGACGCGCCTTCCTCCTGGCACGTTTCTCTCTTTCACCCTCCACTCGTGCCTCCTCGAATTCTGCAGCACTGCTGGTCACAGCTGACCTCCAGCTGGAGCGCTCAAGGGCCAGGGCTTCCCAGTTCTCAGTGTCTATGCCAGAGTTTTTAAGGTTGGCTTTGAGCCCATCTTTAAATCTCTTTTCCTGTCCACCAACATTCCGTTTTCTGTTCTTGAGTTCAGAGTAGAGCAACTGCTTTGGGAGACGGTGGTCAGGCATTCGGACAATGTGGCCTGTCTAGTGGAGTTGATGATGGAGGACCATCGCTTCAATGCTGGTGGTCTTTGCTTCTTCCAACACACTGACATTTGTCCGCCTGTCTTCCCAAGAGATTTGCAGGATTTTTTGGGGAAAACACTGATGGAATCGTTCCAGGAGTTGCATGTGACGTCTGTAGACAGTCCACGTTTCGCAGGCGTATAGCAGGGTTGGGAGGACAATAGCTTTATAGACAAGCACCTTGGTCTCCCTACGGATGTCCCGGTCCTCAAACACTCTCTGCTTCATTCTGGAAAATGCTGCACTTGCAGAGCTCAGGCGGTGTTGTATTTCGGCGTCGATGTTGACTTTGGTGGAGAGGTGGCTGCCAATGATCAACATTTCCTAATGTATTGTCGAAGGCTTTCATGGCCGGAATCACTCAGTTCTTGTGGGTTTTTTCGGGCTATATGGCCATGTTCTAGAGGCATTTCTCCTGACGTTTCACCTGCATCTATGGCAAGCTTCCAGGATGCTTGCCATAGATGCAGGCAAAACGTCAGGAGAAATGCCTCTAGAACATGACCCTATAGCCCGAAAAACCCCACAAGAATCTAATGGTCAACATTTTCTAATGTTACACCATTAAGCTGTATCTCTGGCATTGGGAGGGGATGGCTGTCATCCCCAAGCTTCTGCCAACCTAGCAGTTTGAAAACATGCAAATGTGACTAGATCAATAGGTACCACTCCATGCAATCATGCCAGCCACATGAACTTGAAGGTGTCTATGGACAATGCCAGCTGTTCGGCTTAGAAACAGAGATGAGCACCAACTCCCAGAGTCAGACACGACTAGACTTAATTTTAGGGGAAAAACTTTATCTTTATCTTTACTTATCCCGTTTTTGACACGTGGAAGCCCTTTGGGTGCCCTTGGGCAGGTCACACTCTCTCAGCCTCAAAGGAAGGCAAAGGCAAATCCACTCCGAACACATCTGGCCAAGAAAACCCTGTGATAGGTTCAACATAAGGTTTCCATTCACTGGAAGTGGCTTGAGGGCAAGCAGAAACAACAAATATTGCCAACTCGCAATGGATGTGCGGTGCATTACTTCTCCTACCTAACCCTTGGACCACACCTCCATAATGTATGGAAATGTGATCCAGAAGTTTGGTAGCTGTAGTCATGATGCTAGTAGTAGCAGCAGCAGCAAAGTCTGGCACGTTTCCAACTAGAAGCCCAATGAAAGATTTGTGTGACGGGAAACCCCCTCTTCAACAACAACGTGGTTGCCTTCTATTCATTTTTGGCAGAGACGTTGTCGTTTTGAATGCTGGTGCCTCCCCCCCCTCCCATTGTAATGCATGTTTGATGGCCTGATACATTTCGCTGTAATTGCTTTGCTGGTGATTTATTCTTTATTTGAAAGATCTTGGGCAGCGGCAGCGTGTCTGTTGTGTAGCCCAAGTGGGAAAGGATGGGAAGCTTCAGACACTGAAATGTAGAAACTTGAGTTTTGGAATCCTTTTTTAAACATTGTGAGTAATTTCGTTCCACTTTAATATTCTCTTTCTGTAGTTTTAAAGCTACCTTGCTCTTTGCACTTTGGGGAGAAAGAGAGCTATCTATTGCAGTCATCCCTCCACACCTGCAGGTTTGGCTTTTCCAGATTTATTAGAAATTGGAAGTACTGCAAATCCCATCATCATGGTCCATTCTCCCCCACACTGCACCTGGACATAAAGTGGTTAATTCAGGGTCTGTGTGTCAAGTTCAGATTCGGTCATGCGTGGGGATTCAGGTCTGTCATGCATGGGGGTCGCAGTGGTCTCTGGAAGTGAGTGAAGGTACTGCAAATCCCGTCATCCATGGTCCATTCTCCCCCACACTGCGCCAGGATGTAAAGTTGCTAATGCAGGGTCTGTGTGCCAAGTTCAGGTCCGATTATGCGTGGGGGTTCAGGTCCGTCATGCGTGGGGGTCGCAGTGGTCTCTGGAAGTGAGTGACGGTACTGCAAATCCCATCATACATGGTCCATTCTCCCCCACACTGCACCAGGACGTAAAGTGGCTAATGCAGGGTCTGTGTACCAAGTTCAGGTCCAGTCATGCGTGTGGGTTTGGATCCGTCATGCAAGGGGGTTGCAGTGGTCTCTGGAAGTGAGTGATGGTACTGCGAATCCCATCATACATGGTCCATTCCCCCCCACACTGCACCAGGATGTAAAGTGCTTAATGCAGAGTCTGTGTGCCAAGTTTGTTTCAGGTCCATCATGCATGGGGGTCACAGTGGTCTCTGGAAGGGAGTGACGGTACTGCAAATCCCATCATATATGGTCCATTCTCCCCCACACTGCACCAGGACATAAAGTGCTTAATGCAGAGTCTGTGTGCCAAGTTTGTTTTAGGCCCATCATGCGTGGGGGTCACGGTGGTTTCTGGAAGTGGGTGAAGGTACTGCAAATCCCATCATCCATGATCCATTCTTCCCCACACTGTACCAGGACGCAAAGTGGTTCATGAAGGGTCTGTGTACCAAGTTTGTTTCAGGTCCATCATGTGTGGGGGTTGCAGTGGTCTCTGGAAGTGAGTGATGTGTGTGATGGCACTGAAAATCCCATCATCCATGGTCTGTCCTCCCCCAAACTGCACCAAGACATACAGTAGGTCATGGGGGCTTTGTGTGCCAAGTTTGGTCTATTTTTGGCAGAGTTCTAGAGTACTCATTAAATGCAAGTGAACTATAACTCCCAGTACCTACAACTTCAAAATGTTCAAGCCAATTTCCCCTCAAAACCCAGCAATATTGGGCATATTGCCATGGTTCTCAATCTGTGGGTCCCCAGATGTTTTGGTCTTCAACTCCCAGAAATCCTAATACCTGGTAAATTGGCTGGGATTTCTAGGCCAAAACATCTGGGGATCCGCTGGTTGAGAACCACTGGCATATCAGGTATGCATGCCAAGTTTGGCCCAGATCCATCATTGTTTGGGTTCTGGATGTAGGTGAACCACAACTCCTCTAAATCCCTCCAAAGACCTCCAGTATTTTTTGTTGATCATGGGGGTTCTGTGTGCAAAGTAAGTTCCAGTTCCATTGTTGGTGGAGTTGAGTGCAGTTCTTAGATTGCAGGTGAAGTATACATCCCAGTACCTCCGACTCCTATAAATCATAGTGAATTCTCCCCAAACCTCTCTAGTATGTTCAGTTGCTGATCAATTCCTCTGTTTGCTGTGTACCATAGAAAAGAATAGAAAAGGGTTAAGGGAGAGGCAGTGGGCGGGGTCATGCAAATTCCACACCAATGGAGAGAATCAGAAACACTGGGATGTCTGTAGTGGAGGAAACACATGAAACCTACGATGGAATTGTCCCTGTATGAAAGCCTTCACTTAGATGGTGGGCAGTGGGGTGTTTGTGGAGGACATTGGCAGGGCTCTTGGACATGTTCATGGCGCTCACTATAACCTGAAACATCATTGGAGGAAGGGCCATTGGTGTCTTCTGAGTAGTGGGAGCTAGAGCTGTTTGTGGAAGTGAGAGCCTGTCTGTGTAAGTGGACATCCCAGCCACATACACACGCATATATATTTTCACTTTTTATGTATAGATATTTAAGGGATCTTCCAAACAGGCCCTGTATCCCAGGATCTGATTCTAGGTTTATCCCAGATTATCTGGCAGTTTAAAGCAGAAAACCTGAGATCGGATCCTGGGATATAGGGCCAGTCTCCTTCTCATCTTCCTCCTCCTTCTCCTTCTTCTCCTTCTCCTCTTTCTCTTTCTCCTTGTACTTCTTCTTTTTCTCCTCCTCCTTTTACTTTTCCTTCTCCTTCTCTTCCTCTTCCTCCTCCTAATTTTTCCTCCTCCTCTCTTTCTTCTTCTAGTTCTTGTTCTTCTCATTTTTCTCCTTCTTCTCCTTCTCATCCTCCTCCTTCCTCTTCTCCTTCTGCTTCTTCTACTTGTTTTTCATCTCCTTTTCCTCCTCCTCCTTCTAATTCTCCTCCTCCTCTCCTTCTTCTCCTAGTTCTTACTCTTCTCTTTCATCCCCTCCTTCTCCTTCTCCTCCTCTCCCTCCTTCTCATTCTCTCTCTTTTCTTTCTTCTTCTCCTCCACATTCTTCTCTTTCTCTTTCTCCTCCTCCTTCTTTTTCATCTCATCCTTTTCCTCCTTCTTCTCCTTGTTCTTCTAATTCTCCTCCTTTTCTCCTTCTTCTCCTACTTCTCCTTCTTCTCCTTCTCATCCTCCTCTTCCTTCTCCTTTTTCTGCCCCTCTCCTCTTCTCTTTCTTCTCTCTCCTTCTCTTCTTCTTTCCTTCTTTTCCTTTTCCTCTTCCTCCTGCTTCTCCTTCTAATTCCCCTCCTCCTCTCCTTCTTATCCTAGTTCTTGTTCTCCTCCTCCTTCTCATCCTTCTTTTTCTCTTTCTCCTCCTCCTCTTCCTTTTCCTCTTCTTCCTTCTCCTCCTTCTCTCCTTCTTTCCCTCCTACTTCTCTTCCTCCTTCCCCTTCTTCCCCTAAGCAGCCAGCTGCATTGGCCTTGGCAAAGGCTGGGATCCCCTCCCCACGCCCACCCTTCCCCCAGCCATCCCTACCAGTGGCTGACACTGTGATGAATTCAGCAGCACAGCCTGCTCTGTGTCTCCCTCTTTCTTCCTTTCTCCCTCTCCCTCTCTCTTTCTCTCTGTAGCTGTGCATGTGTGTGCGCTCTCTCGTGTGCCTGTGTGCCAGCGAACAAGAGAGAGAGAGAGAGAGAGAGTCTCTATGTGCCTCAGCCTCCTCCGAAAAGCGGCAGTGGAAGCAGGCGAAGGAGGTGGGGACCATGCAGCTGCCCCAACTCTTGGGCCCCCCTGCCAGCCGGGTCCCCCTGGTTTGGATGCCAGCCGGCTCCAAGTTCCTCTGCATCGAGGTAGGCACAATCTTCCTTCCCCTCCCCATGAGTCAGACAGACACACATACACTCATCTATCCCTTCCTTCCTTCTTTCTCCTTCCTTCCCTTTTCTCTTTGTCTCCTCCCTGTCATCCTTCCTTCTTTCCTTCCCTTCCCTTCCCTTCCTCCCTCCCTTTGCCTTTGTCTGGCATGGCCTTTGTCTGGGAGGAAGCAGAGAGCCATTCTTTCCCCAACCCAGGCCCACCTCTCCAGGGCTCTTGGCGCTGTCCATCCCTTCAGCTCCCTGCCAATCCCTTTTTGGTCAGCATTGGACTGGCTAGATGGCACGGCCCCTCCCTAGAGGACCTTCCCTTGTCTTTTGTATGGAGCTTGGTATGAAGATATGTGGGGAAAGGAGGGACGAGAAAGACCATGACCGGTTGTATGTTTTGGGGAAACGATTTGGGTAAGATGGGGGAGAAATCTTGCAATGTATGAGGGTGGAGCTGATATATTTTTTCCCTTCTGCATAGGAAGAAAAAAGATAGAGATGCAGCCTTCCTTCTCAATGGGAGGGTGGGTGAGTGGGGGAGATGCCCAGTTGTTCGTTGGCGCACACGTTTTCGTTGTGTCTGTGATAACAAGGATGCCCCTTGTGCTGTCCTTTCGGGGGCTGGCATTGAAGTTGGCAGGGTGGGGCTTTGAGGGGCTCATTTGTGCCAGAGGAGCATGAGCCCTCCCCCTTGGCACAGGCGTGCTCCGCGTGGGTGTGGCTGGCACGCGCTAAGGACCCCCGAGAGTCAAAATGGAAGGCCAAGGAGCTGCCACCGTCTCCAAAGCAAGCGAGGCTCTCTCTCGTAGAACACAGCAAGCCTGAAATAGCTCTCTTTCCGCCGTCGCTTTATCTGGCGGCGTGTTCCCAGCCTCCATCCCACACTCCACAATATGCCAGGCGTGGAAGATGGAAGCCGGGGGTGAAGGTGTGGCTGAGGATGGAGGGAGGGCAGCAACGGGCAGGAAATACATACAGCCAACACAGGAAATGCTTTCCTGGATTAGCAAGGGGCACATTCTGGAGCGCTGGCAAGGGACTTGGGAGATATTGTCCCCAATCCTTCCCCACCCACTTATTACTTATTACCATATTTCCTCAAGTCTAATGTGCCATCGAATCTAATGCACACGTCAGTTTTCGGCAAGGGGCACATTCTGGAGCACTGGCAAGGTACTTGCGAGACATTGTCCCTAATCCTTCCCCACCCATTTACGACCGTATTTACTCAAATCTCCTTCCCCACCCATTTATGACTGTATTTACTAGAGTCTAATGCGCCATCAAATCTAATGCGCACGTCAGTTTTCAGCAAGGGGCACATTCTGGAGTGCTGGCAAGGGACTTGGGAGACATTGTCCCCAATCCTTCCCCACCCATTTACGACCATATTTACTCGAATCTAACGCACCATCGAATCTAATGCACAGGTCAGTTTGTGGCAAGGGGCARGTTCTGGAGCGCTGGCAAGGTATTTGGGAGACATTGTCCCCAACCCTTCCCCACCCATTTACGACCSTATTTACTCAAATCTAATGCACCATCGAATCTAATCTGCACATCAGTTTTCAGCAATGGGCACGATCAGGAGCACTGGCAAGGATCTTGGGAAATATTGTCCRSAATCCTTRCCCACRCWTTTARGACCGTATTTACTCAAATCTAARGCACCAMRGAATCTAATGKGCTCATCAGTTTTCYGCAAGGGGCAKGTTRTGMWGCYCTYGCAAYGMACTTGGGAYATATTGTCCRCAATKRTTCCCCACRCWTTTARYACWGTATTMAKTCYAYTCTAARYCACCATCGAATCTAATGCTCACARCWGTTTTRYGCAAGGGACACATTCTGGAGCGCTGGCAAGGTACTTGGGAGACATTGTCCCCAATCCTTCCCCACCCATTTACGACCGTATTTACTCGAATCTAATGCACCTTCGAATCTAATCCGCACATCAGTTTTCAGCAATGGGCACGATCAGGAACGCTGGCAAGGATCTTGGGAAATATTGTCCCCAATCCTTCCCCACTCTTTTATGACCGTATTTACTCAAATCTAACGCACAATCGAATCTAATGCGCATGTCAGTTTTCTGCAAGGGGCACATTCTGTTGTGCTGACAAGGGACTTGGGAGATATTGTTCGCAATCCTTCCTCACCCATTAACGACAGTATTTACTCGAGTCTAATGCAGCATTGAATTTAATGCACACATCAGATTTTGGCAAGAGGCATGTTCTGGAGCGCTGGCAAGGGACTTGGGAGATATTGCCCCAACCCTTCCCCACCCATTTACGACCGTTTTTACTCGAGTCTAATGCACCATCGAATCTAATGCTCACGTTGGTTTTCGGCAAGGGGCACATTCTGGAGCACTGGCCAGGGACTTGGGAGATATTGTCTCCAATCCTTCCCCACCCGTTTATGATTGTATTTACTCGAGTCTAATGCACCATCAAATCTAATGCACACATCAATTTTCAAAACCCTGAAACCAAAAGGAAGCATTCGTTGCTGAATGTGATGCACAGCAGCAAAAAGTGCTTTCTTTGTAATTTTGAATACCAAAGCTCTCATCATCATCATCATCATCATCTTATTATTATTATTATTATTATTATTATTAATATTATTATTATTGACTTCATTTATATCCCACCCTTCTCTACCCCGAAGGGGACTCAGCGGTGTTACAAATTAGGCAGCAATTTGATAGCAAAACATAAACATACCATAAAATAGACATTTACAATAAAGCCAAACAATGCAATTTAAAACCAGCAATGGAATACGTAAACCTTGGGATGCATCTATGCCAGGCTTGGGCAAACTTTGGCCCTCCAGGTTTTTTGGACTTCAACTCCCACCATTCCTAACAGCCTCAGACCCTTTCCTTTCCCCCCTAAGCCCCTTTAGAGATATGCACAAGTATACATTCCATCACTTTCAAATACTTCTAAGACAGTGGTTCTCAAACTTCCTAATGCTGCAACCCCTTAATACAGTTCCTCATGTTGTGGCCCCCAAACATAACATTATTTTCTTTGCTACTTCATAACTGTAATTTACTACTGTTATGAATCATCATGTAAATATCTGATATGTAGATGGATTTTCATTCACTGAACCAAATTTGGCACAAACACCCAATATGCCCAAATTTGAATAACGGTGTAGTTGAGGGAGAACATTCATTTTGTAGTTGCTGGGATTTACAGTTCACTTACAATCAAAGAGCATTCTGAACACCAATGATAGAATTGAACCAAACTTGGCACACAGAACTCCCATGACCAACAGAAAATACTGGAAAGGGGTTTGATGGGCATTGACCTTGAGTTTGGGAGTTGTAGTTCACCTGCATCCAGAGAGCACCGTGGACTCAAACAATGATGGATCTGGACTTAACTCGGGACGAATACTTAATATGCCCAAATGTGAACACTGGTAGAGTTTGGGGAAAATAGACCTTGACATTTCAGAGTTGTAGTTGCTGGGACTTATAGTGCACATACAATCAAAGAGCATTCTGAACACTACCAATGATGGAATTGAAGCAAATTTGGCACACAGGACTCCGATGACCAAGAGAAATACTGCAAGGGTTTGGTGGGCATTGACCTTGAGTTTTAGAGTTGTAGTTTGACTACATCCAGAGAGCATTGTGGATTCAAACAATGGTGGATCTGGACCAGGCTTAGCATGAATACTCAGTATGCCCAAATGTGAACACTGGCAGAGTTTGGGGGAAATAGACCTTGACATTTGGGAGTTCTAAACCAGGCATGGGCAAAGTTTGCCCATATCTGGTCCAGACGAAGGCATAGTGTCAGCCACTTCTTTTCCTTTGGGATGAAGGCAGTGGCACTTGGGATGGAGAGAGGGTCTTTCATCTGCTTCCGGGCCCAGACACAATAGAGCTGTGCCTATCTCTTCTTCTCTTCTTCGAAAGACAAGGCAGTGAAAGCTCTCTCTTTGCCTGGCCATCTAAGACCAAGTGAACTGCCTTTCCTAGAACTGCCCAAGAGTAACAATAATATTGTTGATTCTTTGGCATTTTGGACAGGCTGTGTGGTTCCTGGGGAAATATGCTATGCTAATAATATACTAATAATATAATATGTAATATATTGTATATACATATAATATTTATAATATTATAATGTATAATATTATAATGTAATGCAATATAAGGAGCCTCCGGTGACACAATGGGTTTGTTGACCAAAAGGTCGCAGGTTCAAATCCAGGGAATAGCGTGAGCTTCTGCTGTCAGCCCCAACTTTTGCCAACATAGCAGTTTGAAAACATGCAAATGTGAGTAGATCAATAGGTACCGCTCTGGCGGGAAGGTAATGGCGCTCCATGCAGTCATGCCAGTGGCCACATGACCTTGGAGGTGTCTATGGACAACGCTGGCTCTTTGGCTTAGAAATTGAGATGAGCACCAAACCCCAGAGTCGGATACAACTGGACTTAATGTCAGGGGAAAACCTTTACCTTAATGCAATATAATACTAATACTACTACCAATAATAATAATATGATATTATAATTATATATTTATATTACATGTACTATTACTAATAATATTGCACCATAGTGGTATAGTACAATATAGTAATATTTAAGACTGATATTCCAATTCAATTCCAATTCCAATTCCAATTCAATTCCAATTCCAATTAGGTGATCCCTCGTTGACCGAGTAGGATAGTCTTCCAGGATCAGTGTTTCGGTGTGTCCGTAGGTGACTGTGGAGCCCTATTCTTGATCCGCATCTTCTCCCGCAGTGAGGGCATTGGCTTCCAGGTGAAAGGCAGTCCCAGTCGGGGTTGGCTTGATGTGCCTTCCTCTTGGCACGTTTCTCTTTTTCGCCCTCCATTTGTGCCTCTTCAAATTCTGCAGCACTGCTGGTCACAGCTAACCTCCAGCTGGAGCACTCAAGGGCCAGGGCTTCCCAGTTCTCAGTGTCTATGCCAGTAAGACTGATATTGCATTATGCTAATATCTATCTATCTATCTATCTATCTATCTATCTATCTATATATCTTGTAAGCCATCTTGTAAGCCGAGATGAGTCCGGGATGAGAAGGGCGGCATATAAATGTCGTAAATAAATACATACATAAATAATGTAGGGCACAATAGGAGCCCCCAGACCCACCATTGTTGCTTACCTGGCTGTCTGGATAGTTTGTGCATGAAACTGGTGCCAGCTCAGAACTTTGCTCTCCAGCAGAGAACATTGGTCAAAAGGGTTTGGAGAGCAGCAGCCGGAGTGTTTCCATTGCTGCTAATTGGCATCTGCTTGACACAAAGCTGGCCTACACAAAAGATCGCAAGCTCCTCAGTGCAGATGTTCAATCCCAACCGTATGGAGGGGAGCAAGGTGTCAGACAACAAGAGAGACAGGAGAAGAGTGGGCAGGGCAGAGACAGCTAGATTTTAGGGAGAGGGCGGAGCCATCTGGCTGAGACCAAGTCAGAGTGGGCGGGGCCAGCTGGCAGGCAGACACTGGGGTTGCAGAGCCAGCTGGCAGGGTCATCGCTTACAGAGACTCAGTAGACGAAGCAGAGCCAGATGACAGGCACATTAAAAAGGGGTGGAGCCAGATAATAATAATAATAATAATAATAATAATAATAATAACAATGTCATAAGATATCCTGCTGGCATCATAAACTGGACACAGGCAGAACTGGACAATTTAGACAGAAAAACTAGAAAACTCATGACCATTCATAATTCATTACATCCTCGCAGTGATGTTGACCGGCTCTATCTGCCTAGAAAGTCTGGTGGCAGAGGACTCTTACAAGTCAAACAAGCAGTCGAAGAATTAAAACACGATGCCCTGGCAGAATATGTCAAGGAAAGCCGAGAACCTGCTTTAATTGAAGTCAATAATTGGAAACTTCTCAAAGCACAGCAGACAAAGAGTCAGTACAAGAAAACTGCACTCCAAACCAGAGCTGACAGCTGGCACAACAAAGCCTCGCATGGGCAGTCCCTTGAGAAGACTGAAGGAAAAGTTGACAAGGAGAAGACCTGGTGATGGCTCATGAATGGAACCCTGAAGAAGGAGACAGAAGAAGGCCTGGTTCTTGCAGCCCAGGAGCAAGCCATCAGAACAAATGCCCTTAAGGCCAGGATTGAAAAATCAGCGGATGACCCAAAATGCAGACCGTGCAAGGAAGCTGATGAAACCATGGATCAACTCCTCAGCTGTTGCAAGAAAATTGCACAGGCAGACTACAAACAGAGGCACAACTCTGTGGCCCAAATGATTCACTGGAACTTATGTCACAAGGACCACCTGCCAGGAGTCAAGAATTGGTGGGGTCATAAACCCGCAAAGGTTGTGGAAAATGAACACGCAAAAATACTGTGGGACTTTCAAATCCAGACTGACAAAGTTTTGGAACACAATACACCAGACATCATGATTGTGGAAAAGAAAAAAGTCTGGATTATTGATGTCGCCATTCCAGGTGACAGTTGCATTGAGGAAAAACAACAAGAAAAACTCAGCCGCTATCAAGGCCTCAAAATTGAACTGCAAAGGCTCTGGCATCAACCAGTCCAGGTTGTCCCAGTGGTCATTGGGCTTCCCCGTTCTCAGTGTATATGCCAGAGTTTTTGTGGTTGGCTTGGAGACCATCTTTAAATGTCTTTTCCTGCCCTCCAACGTTCTGTTTTCCGTTCTTGAGTTCAGAATAGAGCAACTGCTTTGGGGGATGGTGATCTTTGAGCATCCGGACAACGTGGCCGGTCGAGCAGAGTTGATGACAGAGGACCATCACTTCAGTGCTGGTGGTTTTTGCTCCTTCCAGCACTCTGACATTTCCCTGCCTGTCTTCCCAAGAGATTTGCAGGATTTTTTGGAAACAATGCTGATGGAATCATTCTAGGAGTTGCATGTGACATCTGTAGATAGACCACATTTCACAGCCAGATTGGGAGGACAATAGCTTTATAAACAAGCACATTGGTCTCGCTACAGATGTCCCGGTCCTCAAACACTCTCTACTTCATTCGGAAGAATGCTGCACTCGCAGAGCTCAGACAGTGTTGTATTTCAGTGTCAATGTTGACTTTTGTGGAGAGGTGGCTGCCAAGGGAGTGGAAATGGTCAACAATTTCTAATGTTCCACAATTAAGTTGTATTTCTGGCATTGGAGAGGGATTGGCTGGTGACTGCTGGAAGAGCACTTTGGTTTTCTCGATGTTCAATGACAAGCCGAGCTTCTCGTACGCTTCTGCGACGGTGTTTAGAGTGGCTTGTAGGTCTTCTGAATGCGCACAGACGAGGCCAAACTTCCACCAAGGGGGGAAATGTATTGAACTGAATGGTGATTATGTGGGAAAACAATGTAATAACTATGCTACAATCTATGTAAGTTTTATTAAAATATATTCATTCTTTGTATTAAAAAAATCTTGTAACCTTATTTTCCGGATAACTCTCATATTATCCATGTTGTATTCTGGGAACAGAGTCACTTAGAAATCCATACAACTAGTCAGCATAGAGTTTGAGAAGTTTTGCAATCCATCGGTCAAATGTTTTGGCCAACCCCATTTGAAATCATCACGGCAAAGAGACAGGTTCAGACTGAACTTTAAATGTGAAATCCGGAAGACAGTCCCAGCCATTCACCTTCATTTCCACAGCAAGCGCTCCATCCTCAAGGGAATGGTAGGACGCTGTTGTGCTACATCTTTCCGCTTGGATGTGAGTAAGGAGTTCAGGCGAGGGTTCAAACCTGAAATGTGATTCTGACCACGCGCATTGCCTTCTGAAGCCTCATTTTTCAAAGGCTGCCTTGCAGACGTGGTCTGTGACATCTATTCTGGTCCTTTTGAAAAACAGCTGCCAAGAGGTGAGGACACCTTAGTTGGGCATTCATCATTCGTAGAGGGAGAGAGATATTCTCTGAATGTAAGCAGGAAACAACCTTCATTTGAGCGCCGTGATCTTCAAGGGAGATCTTGTTTTGTACTGCATAGTAGGCTGAGCAGGGAGTGGCTACTTTATACTTTTTTCAAAGTGGGCCTTGATAAGTGAGTGATTGTCCATCCCATCATCCCCTATCATTGGCTATTGCCACCTGGAGCTAATCTAGTGTTTCTCCATCTTCCTAATGCCATGACAGTTCCTGATGTTGCGATGACACCCAACCAGAACATTATTTTCATTGCTACTTCATCACAGTAATGTTGCTACTGTTATAAATCATAATGTAAATATTTTCATTCACTCGATCAAATTTGGCACAAATACCCGATATGCCCAAATTTGAATACTGGTGGAGTTGGGAGGGGATTGATTTTGTCATTTGGGAGTTGTAGTTGCTGGGATTTATAGTTCACCTACAATCAAAGATCATTCTGAGCTCCACCAATGATTGAATTGAACCAGTCTTGGCACACAGAACTCCCATGACTAACTGGAAGTGTTTGGTGGACGTTGACCTGATATGCAGGATGTATTTTCTTTCACTGGATCAAATTGGGCACAAATACCCAATATACCCAAGTCTGAATACTGGTGGGGTTGGGAGGGGATTGATTTTGTCATTTAGGAGTTGTAGTTGCTGGGATTTATAGTTCATCTACAATCAAAGAGCATTCTGAACTCCACCAATGATGGAATTGAAGCCAATTTGGCACACAGAACTCAGATGACCAACAGAAAATACTGGAAGGGTTTGGTGGGCACAGACCTTGAGTTTTGGAGTTGTAGTTCACCTACATCCAGAGAGCACTTTTATGGATCTGGACCAAAATTGGCACAAATTCTCCATATGCCCAAATGTGAACAGTGGTGGAGTTTGGGGGAAATAGATCTTGATATTTGGGAGTTGTAGTTGCTGGGATTTATAGTTCACCTATAATCATATAACATTCTGAACCCAACCAAAGAGAGAATTGGGCCAAACTTCCCACACAGAAGCCCCATGGCTAACAGAAAATACTGTGTTTTTGGTGATTCCTCTGACACCCCCTCACAAAGCCCTCCCAGGGTCCTGACCCCCAGGTTGAGAAATGCTGTGATAATGGTTATTGGAGACTAACAGCACTTGAAGGGCCGCAATTTGTTTACTTACTATATTTGAAGAGCTGACCAATTTAGTTCCAGCTGAAAGAAAAAAACAATGGTAGAAGCTAAGCAAGCTAATGTGACCCGTCACCAGTGGTCACTGATAAAGCCAATTGAGTCCACCCTAGTGACATTTCTATTTACATCAAAGTACCATATTCCATCTGATCTTGAAGCTAAAGCAGAATTAACACTGGTCAGTACTTGGATGGGAGACCACCAGGGAATATCAGGTGCTGTAGGCTATATTTCCTAGGAAAGAGCAATCAAAACTACCTCTGAGTATTCCTTATCCAAGAAAACATTAAAAGGCAACTTGAAGGTACATTATGCACACAATGGTTCTAATACAGTAGAGTCTCGCTTATCTGGCCTTCGCTTATTCGACATTCCATCTTATTCAACGCTCTTATCCGATGGCCTCCTTTTCCTTCAGCATTTCTCCTTCAATTAAAGGAGCGATCTCCAATTCTCTCTCCATTCCCAAAGGCAAAACAAGGAGGAGCGGGAGGAAGGAAAGGGAGGAAAGAGGCAAGACGAAAAGCAGAAATGTCCTCCCTCCTTCCCTCTGTGATTTCCATGCTCCTCTTCCACATCTGGGCACTTCCTGCTGGTCTGCTCTAGCCTCAAGATGTTGCCTTGCCATAACCCTTTGAGTCCCGTTGTTAGTATTCTAGGTGTCTAGTGCCGCGTTGGATGGGTAACAGTAGGAGACTCCATATTATCCAACATTTTCGTTTATCCAATGTTCTCTTGACCCGTTTATGTCGGATAAGCGAGACTCTATTGTACCCTCAATGTACAGGTGAAATGGACAGACAACAGGCTAATCCGATCCACGATGGCTATAAAGATCACCTCCGAGCACAGACTCCAAGGAAGAAAACAAGGTGCCAAATGAACACCCAAGCCCTTCAGGAGCCCTCTAAATGAGCCCTTCTCCAAACAGCACTCAAGGACCATCTACCCATAGAACACCCCAAAAA